>CM052450.1:16109275-16149686 GCA_028533085.1 Varecia variegata | reverse complement strand
AGATGCTCAAAAATCCCAGCATCTCCCACCTCCAACCCCCAGGAAATTCTACTTTCTCTAATCCCCTATGGCCATGCAGTTGAGGAGGTCACTTAACTTTTAATCCGGCACTCACCTGCCAGCAGGTCAAAGGTCACTGCCCACAGCTGGCCAGGTTTCACTTTAACTGCAGTGGCACCTCTGATGTGACTCACTGGGCAGGCTGACCCAGAGTGCTGTCCCTGCATTGAGTGGAGTGAAGGGGGAGGAGACCCACAGAATGGGTCCCGGGGTGAGGCCATAGCAGCCACCAGAGAGAGCAGCCCAGAGTGACTGTCCCCACAGCCCAGAGCCAGCAGGCTGCAAATCTGCCCCCATAATGCGTGTGCCCTTGCTGTCCTGTACCCAAGGGGGACTAGAGAGAGGGTGCAGGTAGGTGAAAGAGACCAGTGTTAGGCATTAGTGCAGGACCTAGGGTCATGGGTTCTGACCCCATTTGGTCACTGCACACCTATGTGATGACATATAATTTCTCTGTCTCAGTTTCCCTAGCTGAAAATGGTTGTTACTATTATAACCATCTGGGCTGCCTCAAAGGGTTGGTGTAGGGTTCACATCAGATAACAGATGTTCATTCATTAATCCATTCATTCATTAAGTGTTTGTTATGAACTTGCCTGGAATATGACAATCCGTCTTCTCGGTGGCAGCAGAAAAATCAAGAAAGACCCCTGTGGGAGTCCCTGCCCATGGCACCGCCAGGTGTGCACACAGGCTTAACACGGGCCTTTCCTACACTGTGTGAGCAGGAGGCCCGCTGCGGGGGGGAGGAGGAGGAAGGCCAGGTGGGGGGTAGTGGAGGCAGGTGCTGCAGGTGGAGGAAGCAGGAAGAAGGGCGAGGGCTCACGCCGGCCTCAGCAGGCCCTGTGATCTCACTGCTGAGCCCGGGGAAGCTTCCGGGCATTGCTGAGCTGGGCGCGACTTCCTAGCCCCACACATCTGCCCGCCAGCACACTCCATCTGCTCACCTCCCCAGCCCTAACTCATGGTCACTTTCTCCCTCACCTGCCTCCCCCCAGCCGCAGAGAGGAGGGTTTGGACATGTAGGCACCTGGGGGAAACCACCTCAAAGGCGGGCACAAACCGGCCTCACTCCTCACTCTGGGCCCAGGCTTCCTGGAGCCTGGACCAGCCTTGCCTGGCGGCACCTTCCAGGGAGGTGAGACGAGGTGGGCTTCTCTCACTGCTGGGTGTGGGGCGCAGTGAACCAGGCGGGGTGATTGACATGAACCAGGGCCAGAGGTGGAAGGATAGACAAGGGACACAAAGGGGGTTTGGGGGTGAGCTAAACTCTGGGACAGAGGTGGTCACCATGCCGTCCCTCTGCCAAAGGCTGACACATCGGCCAAAACAACCAGATGCGGGCTTGGTCTGGTCATGTTACAGATCTTGCATCAGTCTGGAAACTTCCCAAAGGCACAAGCAATGTTTCCTCTTCATCTCACACCCGGTGCAAGAGACTCCATCCCTTGAAGCTCAGTCAGTGCTCACCTGGCACCTGCCAGCCTGCTGAGAGGGGAGCAGGGCACAGGGGCTCTCATGCCCCCTAAGTGGCCCCCTTAGCCAGGCTGGGTCCCGGGTCCTCCGGTTATCCAGCTCGGCCTCGTGGGCACCCCGTGTCTGGAGAAGCTCAAGGGGACACCCGGCCCTCCACCTCCTCACCCTGTGGGACCTGCGTGGACCCAGAACCCCCCTCCCTGGGTGCAAAGCGAAGCCTATTGACATAGATGGACTAGTGGAGCTTGCACAGCGGACCAGAGAAGGTCCTGCTGCCCAGCTGTCCACTTCTCTCCCTCCCCAGATGGTTCTAGCCGGAGATCAGCCAGTCACCACTGCAGATTAACCACCTACTGTGTGCACAGCCGGGTGCTCGGTGTGTGACAGTCACCTTTTGTCTGGCCTGCCCATCATCCCTTCCCTGTCATTCTGACCAAAGCATTCCGGTTCTGAACCACCCACGTGCAGTCAGGAAGATTCCTGTAGGGCCCATCGACAGGAGTAAGCACCTGGCCCAGGCCTGGCCATGAGAGGTTTCACCCCCACGTCCCACACTGGCCATAGACATCAGCACCAGGACTTTCGCTGGAATTAGTGGGGAAAAGAAACTCTCTGTGCTGGTGGGATATATGAGCCTGGGACTGCCGGTGGGCATCTGGCCACCACGAGAGGAGAGCCAAGGAGCAGAGAAGGACCCCTCCTGAGGATGTCCCTAGAGTGCCTAGAATGACGACGCCCGTAGTGGCCCAGCTATGTGACGCCTACGTTTCCTTTTATGTCTAAGTTAATTCGAGCTAGGTTTTCTGTCACTTGAAACTAAGAGTGCTGACCAAGATGGGGAGAGGAGGGGGGGCGCTTGCAGAATAAAGAGGGGAAGTGAAATGATTTCGACCTTAGAAAGGTCCAGGCTGAGGGGAGATGCAGTTTTCGTTCCTGGGTGTCTGAACACAGGCTCTTCCATTTGAAAAAAACTGTGTGTGTGTATGTGGAACATACACTCAGAAAAGCACTTATACTTTTTATTTCTGTACCAAATAACACATATTCATGATGGAAAACTTATAAAAAACAAAGAAAAAAGGAAGGAAGGTCACCCGCATGCCACTGTCCACTGTTACTCTTAGCGGGCACGTGTGTGCACGTGACCCTTTGTCAAATCACAGGAGGGGCATCCGACAGGTCACTTACCTTTCTCCACACTTGCCAGTGCGTGGGCATCTTCTTTGGGAACATATGAAGGACATTTGTAGGAGACAGCTTTTGTGGCCCCACGATGTTCACATGCATCTCACCCCCCCCCCAGCCTCCCATTTGTTCCAGAAAGAGGCACGGAGGCCATCTGTGGACGAAAAGTGGCTGTTCTCCATAGTGTCACCGTTAGAGGAAGTCTTAAAGAACAGAGCGTTGCATCCACGCACTTGTTCAGTAAGTAAATATCCAAGTGCCTCCCACGTGGCGGGAACTGAACTACAAGCTCCAGGTACAATGAGCAAAACCAGCCGTGGTCTCTGCTTGGAGCTTGGAGCAGAGTGAGGCAAAGTCGCTCACTGAACGCTCAGCTCACTAACGGGCTGAGACAGGTGCCGGAGGAGGAGCGTAACATGGGAGGTGTGGCCCTCTCCAGAAGGCTGTCCTGAGGAAGTGGGGTGTGGGCTGGAATCTAAAGGATGAAAAGGTGCTAACCGGGCCCAGAGAGGGAGTGAGGTTCCAGGCAAAGGCCTGTCTGTAGCTGGAGAGAGAACGGTGAGGGCCTGAGGGAAGCTAGGTGGCTGCAGAGGAGAAAGGGGGCAGTGCCCTGTGACTCGGGAGCTGGTGACAGAGAGGGGACGGAGCCAGATGATGCAGGGCCTTGGAAGTCACATTGCTAAGTTTTGTCTTTACCCTAAGAACAAAGGGAAGCCACTGAAGTCTCCCCGAGCAGGGGTGTGTGTGTGATGTCAGGTGGCTGCATTGCCGAGCAGGGGTGTGTGTGTGATGTCAGGTGGCTGCGTTGCCGAGGAATAGGTTGGGTAGGTCCACAGTGGCCTCAGGGGCAGCCAGTAGGCAGCTGTCACAGCCAAGGTGTGAAAGTTCAGAGCAGCTTGCCTAGGGTGACAGTGCAAGAAAGTAGAGAGAAGCAGAGGGACTGGAGAAGTATTGAGGAGATAAAATCAGCAGGACTTTTTCTTCTGGGCTTGCTCAGCTGGCTGGGTGGTGCCACCAGTCAGGAGACCAGGAAACACTGTAGGAGAACAATCCAGGCTGATTTGTTCCATCGTAGACACGTTGAGTTGGAGGAACTTTGACATCCAAAAAGAGATGTCAAGTAGGCAGCTGGATGTCTCAGCGAGGAGCTGGGAGATCATCTGTGTGAGTCATTTGCAAATTGTGTGCACTGGCCCGTGCATCAGCCAGCTGGTGTGGGTCCTGATCCCACTTCATTGGGCAAATCACTGCCCTGCTCTGAGACCCAGAGACCCCAAGTGTCTGATGTGTGGGTTGGACCAGAACTTTGGATCCTGGCTGTCCCTTTCCCAGTCAGGTCACAGACCATCCTGAGACTCCCAGAGTCCTGTTCTTGGGTGGGAAACCCACACCCCTCATCCTTGTTTGAAGGGAAGCAGTGAGAACAGCATATGCTTGCTGCAGCTCATGGTGAGGCAGGTTGAAGGTCAAAGGCGTGGACCGTGGACCAAAGGTGTTTCTTGCCACAGACTTTCCAGGGTACTTTCTCCAAGGTTTGCCCTTTGCAAAATGACCCCTCTCCTTCCCTGCTCCTAGCATGCTCTCCGCTGAACTTTCTGCTCTCTGCACTCTTCCCAAAAATGTGTCCCCAGGCATCCGTGCAGTGTTTGCTTATTTCACAAATGACCCAGTGCCTGATGATGTCCCAGGTCCCATTGACCTTTCTTGGCCAGAGTAGCCCATGGAATAGTGTCTTCCTGGAACTGTTTGACACCCAGTCCCTCTCCTGAGCCTTGGCCACTGAGAATCATTCATCCAGGGCTTATGATGGATGAGCGATTATGCGCTAGACATCAGAGGTGTGAAATGAACAAAGCCCATTCCCAGCCCTCCGGAAACCTTCCCACCAGTGGTTTTGGAATATGATCTGGACTATTTTTCCCTAAATTCATTATTACCCTCCCACCATATTAAAGCCTCTTTTCTGCTCACTCACTTAGCTTTTTGAGTTTTCCCAAAGATCATGAATGCTAGCGGTTATCTTTTACCGAGGGCTTATTAGGTACCCGTGTCGGTGGGAAGCACACCACAGCCTTCATCTCATTTAATAGTCAAAACCCCCTGTGCAGGTTGAGAGCCTGAAAGAGATTAAGTCACTTGCCTGAGTTCAAACAGCTGGGATTCAAACCCAGGGTTAGTCTGACTCAAAAACACTGGGCTCCTAACCGCACTGCTGTTGCCCCTTTGCTGGGATGCTGGCATGTTTCCTGAGAGATTGGCGTTAACCACAAGGTGCCTACGTTAGCATGTAGGCCCCAGGAGTGCAGGAATCTCATCTTGTTCAGCCCTTAATCCAAACACCCAGAATGGCTCCTGGCAAATATTTGTCGAATAAATTTGAATAAATGAAACATTCTGAAAACTCCCCCTCCCCACCCACCACCACAACCTTGAGTACAAGCTCGAGAACTATGAGATGCAATGTGTTAAATACACTGATGTAGGGTGAGTCTCTAGCTGGAGGGCTTGGGGTCCCCTCCAGGTTGAAGACCCGAAGCAGCAGATTGTTAAGCATCGGGACAGGGATAGCGGCTCCATCTCTCAGGTACGTCTGAACTCCTTCCTCTCACACTAAGGAGCCCAGTTCCGTGCCGCCATTTTCATCCACCTGTGACCTTTAATAAAGCAAGGTTTGTTTTTTTTTTTAAAGCAAACAATGAGGCAATTACTTTTGAGAAGAAAAGAGTAAATTGAAGCAAAGTTAATTATTTTCTAAATTTGCTTTTCTGTGGAGAATTTAGGTGTTGGCATGGCTGCAGCCAGAGGCTCCCAAACCTTCGGGTCAAAGACTGTGTTCTTGGTACACACGAACCCCACTGTCCCTGCCCTCCAGCCGCTGGCCACCTCTGCTGTCACACTGTCTCTGGCCTCTGGGTGTTTGTCCTTGAAATTCACTCAGCTTTAGTCTCTTTTTCCTTCATCTTTGCCTGGGTAGATTTTATTCATTCTTCAAATTCTCGGAAGCCTTCTCCAGTGCTCCCACCTCCCCCTCCACCAACTCCGCACACACCATCTGGGCTTGGCCCTCTCTCTCCTCTGCACCCCCTGTGGCTACAGTCACATAACACAGCAGAACTTTCTTATCTTCATCCCACAGTCCGCCCACCCCAGACACCCCATTTCTCCTAGTCTCCCCAGCTCCAAGACAAGAGCCTGGCCCGGGGTAAGTGTCATTAAATAGCACCGTGGCTGGTTGCGATGCCACCTTACCAAATACAGCAGTTGTAGAAGCATTCATTGGGGATTGACTCCGTGCCAGGCTCCTAATGTGTGTGATTCACTGAGCCATGGGACAAGCTTTCGGAGTAGGTTTGGTCATGCCTACCTTAAAGGTAAGGGGGCTGGAGCCCAGAGAGGTTTGGTAACTTGTCAAAGGGCACACATGTAGAAAGAGGGTGAACCTGGATGAGTTCAGGCCTTTAGGACTCCAAACTCTGTCACCCTTTCCTCCCAGCTCTGAGCTTCAAGTTGCCCAAATCTCTAAGTGCCAAATTCTATAACACAAAAGAAAATTTGCTGATCAGCAGTTTGACCTTAGGTAAGTCACTGGACCCCAGTTGGTCTCAGTTTTGTGGAGTGTAAACCAGGGGGAGGGGTGGGCCGTATGAACTCCAAGGCCCAAGAGCTCCAAGATGGCAAAATTTTACAGATTAGGACAAGACGGAGCTTCAGCTAAAGGAAACAACACTGGAGAATAAATCTACCGGAGTCTGTTGGCGTATTCCAAACTGTGGACGTGCACAAAGCCTGTGAGCCCGGGTGAGTGTGTGCAGTGTGTTCCCGTGCTCCAGCTCCACGCTGGGCACTGGGCTTGTGAGTGTTCTAGACTGTGCGTGTGCAAAGGCTCCTGGGCACGCCAAGCCTGTGGCCAGGCCAGGCAGCTGGCTGGTTTGTTTCTTGGCCTTGGTAATGGTCTCCTGCCTCAGCTGGGCTGGGCTCTCCTCTCAGATGAACTCCAGCCACTTCCCAGGAGTCGGATCAGCAGGCCGGGGGCTGCTCTCAGGCCGCTTGGCCTGGCCAGTCCTGCTTTCCGGGGTCCAGGGAGGGCTCCCCTACGTGCCGAGCCTTCCCCAGCCCTCCGTGCTTGTGCCTGGCTCTGCTCCTGCTCCACGCAGGAGGAAATTCTCCCCAAGGTGCGTCCAGTCTTGCTCCTGCTGCCTCTGTCTGCTCCTCGGGTGAGAAGCCCCGTTGCAGGAGGATAAGGCGGCAGCCCGGGTTGCCCCCGGCACAGAGCCTGGCACCGGCAGCAGTGGAGGAGGTGGGGGACGCCAGGCAAAGTGCCCAGGGAAGGCTAAGGAGGCTGAGTTCATTTAAAAAAAAAAAAGTGCACATGGATGGCAAGAGAGTGAACAAAGAAAACTGAGAGTCAGGAAAAAAAAGAAACAAAGAGGTAGGCGCTCCACATACCAGGGTGGGGACGAATTCCTCCCAGCTGACCCAGAGTCCGAGGCGGGGCACCCTGGGATTAGCCGCCCTTGACCAGTCCGAAGCCGAAGCCGGCTGGAGTGCGGGCCCCCCAGGCTGCCCAAGAGCCCACCCAAGAGCCTCGAGACAAACCCCTGTGTTTGCTTGATCAGGAAGCCAGCCAGCCACCGTGAGTGCAGGACAGAGGGACACAGGAGGGACACGGGACCCTGGTCCTGACGGACGCCTCCCCTCTGCTCAGAGCCCCCACAGTGAATGTGAGAGGGGCGGGGGCTGGAGGGGGCAGGTTGGGGTGCGGGTGCAGGGCCAGGGGGAAGAAAGCTGCTTTGCAGCAGGAAATGAAACTTCACAAGGATTCAGGAGGAGGCACCTCACCGGGCTTCCTTCCTTCCGGCTCTGGTCCAGAGAGCAGCCTGGAGCCAGAAAGCTCCTCACCAGACACCTTGCACCCTCCTCCCCCATCCTCCTAGTAAGGGGTTCCTCTCGTCCCACATACCCTCCCCTCCCCCTGGCTTCCCTACTGTGGGGCCTCACCCTCAGCTCAGACTCAGGGAACGTGGTCCCCACCCCTGCAGCCCCCACCCAGACAGGGCCGTGGTGGGGGGAGCCTAGTCCACTTCTCCCCGCCTGGGCTCGCAGCCCCAAGTGCCTCAGAGAGGGAGGCTGGGAAGAGAGTGGGGCCTGGGGAGTCCCCGGTGCTGTTCTCTAGACAGCACACGAAAAGCATGCAAATGCCGTGCAAAAATAGCATGCAAATGAGCACATCTTCCACCTAGCCCTCCTCTGTCCACCCCCCATAGGGGCCCAGGACCCTTTAGGCCCATGCCCCACAAGACACCTTTGGAACCCCTCCTCTCCCTGCCCCTCCCCCAGTCCTTCCTCATCCTCGCCCTGCCCCTCTCAGTGTCTGATCTTCAGCAGTTTCAGAAACACCTCAGTTTGTGTTTGTGTGGCCTTGGCTGCAGCACCTTGCAGGGGGCTGGGGGTGCAGGGGGAGGGGGGGTCCTCTCCCCTGCTTCCCACCTTAAAGCAGTGAAGAGGTGGAGGAGGGGTGGGGGCCTGCTTGGGACTCCATTCCAAGCCTTAGACCCGTTGGCACCTTGCCGGGGGTCCAAGGACTCTGCAGGCAGGTAGTGGCAAGGGTGTTCTCTGCCTCTGGACCTCTATTGTGACTACTACCACTGCTAGTAGTTTTACCTTCAGGGAAGGAGCCCCCAGAGCCCAGCGGGCGAGATGCACAAGGAAGCAGCAGAGTGAACACCAGCCCTGCACTGAGATCTGCAGCCAGGTTCAGATGCAGCATTCAGAGAGTTGAACAGAAGCAACTGCCTGAAGCTACCTAGAGCGGTTCGTGTACACTAGTTCTTTTAGTGAACTGCCTCAGGCCCTGCTCCCAGGGAGCAACCTCAGGCTGCCTTAGAGGGACAGAAATGGAGCTCTGCCCCCACCTCCCACCCTACCACCCTATCCCTCCACCACTGGCCCAGCCCTCCAGGTGCTAGACTGGGTGCATGACCCGCCCCAGCAGTACCAGCTCAGCCCGGCCCTGCTCCTGTCCAGCCCCTTCCCCGAACTGGAAGGAAGGCCCCCACCCCCACTGCCTCCCCAAGCTTGGCCCAGGCTCACACAGGCCTGGCTGTAGCTCCTGGGGCAGACAGGAAGCCCAGGCCTCCATTAGCACGACTGTGCCTTGGGACAGGAAATGTTTCAGCCAGTTTCAAAGGCACAGTAGCCAAGGGAAGGAAGCCACTTGGGGTGGGTCCCCAGGGCAGGCCAAGGCCTTCCAGAGGGTGGAAGAAGTGACAATGCCAGGTGTAGAGCCCCGGGAAGAGGGTCACAGACCCTGCCCATGGCTGGGCTGTGGAGTCCAGAGGGAACAGTGGGCAGGGCCCAGCTCTGGCGCTGAATCCAGCACCCGTGGACAGCCGAACTCGTGGCCACTTCCACGCTAGCCACGCCTTCTTCGTGGCCTGGCCTCCAAGGGGGAGACCAGTGGCTCGTAGTGACTACCACCCAGTATGTCATTCCTCTGGCACCAAGCAGGACCCCATCCCCAAGCCCCAGGGGTGAAATTCTCCCTTCTTTTCAAAGACCTTCATGAACAGTGACTCTGCAGCTTGCCTAGTTACCCACTTCAATTTATGTCTAGCTGCAATTTTTTTAGTTGCAGTCTAAGTCTGTTTTTTTCTATTTGCTCTCAGTAAAGATCTTGACGTCAGGCAGGTGGCTGCCGCCTAGATCACCCCAGGTAGGGGTCCCAGGACAATCTGGCCTCCCCCCTACATCTGACTGCCTTCCCCCAACTCCCAGAGAACCACAGTAATGAGGGGACACAGCGAGCACCCACCCCGTGCCCTTTCTTAGTGTCGTTACACGTGTCACCTGTCGACTAAGCAGAACATCCCCGGGAGGCGTGTGCTCCACCACGTGCCTTTCTCGGACAAGGGGACCGCAGCACAGAGAGCTCCGGCATCTTGCCCGAGGCCTCGAGGCCAGTAAAGGACAGAACCAGGTTTGCCTGACTCCAAAGCAAGTGCCCTGGTGAGTGCTGTGTCCCCTTTACTTGGTTCTCCCAGGAGCTCCTGGCATGGGGGCGGAGGTGAGCCCAGCAAGTGAGAACTACAATGACTTTTTGTTTTTTAAACTGTGACCACACGGTAAATTATGGGCTTGCTGTGGCAACAGCGTGGCAAGTGTCCCTGGAAGATACCTCTCGAAGTTAGCTGGAACAGCTCGACCCCTCTCCATAGTCCTCCCCTGTCTGCTCCTGTCCCCACCCCCAGAGGTCCTGAAGGGGTTTTCATCCTTCAGCCACTTCAGTGGGGTGAGAGACCCCAGGGACTGTCTCTCCTACCCGATACCTGCCCTGGGACCAGAGCGTTTGACGCATCTTCTCGAAGCAGCTATTAATTCTGACAGAAGGGCGGAAGCAGAAAGTGGAGTGGAGAATTGAGAAAGAGGGAAGAAGACCAGATTCTACCGTGGTAGGTGAATTTCTAGCTATAAATTCATTCCAGAATAAATAGCACCGCCCATCTTTTATTTGTGGGCAGATTGGAGACGTCACTGTGACATTAGCACAATCCACCATCGCAGATCAGCTGTCAGCGCACTGAGCTGCCTCTGCCCAGCTCCATGAGAAATCCTTGATGCCCAAGGTCAGGTGAGAGCACCACTAGGACATGGGGAGTCTGGCTCACCTACCTAATAGCTCAGGCCTATCTTGCAGAACATGGCCAGGAAAGTTGGAGGTGAGTCATCTTAAAAACCCTCCACGGCCGGGCGCGGTGGCTCATGCCTGTAATCCTAGCGCTTGGGAGGCCAAGGTGGGAGGATCGCTTGAGGTCAGGAGTTCGAGACCAGCCTGAGCAAGAGTGAGAGTCCTGTCTCTACTAAAAATAGAAAAAAAATGGCCGGGCGTGGTGGCGTGCACCTGTGGTCCCAGCTCCTCGGGAGATTGAGGCAGGAGGATCGCTTAAGCCCAGGAGTTTGAGGTTGCTGTGAGCTAGGCTGATGCCACGGCACTCTAGCCTGGGCAACAGAGTGAGACTCTGTCTCAAAAATAAAAAAAATAAAAAAACCCTCCAAACTCTCATGTATTGCTGGTAGAAGTATAAATTGATACAGCCTAGAAGACTTTCTGGCAAATTTACAAAAGCTAAACATGAGCCTACCCAGCAAGAACACATCTAGTTAATAGAAATTAATGTTTATGCTCACCAGAAGATGTGTGCAGGAGTATTTATGGCAGTTTTATTCATAAACCCTCCAAAATGGAAACAGCCTCAATGCTCGTCAATAGGAGAACTCTGGAGAGATATGTGTGTTTGTGTGTGTGTGTGTGTGTGTGTATACACACATTATTACACATGTACAAATCCATCTGGCTGTACACTCAAGATTTATAACCCCCTTGCCCCCCCCCAAAAAAAAACCTCCAAAAAGAAATACTATGTGGTTTTGGTTAGTTTTTGTTTTTATTCATTTCACTGCTGGGCAAAATGAGCTGGCTGGCTCAAGTCTGACCCAAGTCCATCTTGTTATAGATAAACGCTATTTCCTTGTACTGCAGTCCAGTGGGAGAACAGCTGTTCCCTAATGTCTTGGCTCAAAGACTCAAAGATTAGTAGCCTGAGCAAAAACAAGACCCTATTTCTACAAAAAAATTAGCCAGGTGTGGTGGTGTGCACTTATAGTCCCAGCTCCTCGGGAGGCTGGGGCAGGAGGATCTCTTGAGCCCAGGAGTTTGAGGTTGCTGTGAGCTGTGATCACACCACTGCTGTGATCACACCACTGCACTCTAGCCTGGGTGACAGTGAGACTCAAAAAAAAAAAGATTGGCTTCCTGGTTCCTGGTTGTGTGTGCGTGCGTGTGAACACATGCATGTGTGTCGCATTGTGTTTGATTAGTCCAGGAACTGCCAGAGGGCAGAGTTGCATGTGTGAAATTCCCCCTTAGCACTGCACCACCCACAGAGAGATTTATTTCAACAAAATTCACCCTGTGCCTACTATGTGCCGGGCCCTGCTCTGGTATAAAACAGACGAGAACCCCTGCCCACGTGCAGCTCATGTTCCAGCGATACCTATCAAGGTTACAAAATGGAGGAAAAGACTGTTTTCCAATTTTTTCTGACTTAGTCTAGGCTGTTGGGCAGGGCTTTACACCCTCCTGGGCCTCACATTTTGGGGGATGAACCCCGAGCTGCTCCTCTGTGCAGCTGGGAAGGAGGTGGGATGCACACAAACAGGTCTGTTTATAGCACTCGTGTTGCCAATCAATTCTTGCAAACCCCTTGGTGTGTCCGCAGAGCAGGCAGGGAAAGTCCCTGAGGTGTGTCACCAGGAAGCCAAGGGTGATAGAAGGTTTATGAGCTACATGCAGAACGGACAAATTTTGATCGTGGGTCCCACCACCTCTTCTCTGTGTCACTATGGGCAGGTGACTTAATAATCCTCTGTGCCTCCTTTTTCTCATCTGTACAATGGGACGGTCCTATCTCTCTCAAACGGCTATTTAAGGATTGAATGAAACAGACCAGTGTTTGCCTGGCACACAGTGGTTGTGAAATAAATAGTAGCTCTTAAAATTAATTGGAGAGACAGAACGTACACATCCAAAGCGAGTCATCCGCCCACTCCCTCCAACCTAAAGCAGGCTTGTCCCCACTTCCTCAGCCTTGCACACAGCTCTTCAGACTCCTACACCCTCTGCCAAATCAGGACGCTTCCCACTCCAAAACCCCAGATACGCCTTCTGCAGCAAGCCTTCCAGAAGGAACTTGTCTATTCATGGCAACTGTCCCCTCACTGCAGACCTCCATGTCCCTGCCACTCCTGTGGTTGAGTTTGATTGTCTTCCCCATCAGACACGGGCAGGGCTGCATCTCCCAGCCTGCTCAGCGTCCAGACACCCGCCACTCTGGAGCCCTTCATGCGTGACCCGCAGAAGCCACACTCCTTTCTACTTTAAGGTCTTCTCCTGCGCCCCTCCCTGGGCCTGCAAAGCTGTTGCTCAGCCCCTCCCACCCCCTCCTCCCAGTAAGGGGCCAAATGAACTCTTAGGCAGCCTGCAGGACTCAGCTTAAACACCACTTCCTCCAGAAAGCCTTCCTAGACTCCCAACCTGAAAAAGCTTCCTTATTTTACCTTCTCATGCAATCCAGTAATCGTCAGAGCACTGACACCTAAAAATAATTAAGTGGAGCAGGGATCCTTTAATACTTGTTCCATATCAAACTGAAAGTTCACTAAGAAGAGCGGGTATGTTGTTTTCCCTGGTATATTCTCGGCACTTAGCTCAGTGCTTGGTGCATAGTGGAGGTGTAATAAATACTTGTCGAATGAATGAATGAATGAGTGAATACAACGTCTCCCTACCACTCCCAAGTCCCAGCATGAATCCGTCCACAGAACACCCTCAGGGGCCAACAAGAAGGACAGACGTAAAGATCTTCTCGTTCCAGCTGTGGTATGTTTCTTCCCGGGAGCATGTTGCCATTTCTTGGTTGAGCCATGAGTACGTTGGGAACCGCACGCCCCACAAGGAACACACTCCCCAGTAAGAGGAAAACACCCCAAAGACTTTCCCCATTGGGAGACAGCGGGTGCTGGGCTGGGCCCCCGGCAGCAACCGCGGGCTAAATATACCCTGCTTTGCATCCTGTCTGCTGTGAAGCACAGCTGGCAGATACACCCATGGGCTGTATTGGCCCCTCGCACGCTCATGTGCTCCAGGGGAGCCCCAGGGGAGCCCCCAGAAGCCTTGGCTGAAAGAGTCTGGCTGGATCCTCTAGTCCCCTCCCACCCCCTGCACCCCCAAAACATGTATTTTGCCTTTGCCTGGTTCTAACAGGTCATGGGCCCCACCAAAACCTTGGGCAGCAGCCAAAACCCACGGGGCTATGTCGTGTGGGTGCCCACCCCAGTGGACTGTGGCCAGGAGGACGCTGAATCGGGAGACCTAGAGCCCAGTTACAGTCTGCCTCCTCCCGCTGGAGCAAATCCACTTCTCTGGGCTTGTGGCAAAATGCGGGCAGTGGAGTGGTTATACCTGTGCTTCTCGCCTCCTCAGGTGGTTACAAAAGCCAACGAGGAAAATGGAGAGGAGACGCTGCAATGGGCTGGACGCCATGCGTGGCAAAGTGGCAATAAAGATGAAGGAGGCCAGTCCCTACCCACAAAGAGGTTAAGTCAACAGTGAACAAGGCAATAGACACTCACTATGCACTTGACGGAGGAGCGGGAGGTGACACCAACAGGGCCAGGCCACACACGAGAAGAGCTAAAACCAGGGTCATGTATTAAATAAAAGCCACTGAGTGTATAGAAGATCCTCGACGGGGAACTCAGGCCAACCAGACTGCAACGTTCGCCCACGGGCTGTGTGACGTTGGGCGAGTTACTTGCCCACGCTGTGCCTCATTGAGGTGTCGTGAGGAGCTCACGAATGGGCACATGCAAAGTGCTTAGCGTGGTTCCAGGGCGGGGTGGGCGCTAGGTGAGTGACAGCTGTGATCACTGTTGTCATTCTGTCTTCAATGCATTCAACAAATATGCACAAAGCTGAGTGGGACGTGGGGACCAAGCACGTCAGTAAACAAAAAGGAACTGAAAGACCTGTTCTCGTGGAGCTCCTGTTCGGAAGGGGGAGAGAAACAGACCAAGTAAGTACAGTCGTCAGTATATTTGAGGACGAGGAAGCAGAGGAGGGAAGGAGGCAGCCCTGCCCTGGCGTGAGTAGCGTCAGGGAGGAAGGGGAAGGCGACAGCAGCTGCGGCTGGGAAAGGGGTCCGCACAGGAACAGCAGGGCCCCCTCCTGCCTTGCTGTGAACACCCCTTCAGCTGCAAAATGGAAACGACACGTTTCTGTGAGGATTAAATTAGATAACAGATGCCTGGCACATACATGCTGTATTTCCTTAGCTTAGTGACCTGGGAACGAGGAAGGGAAGGCCTTGGAAAGCCAAGAAGCTGCTAGAACAAGTTTAGCTGGTCCAGCTGTTAAACCACCACCACCACCACTCAGGTTGGGCTGAGCTCCGATGGGGCCAGTCGTGACCTCTGTACACGGCAGCCCCTCCCTAATTGCCCTCCTGTCCCAAACTGAGGGGCCCAGCTGAGCTGTCACCCAACCTGCCCATGTCACTTAGCCTGCAGTGTGCCCCACCTACTGCCCTGACCTGTTTCCTCCCATTCATTCCTCCCCGCAGCTTCTCCAAACACCTCCCTTCCAGAAGAAGCTGCCTCCCAGGTTCCGCTCACACGCAGAGATCAGAGGATGACGGCTTTGATCTGAAAGCCCTTAGCAGTGGGTACAGGCAAGTTAGCTACCACCCCCCACGCACACACGTACACCCTGTACACCCTCCGTGCGTTTTAAACCACAGGAACTGCTGTGAAGGCAGATTGAGTCCATTCAGATCCTGCCTCCACTACTAGCGAGCTCTGTGAGCGGGGACAAGTCTATGCTGCCAGAACTCTAATGTCCTCATCTGTAAGGGGGGAAATAATTGCTGTGACGATTAAAGGAGATTGTGTTTGCAGAGACTCTAACACTGCACCTGGCACCCAGGAGGTGCTAAATAGTGGCTAATACTCTCACAAACACCTACTTCTTGAGCACCCACTGTGCACCAAACATTATGAAAGGTGCTGGTGACTGGCTGGCCCCTTGGTGGGTGGGGGTGGAGGGCATCCCTCTTAAAGGGACAGCGTCAAGATGAAGGGCTGCAACCCCAAATTGCTGCTGGAATTCTGTCTCTGGTGGGCAGGCAGATGGAGGAGACAAGTGGATGACTTGGGGTGGGGAGACCCCAGAAGCTATCCTAACTTCTTGCTGAGAAATGAGTGCCATTTGTTAGGGAGAAATATCAACTGGTGTTCTAAAAATACTTGAAGGTCATCTGCAAAACCCATGGAGAGAGGGAGGGTTTAGGAGCAGGCAACTCTGGGTTCAAATCCCCGTTCCATAGGAAGAAAGCTGGAAGGATACAAACTTCTCTGTTTAGGGTTTGCTTTCTCTCCCCAGACCTTCCATCAGCACGCTGTTGGTAATGGACGTCACAATAGGCTGCCTCCTCTGGGTCCCCAGCATCTCTGGCACCCGTGGGCAGCAGAGGCAGGTGGCTGGTCACTGCAAGTGGCTGCATTTTGAGGTGCCTTTATGCTGGGTCTGCACTGACTGCCACTGCACCGGGTACATTCGTTACACTGTAACAACCTATAAAACATCTGACTTCCCAGTTAGCTGAGCTAGGTGAGCTCTGCCTGAAGAAGGTTGACACTTCCAAATGTCTTTTTTTAAAAACTGTCTAACATCAGCTGGGCGTGGTGGCGCACACCTGTGGTCCCAGCTACTTGGGAGGCTGAGGCAGGAGGATCGCTTGAGCCCAGGCGTTTAAAGTTGCTGTGAGCTATCATGATGCCACTGCACTCTAGCCTGGGTGACAAAGCAAGACTGTCTCCAAAACAAACAGACCAAAAAAACCAAAAGCCTACCCAATTGTCAACACTCCTAAATGTCTTTCAAACAAAAGAAGGAAACCAGAACACTCTCTGCTGCTATGAACCTCCAGGCAAAGTCAGAGAGGCTAAGCCACGCTTCCCCTCACCTGCCTGGCTTCCTCACTCTGCTCCTTACTCTCCCCAGACCTGAGTTCTGCATTGATTGATTGGTTGATTGATTTTTTTTTTTTTTTGAGACAGAGTCTTGCTCTGTTTCCTGTGCTAGAGCACAGTGACGTCATCATTGCTCACTGCAACATCAAACTCCTGGGCTCGAGCAATTGCCCTACTTCAGCTTCCCAAGTAGCTGGAACTATAGGTGTACACCACCACCCCCAGCTAATTTTTCTATTTTTTGTAGAGATGGGGGCTTGCTCATGCTCAGGCTGGTCTCAAACTCCTGGCCTGAAGTGATCCTCCTGCCTCAGCCTCCCAACGTGCTGGGATTACAGGCATGAGCCACTGCGCTTGGCCAGAGCTCTGCATTTAAATCACATTTTTAAATATTCACAGTTTTGCATAAAATAGAATAAAATCATGAAGCCTGTAATGCCTCCCAAAGATTACCAAAATTCCTTAATCTCCTTCTTTCCTATAATATTTTATAGGGAAACTGATTTTGACAATTATATTCTTAAATTGCACAAGCATTTTCAAAAACATAGCCCTAGAGTATGCCCAGGAATTTCTTCTACATCAAAATGTCAACTACAGTCTTACTTTTTGTAACCAGATTGTGTGTGTGTGTGTGTGTGTGTGTGTGTGTACAGGTGTGTTTAATCCCACTTCCTCACTTACCTGTGACTTCACACAAGGTGCTTAACTCCCTGAGGCTCCTCTCTAACACCTGTTGGAGCTTCCTTCAATAAGAATCCACTGGGCATCTTCTAGGTCAGGTACTTTCCTAGGCCCTGGGTACAGAGTGAACAAAACGAATGAGACTTAGCTGGGTGCGTGGGAAGGACAGACAATAAATTATATATCTCAGATCACTTTAGTTGTTTAGAAGAAAAATAAAGCAATATAGGGGCAGAGTGAGCCACCTTTTGAGCTGTTGTGTGGATCATGCTCAATCTCAGGCCTGTGTGGGTGCCTGGTCTCCTTGGTTCACCCATCATCCCCCGCAGCCCCCGACCACGGGGTGGAACACCCCACCCACACTCCTCACATTGTGATGTGTGCCCCCTTTTTGACTTTGTCAGCAGAAACCCAAGCTAGGAATGGCAGGTGGTGTGGGGAGTGCAGTGGGAGTGCGGTGGCTCACACCTGTTAATCCTAGCACTCTGAGAGGCCGAGGCGGGAGGATCACATGAGCTCAGGAGTTCAAGACCAGCCTGAGTGAGAGCAAGACGCCATTTCTACTAAAATGGAGAGAGAACCTCAGGGACACTTGTTAATTTCTTCCACAATTATTTATTGAGCCTACTATGTGCCGGGCATTGGAGATGCAGCATTTGGCCTGTGCAGCCTTTTTAAAATTGGAAAGTTTCACATAAACACCCTGAGTTCTGAACCCTCCTGAAAAACTGGAAGCTCTGGCAGTACTGGACCTGCCTTCCCTCAGGACAGCAATTAGCCAGAGCTCAGAGGTGGCTGCTTGCTGCAGGGAGTGTGAACATGCTCTGTCCAGTTCACCATTACCTCCTCTTATACCTGGCCAGCTTCACTGCCCTGCCATTGTTTGCAAGCCCCGACTCGAGCTCTCACCATAATGAATAGATACAAACTGAGATAAGAATACTGAAAGAGAGACCCGGGTGGTGGCTCATGCCTGTACTCTGGGAGGCTGAGGCGGGTGGATTATTTGAGCTTAGGAGTTCGAGACCAGCCTGAGCAAGAGCGAGACCCCGTCTCTACTAAAAATAGAAAGAAATTAGCTGGACAACTAAAAATATATATAGAAAAAATTAGTCGGGCATGGTGGCGCATGCCTGCAGTCCCAGCTACTCTGGAGGCCGAGGCAGGAGGATCGCTTGAGCCCAGGAGTTTGAGGTTGCTGTGAACTAGGCTGATGCCACAGCACTCTACTCAGGGCAACAGAGCGAGAGTCTGTCTAAAAAAAAACCAGGCAGGTACAAAAAGCCAGTGGGAGGGATCTGGTGTATTAAAGAAACATCAAAGAAAGAAACCCCTCTAGGTATTTCTAGCACAAAGGCATTCAGTACAGGGAATTAATTACTTTAAAAAATTGGAAGGGCTGAAGGAACAAAAGTTGGGGAAGCTGCCACTAGATTTCAAATTTGGCACCAGCTTTCAGGGAGCTGGGAAGTTGCAAAAAGCACTGGAAACTTCCCATGGGATACTCCCCCCAGACTCCATTACAGAGACAGGTGATTTGCAGACCTGCAAACCTTTATCTGCGAAGTCAAAGCTCATGTGTTCGTCCACCATTGCCAGAGAAACAGCAATATTATTTCTGCTTCTCTTCTTCTTCCAAATCTTCATAAGTGCCTGCTGTCTGTGGAAACTACTCAGAAACGTATGGCAGGGGATTCTGGGAAATGCACTTCCCAGACATCTAGCCCCTGCAGTCCTGGGGAGGGGACTGGTGTCAGCAGGCCACCCGGCACACCAGCACCCCTGGCTTCTCCACTCCCTGAACTCACTTCTAGTGGGTTTTCCTCCACCGCATCTCAGCCGCTCACTCCATAGATGTGTTATTGCCAATAACTCCATCATCTCAGCCGCTCACTCCATAGATGTGTTATTACCAATAACTCCATCATCTCAATGTCGTGCCTCCCACCCTGACCATCGCTCCCTATCTTCCCGGCTCACGCCCTCTGGGACCTCAATTCCAATAATTCTTCCATCTCTCAAGGCTTAGCCTTCTCACTTCCCTCCCCCTTCCCCTCCCCACTTCCCTTCTCACCCAGTGTAGATGATCTGGTCAATCATTAGAATCACTCATTTGCTACATCCTCAACTCCCTGGACCCCTCTTCCTTCACTGTGCTCTTCCGGAAATACACTGTCTTTGGTTAAATCTAGCTCTCTCTCTATTTAACACTTGCACCACAATGGCTAATGTTTCCAGAAAATACCAACCATGCTAACTGGCCTTACTTGAAATTCATGGCCAATTAATGCCAAACCACCCACCTATAGACTGGAGTGTGTCCTCTCTTACCTACCCCAGGACCTTCTGTCGGCAGTTGCCCTTCCTTTCTCCTCCCTCATCAAATGTTCACCCTCTGTCAGATCACTCCCATGATCCTACAAACACACCATTATTTCTCCTATCTGAAGAACAGCCCTCTCCTAATCCCATATCCCATTTCTCTGCTCCACGTTACAGCAAAACTCTTCAAAAAGAGTTCTCTGTTCTCACTCTCTTCAATTCCTATCCTCCCGTTCTCTCTTGGCTTCACTTCAGTTGGGCTTTTTCCCTCATGTCTCCACAAAACAAGCCTTCTCAGGATCACCAATTACTTGCCAAATAATCAATTCTCAGTTCCCGTCTCACTTGGCCCCTCAGAATTTTTTAACCCAGCCAATGGCTGGTTCCTTGAAACACTTTCCTCCCCTGACTCCCAGGCCCCTACCCGCTCCTGATGGGTCTCCTCCTCACTGGTCGCTCCTTCTTGGTGTCCTTTGCTGACTCTTCAGCTTCCTGACACCAAAACTTTGAAGTGCCCCAGGGCTCTGTCCTTGGACTTCTCTGTCTTCTCAAGAGCCCATCGAGGTTGGTGGAGCTGCCATTGAAGGCCAATTTTAACAAAGGTCAAGGCTGTAGATATCTTTTCTAGCGATGACTCCTGAATTGGTCTTTCCAGCCAGACCATTCCCCTGAATTCCAGACTGAAACATCCAAATGCCTATTTAATATCTCCTCTGGCATGTTTAATAGTCATCTCAAATTTAGTATCTCAAACATCAAACTCCTGATCTTCCCCCCAAAACCTGCTTCTCATCTCTGTAAGTGGCAAATCCACCCTCCCAGTCATTTGTGCCAAAAAGCCTGGAGTCATCTCTGACTCAGTTTCTCTTATACCCACATTCAATCTGTCAGGAAATCCTGGCAACTCTCCCACGTGTGTCTGGAATCTGGCCACTTCTCACCACCTCTACCACAAAGACTGGTCTGAACCCCTATCACGCCTCTGCCGTCATTGCAGGAGCTCCCTGAGTGGTCCCTGACCTTGCCCTTGCCCTGCTCCATTCTGTTCTCAACAAAGCAGCCAGAAGATCCATTTAAAGCATGTTGGATTAGGTTATAACTCAGCTCAAACCCCTCATCTCATTCAGAATGAAAGCCAAGGTGCAAACACACTGGCACTTCTTCCATGCCATCTTCTCTTGCTCCCACTCCCTTTTGGCCACACTGGGCTCCTGCTGATCATGGAAGAGACCTTTGCTGGTCTTGCTACCTGGCATGCTCTGCCCGCAGATGTCTGGGTTGCCCCTTCTCTTCTTTTTTTTTTTTTTTTTTTTTGAGACAGAGTCTCACTTTTTTGCCTGGGCTAGAGTGAGTGCCGTGGCGTCAGCCTAGCTCACAGCAACCTCAAACTCCTGGGCTCAAGCAATCCTTCTGCCTCAGCCTCCCGAGTAGCTGGGACTACAGGCATGTGCCACCATGCCCGGCTAATTTTTTCTATATATATTTTTAGTTGGCCAGATCATTTCTTTCTATTTTTGGTAGAGACGGGGTCTCGCTGTTGCTCAGGCTGGTCTGGAACTCCTGACCTTGAGCGATCCACCCGCCTCGGCCTCCCAGAGTGCTAGGATTACAGGCGTGAGCCACCGCGCCCAGCCCCTTCTCTTCTTTTAAGTCTTTGTCCCCATAGCACATTGTCAGTGAGGCTTTCTTAGCTCATCTTTATAAAATAAGAATCCTTTCTCCTCTCTGTTCTATGTTTCTCCTTAACACTTACTGACTTACTATGAATTTTACCCATCTCCCCCTACCAGAGGGCAAACAGCACGGGGTAAGGGATTTATCTGGTCCCCTGGCATATCCTCAGTGCCCAGAGGGATGCCTCACACAGGGCAGGTACTCAGTGCTATTTGTTTTGTGGATTCAGTGACTACGGGTGGAGGTCACAGGTGTGACATGTGGCTGAGAGGCGGCAGAAGCCAGACCAGCAGGCCTTGTAGGTCTTGCTAAAGATCTGGAGGAGGGTTGGCATGATCACGGCTGTGTTTGGGAAAGGAGGGAGAACACCTCTTCCAGAAAGGTGATTCTTGCCTTTGGAGTGGAGTGTGGGGCTGTCTGAGGATTTGTTTTCTGGAAAGGCCCCTCCCACTTAGACGAGGCAGGGAGGAGGGGCTCTGGGACTAAAGAGGTCTCTGCATTTTGGTAAGACTCACTATCACATGGGGCTGTCATTCCCGGTGATCAGCCCCGAGCTTCTGAGTCAGCAACTCAATCAAGCCCTTTATGGTGACAGGTTGCAGCTCCTCCTCCTCCCGCCAAACCTCCCGCTGCTGCTGGGAGCCGGCTCTGGCCCGCCCAGCCCTCACTGCTCCAGGGCATCAGGACGTGCCAGATGCGGCGTTCCCCCACCTCCCTGTCACCCGGGCTCATCCCTCCGCTTCCTCCCATAGGGACTTCAGTGCAGATCAAGTTCACGGGGCACAAGGCCAGCTGAGCTTCTCAGTCCCCCGGACAGTAAGGGAGGAGCCACCCAGGCACAGGCAGGGGTTGGCGCTGAGCAGAGAGCAGACGTCGCCTGCAGACCCTCTCGGGATGGGGCCACCGGGAGCCGCAGAAGCACCCTGGGGGCAGCTCTCAGTCAAAAGCTCTCCGTCACCAATACCCCAGCTATGCAAACAACCGGACTGTTTGCTCAGCGGCTCCTTGGCCTACTGGGCTCCTCAGACTAAATCTGCCTTCTGCACATTCCTTGAGGGTTTTAATAACCTACCAGTAAGAACAACAAGTCCATTCCCACTAACCTGTAAGCCAAGCCAAGGTGGAAATACCTTCCAAGGACCCTCCCTTCCCTGTGCAGCTGGACTTGCCTTGCAGAGGGAAGCAAAATTCATTTGGATTTTGCTGCTGAGATGCACCTCATTATTTAGCTTTGCCAAGGAGGGAGGTGGGGGAAGGAAAATCACAGCTAGCAAGGCAGAGTGTTCCGTTCCCAGGCACTCAGGGGCTCCAAATTCTTTCCTATCCTCTCACGTGCTGACTTTCAGGGTTCCTGCCAGCGGCTGACCTCCCGGGACCTGCTCCGGTGGCCTTGCCAGGCACGCATCACCCCATGAGACTGCAGGGCCTGCCTGGGCCAGGGGCAGCTGGGCTTGCTCTGTCACCAACCACACAGGTTACAGGGCAATCCCAGGCAGGGCATCTACCAAGTGCAGGGCTACTGTGACAGAGGAGACCAAACAGGAGGGAGGTCCCCAAAAGATCATGGTCCAGAAGAGAGAATCAGCAATTCAGACAGAAAGCTGTCCCTCACTGCCCCTGTATCTCCACTCCTAGCCCAGCAGTCACGTCTATCCACCCTTTCCACTCTCTTCTGACCCAAGAAACGTTTCTCTTGTCCCCATTCCTACTCATGAGAACCTAAATATAGCGAACTTGATTCATTGGCTGATAGACTCACCTGTAGGGAGAAAAATTTCTGCTCATTCTTGGGGAAGGGAAGAAGAGGAAGACATGGCAGGAAGAAACTAAACCTTGAGTTCCTTCTATCCACTTTCCTGTGTTAGTTAGTCTGGGTCTTTGAAAAATGCCCCAGTACCTGAGCTTGGAATGAGAAGGACCTGAGTTTGAATCTCACCTCTCCTCGTGTTGACGGCGTGGCTTTGGGTAAGCCACTTGGCTTCCCAAGCCTCTGTAGCTATAGCGGTAAAACACGAGTAACGGTTCCTTCCTTCCAGGGCTTCTGCAAAGACGAAATAAGATGCAGGCAAACTTAACTCTTACAATCTTGGTAGTACGCCCTTACCAATGTTAGCTTCCTCTCCCTTCATTAAAAGGGAGTGGCCTCAGGTGACCAACTGAGTGCAGACTACAGCTCTCTCTTTTGGCTCAAGTCATACAAATCACAGTGGAGAAAAACACATTTTTTTAATGTCAGAATTTACTAAGGCATAACTTACGTATAAAAATTTCAGTCCTTTTGTAAGTGTACAGCTTACGGCTCTTGACAAATATATATATAGTCATATAATCACCACCATAGAGGGAAAACATCTTCATCGCCTCCAAAGAGCTCTTGTGCCCCTTTATGGTCGATTTTCTCCCCTCAGCTCTCAGCCACTGGCAACCACAAATCTGATTTCTGTCCTTACATTTTGCCTTTTCCAAAATGTCATTTGGTAGGAATCATGTAATGCGAACTTTCTGAGTCCAGCTTCTCTTATTTAGCGTAATGCCTTTGAGATTTATCTGTGTTGTATCAGAAGCTCTTTTTTTTTTCTACATAGTATTCCATTGGGTGAAAGTGTCAAGATTTGTTCATCCATTCACCAATTGATGGGTATGTGGTTTGCTTCCAGTTTGGTGTGATTATAAATAAAATAGCTGTAAACATTCACAAACAGATCTTTGTGTGGACGTAAGTTTTCATTTCTCCTGGGTAAATGCCTAGGTGTAGAGTTTCTGGATTATATGGTAAATGTAAATTTTACTCTGCTGCTAAACTGGCAGGGTGTGGTAGTGTGTACCTGTAGTCCCAGCTACCCCAGAGGCTGAGGTGGATGTATCCTTTGAACCCGGGACTTTTTAATTTTAGCCATTCCAGTGGTTGGGTAGTGGTATCTCATTCTGGCTTTAATTTGCATTTCCCTAATGACTAATGATATCAAATATCTTCTCATGTGCTTATTTGCCATGTATACCCTTTTTTTGATAAAGAACTCTGTTCAAATCTTTTCCTCACTTTAAAAAGTTGGATTCTTTGGTTCTAATTATTGCATTTTAAGAGGTTTTTTTAAAACATATTCTTCTTCCAAGTCCTTTATCAGATATGTGTTTTGCAAATATCCCCCCCTCCAGTGTGTAGATTATCTTTTCAGTTTCTTGACACTGCCTTCTGAAGAACAGATTTGCATTTTAATGAAGCCAAATTTATCAATTTTTTTTATGGTTTGTGCTTTTTGTAAGAGATCTTTGCTTAACCTAAGATAGTAAGGATATTTTTTCTTGCAAATGTTTCATAGTTTTAGCTCTAATATTTGAAAATACAATTTAAAAATAAAATAAATCCACAGTCAAGCTCAAAACAAGAAGAACCCCTACTGCATCAGAAATGGTGAGGTCCCCGGAAGGAAGAAAGCATATGAGATTGTAAAGAAGGTGGTAGCAGCCAGAGGGCCCCATGCTCAGAGGACGTAGGCATTGAGAAGAGTCGAAGGCTCAAACCCCCACATGTCCTCTCGGCTACCCCTCCTCTCCCAGCCCATCCCTATCTAGACACATGGTAGCAAAATCCCAGAACACCAAAGAGAAAATTCTGTGTCCTTCCTGGGAGAAAAGAATACGAATTATCTACAAAGGAAAGAAACTCAGATTGAGATGGACCCCCATCAGTTATGTTGGATGTAAGATGGTGGTGCGCACCTGTCCCAGCTACTCTGGTGAAAATCCTTTGATTCTGTGACTCCGTGAATATCCACAGAAGTATTTGATAGGAAGTACATGATTTTGCCAACACAAAAATACACATATCAAAATATGAAAACCTGGATTAGCAAACCAAGCATTAGGAGATAGTGATCTGCATTCTTAAAACACAATGTAGATTTCCTTGAAATAGTGATCCCTCTTGCTACATTTAAAACAGGTTTCCCTTTACCAGAGTCCACCTGCAGATGACCTGCCCAAGTAATGGCACAAGAACAGTTTGTTCTAAGGCCAGTGGGAAGGACACCCAGGCCCTTCTGTATCAGGGCAGGCAATCAGAAGTTGATTGAATTTAACTGGCTTATCTGATATGGCTCCACTCCCACCCCCAACCTAGTTCCTCCAGTGCCTACGGATATCATGCAGCCCATTGCAGTTGCAATTCTGGATGTCCAGGGACCACAATTGCATCAGTATTTAGCTGAGGATTGGGAACTGGACAGAGTAGTGAGGTGGCTGTTCCTCTAGCGCAAGTGTGCTCTGGAGGGTAAAAATCATCACCATCATCACTGTGATCGTTTGCAGAGCTTCTCCTAAGTGCTAGCACTGTGCTAAGAACGCTCTCTACATCACCGCACTCAATCTCCTCAGACATAAGTGCTAATGTTCTCATTTTGCATGTCAATGCTGGGACTTGCTGTATTCAGCAGGCTCTCATTTTTCTAGGAAGGTAAAATCAAGCTGGAAGATCTCTACTCTGGAATCGAAGCATTTGTTCAAAGGTCTAAGAGTCCAGGCAGTGAGATGTTGACATCAAGGTCAGGCTTTGAGAAATGGTCCCTTCCTTTCCTCTGCAGAGCATCCGAGGGACGTGGAAAACCTCCAAAGACAATCGCTACTAATACACAACAAATCAAAATGCACTCAGCCCAAAACGCTGGCTAGCCCTGCTCCCCAAGGTTGCTTCAACCCCAGGCATTAGTGACCCAACAAAAGACCAGTGGCTACTTAAGGGGAAGTCTAAATGTTAGAAATTTCCGCTTTGGGGAAGAAAGCTGCTTCACAGTCTAATCAAAAGATGAAGAAATTGTTTCCAGACCTTCCTTCAGAGCATCTACTTCTGCCCTCCAAGAGCTGGCTGGCTCCCACCCCCGGGTCTTTGCCCCTGCTAGCTCCTGTTTCCCCGGAAATCTGAGGGGCTTTCCTCTCCTCCTCCTCTGGCTGGCGAATATCTCTTTCTCGTGCATTGAGGCCTTCCTGGCTATTATATGTAAAATAACAACAACCCACCTCACATTCACACACTCACTGATGCTCTTTCCCTGCTTTTTTTTTATTCCTCCTTAGAATTTATCACTTCCTAATCTCCATTTTACTTCTTTATTTTATTGTCTCTGTGCCTTACTAGAATGTACATTTCACAAGGGCAGGGATTTGTGTCTGTGTTCACTCCTATGTCCCTAGCACTTAGAACAGTACCTGCTGCCTAATAGTCACTCAATAAACATTTGTTGAGTGGATAAATCAATTTGTGCTTCAGAGGAAAACAGTAACATCCTAGAAAACTTCCTTGAGGTTTAAGTGTGGCATTAGAGGAAATATCAAAAGTCTGGGGTCTGGGTTTGAATCTAGGCCTAGCCCAGGAAACAACATTTAATCCCTAACTAAGCCTCATTTTGTGGTTGGTTAAGGGAGAATAATATTTACCTTCTGGAATTGCAGAGAATGGACCAGTGATAATATTCCTAGGGAAAGGAAATGGGGGACATGTTCGTGACATTTCAATGACCGCAAGTAGAGAATTTTATTATCACCTGAGGGTCAAATTTATTGAGCATTTATTTAAACAGGGCCCCATGCCAAGGACTGTGCATGTATTATTGCTTCAATCCTTACAATTATCCCATGTAGCATGTACTGCTGTTATCCCTAAAAAGGCCGAAGTGACTCGCCCAGGTTAAAGTGATCAAGTCAGGAAACAGGGCAGGACTCCAACCCTCATCTCTCTGTCCCCAAACCCATGCCCTGACCACCACGCCAGATGTAGAGTTAGTTTGTGTACATATGATGCTGGACCCGGGGGAGAAATGGTGTCCTACATGCAGATGTCCCTTTACTTCCCCTGCCAGCCTGCAGCAGAGTTGCCCCTGACCAGTAACACCGAGGTGCTGCTCCTGCCACTGAGAAAGAGTGGGGGTGGCCACAAGTGCAGTAGCTGACCTGCCTCCTCTGCCCCTCCCAGCCTGGTGACTTGCCGCAGCCTTTCCCACTAATGTATCATTCCATCACCCCACCCCCACCCCGGGATATTACTTGGCACCAGGACCAGGCACCTTGTCATTTTTCCATAGAATAAGTGATTTATGAGTGAACAATATTTTCACTTTAGATCGATGTCATTAAAATTGCCCTGTAAACTCTTTTTAACAGAAATCTCACATTTTAACACCTCTCTCTCTCTCTCTTTTAGAGACAGGGTATCTCTCTGTCACCCAGGCTGAAGTGCAGCCATGTGATCACAGTTCACTGTAGCCTTGAACTTCTGGACTCAAGCAATCTACCTGCCTCGGCCTCTCAAGTAGCTGGGACTACATACAGGCACACACCATCAAATTTTTCTATTTTTCTGTAGAGATCAGGTCTCAATATGTTACTCAGGCTGGTCTTGAACTCCTGGCTTCAAGTGATCCTCCCACCTCAGCCTCCTAAAGCTACAGAGGTGAGCCACCACACCCAGCCTCAACTTTTTGATGTTAGTAAGTGGCAAAAGCTGTTCAACTAACTTTCATTTATTTGAACAAAAAAAAATATTTGTAGACACATATATTAGTGTATGTATATATATGTATGTTTGTGTACATACATATAGTTTTCAAATGTATGTTGACCATGTGTCCCATATTAAAAAGGGACAAAAAGTACTTTTAAGACCTAATTTATACACTCAGCAAAATTAGCTGGTTTAAAAAATAAATATGAAATGCTAGCGTTTTGCATTCAGTGATGATGTCGGAGAGGCTCCAGGTCGCTCCGTGCAAGCCTTTCTTCACAAAACCCGCCCACAGCAAGAGCAGTCTTTATGCCCGTCAATGGAAAACCACATTGGACAGAATCAGCACTATCTTTTCTCTTTTGTGCATTGCATTTTGAATGAGTGTAGACATTTTCATGTCCCACAAAATAACAGTTATCAAATGAATGCCACCCAGGGATCTCGGGAAGCAGACACTGAAGCAAATCCGCAGAATCATTATTTTTTGCCACACATTAACATATTTCAAATAGGTGTTCTTTGTGTGACTTGTCTCAAAGTTGTAATTAAGAGAGGGAAAACACAGTTTAAAACGCCAAGGCAATCAGCCCCCCAAGCAGCTAGCCGTGTCCAGAAATGCCTGAGCTGCTGACTCAGAATTGTTCATCAGACTCACCCACCCCAGAGCACACTCACTCCTTGCACACTCAGAGTGTCTCAGACAGTTCAGTTTTATTTATTTTAAAAAATTATTTTTTTTGAGACAGGGTCTTGCTCTGTTACTCAGGCTGGAGTACAATGGCATGATCATAGCTCACTGCAGCCTTGAACTCCTGGGCTCAAGTATGTGCCACTGTGCCCAGCTAATTTTTAAAAATTTTTTGTAGAGACAAGGTCTTGCTACATTGCCCGGGCTGGTCTTGAACTCCTAGCCTCAAGTGATCCTCCCACCTTGGCCTCCCAAAGTATGGGGATCATAGACATAAGCCACTGTGCCCAGCCTCAATTCATTCAATCTATAGGACAACCCCCTAGGGGAAATACTGTTATTATCCTCATTTTTCAGATAAGGAAACTGAGACAGAAAGTTTAAGTACCTTATGCAACGTCACATACTCAGCAAGTGTGAGATTTGAACCCAGGCAGTCTGACTCCACCACTTTGCTATATTGTTGAATGTGTAGATCAGAGACTGTGCTAGATACTCTACAGCTGCGGTCTGCAACCCTGGGGGCCTGGGATTGTAAAGTCTGTGGCTTGTTAGGAACGGGGCTGCACAGCAGGAGGTGAGGGCAGGGCGAGCTTCATTTGTATCTGCAGCTGCTTCCCACCGCGTCGCCACCTGAGCTCCGCCTCTGTCAGATCAGCAGCTGTGTTAGATTCTCACAGGAGCCGGAACCCTGCTGTAAACTGTGCATGCGAAGGATCTAGGTTGTGCTCCTTATGAGAATCGAATGCCTGATGATCTGAGGCGGTGATGCTAGCGCTGGGGAGCAGCTGCAAATACAGATTATCATTAGCAGAGAGGTTTGACTGCACAATAAATGTAATGTGCTTGAATCATCCTGAAACCATCCCCCCTCCCCAGTCCGTAGAAAAATTGTCTTCCATGAAACCAACCGGTCCCTAGTGACAAAAAGGTTGGGGACCACAGCTCTACAGTGTTAACGTCATAGTTAAGAGTACAGACCCTGCTCAGACAGAACTAGGCTCAAAGCAGTTGTAGGGAAATCATTCCATTCCCTTACCCTCAGTCTCCTCATCTCTAGATTGGAGATAATAACAGCATTTAGTTCACAGAGTGATTGTGAGGATTACACGGGCCAAAACATTCAGCACAGCTGTAAAACACAGAATGTGGTAGATAAAGCTTAGTTTGTCTCATGTAATCCTCACAAGAACTCTGTAAGGGACGCATTATCCCCATTTCACAGATCTAAAAACTGAGACTGCAAGCCAAGGTCTTAAGCCTAATAAGGGGTAGGGGCTGGAAGAGCAGGGTAGAGAGAAGAGAGAGAGGAGGAAGGTGGAAAGGAGGAGGGGACAGGCTTTAAGTGAGACTAAAAGAGGAAATGTACGGAGGAAAAAAGAACAGCCTGGTGTTGTGCATGCCGCTCCATAGTGGTCTCAGAAGGCCTGAGGGATTTCCAAAGTCACGATCTAGTCCAGGTGAGGTAGATTCTCACTGTGAACTCTCCCTTGGTTCAGATTGGGTCTCATTGTAACACACGAGGAAGTTTGGGTTCCCACCAAACCCCTTAAGGAATTATTTACCCCTTAAACTTGGTATCTCAACCCACAAACAGAACACACCTATAGCTGAAGAAAATTGCTCATTTCACTATTCAACCTCAACCTCGCCTTCCTACCTTAAAATCACAGATCAATGTTTCATGAACTTACTTATCTCACATAAATTATTGCATAAGCATTAAGCAAAAAGTTACACCGCCACCATTTATAGTGTCCAGCCCTTTTCTGACAAAATTTGATTTACAAGTTAGTCTATAATGTAACTCCAATAAGAGCAGAGTCTTTGTAATAGCAACTATAAAAATTTAGTGCTTAAATTGTATTTATGCATTACTATATGTTTATTAGTTTCTTATTGCTGCTATTGCAAATTACCGCAGCTTCAGTGGCTTAAAACAGAACAAATGTACGATCTTACAGTTCTGGAGGATGTAAGTCCAAACTGGGTCTTATGGAATAAATACGGTGTCCGCAGAGCTGTGTTCCTTCTGGAGGCACTAGTAAGGACAGCCTGGTGTGGCAAACATCACTCCCGTGAATCTGCCCCTCTGCCTTTTCCAGCTCCTTGTGGACACCTGTGTTCTTTGGTTCATGTCCACTTCCTCCGTCTTCAAAGCCAGCAGTGTAGCACCTTCCAACCTCTCACCACAACCCTTGCTCCTGTCTTCGTATCTGTCGTCTTGGTCTTCTCCCTGACTCTCCTGCCTCCTCTCACAGGATGCTATGGGTCCATCCAGGTTATCCACGATAATCTCCCCAACTCCAGAGCCTTAATTACACCTGCGAAGTCCCTCACAGGTATTCACAGGTGCTAGGGATTAGGACATGGACATCTTTGGGGGGGGGCATTATTCTGTCTACAGCCCAATTTTTCCAGCTCGTTGATTGTTAAAAATGTATAGAAACTTGAGACCCAATAGCTTTATCAATAAATACTGTCCTGTCACCATGTCCTTCCAGAGGAACCAAAAGTGTGATGCAAGAGCCCAGGGCAGGTGTCATTAAAGGCCACCTTTGTTCCAGGCTATAAAAAGTCCACAGAAACGTTGTCTAATATTATCCTTGAGTTTTTTACCTTTACAAAGAAAAATTAGGGTCAGTCCTTGTAAATTTTGATATGAATATTCAAATTTGGATTTTAAATAAAAGGCATTGGTTTTTGAGTCCCTTTTATATTGCCAGAAACCCATTTTTACTTTATACTTCAAAAGAGCTAGCCAGGGGTTTCCATGACCAATTCACATGGCCACATCTCCAGTTTTCTTGGGCAGAACAATCTTCTTAAAAGATCAGAGGAGCTCCTGGCTACCTTGTCCTGTAGCAATCCTTTTCTCACGGCTTATATGCCTCAGAAATCAAACCTTCAGACTTTCAATTTGATTATCAAGGTATGGAAGCATGGTTCCTGGACTTAAGGGTGAAACTGAAGTTCATACAAAACACAAAGGATTTATGTAAAAGGAAGGAACCAGATGCAGCATTTGGTTCCTGTGGGAAAGACTGGAAGAGAACCCACTGGGTTAGCCTTTTGTTGTTTCCAGTAGGGTAATACTGTCTCCCTCTGGGACGTCTGAAACAGTTGGGGTGTCTTGATAATGGGCAGGGGAGGGAGGTAACACAGGCATTTGTGTGGAAGGAGGCCAGAGTTGCTAAACTTCTTAATGCACGGGACATTTCTGCACTGTGATGAATCATCTCACCAAAATGCTAATAGCACCCCCGTTGAAAAGCAGGTGATCTTCTGTGTCTCCTTATCCACATGTGACTCAGTCACCTCTGCTCCTCATGCCCCCAAACACCCCGTTTTCAGCATAACCCTGAGCTCATCTAAGCCCCAGCTTTCCTGCTCCAGTAGAAGCAGTTAGTCTGTCAAAACAATACTACTATATGGTCGTTTAGGTGAAAACACTACTAGTTTGTAAAGATTGGCACTTGTCCACAGGGCTGAATTAAAACCAAGAGAGGCCCTAAATCCTAAAAAAGGTTGTAATTCCTCTCCCCCATGTCATTCAAAATAAATAGTACTAAAGCATAACTTAAGAAAGTCTAATTTAGGTAAGAAAGTTCTGATTTCTGACTACTTTGGGTTTTGTTTTTTTTTAAATAAATGCCAAATGCTTTAAAAATGACTTTCTTATTTCTTTTGGTGCCACTGCTTTGCTAGTAGTCAGTGCATGTGCTTTGTTCATCTATTGCTACTCATTGGATAAAAAGTAGAACTCTTCATTCTGGATTTGCTTATGAAGTCGGTTGTTGAAAACCCCAAAGCAATGGGGAAGCATGCTGCTTGCAGCCACCGGGATCTCTTGCTGAGGTCGGGTTCCGACTCCATCTCTTACTACCTGTGTGACTGTGGGTAGGGTGCTTTAATAGCTCAGTTTGTCTGTAAAATGGGAGTAATGGAATACACCTAACGGTTTGTAAGAATTAAATGATAACATATGTGCCTGGGATGTAATAAGCACTCAGTATATTTTAGCTGTTAATAGTATCATTACTACTGTATATCTTGTTCCACTCTTGCCATTAGATGCCTCAATGTTCAGCCAAACACTTTGAATACCTACAATGTGCCTCTCCCTGTGCTATATTATCCTGCGGAAATTAAGATGGATAAAACATAGTCCTGACTTCACAGTTTATAACCTACAAGAGAAACAGGTTTTTAAATAAACAAAAGCAACAAAGTGTCATAAGTTACTTGATTTAAAAGGAAAAAGGCTATATAGGCAGCATGTCGTGGGGAGGGGGCGGAAATGCTGGTCAATTCTGAAGGCTCAAAAGTGTCTATGAAATTTGCTTAAAAACAAATGTTACTTGACTTTCTTGGAATATTTTCATTTAATTCAAAAGAAACAGCTCTCGGCCAAATGTGCATTGCATAGGACTTGAAATTATGCTTTTGGAAATGTTGGCAAATACTTTTTGAAAGACCGTATTGCCTGGGAAGGTTAATTCTTTTCTGAACCCTGAGGAGTAAGACGCATCTCAATAAAGGAAAAATGGCCAGCAGCAATCATAAGATACCATGGATTGTAGCTATGCATTCTGATTTCAGAAATGTTAAAATATGAAAAATGAATGTGTGTAGAATCAATTGAAATTTGGTATATGTAAATGCAAACACATGTATTTGGGAACTACTAGTTCAGGCTCTTAGCATTGAATTACCTGGTAAACTGATTTGTCTTCCTGCCTCACTTTGCCTACATCCCATTCCAAATCTATCCTTTTCACCTTTCCTATTTTCTCATTTTTTTCACTCAAAAATTGATAGCTTCCTCCTTTTCTATGAAACCAAATTCCAACTGGTTGGTGTGGCACATTTAACCCTTTCTTTTACAATGTCCTCCCACCTCTCCGGCCCCCACTTTATGCTATTCCATCCTTCCTCGTCTCTCAACCCCTACTCCTTTCCGTTTTAGCCTACATAACCCTTTCCCCGAGGATTCTTACCCCTTCTTCGAAATAGCGACTGTATTTATCAGTTCAGTTCCACTGCCATTTATTGTCAATTGATTTTTCAACTGTTGTCTTCCAGTCAGAAATACAAGTTCTTTTTTTTTTTTTTTTTAGACAGAGTCTGGCTCTGTTGCCCGGGCTAGAGTGCCGAGGCGTCAGCCTAGCTCACAGCAATCTCAAACTCCTGGGCTTAAGTGATCCATCCTACTGCCTCAGCCTCCCAAGTAGCTGGGACTACAGGCATGCGCCACCATGCCCGGCTAATTTTTTCTATATATCTTTAGTTGTCCAGCTGATTTATTTCTATTTTTAGTAGAGACAGGGTCTCGCTCTTGCTCAGACTGGTCTCGAACTCCTGACCTTGAGCGATCCTCCCGCCTCGGCCTCCCAGAGTGCTAGGATTACAGGCGTGAGCCACCTCGCCCGGCCCAGAAATACAAGTTCTTTTAAGAAATTTTCTATATGAGAAACTACATTTGTGATCATCCTGAGGCTCATATAACCACACTAATGTACTAACTCTTGGGTTAATAGTTTCAGATGATTTGTAGGTGTAAAATACTTAATAATACTCATTACTAACTATGCTTATAAATAAAAAATAGCGAGTACAAAAAGAAGCAGCATTCGGGAAAAACCCAAACCGTGTTTTTTCTCTGCTCTTGTACCACAACAATCATCGACAGAGAAGACAATTTCTGTGATCAAATGTGGGGAGTTTTCCCCACCAACAAGTAGTGGACACCAGCTGGGTATCTTCCAATTTAATTTCTGAATTCCGACACATCTACCTGGAGAATAGCATCAGATTCCACAGGTTGAAGGCCCAGTCCTCAAGACTGCCCCCTCCCCCCGACACCAACTGCAAGTCCAGGTCTGCAGAACTTGTAACCGGCTTCAAGTTGGGGCTCCCATGACTCTCTTCGGGTTTGGTTAATTTGCTGGAGCAGCTCACAGAACTCAGGGAAACACTTATATTTACTCGTTTATTATAAAGGATATTACAAAGAATAGAGAGGCAGAGATACACAGGGCAAGGTATGGGGGAAGGGGCCCGGAGCTTCCATGCCGTCCCTGGGCATGCCACTCTCCAGGAACCTTCATGTGTTCAGCTATCCCAAAAGCTCTCCAAATCCTGTCCTTCTGGGTTTTTATGGAGGCTTCATTACATAAGCATGATTGACAACAGTGTAGAAATGTGATTGAACAAAAAGCACATAATCTAAACCCAGCAAGGCCTGTCTGTTTAGACTTTTCTTGGCCTCTCTGTGTAGGATTCCTTTCTCTAGGGTATGGAGCAGGACCTCCTCTGGAATGAGGGTCTTTTGACCCACAAGCAGATTTCACCTTGGGTGAGTGAAAGGACAGAAGGTCAGAAAGAGAGATTCTGCTTCCTGAGGCCTAAAGTGCCCCAGCTTTATAGCAAAAGACTGTAACCAGGGCTATGGGAGTTATGAGCCAGTAACCATGGACAAAAACCTATATATGTATTATACATATATATGTATATATAAAATCACGATATCGCAAGCAGCTTAACCATAACTACATAATCTATAAGCTCAATCCTTACAACCAAAAACATTTCACAGCCACTATTTTGTATTAGTGAGCCTTTGCAGTGTTACCCTTTCAACTTCTATTTGTTTTTTTCTACACCACTGTCTTGTAACCCAGTCACTCCGCACACTAGTAACATTTGTGTCAAACTGCAATTTCCCTTTCAACACCTGAAATCCAACCCTCTTCTACATAACCCAGCCTAGCAGAGGAGTGGAGGCCACATGCACAAACGAAGTAGATATTAAAATTAGTTTATTTTTCTACTTAACTTTTAATAAATGAGAAGAAACACAGTAGTCTGTCTCATATAGAACATTTATAATACATAACAATCCATAAAGCCTCATGGTGAGGTAGGAACAGCTTTGGAAAATAACACACAGTCATAAAACATACAAAAAGTTAAGTAAAATGTTGCAGCACTAAAGACATTTTATCTGCATCTGCATTTAATGAGATGATAACTGCATTTAATTGCGCCACATCTGGTCCAAAGGACAGGCAACAGCAGACACAAAAACAACACAATATGGAAGTTTCATAAAGAATCACAGAATACACTGATATACTTCATTGTGCTGTTTCAAGGCAGAACCATAACATGGCAATTTGTGTCTTTTTTATATATAACCACACATTAATTGTATGTTACATTCCCTCCAGCATCTTTTTGCCAAAGACACTGGACCATAAAATTTTTGGTTTAAAAGTTTAAATTGAATAACATACAAAAGGCTCTTGTGCCAGTGAAAATGACTGCTAAATATTCCAGAGCTTGTTAGTAAAACAAAATAGCATCACCACATAATATTGGTAGAGCTACATCAAAATAGTGCTATTACAATTCCCATTTCATAGATGGTGAAACACTGTATGACATGGTTTCAATTTAAAAAAGAACAAAAATCCCTCTACCTTCCCAAGAGTTTTAACACTGTTTTATGACTTAACTGAAACTCAGTATTAAAATAAATATTTTTATATTGTAGAATTACTCTCTGTATTTGTGTGAACATCTTAAGACAGCAGGTTAATGACATTTTTATCATTCAAATGTTATCTGGTTATAAACAGTAAAAATCTTCAACTCAATACCAGTTAACCTACTAAATATTTCACATTAGGTTCCATAGGTCTTTTCCCTCAAAACTTTCAAAAATTCGTAATTAACTGAGGATGTTAACAAGACACAAACATATTAACATAGCCTTCTACCTACTGATTTTCCAAGGTGCACTTGATGGAAATTTTTCCTATTCAAATTACATACCTTAGTTATTCAACATATTGTTTTCTAAAACATTAAAACACACATAGCAAGGTTCTTAAGGATTTTGCTTTTCAGGTTCAAGTCCATACTTTTACAATGCAGGTACCCTTCAGAAAAAACTAAACAATCATCCAAGCTAAATAGTGACAATGGAGAATCAAATTTCTCATCACTAAGGCTGCATTTGGCTTGGGAAAAACTCTGATTGGTTTAATTCAGGTACATGCAGCACCTCCTTTTCACTAAACTCACACAACAGACAAGTTTCTAAACACATATTCTATGCTGATCTTGCTCAAATATAAAAGAGCCAGCAGGAGAGATGCAACTCCTAAAACTGATGCAGTGTTATAAAACAGCATATTTAAATATTGGGTTTTAAGTTGTCTAATAATTCAGGGTATTTTCCTCATTTTCTTTCAGAAAGGCATAAACTACTTTGGAACTGACACTTAAATCCCAACAATATTTAAATATAAAGCATGTCTTTTTTTTTTTTTAAAGATTATGCTAATATAGCTAAAATGGGTTAGAAAGTGCATTGTAAAGAAATAAATAAATTCTCCACTAAAACTCAAAAGGTGAGTCAGTGCCCACTGATTTTGCTATGACAAAGTCCTTTGAAAAAAGAAAATCTTATGGTACCACTTTGTTATATATAAGCTACTTAAAAATTATGAAAAGTGAAATAACTAAAACCTAAAGACTGTTATCTTCAAAGCACTTTTGAAAAAAACAAACCATAGCCCTTGTCCCATGCTTATATACCATTTTTTAAAATCCTCATTCAGTTGATGTCTTATATTTAGATGTTATACCTCCTTTAAAACACAGACCCAAAATAGAGCCATTTGTAAAGAAAACCCCAATGAATGTAATATATTTCACCAGTTATCTATTGTATCATTGCCAAAATGTTTATATAACATTGTTTTCAGATCTTAATAAAATGTTCTATAAATTGTTAAATCAGGAATGTACATGATAAGTACAATTCACAGCTTTTTCTCATCTATCCAGATAATGAGATCCCCCAAATGATGTTTTTCAAAAAAGAAACCCAAACCTTTTTGCAAAATTCAAGGTAACTTATCAGTTTAGGAATTGAATTATACAATAGCAGATAAGAGTATTAAAAGATCAAGATGTATTGCGGAACTGGCAGGTTATGGTTTTGGCCCATTATAGTAAATGTGAACTTACAAACTACGTTCCTAAAATTACCATTCTCATTGGAAAAATCAGCTGTTTTAAATAGGCCCATTGCCAGCAACAGGCTTATATTAGGAAAAACAAAACAAAACACCACAAAGATCATCCCTTTAAAAAGTAACTGTCAAATTCCAACACTTTCATCTCCTGACCCATCAAACAACGAATTATTTCAAATCCCAAAAGGTAGCCAATCCCAAAAGTAGTCAGCTATAAAAGTTACTGAAGTAGTCAGAATACCTTGTTTCTAGAAAAATAGAGCTATACATGATAACTGATGCTAATATCCATCCCTTTGAGGACAAAAGTCTACATTCTTATCACAAAGCATAACCCCTCTGTCAAGAAAAATATAACAAATAATATTTGTGTTGGATTTGAAATCTATAGCAATAATGAAATAGCCAAGAACAATTTCCTGTGTAGATAGGTGGCATCTTGCAAAATAAGCCACTATTGGAAGATCCGAGCAATGTCAAGACAGGATGACTTATAGAATGCTTTAATTATTAATTTTGTTTTCTAAGAATTTAATATCCAAATTGCATTAACTTCCTGATTTTTTTCTTTCAAGGTAGTGGCTCTTGGCAAAGCACAAGCATTGTTGGTTGTGCTTGGAAAACTTTTAAAATCCATTCATGACTGGTCACCATGAAATGACTTTAACTTTGAAAAGTTTTTTTAAACATCCACAATTTAAAAGATTACATTAATAGCTTGCATTTAACATGTAATTATTAGATGCTAAGTTAACATCTTTAAAAATATTTATATATTTTGTTAGTAAACTTTCAGCTCAATGTTTCTTTCTATACCAATCTTTGAAAGAAAGTAATGCTGGTGAACATGTCCATGTTTTAGACTAACTTTGGTAGGATAAAATGAGTCGAAATTCTCAAAATAATTTAGAAATGTGGTCTGAATATTAATATACAATAATCTAAGTATTTAGTTTGGTAAACTTCCATCCCTGCTCTTACTTCTCATATGCCCTATTGTGTGTAAACTATGGTTCAATTTGTTAATTATCTCACTGTTCATTAGACTAATATTCAGCAATATAGAATACAGAATAGTAAGTTATTCCCTACTAATAGCCATGAGTCACTCTTAAAATATGCTCCCATTATGCTACGGAATGATCTCAAAGGGCACCTAAATATTACCTAAAATGTTAAAGGAAATAAATTGTTGATGAGTTTAGAGTTCTAGCAATTATTAATTCTAATAAAGTATAACACTGGGGGAAAAGAAAAGCAGAGAAATTCCAGTAACAATTTTAATTTATTTATCCCCCTAATTTTTATCACGGGAAAACTGGAAATCAAATGTCATTATGTTATATAAGGTTCATACTTTAAACAAAAATGTAACATAGTGTTAAAACTGGCTTTCCAAAATTGTTACAGCATAGCTGTACTCTGTACTAATAATCACAAAGTTGTAATATAGAACTCTATTATGCAGTCCCATTATGTTCTTACAAAAATAGAATTAAACTGTGTGACCAGACAAGTACTTCAATTACACTACTTGGCAAACTTAGAATTTCAATTGAGTCTTTTTCCTCTTGCAGTTTAAAGCAAAAAGTCACATATCAACATCTTTCTTAAGACTCACAAAGATGATTCAGGTTGTTTGTTTGGCATTTTCTTTATCTCTATCACAACAGCAGGGATGTTGTCAACTTTAGTCCTCTTGGGCTTCTTCTCTAGATTGTCACTAAGTTCTAAACAAGAAATGCTAACAGTTGGGGTCTTTTCTGTATCCTTTCCGGAAAGGGCTTGTGGCAGTGCCCCACAACATTGCTTCAAAGCACACTGAGTTCTGCAGGCAAGTTCACACGGGACTACACCTGATTTAGAGCCTACACTAGCAAATTCAGGCTGAATGGTAGTAGCATGAATTCCGTGATTATGAAAAATGTCTTTAATGATTTTAGCCACTTGCATGTATGATGTTGGATCTTCACATTTTATGTGAGCAGTGGCAATGATTCTGCTCCCAGCAAGTTGCCAAACATGTAATTCATGAACTTCCTCAACTCCTTCAACATTTCCAAGTTCTTTTATCAAATTTCTGATATCAATTTGTTTAGGAACAGTTTGTAGAAGGATAAGAGCAGATTCCTTAAGTAATGGATAAGTTGTGTAAAGCAGTATACAAACCATTACAATACAGAGAGTTGGATCTAAATATAGCACCCAGCAAGGACCAGCCTCATAAACTGGTGCATGAGTACTATTAATTACTTCTACAAATGCTTTGCAGGGGTCAGGGGTACATGGGTTCACACAAAAATCCCCTTCAGAACAACCTTTCCAAGAAAAGTAAAAGACCAAGGCATTTACTACTACAATCACTGAACCCAAGGCATCTCCAAGGACATGCAGAAAAACTCCACGCATGTTAAGTTGTCCAGCCCTGTCATCTTCTTCCAATTCCATACGGTCAGGTTCTCTGATAAGATTCCCATTTGCTTGTACTTCCACTGCATCATTATTTAAGGATTTTTCTGGATCTACAAAGAAATAAAAATTTTGTATCAATTACATTTAAAGTGTTTATATAAACATCCTAGTCTAATTCCATCTAAGTGGTGAAGAAGGAAAAAATTTTTTCATAAAGCACAATAAAAATATGTGCTCAGAGCAACTTAATATAAATTGACATTCTGGGAACAATCCAGGACATAATGGCCAGGGTTAAATTAAGTCATTATGATATTGCTTTTCCATTTTCCTAACCACCCTCTCTCCTACACACCTCCAAAAAGTATTTCTTTTCTATAGGGCTCAGTCCTGTAAACGTTCTGCTATACTTTTTGCCATATACAAAAGAAAATACAAAATTGAACTCTATCACCCAAAATTAAATGCAGCTATGGATAAGTCTACTAATATAAAATGCTTGATTTGACACTGGGCTCTCTCGAGTCACTCTTTGTCACTGAGGTTAATTGCTTGAGAATAAAACCAGTTTTAACTTTTAAACTTTTATCAATATAAAAGCCTCTTGGTAGAGGGAGTTTAAAAACTGACAAATCAACAATCACAGAGACTATTAGAAAAGTTGGAACTAGGCCGGGCGCGGTGGCTCACGCCTGTAATCCTAGCACTCTGGGAGGCTGAGGCGGGTGGATCGCTCAAGGTCAGGAGTTCGAGACCAGCCTGAGCAATGAGCGAGACCCC
>CM052450.1:16083510-16109175 GCA_028533085.1 Varecia variegata | reverse complement strand
AAAGAAAATGCACCAAATTGTTAATATCACTGAGCTTGGGTAGTAGGACATTGGTTGATTCTTTCCCATCTCCTTTCAACAGTTATTTTCCAAATTTCCTTCAACAGCACTGATGTTTAGAATGAAAAGCATCCATGAAAAATATAAGATGAAAAAAATTACTATCACTTTCATTTCGGTACAACTATGAAAAGTCCTAAGTGAAGTAAATATTAAACTTGCCCAGACAGATCCTAAATCTATGATTTTCAGGATTACGGGTCAATTAGCTGAAACATACATTGCAGTTTATACAAGAAACCTTTAACCAAGGTTGATATGCTGTGAATGCAATATTATGAAACTTGTTCAATGGGCATAAGAACTGCTTTGGCAGAGCAATGTTTCCAACACCCAACAACTAAGGACGAATTGGGAATTTTCTCCGTTTCCCAAAAGGGCCAAGGAATTGAATTGGGAAGGATTTTTGATCCCATTGTAACCATAACTAGAAAAGTCTCTAGGACTGCATAGGCATCACGGTCACCTCCTGGACTCTTTTCCTAGGGCCAGACTCACAGCCCCCACCTACATAAATCCCACCACACCCGCACCGCCCAGACTCCTTACACTCCTGCTGAAGGGGGACCCAATTTCCCGGTGTGGAGGGGCGTGTGCGGGACCGGGAGGGACCAGGAGGGACCAGGAGGGACCAGGAGGGAGCGCGAATGAGGCGGCGCGGCGCGGGCCCGCTCGGGCACCAGGGGGCGTGCGGGCCATCCCGCCGAGGGCCAAGGAGGGTCGGGGCTCCCCAGTCCCAACCACCTGCGGCGGCGACTTTCTCTGCTTACCTGCTGGGTCCAGCTTCAGCCCGTTAGAGTTGCTACTATTGGTCACTAGGGTGTTGGTCTCCTCCTGATCAGGCCCTTGCTCGCCGGGGGCCACGTTGATGTCGCCGACCCCGGTGCGGCTGCTCTTGACGCGGCCCCCCTTGGGGAGGCCGTGGCTGTGGCCATGCCCCCCGTGCGAATGACCGTGGCCGGAGTCCTGGCTGAAGCCGCTGTGATGGTGGAAGAGGCAGAGCCCCAGCACGTTGACCAGCAGCCCGGCCACGCCGACCCCCAGGACCACCAGCGGCTGCTGCATCTCATGCGGCTCGATGAAGCGCTCGATGGCCTCCAGCAGGATGGCGAAGCAGAGGCCGGTCAGGAAGATGGCGTTAACCAGAGCCCCCATCACCTCAGCCCGGATCCAGCCGAACGTGTTCTTCTGGGTGGCGTGGGTCCGCCGGGCGAAGCGCTCGGCCACCAGCGCCACCACCAGCGCCAGCACGTCCGACAGCATGTGGAAGGAGTCGGAGAGCATCGCCAGCGACGAGGTCACCCGGCTCACCACCACCTCCAGCACCATGAACATGAAGGTCAGCATCAGCATGCACAGCAGCCGGCCCCGGTTCCGACCCCAGCACCCCATGGCTGCGGCTGAGGGGCCCGCCGAGCGCGGCCCGGCGACTCGGGAGGTGGCGGCGGCGAGGCGCGGAGGGTCGGCGACCCCGACACGGAGGAGGGAGGGCGACGCGGGGCTCTTACCGCCGGAGTCAGGCCGCTCGGGAAACCGCTGAGGGCTCCTGCGGCCGCACGGGGGCGAGCCCGGGGTCAAGCCGCCGAGCCCCGCGCCTGTGGGCGCCCTCGGCCAGCCGGCGGCGCCGCGATGAACAGCTCCTCAGGCGTCCGTGCTCGGACGCGGGGCCGAGGCCCGGTTCAGCCCCAGCAGCCCCCACACCCACACCGGGGCGGCGGCGGCGGGGAGCAGGGGCTCCCGGAGCTGGGGCACCACGAGCTGGAGCAGGAGCAGGAACAGGAGGGCGGCGGGCGAAGGCGACCGGCAGCTCCGCGCGGAGAAGGCTCCGAGCATCTGCGAGCTCTCCTTGCTGGTCTTCTCCGCTGCTACTAGACAGAGGAGCTGAGGAGCTGACGGCTGAGGAGCTAAAAAGGCGGCGGCCGCGGCAGCTGCACTCGGCCCGGTCTCAGGCGCCTTCTTCGCCCCCCCGCCTTTGCAGACGGTTTACAAAAAAACTTTGCTTTGCACTCGGAACCCCCGTTTTCACACGGACCCGAGCGTGACAAGGCCTTGACGCCCCGCCCAGCAGGCCCGGCACGCTTTCCCATTGGTCAGAACCCCCTCACGACAGCCGCCGCGTCCCGCCTATCCGCGCTCGCTATTGGATGGAGGCTCGGAGGGGCGGGAGGGGGCGGGGTCGTGGCGCCAACTGATGGGGGCGGGGTCTTTTCCTCCAGGAGCCGGGCGTGGGCCTGGGGGCCGCGGCCGGGTGCAGCGGCGGGCGTCGTGGGGACGCGGGCCGCGTGCAGTGGGAGAAGGCGGGGCAGCCCGGGGCCTTTCTGGCGCTGCGGAGTTCGGGCTCCCACGCTGTGGGTCATGATAGCCCCCAGAACACCTGCGGGGCCGGGCTACAAACAGACTTTGATCCTGGGAGCCGAGTCCACGTGGGGGCGGGCCGCGCGCCGGCGGCTGTGTGACAGATCGGAGGCTAGGGAGGGGTCGAGAGGGGGAGCCCCTCCGTGCGGGGCCCTTGGGTGGGCCCGCCTGTCAGAGGAGCCTGAGATTAGGCCGGCAGATTCATAAACAAGTGCCGCACTTCACTTGTGACTCTGCTCAGCACCAAGCAGAGCAGTTAGCCCTCCAGACGGTCTTGCGAGTGGCTCAGATGAATCTTTGTAAATGTTTTAGTGAAGCAAATTACCCCTATCACCGTCATCCCCAGGGGACCTTGTGTGAGGTCAGTATTTCTGTCACTGATTATCTAAGGACAATTTCGGGTACAGACCTCAAGCAAGAGAAACCTGGGTTCTGGTGCTTGCCTTGTGACTAACGAGTTGTGTGGCTTTGAGCAAGTCCCCTAATCTCTCTAGACCTGTTTCTTGGTTTATAAAGGGTTGGACAAATGAAACTCTTAAGATTCCTTCTGGCTGTAAAATTCTAAGGCTCTATGATGTAACATTTTATTTATAGACTACAAACAGTGGAATCCTGTGTTGGTTGCTATGGGGAGGGGGAATGAGCTTTTGTCCAGGTGGAGGTAAAATATAAACATAGCATTGTTAAAATACAATGAAATACTCTTAATAAATTGTGCTAACACTGATTTAGGTTGAATATATTATGCACTGTACTATGGGTGGAGATAAGTTGATCCAGAAGGGAAAGGCTTATGATCTAAGGTTAAGGTGGTGGCTGGAATCATCAGAGTGGCCTGAGCTGGACCCCAAAGGCCTCACCACAGCCCCTGAACAGGAGGAAGGACCCCCGCTGCTCTAGATTGCTACAAGAAAACACAGTGCCAGCCATTGTTAAGATCTGTACATAAGGATTATTTGAAGATATGTTATGTGCATTGTTTTGGTGTTCTTATTATTCCTATAATTTTTTCCCCCTTTTATGTGGTGTGTTTCTCATCTCCCCAGACTGGAGAGCCAGATCCTCGCTTTCTGTTTCTGTTTTTAAAAAGAATGGAGGAAAGTTTCCAAGACAGTATGAAGGAAAGCTTGGTAGAATTTGATGATTAATTGGGTATTGGGAAAGCAAAAGCTAGGTAGGAGAACAGAGACAGTCACTAAATTTCTAACTTGACAAGGAAAATACAGCCTTAAACAGGTGAGAAAGTTGGGAAGGGAAGGGCCAAGGAGCTGGTTTTAAGGGAAAAATGAAGCTCCATTTTTAATGTGCTTAATTTGAAGTGAAGTCTGGATTTTGACAGTGCTAAGGAGTAGGTCACTGAGTTTTACAACTTCCTGTCCTTTGATATGGCCAATTGACATTCTTCTGATCACATGTAAACACAGCTTCAAACCTTCCAACCAGCCCCTCCTATATAGAAATTGGGGAGCCACTTATGAGTCAAGATATCTTGATGGAAATGTCCAGGAGGTAATTGGAAGACCCTATGACCTCCCCTGGGGGCTGCTGTGACCCTTTATTTAAAAAGTTGATGTCTGCAGATGTGAGAATTTGATACCAAAGAAGAATCAATAAGATGCTAAAGTCGGGAATGCTTCACAAACAGGGCAGCAATCCTTCAATAACTAAACAAACTAAATTGGGAGATGTTTAGACCCATATGAAAACAGGCTCTTAGGCTCAACTCAGTAGTCACTTCTGAGAACTACTTTGTGTACACATTTCAGCGATTTCCCAGACAATGTGCATTATTCCCTCATAACCTGGCAGGGGGTTAGGGGTGACAGGGCCGTATATTTTCCGGGTTGTGGAAAAGTTATAAGCATACGCTCCAGAGAGAGTAATACCATTTACCTAACTGCAAAACATTTCAGTCAAACAAATTTTCTTTCCCCCTAGCATAGGCAAAAGACTTTGGTAACTTGACTCAAATTTTTCCCTTTTCAGCTGGTTGTCTTAGGATAGTGTTAATACAGCAGGAATGGATTAAACTGAAGGCAAACTATAGGATTATGCACAAACACCCCTGGAGGTTGTAGCCCCAGGTTAAGTAAGATGGCTTGGCTTTTTCGTCCTAATGTTTGAGAAATCTCCTGATGACTTGCTTCCTATCCAAACTGACTAAACCCAGCATACTTTAAAGATGACAAAATAATGCTCCTTTTGGAAAGAGACTGCCAATTTGAATGAAAGTCAAGTGCTTACCACAAACTCTGCAATCTCAAAGCCCTCTGGATTCTCCTTGCTCTCAATGAAAGTTTAAAAGAATCTGGGAAGATTCTTGTAAGAACTGCTAAACACAAACATCCCTCTGAATCTGGGTGATCAAAATCAGGAGTATACAAAGCTGTACCTTGGTTGGAAAGACAGGAACAAAACCATGTGAAAACTAGGTTGTATTTGACTTTGGTTGACAGTAAATCACTTCTAATGTTCAATCTGAAAGCAGAAATGATGAAGAAATCAGGTTTTGGTGGTTTTATGTTTGTCTTTTGGAACATACTTGAATAATTATTACAAATATGAACTGAAATCTCTGGCAACATAAGGGCCAAGTTTGATTTTTTAGCTGATCTCAGAGGAACAGGCAGCAGAACAAAGAATAGTAACAATGCCGTAATAAAGCCCAGAAACTGCACAAAAGATCTCAGAGGTATAAGGGAAACCACACGAAAGAAACAGAGCAGGAAACCCACGTGGAAGCAAAGGGGAAAACAGGAACAGCGTGGAGAGTAGCATCGTACAGTACAGTGGGAGGCCCAGGAGTTGCCTAGCTTTTTGTATTTGCTGAGTAAGCTAAAGAACGGCAGGTGAGGGCTAGCAGCAAAAGGAAACTCATTTTCCTTGGAGACTGAAAACTGGATCTAAGTTCTGTAGTCATGCCTGGAAATTAAATAGACATAAAGGCCCTGACACTTCTACAGAAAGGCTCATTAAAAGCATTTGTGAATTTCTTGGGTGCGGTGTCACATAATAGCAGAAACTGTTGAAGGCTCAGGTGGTCAGTGTGAAGGTTTAGGCTGAATGCCTATTCTTTCTTTACCCCTTCTACTCTTGGGGCTAGAGCTTGTAATTAAAGCACAAAGCATGGAAGTTTTAAAAAGAATGAAATTCTCCAACTAGTAAAGGTAATATAAAAGTATAAAAAAATGAAATTTAATGTAAAAATGTATGACTCTATCCACTACTTGTCTATAAAGATGATGCTGACTGGTAGAGCATTTTGAAAGGATTGCTTACCCTAATAAGGATGATAGCAATTTCAGGGAACTGGCCCTTAAAAGTTGTTCTGTGACTTCGGATAAGTTCTTAAACCGCTCAGGGCATCCCTTTATGCATCTTTTCAGTGAGGGGTTGTATACAATGGTTTCTTACCTGGAGGTAAGAGGTGCATAAAGATAGAGCTGCCTAGTGGATACAGGCAGGTGGGGCCTTTCAGGCCACCTGTCCTTGAGGTCACCATGAATCCAGGGCTGAGTTCTCCACTCACAAATTCACAAACTACATTTGTATTATTTCACCTGCGGAGAACTCATGCACGTGGACTCAGAAAGGACACATTTGCCAGTCAGATCCCCAGTTTGTTCACTTTCTCTGTCTAGAGGGGTGAGCTCATTACACAGACCCCCCCTCTCTCGTGGTGGGCAGGGCCTCTCAGAAGGAAGGCCGCCTGGGAAGGCAGAACTTAGATGGCAGGAGTTGGAACTTCCCTGGAGGGGAGCGTTTCCAATCTCTCTTCTAGACTGTAAAAGGATCCTGCCTGTCTCCACACATCCACTCTACCCTCCTGCTCCTGACTTACGCTCCATTTTGCTGCCAGAATGATCTTTTCAAAACCCAGTTCTGATCATTGCACAATACACATTGTCCACCACCCCACCACCATTGCAGCTGAGATCCTTCAGTGGCCTCCCAGTGCTCAGAGGAGAACCACGTGGGTGCACAGGGCTGGGGCAGGCCCAGTTTGGCCCTGGCTGCCCTCCCCAGCCTCATGATGTCACTCCACCTAACAGGACTGGCCTTTCTGACCACCATGAGTCTGCACGTTCCCTCCTGCCCAAAGGGCTGTGCTCTGTTCCTCCTCCTAGGACACGTTCCCTCCCCGCTTCCCACATTGATTCTTGCTCATTCTGTAGCTTTTGGCTCAAGGATCGCTTCCTCAGGAAGTCTTCCCTGACCCCTCTGACCAGGTCAGGTGGCCCCAGGACATGTTCTCTCAGTTCATTGCCCTGCTCTTTTGTGGCACTTAGCAAAAACACAATTTTACAGTAAACCGACTATTTGATTAGATCATAAAAAACTCTATGAGGGCAAGGACAAGTGTGTGCTTTTGGTCACCTATATCCTAGCCAGCTTGGCACATGGGAGAGGGGGTAGTCAATAAAGATTTGTTGAATGAATGAATGTTGATAATTTTCTTTTCTCAACTTAGTAATTCTTGTATTCATCCCACAGATCCTTATTGAACACCCACAATCCTGTATCTACTCTGGAACATGAGAATCAGAGGACCCATTCCTCTGGACAGTGTAGTAAACCACATGACACGGTCATTAATTAGCTCACCTTTTTCTTTAAGCAGGCTACCACCCTTCTGTTGGGATATTATCTCACACAAGATGCAATTAATTGGATGAAACTGGGACCCACCCACGAAATCTGCCACGATAACATTCTAGGTTCTCGTACGGCTTCAGAATCCTTTGAGCTTCATCAGCTTCTGTCGCTTATGGACTGAGACTCCAAGAAGTTAAGAAATTTGCTCAAGATCCCACAGCTTGTGAGTGTGAGGCCCTAGCAACATTTTTATTTTTAACTTCCTACCCAGATTTGGGGAAAACAAACCTAGTCTGAGGCTTGAGACCTATATGCACTAACTACTACAAATTCTATAGTTCATCTCAATGCCAAAAGTTTCTGGTTCTATAATTTTCTTATTAATTTGTAATTACCATAAGGACTAAGGGGAGGTGGCCTACTTGTGAGTGACACCTCTTTAACAGGTCACTCCAAGTTCTGATTCTCTAGTGATATATTCCAAAATTGGGTCCTAGTCACACATAATTCTGTTGGAGGAATTAGTTTTCTGCCTACCGCTTTTATCCATTTCTTACTTTCAATTTCTTTAACAACCTGAATAACATCCAAAGGGCTAATGTTAGTGGAAACAGTGTCTCCTCAATCTGTTAGTCCAGTGCTTCTCATATTTTAACTTGCACACAAATCACCTGGGAATTCTGATCGAATAGGTCTGCAGTGGGACCCGAGATTTTGCATGTACAACAAGCTCCTGGGTGATGGAGCTCATGGATGGTCCCAGACCACACTTTGAGTTCCCAGGCATTACAAGATTGTACTTTTAACTGTGGAAGGAGGAGAGTGCATGGAGTTAAGAGATTCCCAGAAAAAAATATCTTCATGCTTAAGAATTCATTAATTTTATTTTATATTCATCTGTCATATTTGAATTTTATTTTAAAATGAACAGGTATCACTTCTATATTAAATTTTTAAATGAAATCAAATGTCTTCTCCTTGTAGGAAAGTACTCTTTAAAATTAATCAAACTCCAGGTGCAAATAAGCATTTCGGTTTTTGCCTATGCTATGTCAGAGAAAAATAATGACTTTACAGCTTTTGGAAACATTTTGTTACTCTGACCAGAATTAATGGCCCCTGAAGCCTGAGTAACGGGCTGGGCTGAGAACTCACAGTACCACTGCCGTGCCACAGTAGTGGTACCACTGCAGTACCACGTACACGCAAACCTTCCGTTATCCGACAAGACATGTCTGTCCCATCAGGCACTACTGATCAAATCCTCACAGGTAGCCTAAAATACCAAAAATGAATGGAGAGTGTTTAGTATTCAGGTTGCACCAGGAGCAGCAACAGCAACAGACTCCAAGAAGAGTAGCTGGGAGATGAGAGTAGAGACACTTCTGTCTGTCTGCTGATTCTACCAGGAGGAGAGCAAAGGTCTAACTTCATGATATCCATCTCTACAGACCATTCCCCTGAGCGCTTGATATGGACTTTATTTATGCTTTACGTTGGCTTCCAGGTTGACTCAATCATAAGGTCAGAGTTGACCATCTCTTAACCTCAGGAGAGACATTGCTCAGTCCTCAAAGTGCCATCGCCTTAGAAGTGACCACAATCCGAGCTATGGGAAATTGTGTTTCTAGAAGCTGCTCATGCAAGTGCCTCCAAATTTTGAGTGCAATCCTTTAATGGAAAAACCAGTGTCTGTTAAACCAGTGTCTTATCTCTCAATTGTCTCCTGGTGTGCAACCTAGGAAGATGTAAGTGCTAAGTCACATGGAAAAAAGAGTCTGGCTCCACATGTTAGAATGAAAAGAACTATGAGCTCTTAAGTATTCCTTTCTGTTTCTGTGGCCAGACCTCTGGTCCAGGCCTGTATCATCATTCTTAGCAATTATGTGAGCATTTCCTAATAAGGCTTCCATTCCTCCTTTCTCTAATCTATTTTACACGGTGCTTTCTGATTAATATTCCCATGCATCAATACTCACATGCTGCTGTTGCTCAGAAACTCCCAGTAGCTTCCCATTTCCCACAGAATAAGGCCCAACAGTTTATCCAGGTATTTAAAGTATCTTACGTGTCATCTTAATTTGTCTATCCAAACTTATCTCTCATGACTCTTCAATACAAGCTCTCTGTTCAAGTCAAATTGCCCTAAGTGATGGCTCCAAGTTACTTAATGGCTCTGTGTCTCCATTTTCTCAGTGGAGACCAAAATAATAACCTATCTCATTGGGTGGTTGTGAATCAGACGAGTTAATACGTATAAGATGCCTAGGACAATGCCTGGCACATGGAAAGGGCCTGTAGTGGGTTGAATGGTGGCCTCCAAAAAGATATGTCCGTGTCCTAATTCCTGGAACCTGTGAATGTTATCTTATTTGGGGGAAGGGTCTTTTGCAGATGTTATTAAGGATCTTGAGATGAAGAGCTCATCCTGGGTTATCTAGGTGGACCCTAAATCCAATGACAAGTGTCCTTATAAGAGATTCACAGGGGAGATTAGACAGAAGACCGTGTGAAGATGACTGCAGAGACTGAAGTGAGGCAGCCTCAAACCAAGGAATGCCAAGAGCCACCAGGAATTGAAACAGGGAAGGGGATTCTCTCCTAGGCCTCTGGAGGGAGCCCAGCCCAGCCCAGCCAATCAAAGTCTTGATTTTAGACTTCTGGCATCCAGGACCCTGAGACAATAAATTTCGGTTGTTTTAAGCCATCAAGTTTGTAGTACTTTGTTACAGAAGCCACAGGAAGCTAATACAGTTTTATAGCTAATACATATTTAATCACTAGATTTTAGCTATTACTATTGTTAACACTTTTATTATTATTAATAATACTTTTTCCTTTTCCCCTCAGCATGTTTTATCTCATTGTTCTAAGTGTCTGCACAGTGCCTTGCAATTTAAAAAAAATGGAATCAATGCACGATTGAATAAATGAAAGAGCGAGTAAATGAATGAATGAAAAGCCTACTCCTACCACTTGCCTTGGTGCCACACACCTACAGTAGCTTTTCCTGACTGTCCTATTCCATAAACTAACATACAATGACAAGAACACTCATGCTTGGTCCTTTTCGTCTACTGCCCGGTAATGTATTCCTGTTGTGTGTCTTCCTCCCTCTCCCCAAAGCTTCTTGAGGACAGGATCATTTCTTTTACCTTTCAGTATCCCTAGGGCCTAGCATGGGGCAGTGACTCGAGTCCATGGCAACGATAAGAACTCATTTGTTTCTCATTCTGCAGTTTCCCCAAGCCCTAGCATGTATTGTGTCCTTGTCAATGACAGCAGTTTGCTGCTTGTCAACCACCTTTCCCAACTGCCCGTAAAACTTCTGGTCACAATATATTTCAAATATATATCGCAAGTGGAAGGTGAGCTTGAACAGGTGAATTCTTGTGCTGGGTAGACTTGTGTTGAAATAATTAGACTATAGCCCCATGCCTGGAAATCTTTTCCTAACATACACAAAGATGTTGGTTTTCCTGATGTTTCTCACAGTGGACTTACTCTTCCATGGTCACCTGGGAGCCTGTTTTCTTTGTGACCCGGCTAACTCCTCGTGTTGGTTGGTGAACCCCTAAACTGCAGGGAGCCCGCTCAGCCATAATCTTCTACAGTCGGGTGACAGTTACTCTCATGGCTCAATTCAGGTCATTCTCCCCCATCCTCATTTTGACGCTATTTTTGCATTCTCTCTTTCTTTCTCTTTTGAACTATATGAGGGTAATTTATATACATCATAATCCTTCACTTCTAAATACCTTCGTGTGCATTTCATAAAAATAGGACTATTCTCTTACATAAGCACAGTAAATTTATCAACTTCATAAATTTGCATTGGTACTGTCCATATGCCAATGCCGTCCTTTGCTCTGACGATGTCTTTTGCAGCAGTGCCCACCGCTCCCCGTCCTGTGCAGCATGGAGTCCTGGGTCAGGCTTACGTTCAGTGGTCAGCCCATTTTGCCTCCTTTAATCTGGAACATTTCCACAGCCTGCCTTTGTCTTTTATGGTGTTGACATTTTTTAAGAATACAGTTTCCCTCACCTTTTTTTTTTAAATGGAACATTCGTATTTTGCATTTGTGTGATGTTTTGTTATGCATTCTTGGCTGGAATGTCGCAAAATTAACATTGTGCCCTTCTAAGGGTATCACAGCTGGAGGCACACGACTTTCATCTGCCCCTTTCTGGTAATGTAAATTTTTATCACGCTGTCAAGGTGTTGCCCAATTTCTCTACTGTATAATTAATTTTTTTTTCTCCTTTGAGCTAATAAGCAGTCTTTAGGGAGATCGTTTTAAGACCATGCAGATATCTTGCTCACCAACATTTCCCCTTAGATTTCACGTCCGTTGATGATTCCTGCCTGACCCCGTCTTTACTGCGATGTTTTCCAAATGAGGATTTTTTTTTTGGCTCCCAGGGTCCCTCCACCTTTACCAGCCAACTCTTGGTATTCTGCTGTACGCAGGAGCCCTCCTTCCTCCCCATTAATTTATCTATCAGTAAAGACTCAACAACTTCCTATTTCTTCAGCGGTTTGTAATTCATTACTGTACTTCATTTTGGTGCTGAATTTGTCCCAGATTTGGCCAGCAGAAACCCCTTTAAGCTGGCCGTTGTGTCAGATAGATAATGAAGGTTTCTGGATTTTGACTGAATGATAAAATACAAGGTGTTAGTATTAATACTAATTCTGTGCTCACTGGCCTAACAGGCAAGCGAGTAGTACAGTGGTTAAGGGAATTTAGGTAGACTTGGGTTCAATCCTGGCTTTCCTATTTACTAGCAATGTTCCTTAGGTAGATTGCTTACCCTCTCTGTGCCTCAGTTTCCTCATGACTGTGATAATATTAGAACCTACTTCCTAGGGTTGTCCTAAGGACTGAGTGAGATAATGTACGTAAACCGAATAGTAGAGTAACTGACACATAAGTACTTAATAAATGTGAGTGAGTACCATTACTTTATTTCCCCATATTACAGCTTAGGCATGGTGTGCGTCATCTCCATTGCTATTGCTGCTTCCTACTGCTAGCAGCCACCCTCCAAAAGTCACCCCAAATCCACATCTACCTGCTCTTTCATGACACATTTCCATTAACCGAATTGTTGAATGTTGCTGGTCTCAAGGAACCCAGAGATAATCTTAGCCTCACTGCCCTTTTGTTGAGGATGAGGAGTATGAGATCCTGAGAGGTTAAATGCCGTGCTCCAGGTCACCCAGGAAGAGGGACGAGGGCTGCCTCATCTCCCCCGGCACACTTTGTATGCCATGTCTATCGCCACTGCCATCAAAGCAACATTCATTTGGTTTCTTTTCCCAGTCAAGGGGTATTATTCAGAGCATCAGTGGGAAAGCATCTCATTTTCTGCATGACTCATCCTCATTCCAAGATTAACATGTTCCACTTTCATTCTTTGCCTCCCACTCAGTTTCACATCCAGCCGGAGCCTCGAGAGCCTCTGTGCCCTGTCTGCCTCCCACTCCTACCCGCTCCCTCTCTTCCCCAGACCCAGACGGTCCCCCCACCCTCAGATTCCACTGGCCACTTTTGTTGGACTCTGGTTTAAGAAAGGCATGTCTTCCCGAAATACCACTCTGCTCTATGTTGAAAATAGCATAGAGAAATATACTTAAGTTGCAGCAGACGTACAGGGACAAGTGTTTGTCCATATGCTTCCGACATTCCATTAAGGTCTGAGCATTACAGCAAAAAGCATGCATTTCTGGACATATACATTTGATTGCAACCTCCTCCCAGAAAACATTAGGGATTCTTCTGATGTACTGGGATGCCACTGAATGGAATAGAAATGGGAATAAATGTGCCATTGGCTGAGGCTTGCAGGATCTTTTTATTATGCCAAGATTTTCAGTTTAGTGCTGTTTTTTGAAACACGCTCTGACCTGTATAATTTGATCATGCTTACATCAAAATGCTAGTGAAATACTGAGGTATTTACAGATGGAATGATCTGATGTCTTGGGTTTGCTTCAAAATAATCCAGGAGATGGGGGAAGTGGGTGAGGGTATGGATGGAGTAAGATTGGCCATGAGTTGAGAAAGATGGAAGCTGAGCATTGAGGATATGGGGCTTCCGTAACTTTTTATATGATTGAAACGATCTATAATAAAAAGTTCATGGTGAGCCCACAACCCCTGGGGCAGAGCCAGGCACTGCTCTGTCCAGCTGTGGAAGAGGCACTGCTCCAATAAAATTTTAAAATGCCAGTTTAAATTTTCATAATTCTCTTATTACTTCTCTTTTTGTTTGTTTGTTTCCTTTTTACTCTGCCTCTCCAAAATCTTTTCTTTCTTGAAAGCCAGCTCAGGCTATATACCTCTACTAAAAGCTGCCTGACTAGTTCAATCTGCTAATGGTAGAATTCCTGTTGTATTTAAGGTCTGCTTCATACCACTGAGAACCTAAATGTATATTTCCTAGCATTAGCCTCTGATTGTTTCCTGCAAGTTAGTCTTATATCCTCACTGACCTGGACACTTTTTGAGGGCAGAGATTAAACCTTATATTTTGGGGTAAGCCCCACACGGTCCGGTATAATGCTGGGCTCAGTACATACTTCCTAATTGATGGATATGCTTGTTGGGAGATTAGAAGAGACTGGTGACGAGTGTTCTGAAGAGTGTTGGTGCAAAGAACAGGCCATAGATTTGTTATATTGCTTTCTTTGAAGCTCTTCTGCATAGAGTATGAAATATCTTATTTTACCTCTAGGGAGAACTGGCTAAGAGAAATTCTTCTCCCAATTGACGCATTTCATATTAGGTAGCAATTCAAGAGCAATTGATGCAAATGCTAGTGGATAGTTTCCCCCCAGAGGAGATGTAACAAAATAAAATTCTGTACATGGGAATAATCTTAGAAGTCTGTTTCTCCTTCCACCGCACAGTCTAATTGAAGGAGGCAGTAGGGTGGGAAAATATCAAGAAGAAAATGTCAGTTGTTAGTTTTCAAAATTTTGCCCCGGGAGTCATGTAAGAACCACCTCGTTTTGGGCTTGTCCTTGCTGGTTTAATGCAGGGTCAGAGCCAAATTCAAAGGCGATCTCATTTAGCTGGAGTTTGCTTATGAGTTTCTTCACACACTCTGAGCTTTCGAAACGCTTAGAACTGGTGCTTTTTCAGACCAGAGGAAGAGCCACTGTAAAGCTGGCGAGAGTTCAGAAAACATTTCTCCATCTTTCTTCTCCCATTGGGGAGCGTAATGAAACCATCCCTATAACGAGACCTTCTCCCATCTTTACGTACTCCCGGGAAGGGGACCACACAGTCTCCCTCTGGAGCAGATTCCGCTTAAACAATAACCATCGGAATCAGAAAAACCCCTTCCATCAGCTTGCCCTAAAACCCTTCACCCCGCAGCGTACTGTGGTTGTGAATACCGTTGCTCAATATCTTCTGTATTTGCGTTCCATTGACTTGTCTTTCAGCCTTGTCTTCTGCAGGGAGAGTAATCCCTAGAGAGGGTGGATCAAGGAAATGTAATTGCCTGGCATTCAGGCAGAGCAGGAAAGAGCCAAAAATACAGAAAAGTGCTTTTGCTTACTGCAGCCCCCACGGAGCCTCTCCGAGTGAGTTAGTTGTTCAAGATTTCTCTGGAGCTTGGCATTGTGGCTTTCATCTGTGATCCCAGCTACTCAGGAGGCTGAGGTGGGAGGATGGCTTGAGGTTAGGAGTTCAAAACCAGCTTGGGCAACATAGCAAGACACCATCTCTTTAAAAAAAAAAAAAAAAAAAAAGACTTCTCTGGAGCCAACTCTTAAATAGAATAAGCAAGGCCTCACAGTAGAGAAACACTGTCTCTCCATTAAACACTGGTAGAGAGGGTGAAAGAGTAACAGCAAGAGAGAATTTGGTTAGACTTAAGGAAGAACTGTGGGGAAGTGAGAACTTGAAGCAAGAGGTTGGAGGCATTGTGAAGCCTTTGCCCCGTTGTTAGTCTTGGACGGTTTCATTGTTCACCCGCAGGGAAGCAAGTGAACCAAACAACCTCTTAAATCCCTTCCAGCTACGGTGTCCTTTGATTCTAGAAACCCAGCAAGTTTCCCTTCTGCTCTGGTTGTACTCTGAACTCCATGTGAGTGACCTTGGCGCGGCTTTAAACACTCAGTCCCTAGATTTCCTCAACTGTAAAACACAGGTGGTTGTAATGGGTGACAAGTCCAAATGTCCAGGGAGCTGTAAAACCTGCAGCTGACAGATCTCTGCTACATAACGTGGCACTTTTGAGCTGGTTGATAATGGCATGTAGCTGAGCTGATAAAGACAGGCCTAGTGTAGGCAGGTTGAACAGAAGTTTTCCAGAGTAGCCAAAGGATGTTTTTTCACCAGGAGAATGCATTTTAGTGTTCTTTTGGGTGTCCTGTGAATAAGAGGACCTACTTTTCCAAAAAGGAGCTTTGAGGCAGCTTATACTCCTTTTCCCCAACACCCTGGAATGCCTTCTAACTACAGCACGGTTAAACATGAGCACAACGTGTACTCTCTCTCAACAAATATTTATTTCTTGACTGATACTGTGGGATGTGTCTCCTGCATTCAATGCAACTGTCAAACTCAGCGGCTTTGGGGGAAACAACTAGAAAAGGACAGCGGCAGAGAGGCCCCTCTGGGAAGCTATAGCATAAATGGAGAGTCGGGTTTTGTAAACAAGCAACCACAACCACAAACCACAGGGCAAGAGTGTACAGGAACCAGGGAGATGTGTGTCACATGTTATCTTGTCTACTTACAGCAGAATACACAGGGCAAGTGGCCTTGTCTTTGACAGTAAAGGACAGGAATGTCTGCAGCTGTGACTCAATGGCAGGCTTGCATGGCAGTAGTGCACATCTCTGAGCTGTGTTCCCAAGCACAAAGCCCCATCCATTCTTCGAGGTGGATACTTGAGTAATTGAGGATAACTAGGCAGTTGGGATAAGAATAACTATTTCTTTGCACTTCTACTTGGATAGTAAAAAGGACACTGGATCAGTCAGGAAACCTGGGTGCTGGTCCTGGCTCTTTGGCAAATGGTCATTGTCACCTTTGACAAATTGCTTTCTCTCTCTGGGTCTCAGTTGCCCATCTGCTAATTAGGGATCAGCCTTAATCAGTGGTTACTGAGATGCTGCAGCCCCACCTTAGACCTGCCCAATCCGAGTCTGCAGAGGCGAGGGCTGGACAAGTGGAGTTTGCAAAAGCTGCCCAGGAGACTCTGGTGTGCACGCCAACAGAAGAACCACTGCAGTAAGAGGTGGCCAAATTCTACTCTCCACTCAATCCCGATTCCCTAGAATATAGCTTCAGAAAGTCGACTGTTCATCACTTAACCACGACTCAGGGCACTCAATCTCAAGTGTGGTCTGCGGCTCCTTGCTCATTCATGTGGTTTGCCAGGTGGTGTTTAGGCTTGGTTTTGAAAGTTTGTACTATATGATGCTAATGCCAGTGTTCTCAAGCCTTGAATAAATTAATAAATAATTAAGATATTTAATAATTCTATAATCACCAGACATGACCTCATGGGTTACCCTTATTCTAATGGAATCTGCTGAAGACGCTTGTTTTCCCTTTCTGGTGATATGATCTACAACTTCAAAAATTCCCTAAAAGCAACTTCTGAGAGAGCCATCTGGCTGAGCCAGACATGTTAAGAAGGCTTGCACCCTGCAACTCTTTTCTCATGCTGTGCACTTTCCCTAGAAGTTCTCGCATACATTTGTGGGTTGAGGATGGTGGTGAAATTAAGGTAGCATTTGGCCAGGGAGCCCAGGAAGGCTCAGACCCTGTGCTCTGGCCAGTGGCCTCTCTCCATGAGGTCCTTGAGGGTTGGCCATCCTTAGAGAACAGTGGCTGACAGCAAAGACTGACTCTGAGACATGGGCCCTGACCTCCCATGTGGAGCATATTGGTCTAGGCCAGAGCTCATGCAGAGCCCCTGTGACTTAGGCATGGGGTGGTTTTCTTTCTTTCTCTCTTTTCTTAAATTCACCCCCAAATCCTGGATCTCACTATGTTCAGTGGAGAAGAAAGTCCAGGCAACAAGAGGAAGGCACAAGAAGCAGGAAGCCAGGCCATTAAGGCATTTGTGTCACTTCCAGGAGCAGAGCTGGTCCAAACCGTTCACTCTGGGCCACCCAAGTGGTGGTGGCTACAGCCTTTTTGACTCGCGACAGACAATGGAAAAGTCCAGAGAGAGAATGCCAGAGTGAAGGGGAAGAGAGAAATCCTACCTCTCCAGCAGGAGAGAGTATCCAAATAGAGAAAAAGTGATGACCTACCTTCTTCTTTATGTCTTTTGCCCATTTTTCTATTTTCTTGTTGATTTGTAAAAGTTCTTTACATATTAAGGATATTTTCTTAGGTTGAGTTCTCCAGAAACAGATTCTGAGACAGAGATGCCCATATAGGAGTTCACTGGGGCGTGTCCTTGGCATAAAAACCTAAGGGAAGTCAAAACAGCAGGACTGGGCAGAAGGAGGAGTTGCACTGCCACAAAGGCCTCACTTAGCTGACCCCACAGAGGGCTCTGGAGCTGGATGGCCCTTCACAGTTCTACCTTGAGACAAGGGACCCAGGCCTTTATACCCCTTTATTGACCAGTCATTGGATGAGGGCTGCCCCCAGGGAGGGGAGCATAACCTCAGACCCCTCTTCAGCTGTGGACAGTTGCAGGAGAGGAACTCAAGTATGCACTGTCAGCCACAACCCCCCCTGAAAGCTTGGGGACTGACACCTCGATACTGGAGAAAGGGTCTGGGTGATCACCCCAGAATCTACTACAGATATCTTTGGCTATCATATGTGTCATAGATATTTTTCCCAGTTTGTCATTTGTCTGCTAACTTGTTAGTGGTTATCCTTTGTTTGTTTTCCCGAGTTTAAAAAAAAAAATCAATGCTTTTTTTTCTTTATGGTTTCTGGCTTTTTAAAATTGTCCTTAAAAAATCCTTCCCCATCAAAGATTATTACAACATCTATATTTTCCTCTAGTACTCTCATTTTTGTTTTCATTTAAGTATTATTCTCATTTCATTATATATTTAACTAATTCTGGAATTTATTTTGATTTAAGGTGTAAGGTTGGGGTTTTTGTTGTTGTTGTTAATGATAAGAGCCAGTTTTCCCAGCACCATGTATTTTCCCATGGATTTGAAAGGCCATCTTTAGCAAAATGCATTAACTATACTTGATTCCATTTCTAGCTCTATGATATTCCACTGACCTGTTTATACCTGTACTAGTGAATTACAGGTTTATTGTATTTTAGTTTTTAGTTTACATACAGTAGAATTCACTCTTTGAGGTGTACACTTCTGAGTTTTGCCAAATGCATAGAGTTGTGTGACCACCACAGTCAAAGTGGAGAACGGTTCCATCATCCCCCCAAATTCTTTCCTGCTGCCCTTTTGAAGTGTTTGCCCTTCAAACCCTCTCCTCTCCTTTAACCCCTGGCAACCGCTGATCTGTCTTCCATCCCTATCATTTTGTCTTCCCCAGAATGTCACATAAATGGAATTGTACAATATGTAGCCTTTTGAGTCCGGCTTCTTTTACTCAGCATAATACTCTTAAGCTCCATCCAAGTTGTTGCGTGTGTCAATAGTTCTTTAGCCCCAATAGCCCCAATATCTGATCAACAATGTGTGATTTTGCTGATTGTTCCACTGTCACAGACAAGAGCAGCCATGTTAGCTTTGATTTGCATAATACCAAGTCATTGCTTTTGTACTCAAGGCATCAAGACCCAGGTGGGCCAACGTCCTCTGCGTCAGGTGAACACTTCCGCATGAAAATAGTGGGCAGAAGGCCCTGGAATCAGGTCATCGGAAAGGCACAAGTGGTCCTGGGCGCCACCACTAATTGTTCCCACGGGTGGTCCACTCTCCTTAGAATGTCCTCATTCTGACACACAATTCAGTGTAAATTGTGGGAAAAATGCATCCCATGAGGACGCTGGAATTTCCAGCCTGAAAGGGTACTTGCTTGGAGGCAAGATTGCATTTTTGGCAGATGGGGAACATATAATACACTCACCAACTTCTTTCAATAGCTACGTCAAATATGTTTCAATCCGTACCATCTGTGTGTCTAACCAAAAACTCTCTTGTATTTTAAACACATTTCCTCCTAGCCTTTCCTCTGAAATGACACTAGCAAACTCTTGCAAAACAAGAAGAACTACTTGTTCAAAGCCAGCCCTGAGCACAGTGCTTTCACAAGGGGAGGCGATTCCAATTATGTTGTTTATCCACTTAGGCACACTGAGTCTCAGCTACCTCAGGGACTTCCATTTAATTTGTTTTCTCCTTTTATTAATTAGAGAAGCTAAGTGAAATGAGGTGTCTCCTATGGAAGTGTGTGCAAAGAGGAAGGCACCGCAAATTCATCAGTGTGGCATTCCCCAGGACTCACCAATGACAAAGGATACAGAGAAAAATCTACAACTGTCTGCTCTTTTACCCTGGCAGAAACTCAACTGCTACTTCATGCTCCGTGTCAGAAAAGAGCCAGTTTCTTTGAAGGGCCCACATCATTTTAATCCATCCCATGGTCTTTAATACACAGTGGTAATTGATCCATGACATGGTTTTCAAGTTGGACATTTACTCAGTCATATGTGCTCTCATTCAACCTTTATTGAGCACCTACTATGAACAAATCACCTAGTAGGTGATGGGAAACCAGCCAGTCTTTGGCACTAAGGTTATTTATGATTGTCTAGAAACTACAGTTTGGAGATTAAGAATGGAAGCTCTGAGGTCAAGCCAAGGATGGATTCAGATTTTGTGGGGACTTCAGCTAAAACAATTTAGAAGGCCTCTTTACGAAAAAGAATTAAAAAAACTACAAACACAAAATTAAGCACAGGGCCTTGCAAGGGGCCCTGTCAGTGCAGGATCCTAAGACCTCAGCTCTTTCATTTCTCGGGAAGTCCCCTTCTGAGCCGGGCACACTTAGGTTGGAATCCCAGCTGTGTGCTCTTGGGCCAGTGACTCAAACTGCTCTCTGCTCAAAGTCCTCATCTGCAAGAGGAGAAAAATGAGGAGATGACAAAACACACCTCATGGTGGTGTTGGGAGGGCTCCAAAGATGAGGACATAAAGCATTTAGCCCAGTGCCTGGCCTACAGTTGGTGCACAATAAATGTTAGCTGTTGTAAGGAGTGTCATTATCATCAAGAGCTTTCACCCAGTAGGATTGCCTAATCACAAAACCTAGCTTCCTGAGCACAGTCTAGAGAAGAGAAAGAGAATGAAATCCAAGTTCACACATTCTTACTAACCCAGTTTGCGTGTATGGTACACATGTGGTGTGACAGTGAAGCTCAGTCGCACTGAGCTACAACATATGGGTGCAGGTGTGTCTCCTGCTGCGTTCAATGTCTCCTTGACCCGAGAGTTGATTCATTCTGAGGTCATAAAGCAATTATCTTCAAAACACTCTATTAATATCTGATTGTGCAATTGAACCAGGCCTGTCTAGGTTTGCCTTCCTTCAGTGAAATGTGTTCATTCAGCACAAGTAAGAAGGGTAAACACACACTCGTCATTTTTTTCTTCAGTGTGCAAGAAGTGGATCAGTGATAATAAAACATGAAAGGCCATTTGGTAACTACTAAATTACATCCTTTGCATTTGCACAGCACATTCCTCTGATTTTGATGCCACGCTGTCCATGCAGAATAGAATAGGTAAATATATGCTTCCATATTGCCAGTTTACAGATTTTTAACTTGGTATTCTAACAACGTTTTTCTTTGTTTTTATTTTTTCTTTTCAAGGCCCAAAACCAAACAACAACAACAATAAAAACATAAATATTCTCCATCTCATAGCTTGTCATGGACATCAGCCTTGACTGAGAGTCAGGTTCTCATTCATGCTTCCCTCTGAGAGAAGAGGATGGGGAAATTGGAAAATAAATTGATAAACAAGTTATCAGAGCAGACCACTGCTGCTTCTTCCCTTTGAAGTTTTCTTTTTGAAATCTTCGTGGATTTTGAAGCCTGAGATAGCCAAAATTCTGATAAACAAAATGCAATTATGCTTCAGTTAACTTGGATCAGTGGTAGCTCCAAGAGACAGCTGGGAGGGGGCAAAGACTTAATTTCCCCCACAAATTCCAACAGTCACCTCTGGCCATCTCAAATAGCCAAACAGTCTGAGCAGAAACAGCACGTGTGCCGTGTAAACATGACTTCAAGACGAAAATTCAGCCTCCTTCCCTGACACGTTGCCAGCCTGTAAGCCCCTCCTATGTAGAAACTCTAACTAGCAAAGCAGGCTAGAATGTTATGGTAATAGAATCCTCGCTGGATTACTCGAGGTTTCATTAGAAAAACTTATTTGTTTCAATCTTTCTAGTAGAAACCCATTCTTCTTTTTTTTTTTTTGAGACAGAGTCTTGCTTTGTTGCCCGGGCTAGAGTGAGTGCCATGGCGTCAGCCCAGCTCACAGCAACCTCAAACTCCTGGGCTCAGGTGATCCTACTGCCTCAGCCTCCCAAGTAGCTGGGACTACAGGCATGCGCCACCATGCCCGGCTAATTTTTTCTATATATTTTTAGTTGGCCAGATAATTTCTTTCTATTTTTAGTAGAGGCGGGGTCTCGCTCTTGCTCAGGCTGGTCTCGAACTCCTGACCTTGAGCCATCCACCCGCCTTGGCCTCCCAGAGTGCTAGGATTACAGGCGTGAGCCACCTCACCCAGCGAAACCCATTCTTAAGATGTATTAGTTCCGTTCCTGCCTCAGTAGATAGAATGACCCTAATGTAAACCTTCATGATTCAAAATCTCACAGCACCTCACAACCATCGTTGTGAATCGTAGCAGGAGGAGTGCCCTGGACTCACTCATTTATCATTGCTTCCACTCTACTGTGAGTTCAAGAAATATTTGTGGCATTGAATTGAGGAAAGCCACAAAGGGAGAAGGAGGTGCTAGGACCCCTGTTAGAAGCAGGATTGAAACCAGGGCAAATCTCACAGCCCAGCACAGTGGCTGGCACAGGGGAAGCATCTGATAAACGTCTGCTAGTGTAAGTAAGTAGTGAGCTGGGAGATGGAGCCAAGATGGTGTTGAACTAGTTCACCGATTTGCCCTGGTCTTGTCCTTATCTACGTGAGGGTCACTGACGTGAACCGTAAGATACTTGGACATGATAAAAAAAATACCTCCCTGCTCCATTGCTGGTACATTACCTGCTTTCAAAGCATTCCTTATTATTAAGGTTCATTTAAAGTCATTATTCTTCCGGAATGGGTATTGTTTTGTAGAAATCTTTGTATTTAAGTAATCTCCAAAGATGTCTCAGGTGCTTAAAAAAGACAATAGATATGAGTTAGAAAAAGAAATGAGTGAAATACTGAATTCATTCACCAAACGTGTCCGGAGGATCGGCTGTATGCCGAGCTCTGAGGGTTTGTCGCTGAGCAGAACAACACGGCCCCCGCCCCACAGAGCAACAAGTGAACGTAATAGAAACATATTTACAACCTGGGACTTGGTTCCAACAGGGACGTAAGCCAGGGAGGGGGCACCTAATTCAGTTTAGAACAGAGAAGTTCTCTCTAAGGAATAACATTAACTGAAGTCTATGTAAGAACAGGCAACACAATGGAGACTGTTCCTCACAGACGGATCAGCAAATAAGACGGTGAGGGAAAAAGAAGCCTAGTACATTCTAGGAACTTTACGGAGCAGGAAGAGTGAGGCTGGGAGAGGGGGCGCATGCCTGTAATCCTAGCACTCTGGGAGGCCGAGGCAGGAGGATTGCTTGAGCTCAGGAGTTAGAGGTTGCAATGAGCTGCGATGATGCCACTGCACTGTACCTGGGGCAACAGTGCGAGACTGTCTCTTAAAAAAAAAAAAAAAGGCAGGAAGAGCGAGAGTGAGGCAGGGCCAGTTCCTGCAGGCCTGGCAGGGCATGTGTTGGGGGCCCTGTTCATTGGCCAGTTTGTTGCCTCTGCAGCTCCTCCTCCCCAGCAGAACCCTGATCATGTTCAGCTGGAGCCTCCCCGTCCTCTGCTGTTACAGGCTTCAGGTGACACTGACCCCATCCCCAGCTTACGAGGGGATGGCTAGTCCTGCAGGCTAAGCTAATCAGTAAATGGCATTTCACTGATGAATCTTACTGGGCTAGTGCTTCCTCTCTCTTCCACCGTGCCAGTTCCCTGCAGTTACCTCTCAACCAAAGAGGGAATCAACATCAGATGAAGCCAGTGCCAAGTGCAGCAGGGCAGAGAGGTGGAAAGCATCTGGGTTCTTAGTAACATCGAGGACCTGCGGAATCAACCAATCCCAAAGCCTGCCCTGCGTCACCCATACTTCCTTATTGGTTAAGATCCTTGCATTTGTTCCTCTCCTGGATTCTTGGACACTACGGTCCCAGCTCCCCCAGCTCCCTGGTAAATTCCTTTCTGTCTCTTTGCTGGGTCCCCTTATACCTTCCAGTTAATTGTGATTGTTCTGAAGGTTCCTCTGAACTTCTCTCCACTTTCTGTCTGACCTCACCCACTGCCACGGCTTCCTTCTCTACTGAAGGGTCTGCTCACCAAGTATCTGCGACACCTCGTCATGGTGGGCCAGCTCTTGTACCTCCAGGACACGCACTGGTAGAGCAGATGAATTCCAAACTGATGCAGTTTCTCTTTAGAACCAGTGGCTACTCCTAATTTCACAACTTCAGAAACAGTTGCTTAAAGTGTGTACGAAAAAGCCCAGGGTGTCTTGCAGAACCCAAGAACAGGAAGTACATCTAGAAATCTCACAGTTACAGGCACCCAGGCAGCAGCTCCCAGGCTCTGCCCCAGCAGCCATATCTGCATCTGCCTCCCCCTTCTCCAGGTCGCAGACCGGTGTCATGCAACACGGAGAGACCTGGCACTCCTCCATCTGTGTGAAAGCAGGAGGCCAGCAGCAGGTCACTGACTGCGCCAGTTACATCTTCAGCCTCCCGGAGACAGCCATCACTTTCTCCATGCTGGTCCCAAGCTAAGGAAGAGTTCCGATTGCTCCATCTTGGGTCAGGTGTCCCTAGACAGAAGCTGTGTATAAACACGGTGGCCTCCACCATAGCCAGGGAGGGATGGAGGAGGGGTGGACAGTTGCCAGGAGGGAAGGGAGCACCAGGCTGCCAAAACAATGGGGGCTCCCGTACAAACAGCACCAAGAGTGAGGGGACAGATCTCAGACAAAGGGCTTATTAAGGGTATGGGGCAGAAACTCCAGAATTTTACACAGGTAGAGGCCTTGGGGCCATTTCTGACTCCTCCCTGTGTTACCATCCACACTCTTACCTAATGTCTGATAAGATACTTACGCCTATTACTTCTTTCAGAATACTTCATAGTCCTCCCTTCCTTTCCTTTTTCACTCTAGTTCCCTAGTTTCAGTCCTCATTACCTCCCTCCTGGGTTCCCTAGTCACCCCATTGGTTTGCCCGCATTTCCCCTACTTTCATCGACTCTACAGTCAGATTAATCTTCCTAAAACACCACCTAGAAGAGCCTCCTCCCCAGATCCTAAAACCTCCGGTGTCACCTGGCTGCCTATAGAATAAAGTCCAAACCCTTTGGCTGGCTATTCAAGACTGTCACCAGCTACAAATGACATTGCTAATTACTTTTTCCACATCTGCGGCTCTGTGGCCTTCCTAACAGGAGTTCGCCAGGCACATGCCCTGGGTGTGACTTCACCCACCCCCAGCCTCCAGAGTGGGGCTGGAATGGGGAAAGCCCCCCACCCCTTGCCCAGCTGACTGGTTCAGGGAAAGACTCTGAGCTAGGTCCAAGCCAGCCAGCACGTTCTCCAGGCTGCCGTCACTAGCTCAGGGGACAGAGTGTGAGCCCAGCTGAAACACCAGAGTGAACCTCGGGGCTTCGGCTGGTAAGGCTGGGCACAGAGGCCCTTTCTTCTCCTGGACGTGAGTTGAGAAGCTCATAGTCCAAAGTGCTGCTGCCAACCATCTTGGTTCTCAAGACTAGCTGGAAGCAGGGCAATTTGCCTAAAAACAAATTTCTGAACGCAATTCACTGAAAGCCAATTTCTGAATCACATTAAAAATAAAGGCACATTTATTGACTGTTTTGAAAAAGAATATTCCTTAAATCATGTTTTTGGCAAATTGGTCATTTGGTAGACTGGCTTAGAGCCACGGGGGTGAAGTTAGGATGGAGCCTCCTTCGGGAGAGAGGAAAGGGGTAAACGCAAGCTCCGTGTGAGAGGTAGATGGTTGGGTCTCCGGCCCTTCTCGGGACCAGGGTGCCCTGCTTTGGTGCTGTTTCCAGCAATTGCTCCACCTGGGAAGGATAGGGGTGGGCACTCCACTGTGGTGTTGTCCCACCCTTAATCCTAGCAGCAGCAACTGCCACACCTGGGGAAGGACTGGACAGGCTTTATCAATCTGGGAATTTCCCAGCCCGGGCACAGTAGGATTTAGAAAGTGACCTAGAGTAACCTAAGGGTAATTATTATGCCGTTAGCTTGGATCTGCATTGTGATTCACTCCCCGCCAGGTGGGCTTTCTTAGAGAGAGCTCATATATGCAGTTGGAATTTTGAGGACACCTGTTGACATTTGATAACATCCCACACCTCCCAAGAGCCTGCTCCAAGACTGGGCTAATAAAAGGAAACAATCTGAGA
>CM052450.1:16065727-16083010 GCA_028533085.1 Varecia variegata | reverse complement strand
AGGTTGCTGTGAGCTAGGCTGACGCCACGGCACTCACTCTAGCCCGGGCAACAAAGCGAGACTCTGTCTCAAAAACAAAACAAAACAACAACAACAACAAAAAAACAATAGAGACAATGGCGCTAAATGTCTGTAATAAAATAACAAGTGCTAGTTACTGAACACTTACCATGTACCAGGTACAGTTATGCTTTACAAAAAAAAAAAAAAAAAAAAACCCTCAGTGTAAGCCTCACCTATATCATCCTCACTTCACAGAGGAGGAAGTTGAGGCCGAGTCACACAATTAGTCAGAGGGTTGTGATTTGAACCCAGCCAGTTTGATTCCAGAATGTGTACTCTTAGGACCTTGCTCCTTCATATTTATTGTTCTTAACGGATACTGTGCTGAAAAGGAAAGCTCCCCTCTCTCTTTACATTGCGTTATTTCTCACTGGCCAATTTGTTCTATGAACACTTACTTTTTGGCCGAAAGCCTCTCTTTTGCAGTCAGCAAACTAATGCCAGAGAAATATCAACAGAGCAAAAGACAATCCATTTTCGAACCGAAAACTCCCTCTTGGCTCCAAGCAAGCTCATCGGCCAGATGCCCTGCCTCCCTCCCATGTTTTCTTGGCACTGCTTTGCAGAAATCTGGATCCAGGAGCCGCGTGCTAGGTGGCTTCTGCGGGCATGAGCAATTGCTAGACAGACGTGCAGGCTGGAGCGCCAGCCAACAAATCATTTCAGCTGCTTCCATCTTGCCTTCGTGCCAAGTTCAGGGGCAGGGGAGGGGCACCTTAGCCTGGATTCCCCTCGACGGGTGTTGAGGTATCCTGGAGCTGGGGTCTGAGCTACTCCCTGCCCAGAAGTTAAACCATGAAGCCCTGGCCCCCTGGTCCCCCGTGACACCCCCTGCCAACAGCAGCCCGTCCAGGGGCAGTGGATGCTCCCAGCTAACCTCTTGTGGCAGAAAGGGCAGATGTGCCCACTTTGCAGATGGAAAGGTGAAGGCAGGCAGCTTATTTAGGGCCACACAGGTCTTGATGGTTGTCAGCGGGGAGGATTGAGGTTATCTCCTCTGGCAAGGTCTCGTCTGGCTCTAAGGTTTCTCTCCCCCTCTCTGTCTCTCTTCCCACCACCCCTGTTCCCTCAGACCCCCTTCACCTTGCTCTCCCTCCTTCACAAAGCCCTCCCTACCCCTGGGAGCCTTCCAAATCCTGACCTGGGCATAAAGGAGCTGGGGGGAAGGGAAGAACTGTGGGGCTGGGGGGCGGAGGAGGAAGCAGAGATTCAGCTGACAGTGCCTAAGGATGGAAGGCATGCCTCAGGCCTGGAAAAGCCACAACATGGACTCTGCTTTCCCGGGAGCAATGGCCCTGCCAGTGGGGCAGGGTGGGGGGTGGAGAGAGAGAGAGAGAGAATGTCCTCTACTCCTCTCCCCCTCACCTCCATCTACTGACCTCAGCTCCTCTCCTGTCATCCTGAGCAGGTCATTTCCTGAACAGGCAGGTGATATTAACGAGATAGGTCAGGTCTGAAAGGGACTTTAAAACTCATCTTGTCCAACACTATCTTTTCATAGTTGAGGAAACTGCAGCCCCAGAGGGGGACGTCTTGGCCAAGGTCACACAGCTAACGATAAAGCTGAGATGAGAAGATGGTGTTCTTTCTACAACATGAGGCTGCCTCTCCTTCATCGTGAAAGGCCACTATGGAGAACGTGCAGGCCAGTCCCCCAACGCAGTGATCAAGAACCAGGACTACTTCTTAGCTCTTCAAGCCTGTCACCGATTGTCACCGTGGGAGCACATGATGCTCTCCTCCCAAAGCAGGCCATTCTGGGAGGGGCTGTGGCCAGGAAGGCGGCCTGGGCTCCCCACCACACGCACAGGTGTTGGCCAAGCTGGGCTCCGCTTGTGCCCTGGAGCGGGCAGAGGCCCAGGGTCTACGGAGCCTCTTCTGGTGCGCACCCAGCCACACTGGCTGGTGCTGGTGCGTCCTGCCCTCCAGGCTGGGGACCTGTGTTCCCGCCAGGCCTGGGGACATTTTGGAGGGTTTGTTCTGCACCCTCCTCTTCACCACTATAGCGTCCCAGGCAGCGGCTGGGTAGGGTCCTGTGCATCCGTCTGGGAATACTACCGGAAGATCTCCACCTCTGCCTTGCGCTCTGACCAAAATTAGCAGGCTACCATCTTGAAAAGCTGACAGATCTCGAAGCAACAGAATGGAAGCTCCGGAGCGTTCCAGGCACAAGTCAGTGCCCAGCACTGTTACTCCTGGGTCTCTGTGAGGACAGTGCTGGTGGCGTGGGGGTAGGAACGCAGGACAGGGCGTCAGGCCGGTTCTCAAACTGTCTTAGAAAAAGGCAGGGTGAGTATCCCAGGAAAAGGCTATTAATAGGCCTCCTTGCTCCGCTCCGCTTTCCTGGACTGGAGCTGCGTGAGGATGAGTCAGCAGATGGAGAGGCCAATGGTGAGCCCTGGAACGAGCCGTCTCTACACAGGGGAAGTGGAGGCTGTGAGGCTGCACTTTTGAGCAACATCTGGTCTCGAGCCGCCCACCATCCTTTCGGTAGGGTGATCTGTCAGGCTGGTGCGTTACCAGTGTTGTAAGTTCCAATTCTGAAGCCAGAACATAAGGCAGCAAAGGACTCGGAAGGCCCTTTCTCCCACTCCCTCTCTTACCTTCTCTTCACTGGCTCAGCCGGTCGCAGGGAAGCGGGACCCGTCCCTGCAAGGCGGAGGCCAGCGTGAATGCCTTGGTATCAACACCAACAAACTGGCCTTGCAGCAGACCTTCCCGTATCATAAATCACACCTTTGCACCTCTGTTATCCTAAAAGGAGGGGACCAGGAGTGAGGATTCCAAGGTCAGGAGAGTGAAAGTTAAAAGAGTGGCCTACAGCAGACACTTCCCTGTGATCAAGCCCATGGCAATGTGAGCACAGCTTACTGTCAGCCTTGGGTTTGACTTAAGTGACCTTAAATGTAACAGATACAACATCTACTTGCTAATTTCTATCACTTCACAAAAGTTCTGTCGTTCATGGTTGGTAACATTAGATATAGGAATAGTAGACTGTCAGGAAAGTAGTGTGAGGGGTAGTGAGGGGACAAACGAGGGGTCTCCAATGGGTATTTTAGCCTCTGACTTCTTTCTTTTCCTACTTTTTCTAGAGATGGGGTCTTGCTGTGTTGCTCAAGCTGGTCTCGAGCTCCTGGCCTCAATCGATCCTCCCACCTCGGGCTCCCAGAGTGTTGGTATTACAGGCGTGAGACACTGTGCCAGCCTAGCCTCTGATTACTAAGACACCGCCTGTGGAGGGGACAATGGAAGTCCAGGATGTTTTCACACCAGGGAAAGGCGGGCGAGTCTTGAGCCTGCTTCCTACAAGTGCCCTGTCACCAACAGCCCTTCCCTCCCTGTCTTCTCTCTGCTTTCATTCACCCATAGCCCTTTCCCTGACTCACACTGCATTGTATGTACTAACCTGTTTGTCATCTACCGCCCTGATCCCCTGTAAGACGTGAGCTCCACAAGGACAAGGACTGTGTCTCTTTTTCACAGCAGTTCCCGAAGGCTAGAACACATAACAAGCCTTCAGCTGAGGCTTGTTGAGTGAATTGTGGGTGAAGAGTGAATGTGCTGCGAGGGGCCATTTAGCCACATGGAGATGTCCCCAATGTCAGTTTCTCTGGGGAGTGGGTGTCAGAATCCAGGGTCCTCTGAACCGCAGCTCCCCTCTCAGCTCCAGCCAGATGAGGTCTCCGTGGGCTCTGCTCTCTGGGGCCAGGGGAGGAGGCTGGCGCTTGTGATGAGAGACTGTGAAGCCTGAGTGGAGTGCGGGGGGGAGACACAGGTCCCACCCATCCAAGGGGGTCCCCATTCTTGAGTGTTTCCTGACAGGAGCAGGGAAGGGTCTGAAGCCAGTTGTGGAGCACAGGGAAACTTTCTGGAAAGTGATTATGAGCCATTCAGCTGCCCACCCCTAGCCTAAACCCCCAGCCCCATTGGTTCATCAGTTCCCAGGGCAACAGCTACGCCACAGATACACAGGGGCAGATGCCAGCAAGTGTCGTCTGTGTTCCCAGGTCCGCTGGATAACAAGACACCTGGTGTGCTCACACAAAATGGTCTGTCCTTGCAAAGGACTGGATCGCCAATCCCACTGAGCTCCCTGGAATGGGAAGCTGGACTCTATGAACTCGTGATTACTGCTGTTGTGGAGATTAAAGACTTCCCGTCGGAGAGAGCAGTCCTCCCGAGCCAAACAGCGCGGAAGGCTGGCCAGCGGCCATCTTGTCAGGGCCGCTCTTGGCAGCCGGGCTGGGGTGACTGGCTCCCTCGTCATGGGCCAACCTGCTTGAGGCAAAGTCAAGGTGTCCAGGCCAAAAGCAGTCCCTCAGGGAGCACTGTGCTGCGGCCTGAGCGCTTTCTTGGCCCCCTCAGCCCCAGCCTGGCCCACCTTGGCGAGGGCAGCTGCCTTGTCACACCCAGCAGGAGCAGGCCGAGGGCCTAGCTCACTGGCCTTTGCCAAGGCATCCTGAGAATTTCTGAAGTGTGTCAGCGGGGTGGAAGAGGGTACATGGGGAGACCAGCTGAGGGGGCCCTGCGGGGTAGGGGAGGCCCCTGCTCCCTGAGCTTGCCTTGTTTACTCCTCCACCAGCGGCCTGAGCCAGTCAGACCCTGGGCTCCTGGCCTCGTGCCCCCAAACTGGCTAAAGATCAAAAGCACCTGGAGCTCCTGAGCCTGTGCGTTTGGCTCGTGCATCCGAGGTGGGTCCCACAAAGCTGAGTTTTTAAGAAGCCACCAGAGAATCCTGCCGCAGCCTGCTCGGAGTGCCTGCAAGTGGGGGAGGCAGGACGGAGCACTGGGTGAGGAGTTAGGAAACAGTCCCTGGCCTCGGTTCTGTCAGGTGACTTTGGGAAAGTTACTGTGCTTCTCTGGGCCCAGTTTCCTCGTGGGGAAAGTACGGAGATTGAACAATTCGTCCCCAGCCTCAGATTGTGGCTCCAGGGGATGTGTCGCTGTGGTACCTTCAGGCAGCCGCGGTGGCCATGCCCCAGGGAATGCCCCGGGCTTCGGGCCACCCTTGGCTGGGAAGAGGACCACTTAGGAGGCTTGAGGACAACAGTGACAGCGGCATTGTTTATTCAGAGTCAGCCTCTGAGCTAAGCACTTGATCTATGTTGTTTCATTTTGTCTTTACAACTACCCTCTGAGGCAACACTCACCCATAGAATTTTCTAGAATGATGGAAATAGTCTATGTCTGCACTGTCCAAAACAGTGGCCACTAGTCACCTGTGGCTGTTGAATATCTGAAATGGGGCTAGTGCAACTGAGAAAATGAATCTTTAATTTTAATTAAATTTAAATAGCTACGCATGGCTAGTGGCTGCCATATTGACCAGCATAACTCCCAGCCGTGGCCAAATACTATTCTCATTTTAGGGTTGAGAGAACAGGATTAGAGAGGTGAAGTGGTTGATGGTAGAGCTGGGATTTGAATCCAGCTCTGAGGGACTCCAGAAGCTGTGCTCTTAATCCCTGTGGTATTTGCCAGAGTAAGTCAGGAGGGCAGGACTCCTGTCCCAGGCCTGCCTCTACAGAGCTGGCTGTCACCTCTCTCAGCCTTGGGTGGTCACCGTGTCCACAACAGTGGGACACATGCACCGTCCAGACCGAAGGCTTGGGGCCTGGGGTTCCCTGGAGTCCTGCAGAGTCCCGCAGGCAGTGACCACACAGTGTGCTCGTGAACACTTGCAGGCACACGCTCACTTGTGGGCTGGAGTCAGAGGGGGATGACGAAGGCTGGAAGCCATCAGTGCTTTTGGCCAGAAAGGATTCGCCTTCTAGGGAATTGGAGAAAGCTCCAGAAGGCCAGTGCTGGACTTTCGAGAAACATGATCTCCACATCTACCAACTCCCACGCATCCCATCACTCCAGGAGAGCACCAGCATCACCTGGAAGGGTCCTTGTGGGGAATGCAGGGCCCAGCAGGCTGGGGAGCCTGCTTGCACACTCACACCCCCAGATACACACCCATTCACACCCACGGCACATTGCACTTGCTCAGCGTGTACACTCAGGCTCACCCCCCACCACTCACGCACGGTCATGCACACACTGCAGACACTGACACACGCATTCACACACTCACATACTTGCACCCATATGCATTCACACACACACATACACACTCACAGTCACTCACACACAGACTCAGCACGGATCTGAGCCAAGGCAGGACCCTGTCTGGTTTCTGTGTCCAGGAGTGTGGAGGAAGCAGGGCTCTGCCCCCTCCTGCCCTGGGAGACAGTTAGAGACAAAGGGAGGCAAAGAGGTGTCCAGCGGGGCTTCCCCATACCGGGCAGGGGGCACCTGGCCTGGGCAGGGTGGCCTGGGCCACCCCCAGAAGGGTCTCAGGAGCTGCCCTTTCTTTCCTTTGAGGAGAATGCACTTGGCCCTGCTGCTGCTCCTGCCCCTGGGGGCTCAGGTCAGGGCTGGACACCACCACAGTCCCCTGTCTGGTCGGGGTAGGGTGGAATTGCTAGAGAGGGCGAGAGGGCGCCAGGGGAAGATGGGAAGAACTCCTTGACTTGCTGCTCTTTTCCTGAAGACAATTCTCGTTTCACTACAAGGTCTCTGGGGAGCCATATCCCTGTGCCCCAGGATGCCCACGCTGCCCCCATCTCGAACGTGAGCCAGCAGACGGTTTTCCGGATCAGCCTGAGCAGCCTGAGCTCCCAGGGGATTTGCCCCAGGAAACCTACCCACCTGCCCTCCTGGGGCCTCCTGAGAGCCCCCCATAAACACAGCTTTGTAAGTTTCGGGTGAGGTTGGGGTCTCCAGAGCCAGGAGCAGTGGGTGCTCCCGGGCTGTCTGTGAGGCAGCTGGACCTCTGGGTCCTGGCATCCACGCTCCAGACCCCTTCCCCAGGCCACTCATCCACCCAGGACCTGGGGGCCAGGTCACACTGTGCTCAGACCCAGCAGCCGTGGCCCCACAAGCAGGACCCTTGTATCTTAGCAGGTCCCTGGATGCTCGTACAGCCAGAGTCCTACCCAGAGCCCTCCACGGCTGGGCCTGCATATTCTCCCATCATCCCCTTGTCCCTGCCTGCCTGTGTTCTTGCCAGGAGCCGCCCTGGGGCGGGGGAGGGAAGGCCTCTGCTTGGCAGGCTCACCGGCTCTCAGAACCTGCCCCCCCCTCCCGGAGCCCCCTGCAGTCCTCAGCTCCCTGCAGCCTCTTCATAAATCCCAGATGAAGAAGGTCGCTCTTCTGGGATCCTGGCTGTGACCACTTTGCAGACCCAGAGTCTATACCTCCAGCCCAACCCTACTGCACAAGAGCATGGATAAGAGAGGCCCAATGACTTCTCAGAGCAAAGGCATCCCCACCTCTGGAGATGGCAGCAGTTGCGAGAACCTGCACCCTCGTGGGGGAGGGGCAGGCCCGTTGCTTCTGACTGGGGAAATGGAGAATTCCAACGTCACCTGTCAATTTGGCTCTATCCCCACACCTGGCAGAACGCCTGAGGAAGCCTGGGCTTCTCCGTTAGGCTTGTTACAGCCCCAGCTTCAGAAAGGCGTGGCAGAGCCCAGGTCCTGGCCCTAACGTTAACCTGTGCTTCTCTTTCTTTAGCTCTGAAACGTGCTAGCAGCAACCCCTGGCACCCTAGAGCCTCCCTTCACCCACCTCCACACCCCCATTCCCCTGGGCCCGGCTGTCTGGGCCCTTTGTTAACGAGACTCTGCATTTCTCAAGCTCTGTTTGATGCAGGCTCTAACAGCCCAGCCCTCCCCGCAGGGCGTCTGGGTCAGGAGTCAGCCTTCCCTGACGAGGGTGCTGCGGAGGAAGTAGGAAGGCTGCAGGGAACTCTGGTCTTTCCTTGCAAGTCATGGGTCTCAAAACTGTATTGGGATTCCTGATACTTTGGGAATTGACAATGGTTCCCCTCAGGGTGCAGACGCTGGGCTTATCCCCACCACGCTAGGCAGTGCTACTCATTCATTCAACCAACACCTATCTGTTGAGTATTTACTCAAGGAGGCGGTAGTCTAGCGCAGACAGGCCCACAGATAGAGATCAAATTCAGTGGAAGCACAGGCTTGAGGCAGGCAAGGAAGGGGAGGTTATGCTGCTCACTCCTGGAAAATGTCAAATGCTTTATCTCCCAGACTGTAAACTCCTGGAAGATAGGCACCCTATGTAATTTTTTAAAAAGTTTCCAGAGCCCACCACTAGGTCTAAGGCACAAGGTTTCCTTAGAAAAGGACTGATAAGCTGGGTGTGGTGGTGAGCGCCTGTAGTCCCAGCTACTTGGGAGGCTGAGGTGGGAGGAACCCTGGAAGCCAGGAATTTGAGGCTGTAGTGCACTATGATCACATCTGTGAACTGCCACAACAACTGCCACTGCACTGAAGCCTGGGCAACATAGCAAGACCCTGTCTCTAAAAAAAAAAAAAAAAAAGACTGATAGCCGAATGCATGAACAAATGAATGAAAATGAATGAATTGCGGTTCTGGACCCCTGCCCCATGCTCTCTGGAAGAAGGCCTCCAACTCAGGGAGAACAGGAAGAGGAAGAGAGGCACCAGGGGGTGCCTGGTTAGTGTATTCCTGCCTACCCCCCTTTTAAAAAGTGATTATGATTATGGAACTGTGGGCTTTCAGGCTTTATGAGGCATCTTAGTTGGATGATAAGAAACTAGAGGCAAAGTGACCGTTTGCAGCTATTGGAGAGAGCAGAGGTAATGGTGGCCTTGGTGTTTACTTAGAAAGTGAGCGGATGGTGGGCAGGAACGGCAGTGGGCTTGGGGTTACCCTCATTCTCACGCTTCTACAAAACCCGCCAGAAGAATGCCATTTGGTTCCAGTCTCTGCCCTCCTTCCAGCAGCTCCTGACACACCCCTGTAGCATCTGTGCGTGTGTGTGTATAAATGTATCAACAATCACAAAACTCCGTTCAGTTCTATTCAACCAACGGTTACCAAACTTTTGCCAAGGGCCTCCCTTAGAATAAATATGCAAATAAGACACACTGATTGTGTCCACAGTCTAGTGGTTCTGGCAGACAAGAACTCAAAATGTTAAGCATTAATAGTGTGGAAGATATAAACGCAGGGCGGCCCAATGCTTACAGAGTCTGATCTATCTTGACAGTCTATTGTGAAACAGAAAGCTCCATGAGGACAAGGACTTTCGTGATCATATTCCCGGCCACGCACACACACAGAGGCACAGAGGACAGGCTCAATGAAAGTAACTTGAGCAAATGAATGCTGAATGCCAGCTGACTTCAAAGAATAAAAAATTCAGGAAGTAGACAAATCAAGATAAAAAACCAGAACAACTATCCCCAAAGGAAACGGAGCTAATTCAGGGAACTCTAAGACAATTTTAATTTGTAACCTCAGAGTGATCCGAGAAGACATGGACTGTGTCTAGAAACCCAAAACAGGTTGATGTGGAAAAGGAACGATCAAAGAAGAAAAAAATTTCTTGGAAATTAAAGCTACGATTGCTAAAATAAAATATTTAATATAAGGGCTGGAAGAAAAAGGTGCATCAATTTCCCATAATAGAAGCCAAAAAGACCGAAATGGAGACAGAGGACCGATCTAAGGAGCCCAACATCCAGTAAAGAAAATAAAGGGGAAGAAGTTATTAATATCGAGAAATAACGAAAGAAAGTTTCCCAAATCTGAAAAAAGACTCAAACCTTCCAGTTTGAAAGAGCCCACCAAGTACCATGCAGGATGAGTGGGTGGGAACAAAAACCCACATCATAGATATATCTTCATTAAATTGCCTGGGGCCTTCATATGCAAATACACATGATATTTTGACCACAGATCTTTAGCAACTCCCACCTGCCATATTTAAATTAAGGGTGGACGGGGCCCTGAACCATTCCAGCCCAAAGATAAGCTTTATGGGCATCTCTGTCTACCTGATGGAGTAGAAACAGGCTTGTGTAGACATTATCCTTTCCCTGACTTGGTTTCTCTAAGGGCAATAAAAGCCAGTAGGCTACAGCTGGCTAATCTATTTACATTCCTATTGTCATGCTCCCTGCAACTCCAGAGGTTAAAAACATGGACTCTGGAGACACACTGGCTGGGTTTGAATCCTGTCTCTGCCTTTTACTAGCTTTGGCAAGTTACTTAACCTCTCTGTGCCTCAGTTTTCTCATCTATAAAATGGGAATGAAAATAGTACCTACCTCAGAGAGCTGCTGTGGGGATTCAATCATTAATACGTCTCAAGGGCTTACAACAGCCCCTGCTCTAAGAGCAAACACTAGATGAGTGACTGCTGTTACTACTTAAAGATATGAAGTAACCAAGAGAAGAACTGCAAAGTATCATCAAACTAACCAGGTGGGTGGTGGAGGGTGGCAGGGGGTCGGGGGGAGTGGGCAGTGCTCGAGGGGAGCTATGTTCCTAGTCTTCCAGGCCATGGCATCAGCGGACCCTGAGGATGACAGGCCAATACATGGCGCTTTAAGCTTATCATCTGGAGCTATGGAAGGGACCGTTAGCAGAACTACAACCAGAAACCACTGAAGACAGTTTCCTCTGGGGGTAGGACTGAGGGTGCCAGGGAAGATTTCTCATTTTAGGCCCTCTGTGCTGTTCGATTTTCCTCATACATATATATCACTTGTAGGCTTTAAAAATAAGTGGTCTTTTGGTTTTAAACACGTTGCTAGCAAAGGCTAACCGTGCCACTGGTGTGTTGGAGTGGGCTCATGACGTGCAAATCCATGGGCCATGGTGGAAGTTTTTACACCACGGGAATCGGCAAATGCTACAAGCCAGGGCCTTTCATTCAGAGAGCTGGGTCATCAGCACAGCGCTAGAGAAGCCATCCCTGTGGTAGCTTTGAACCCTTTGACACCTCCTGCTTTAAACGCCAAAGATCAGAAGGACGGTGAGCCCTTCTTGTGGTCTGTGCTCATCCTGAGACTTCAGTGGAAATAAAATTTCACGCTTCTGCTCTTCAGGAGGCTTCTGGTCGGCCTGAACCCCTGAGGATTCTGGCATTACACTTGAGCCAAGGTGTGATGCTGGTGATAGTCCTCTCCTGACATGGTGAGGGATTCCGGACCCTGGGCGCCACTTACTCATTTATCCAAAGAACGTGGATTAAGTATCTGTCACTTGCCAAGCACTAGACTGAGTTTCAGTCCCCGCCAGAAACCCCTTTGGGCTGCCTCACTGGGAGGGCGAAGGCCCTAGAAACTTCGCAGTAGCTGCTGCCTCTAGAACCTCAGAATCACCTGAGCTTGTTAAATGCAGATGGCTGGGCCTACCCCACCCCCACCCCAAGTTTCTGATTCAGCAGAAATTACAGGGGGGCCGGAAATTGTGAGTTTCTCCCACGTTCCCAGGTGATGTGGGTGCTGCTGGTCTGGGGACTGCCCTTTAAGAATTATCACTGCGGAGATTCCAGACCAGGCCGTGATCCTCATACTCGACCTCACAGGACTCGACCTGTCCCCCCTGTGTCCCCTGCCCGTGGGTAAGCCCAACATTTAACACTCCTAGCACCTGGGGGTGCCCAGAACATAGAATGATGAGTGTTGGGAAGAGAGAGGGGAAAAAGTCAGAAACTTAGAAGATAGAGAAAAGACAACAAGTCTTAGACTTTGTGGACGTGTTCTGCCGCTGTCTACCACATTAGAACTTTATTTTCTTACCTGATTCTTTGTAGATTCTCTGAATGGTGAAAAAGAGCGGGTGACTTGCTAAAAACCAACAGCCACTCAGCCATCATTCAAGGTTGTTCATCCCCTACCTGTAAGCCTGCTCTACTCCGCAGGTGATCTGAACCCCTGAGTGATTTGATTAAACAGAAACCTACTTGATGGAAAGAAAAAGGATGTCCCAGGATGTAAACATCAAATGGTTTTGCCATAAGAGAATTTGGGAAATAGTGGAGCAGCTGATGGGGGACAGCAGGCTGTCCCCAACCTCACACTGTCCCAATCCTGGTGGGAGTCACGTGGCCCTCTGGACTGCGGGTGGCTGTCCTTCTTACCAGGTCCCACCGGCCTTTGTTAGACTGCAGCATTCCCAGATGTGTCCCTGCAGAGACAGGGCAGCAGGCGCCCTCCCACCCTGCCTCTGTCACACGTCACCTGTCTCATGCGTCACCGCCTCTGGAAGGAGAACAGGTCTACGGTATCTCCACTGTGGGGCCCCCGAAGAGGGAGGCTGCCACCTTATCTCCACAGCCCTGGTGCCACTCACGGCAACAATGGCCCAGAAGCCAGAGTGTAACCACGCTGCCTTTGTTCCCCACCGGCAGCTCCTAGAGGAGCCCACAGCCGGCTTCCTAGCCAGAGGCCCGCCCAGGACCCTCTGTGCCCCGTCAGCATCGCTGAGGTTGACATTCTCGGCCCCCAGAGGACTGCGGAGCTGGAGGGAGTCTCTGGACGTGGGGCCCAGGCAGAGAATTGACCCCAAAGCCCCCTGCACACCCAGGTCCCTGCACCTCCTCCACCCTGTCCAGCCATTGACGCTGGTCCCTTGGCTGCCAGGGACCTGTGTACCCCCAGCTGAGAATCCAGAGCAAGGTCCTTCTAGAACAGTGAGCTCAGCCGTCGGGGCTCCAAGCAGAGGGGTGGCTGGTCTGGACCCAGGAAAGGATGCAGCTAAAAGGGGGGGGCCTCCCAGAGGCAGTGGGAGCTGGGGAGGGAACCAAAATGATCTTCCTGGCCTGGAGCCAGAGAAGTGTCTTAGATGTCTGTCGGGGTGGAGCGCGGCTGCGCTGGGCTGGGCTGGGGGCAGAGAAGAAGAGAGAACGGAGAGGTGACATGGGATGACTCCATGATGTAATTACACACTGAGCCTCCCCGGCAGTGCCGAGGGTGTGAGGCTTTGCTCTTGGAGCTGCTATAATTATATCCTGAATGGAAAAAATAATAATAATAATTCCCTGATACATGTTGCCACTAGAGCCGGGCTGTTGAAAGGGTGGGAAGAGAGAAAGAAGCTCTTTCTTCCAGACCTGCCTGTCACGCTCCCAGGGAGTTGCTCCTGGGCCCAGCTAGGGCCAGCTGCTTCCACTCAGCTTCCCTCTCCCACTCAGGACACTTTTCAGGGTCAGCGGCCAGAGAGGCAGTTATCCCAACGACCGACCGTGGGTCCCTCGCACTGTGGCCTAAGCACTCACAGGGGGACCCGGAAGTGGGAAGGCAGGTTCCCTGGCCCCACTGGGAAAGGACACTGTGAGCCTGAGCCCTCCCCGCTCTTTCCTGCTCTTCCTTGGGCCCCAGGCTGGCTGGGCTGCGACTGCTGACTGCGGCTCCCAATCTGAGGAGAGGTAACGCTTGGCCTTGAGCCCGGACCTGTCCCAACCCTCGACAGCCCCGTGCCCCCCAATGCCTGATAGAGCGCAGATGCCGAGGGAGGAGGGGGAGGAGCAGGCACACCCTTGTCCCGACACAGTAGTGACCGTCCCTAATCCTGGGCTGGGAGGCCAAGGCCGAGGCTTGGAAGGCTCAGCCACAAAGCCCTGGGAAGGGCAGGGGACTCTGCCTTCGTGCCTTTGAGACACACTCATAAAATGGAAATCAGCGTCAAACCCTGGTCTTTTGGTCCATCTCCCACGGCCAGGGCTCCTTGTACCTGAAATGGCACGCAGGAGAGGGAGAGCGCTGGTTGGTAGGAGAGAGGATGCCTCGCCTTGGGTCTTGGGATGACAACAATAGCAATGACAGCGCCTATACTGAGGCGCACAAAACCTATACCCAACATGGAGCCTTTTCCTACACGACCTCACTCATCTTTACAACAACCCTATACCATAAGTGCGATCATTAGACCCACTTTAGCGATGAGGAGGGTGAGGCTTAGGGAGGTAAATAACTCGCCCAAGGTCCCTCAGCTGGGCATGAACCAGAGCTGACTGGCCCTGAGCCCACCCTCTTGGTATCTCCACTGCGTCCCCTTCTGGGCTAGCAGCACTCAGCCAAGGGTGTCTGTAGTCAGGGTCCAGGTTCATTCTCAAAGCACTTGGGTGATGGCCCCAGGGGGAGGGGGCAAGGAAGGGAGAGGATGCCACTGGACAGAGGTGTAACCCCTGCCACCCCCTTTGCCCTGTGTGACTCTACAGAATCACCTGGCCCTTTGAGCCTCAGTTTCCTCACTTATAAAACTAGCACGATGAGACATGTGCCTTGGAGATGTGGGTAAGAATCGCAGGAGCTAGCGTCTGTGATCCCATACCTGGGACAAGGCTTTGGCAAGTCATCCTACTGGCTAGCCTCAGTTTCCCCATTTGGAAATGAGAAGAAGGATTTCCGACACCCTTCCTTGCTTCACCCTTGCCCTCATCCTTCCCCCAGGCTGGGCAGATGGGGAGGTGGCAGAGTGCAGCCTGCTGAGGCTCCTCTGCTGGGCTGCTGGGCTCATTGGTGAGTTTTGACCTTGGCCTTGGGAGGCGTGCCCGCTGGGAGCAGTGGGGCCTGCAGAGAGAAGAGGGCAGGAACAATGGTTTATAGCTTTGTTTTATGGGAGGAAGCGGCCTCGGGCCCAGTTCCCGGAGACTGTCCAGTGAGCTAATAGCTGGGGAATGGACTCCAGGCACATTGTTGGCTTCGGGGGGGAAAGCATAATGGGGGTTTCCGTGAGGGCCTACCGCAGAGACCAGCAGCGGTGCCCGGCGCACAGCTCTGCGGCCACGCTCTCTCCCAAGTCCCACGTGGTCCCCGGGGCCTTGCTTGGGAGGGCCGCTGCCAAGCAGTGCAGCCAGGCCCGTACACTTGGAGGCTGGGGAGTGCTCGGTGGCAGCTCCACCGCCCCCAGCCAGTCCCGGGGTTGCAGAGGCCTGGGAAGGGCAGGGGCCCCCCGGCCAGGGTGGGCAGCCTGCCAAGGCGGGTGAGCTGGGAGCCAAGGTTGGAGGAGCTGCTGTGGGATCAAAGCTGCCGTAGCCTCCCCCTCCCCGGCCTGGCCACCTCCCCGGCCTGGCCACCGGTCAGGAGAGGCCAGAGTAGGCTACCAGACAACGCCTTCCTCTTCCTCTCCCATGGAATTCCCCTTCGCGAGGGCCACCGATAGCACAGCCACCGTGCAGAGGTTCCTACTAGACAAAAGAGCTGATGGCTGCAAGCAGAAGACACTGCCAGTGGAGTCTTGTGCCAATGTAGGTACCAGCAGCCCAGGTACCCTGGGGCCGCCACGCCCGACGCAGTGGGGACTGTGGGTTTAGCTACCCCAAGCTGTGAGTTTTCTGTGGTTTTTCCCAAGAAACCACAGACTCTGTTACTGACCTGGGATTTTCCCCTCGTGCTACATAGTCTTGGGTCAAAGGGAGTCCCCTGAACGCCCTGTCTCCCCCCACACCTGGGGAACCATGTGGCCTGGTCCCTGAGGAAGACAGTGAGGGGGCAGCCTTCCTGGGGCCGGGCTGTCTCTGCGGCTGGGCAGGCGGGAACATCTCTGCTGGTGGCTCACTCAGCCCCCCAGCGCATCTCTCCCCGCGGGGAACGCAGCCAAGGCCACAGGCCTGTGCCTGGCTGGAGGAGCCTCGGCGGTGCTGGCAGCGTGCTTGCTGCTCCCCTCATCTCCAGCTTGGGCAGCTTCCAGGAGAAGCTGTCTCTGGGAAAGGGCTTCCAGCCTGTGCAGCCGGGCTCAGGAGGCAGGGAGCTCAGCTCTACCACCGCCTGCGTGTGACTGGGGCGAGCCTCCTGGCCTCACCACGTCTCAGCTTTGTCATCTGTGAATTGGGGGCTGTTGTCATTATTGTTTACAATCTCTAAGCTCCAGGGTCCTTAGTCATTTGTCACCAAATATCTGAACACTTAGACTGTGCCAGGCATGATTCTAGGCACTGGGGATGCAAAAGTGAGTCTTCAGGATCTTTCCCTCTCCAGGAATCTCTATGGGACTGAGGGAAACTGACAAGTGATCAAGGATTGCCCCGTAGCAATGATGATAGCTCTGGTGTCTTTAACTCCTGGCCTCAAGCGATCCTCCCACCTCGGCCTCCCAGAGTGCTAGGATTTTAGGTGTGAGCCACCACACCCAGCCTGAGATCTGGTGTCGTGGGATCCCAGAGGAGACTTCTAAAATAGCATAAGGTGGGAGAAGGAGGTCAGGGAAGGCTTCCTGGAGGAGGCAGGAAGCCTACATTTACTGGCTCAATTTGACCTCATAGCTCTAAAACCCACCACCACTTAACCTTGACTCTGTTATGTTTTATACTAGTTTCTTTTGCTTCTGTAACAAACAACCTATTTCGTATAATATAGTTCTGGAGGTCAGATGTCTGAAATGGTTGTCACTGGGCTGAAATCAAGGTGTCAGCAGGGCCTAGTTCCTTCTGGAAGCTCTAGAGGAAAATATGTCTCCTTGCCTTTTCCCGCTTCTGGAAGCCGCCTGCATTCCTTGGCTCATGGCCGCTTCCTCCATCTTCAGAGCTGAGTATCATCTTGAAACCTCTCTCCCCACCCCCTTCTTCCTGCTTTTGCCTTCACATCTTCTCTGTCTCTGAGCCCTCTGCCTCCCTCTTATAAAACTCTTGTGATGACATTGGGCCCCCCAGATAATCTCATCATCTCCAAATTCTCAATTTAATCACACCTGCAAAGTCCCTTTTGCCATGAACAGTAACATATTCACGGGTTCTAGAGATTAGGACCTGGACTTATTTTTGGTTTATTTTGTAATAGCTTCATTGAAATATAATTCACATACTAGGCAATTCACCCATGTAAAGTGCAAAATTCAATGGTTTTTAGTATATTCACAGATATGTGCAACCATCACCACAGTGAGTTTTAGAACATTTTCATCATCTTAAGAAAAAAACTTATAACCTTTGACTCTCACCCACCCCTTATCCCCTGCCCTAAGCAACTGCTAAGCCACTTTCTGTCTCTATAGAGTTCCCTATTTTAGACTTTCATATGAACATAATCATATAATATGTGATCTTTTGCATCTGATTTCCACTTAGAATATGTTCAGGGTTTGTCGAAGTTGTAGCATGTGTCAATAGTACTATACTGCCTTTTTTTTTTTTTTTTTTTTTTTTTGAGACAGAGTCTCGCTTTGTTGCCCGGGCTAGAGTGAGTGCCGTGGCATCAGCCTAGCTCACAGCAACCTCAAACTCCTGGGCTTAAGGGATCCTACTGCCTCAGCCTCCCAAGTAGCTGGGACTACAGGCATGCGCCGCCATGCCCGGCTAATTTTTTGTGTATATATATATTTTAGTTGGCCAGATAATTTCTTTCTATTTTTAGTAGAGACGGGGTCTCACTCTTGCTCAGGCTGGTCTCGAAC
>CM052450.1:16018448-16058257 GCA_028533085.1 Varecia variegata | reverse complement strand
TTGCTCCATCTGCAGACATTTGAATGGTTTTCCCTCCTGACCACCAAGGGTAACTCTGGAGCCCAACTAAGCTCTTGGGAAATGTCCATTCAAAGTTGCTAAGAAGGACTTGGCTAGACTCTGCTGCAGCATCCCCTCCCCAGGGAGGCCTGGGCTGGGTGAGATCCCTGAGTCCACCCACACGGCACTTTGCATCTTCCCATCATAAAATCATCATGCATCTATTTTTGCAATTTATGTATTGCAATAAATGTTTATGGGGTGCCTACCACGTGTAGTCCTTGTTTGTTGTCTGTCTTCCCACTGGAGTCCCTAAGTCAAGACAAGGTCTTGTCACCACCAGCTCCCTGGTGTCCTGCACCATGCCTTCTCCACAGAGCTCCTCCAGCCGGTGAATGTGGCTATATCTTTTGGCAAATGACCGGGGACCCAAAGTATCATGATTCTACAGCATAATCATGGCTAACATTTATTCAGTGCGGTCTATGTTCACTCTGTGAAATGGAGATTCCTTTCCCACATTTGCAACTCTGAGCCACCTTGCTGGTCCTCACACAGCTGGGGTGATGTCTGTGTGGCTTAGCATCTGTGGGCTGACTGCTACATATACTGCCCCTCGCTGGGTAGAGAAAAATACATTGTTTTCAATCTTTGGTTTGGCACAGAAAATGAAAACAGTAGACTCCAATCTTCTCTGTTTTTAAGGCATGGTCCTGCAGGTGGATCCTGGGACAGTTTCCATCTCTGGGGTCAACTAGGATCGGGGCATTGCTCATGCTAAGGTAAAAGACTATGAAACAGGGCAAATCAAATGCCCCAGTTTTGGACTCCTTGGGAAGCAGGGGGTCTGGGGGAGGATGGAATGGAAAACCACAGAGAAGCAAGCAGCCCACCTGAGGAAGGGCGAGGCCTCTTGCCTTTACCACCTCTGGCCACTGGAGGAGACCAGAGAAAGGACTGGGGGAAAGGACAGAATTGGGTGGGGGTGGGGAGGGTCTTAATAAACTTAACTCTCAGAAATAAAAGCAGTACGCAGAATTCACCTGGGTTTCCAATGTCCTTTTCCGAGGGAGTCAAGGACCACCTCCCAGGGAAGGATATGAAAACTCAGTTTGGTTCTTGAGCCTTTATAAACCCATGCTTGCTAAGTTGATGGTTGCTGGCCTGATGTCCCAGAGCACAACTAGCCCAGGAAGGGGACAGGGGGTCCCATGAGCCTGTGTTGGAGGCAGAGAGAGAGGGAAAGTCAGCGTTCTGCCCCCGTCTGTGTCCCTGGCAAAGAGGGGAGTGTCAGCTCTCCCAAAGAGAGGAACCTTGGCAGAGTCTCTGGGAACTGGACCAAGGAAGCAGGGCAGGGGACCACAAGGGGGCTTTGGGCCTGAGAGGGGCCTGGAGGGTGGCAGTGGCTGGGGCCTGGGGTGGGCTCCATGAAGACCCAACACGCTGGCTCAGGAGTCTCGCAGACGTGGGTGTGAATCCCTCCACTTCCAGCGAGCGATTCCCTAGCTGTGTGACCTTCCTCTGTCTCCACTGATCATTGCTGAGCCTCAGTTTCCTCATCTGTGAAATGGAGATAATCTGGCAATTATGATTCAAAATGTGAGAAAGTGGATGTCCACAATACAGAGTCTGACCCAGAGTGAACGCTCAGTGAATGCTGGCTGTCCTGTGGCCTCCCCGACCCACCTGTCCCCCAGCTGGAAGGCTGTCCTCACTGACTCCCTCAGAAACCAAGCCGAGGTCAAGGTTGCAGCCCATGGTGACAGCAGGACCGTGCTTGTGGGAAGTTCACTGACCCACATGCCTCTGAATCAGTGAGCCCCTTTCCTTGGTGTGGGCTAGCATCCATGGACTCAGTGGTCCAGCACGTGTGGCTATGCCAAGGCTTGGCACTTGGGTGTCCATTCCCTGGCACCCGTCAGCAGCCTGAGACACAGGTTGCCCTGGTGAGATGCCCTCACAGTCATCTCCATAGGCCTTGGCATGGTGCAGGCAGCTGGTGTGGGCTCAGCCTCACCCCTGCACAGAATCTGCCAGTTTCACAGGTTCCTTCCAGCCCAGCCTGCCTCCAATCGCAGCCAGGTTTCACCTGGGCAGGCTGCATGCCCATTTTCTGCACCTCTTCCTGCCCAGAGGCGACAGCTGCTGAGAGGCTCACGGGATCTTGGAGGAGCTGCCCCAACAGGCCGACGTGGCGGGAGCCCTCGGTCTCTTCTGGGCTCTGGGCTCCCGCCAAGCAGAGTCCTGCATCCAGCCCCAAGCCGGTGGCCTGCCAGCTTCTCACGTCTCATTTGCTTATCTCTGTTTGTTTTGGAGGCTTCTGGGAAGCAGGACTTCACCTGAGGGAACCTGGCTCGAGACTTGTGACACCCGAGACTTTGAACTCTCAGGAATGCCCGACTCCACTGGCCACTTCAGGCCCGGGTGTGGGGACAGACACCACCACATGGGCTTGCAGCAGACCTCTCCCACCCCTCGCCAAAGCACCCAAGGCAGAGTTAGTGGACAGGGACCCCCTGAAACCGCCATCGTCCGGGGGTCGATGGATGCTACTATCGTCTCCTGCTCTGTCTGGGGGGGAAAAATCATAAGCACTTTGTATTTCTCCCATAATTTGTCTGGACTTGTTTTAATATAAACGCAACATCTAGGGGAAGATTAGCCGAGTAAATTGTGGACCTGTCCTTGTGATCACTTAGTAGCAGAAACCCCCAATTTACCCCTCTTTGGGAAACAAGGATGAGAAGTACCGTTTATAAAACCTCTGCTCAATAAATAACTTTTAAAGCACAAATTATCAGGAAACACCCCAATTTTTAAAAATTGTAAAATAGACTTTTAAAATCCCTATTAAACTTGGTGGAATTGTAAAATAAGCAAGTTTATTATAGTGAATTTGAAAAGAATAAAGACAAAGAACTGAAGTCATTCCCATCACACCGTTCTGGTGTACATTTTGGTATGTTCAAGATAATCATATTATACATATACTACCATGTGTCGTGATTAGCATTCTAACCTAAGCATTTCCCTAAATCAATTAATTAATGTTCAGTAAGATGATTTTTAATTTTTAATGAATGTATAACAGTCCTTTGTATAGTGGAACAAATGTCTTTTTAACCATTCCCTTTTTGACATTAAGTTGTTCTTGCTTTTTGCTATTATAAAAATGTTCAATAGGGCCGGGCACAGTGGCTCACACCTATAATCCTAGCACTCAGGGAAGCTGAGGCAGGAGGATCGTTTGAGGCCAGGAGTTCGAGACCAGCCTGAGAAACATAACAAGACCCAGTCTCTACAAAAAATAGAAAAATTAGCCAGGCATGGTGATGCTCACCTGTAGGCCCAGCTACTGGGGAGGCTGAGGCAGGAGGATCACTTGAGCCCAGGTGTTTGAGGTTGCAGCGAGTTATGATCATGCCACTGTACTCTAGCCCAGGTAATAGAGTGAGACCCTATCTCAAAAAAAAATGTTTAATAGCCATCTTTACATAAACATCTTTGCACATTTATCTGAAAATATACTTGAGATAAACTTCCTAAAAGTGGAATTCCTGGGTCAAAAGATAAGAATGTTTTAAGGCTCTTGGCATGCCCTGCCGTGGCTGGTTTCTTCCTTTGCTTCTATAAAAACCATTCCCACCTTATGATCAGGGAAGTATTTGCCTAAACTTTCAGCAATGTTACAATTTTGTCATTACATGTTTAGATTATAATCCATCTGGACTAATCATGACGCTAATAATACCAGCTAATACTTACCAAGTGGGGACTTGGAGCTGGACACAGGGCTAAGAACTTCACATGCATATCACACTTCACCCCTACAATTATGGTGAAGAAGGAACAATTTTTAACCCCTCACACATAGGAAGAAACTAAGATTTGAATTTAACTTGGTACACGGGATGAGGTTTTCCCATATTAGTCTAACGTCGTATTTTAAACAATGAATCTTTCTCCCACTGATTTCAACATCCCATTCCTCATATACTACCAATTTCTTTTTATACATGGGATCTGTTCCTGGGCTTTCTCTTCTTTTCCATTAAGCTGCCTGTCCTTTTTTCATTTCACAGTTTTCATCACTGAAGATTTATAATGCATTTCAATACCTGGGAATGGGGAGCCACCTTGTCCTTTGTTACCCAGAAATGTTACGATTCTATTCATTTATGCACTTTTTTCCAGGTGAATTGTTCCGGGTGAATTCATTTTGTCAGATTAAAAATAAACCTTAAATATTTTTATGAGAGTTGCATAAAACTTATACATTTGGGCAAATGGCATTTTACGGTGCTAAGAGTACTCAATGTGGCGTGATTTGCCTTTTATTTAATGTCCCTCAATGTAGTTCAACAGATTTTTATTATGAGTGCTGCGCAGTTCCTGTAAATGTTATTCTTTGGTGTTGCTATGGTGAATGGGATCTTTTTGCAATGCATTTTCAGACCAGTTAACACTAGTGTATAGGAAAGCCGGGAAATCAGTATTATCGTTCCTCCCCTACAGATGAAGAAGAAGAAATGGAGGGCCTGGTTCCATACGAGACTCTTAGTTGAGCTTAGAGATACACAGAGGTTCGGCGGTGTCTGAACCTGCCTCACTGTCACATTCGCCCCTCGGCAGGAAGATGTCCATGCTCCCCGAAGGCCATGTCTATTCACACCCAGGTCTCCCGGCTGGATGTCTGCCACCTGCACAGCTCCAGATTCAAGGGCAGCTAAACACCTGAGGGAAGCAGGGTCCCCGGCCTGACCAACTCTGGGCCATGACTGTGCCTAGCAGACCCCAGAACCCAGCAAGAGGAGGCCCCGTCAGGTGGTCGCAGCTGCAGGTGATGGCCCAGTAGGACTTTGGACCATGGATTTGAGAGCAGCTGCTCTTACTGTTTGGAGTTAGAGAGAATCTGATGAACTCTACGGACTCTCTCTCAGAAAAATGCCCCCAGATGCTGCTGACATTTCCAGAGCATTCATGGACAGCCCCCAAACACACCCAGGGACCCCTGCATTAAATTAACACCCCTGTCTTAAGACGATGTCCAGCCAAGGATTCCTCCAGGTGGGTGGTGTTGAGAGATGGGGGCAGGTTCAGAGGACAGAGGTCCTCGGGTCTGTGTGACCCTGGCTGGGTCATTCTCTCTCCGAATCTTTATTTCCTCTGTGAGAGCCATATCCACCCAGTCTACTTGCAGGTTGTTTGGGGATCAACTGAGATCATGTTTATGAAAGTGCTTTGAAAACTGCAGCTAAGTAACACAAAGGTAAGGGGTGATTCATGCCAGGAAAGGGACTCTAAGGAGGCGGCGCTGGGCTCTGGCAGGCGGGAAAGGCATCTGCGTCTCCTAGAGAGTGTCATTGGCTCTCACAACACCTACGGCCCCAGGTGAACTTGGCCTTCTGGCAGGGCCCGCCCCACCCCCTGTAGCTAAGGGTCCTCACCGCCTGCCACTTCAGAGGTTGTGGGGCTGTTACACTGACCCAGCTAAAACCACGAGTAAGTGGCTGCATGTTGGAAAAAGAAGTGTGGGGGCTTGTAGTACATAGATATGTTTCTGGGTTGTCATAAAAATTAATAATTAATCTTCCCTGCATGCTGAAGGAGAACAACCAGGAGCCTCGGAGTGACAGGCCAGCCCACCTCTCTGCCCCCTACTTCCACCCTGTCCCCACTAAAATGAGGGGCTACACTTGATGGAAGTGAATTTGCAACAGAAAACTTCTGCAGAATGTAATAATAAAGCCATATCCCTTAGGAGAGACCTTAAAGGCCTTCGCAGTTGCCGCCTCCTGTGCCCGTAGGCGACGGCACCTGTCCTCATGCCCTGCTGTGAGCTGCGTGTGCTGGGGGTGGGGCTGGGGGCAGAGGGCAAAAGAGCATGTCCCTGGAAAGCTCCTTCTAAATACGAATGGCTGCTCCCTTCTCTCCAGGATAGACCGGCATGGGGACGTGTTGCTCTGGTCCCCCATGCTCCAGGGCAGGGGGCAGGGCCGGGCGGTGGCGGGATTGGCAGGAGTGTTTTGAACACCCGGCCCCAGAGCCACCTGCCTACAGTGCTCCCGTTTGGAGGGTAGGTGGGGTGCGCTGTCCTCCTTTCATCCTTTCCTTGGAGAGAGGGCCAGATGGGGTATGGAAAGCCTTTCTGACTTCCCAGTTCCTGGCTTGGGGGCAGGTACACAACAGGAGCTTAATAAAAGACTCTTGGACATATAAATGATACCTTCTCCCATGCTTCACCTAAGGCTTCTCAAATCCCTGCTCAGCTCCCTCTCTGTCAATCTGAGTATCTCCTCTCCTTCCCACTTTTGCTCAAACAGCACCTCCCAGGGAGGCCTCCAGCTGACCCCCCGCCCTCCCCAGGTCTGCAGCCCCAGTCCTGTGTCCCTGCATCTCTGATGATGCCACCAAGGAGCTTCAGGTGTGCACTCTCTTCGATGGCAGGAAGGACTATTTGCTGAGCAGCATTACAGATTACCTTTGTCGGCTGGGTGCGGTGGCTCACGCCTGTAACCCCAGCACTTTGGGAGGCCAAGGTGGGAAGATCGCTTGAGCCCAGGAGTTCTAGACCAGCCTGAGCAATATATCGAGACCCCAGCTACTTGGGAGGCTGAGGCAGGAGGATCCCTTGAGCCCAGGTGTTTGAGGTTGCTGTGAGCTATGATGATTGCTGCACTCTAGCCCAGGCAATAGAGTAAGACCCTGTCTCAAAAAACAAACAAACAAAAACACCCAAGAAACAGAAAAACAGATCACCTTTGTTATGCCTATTAAAAAATGCACGCACTCTGCCCAGACGAGCGAAGAGGTGGCTTGTTTCCTGTAACGAATCTAATATCGCCACAGTCTCCACCTGATTAGTGAGAGAAGCAGTAATAGGCTAATTAATTGACTGGTCTGGGGTAAATATCCAGTGAAGCCAAAGTTCACCTCTAATGAGCCATTTCACCTCTCCTGGGCCCTCCTGCTAATGTGGCACCAGGAAATCTCCAAGTCCTCATGTCCTTGCACAGCTCTCTGCTCTGTGTGACCGTCTGGCACTTGAGCTGGGCTGGCCCAGTCTGTCCCTGGCTATCCTGGGGACACCTGCTGCTGACATCCATGGTGGGTATAGCCTCTGGCTTGTTCTCTTGGCATGAACAACTCACTGGACACGTCCTCTGTTCCCAAAAGCTCTGCCAACCCGTGAAGCGTGGTTGTGACTCCATTCAGTCCAAGACTCACGTGTAGCCCTGTGCCCCCAGCCAGATTCTCACTGGAAACCCCCATGGGGACATGCAGGAAGCTGGGTCTCTTCCAGTCCCTGCCACATTATGTGGCATCAAGGGCTTTGGGAACATCAAGCCAAGTACTCTCTCCTGCCCCCAGCACAGTGCCCTCCCACGTACCAGAGTTCTAAATGGGGGTCGGGGCACAAAAGATCCTCTGTTTTTGTCTTTTTCCTCAATCTATTCAACTACCCCCACCCCCTTTATTCTGGGACTTTAGCTAGGAGTAGGAAGGTCAGCACACCTGAGTGTGACCACCTGGAGCCTGACGTTAACCCATCTCCTTGCTGCAATTCCTGGGCCTGCAGGAGAGGGCTCCTATCCCGTTAACTTTAGCCTTGACATCCCTAACACCTTGCTGCCAGACAGCGGTACACACACACACATATACACGCAGCGTCAGTGTCGCCTGGGAGCTTATCAGCAATGTAGACTCTCAAACCCCAGCCCGGCCCTGCTGAATCAGAATTTGCTTGTTAACAAGGTGCCAGGTGATTCTCATGCACATCAGAGTCAGCGGAGGGCCCGGGTCACACCCAGTCCTGGGGGCTTTCCTTCTCTGTCTCGTGTCTGGTCCTCTAGGCCTGGCTCTTGCTACCGTAATGGCAGCTCAGGGAGTCTAGGAAATCCTTCTCTCTCCTGTCCCAGCCCGACTTCCACATGCCACACACTCAAATCTCTTGCCTCAGTGCCTTGGATGTCACCGCTGAATAGTGACTTTTTCCTTCTCTCGACATTCTTGCTGTAACAATCCTAATCCTCCTCAAGGCACAATTCTTGAACGTGGGGGCAGACAAAGAGGCAAATATACAGAACTGTGAAAGAGAAAAACATATGAACATATTTTAAAAAATATTCTCCCACTTACAACAGCTTTTGCTGCCTTGAGCTCGGGGTGATGCCAGCAGGCCATGTGGAGGGTGGAGGTAAGAAGCAGAGTCCTGAGCATCAAGGGGCACAGACTACACAGATGTCATTGAGGAGGATGCGACTTCCTCCACACGGTGTCCTCTTCAAAAGGGTGCAAAGGAGAAACTCTCTCGCCTCGGTATCCAGAGTGGTTCAACATTTCCTGAGCAAGGAGACTGCCTTTATGTTATGGGCCTCTAGGGGATAACTACCCACTTGCCCCTTTTGCTTTGGCCACTAGGAAGCTTAGAGCCAAATTTGCTGCCAAAAATGGTAAGTGTGTAATTACGTATAATCCTCATGTTGGACTTATTCCTGGCTTCCCCCTAGGTTGTCTTCTTCCTCCTTACTTTTAATATATGCATTTTATTATAACCATGTATTTTTTTTTTTTTGAGACAGAGTCTCACTCTGTTGCCCAGGCTAGAGTGCTGCGGCATCAGCCTAGCTCACAGCAACCTCAAACTCTTGGGCTCAAGCAATCCTCCTGCCTCAGCCTCCCAAGTAGCCGGGACTACAGGCATTCGCCACCATGCCCAGCTAATTTTTTTCTATATATTTTTAGTTGTCCAGTTAATTTCTTTCTATTTTTTAGTAGAGACGGGGTCTCGGTCTTGCTCAGGCTGGTCTCGAACTCCTGACCTTGAGCGATCCACCCGCCTCGGCCTCCCAGAGTGCTAGGATTACAGGCATGAGCCACCGCGCCCGGCCTAACCATGTATTCTTACAAGCCACTTTAAATCTTTCCTGAAGTCAAGTGGAATAAATTTACAGGCAGGTACTGTTCTAGGTCCTTGACTAGTTTAACCTGCTTAATCTTTATTACCATATTACTGTCTCTGTTTCACGGATGAGGAAACTGAAGTTCAGAGAGGTTGAACAAGCAAGCCAAGTGCAGGGCAGCTGCGGGATGTCTAAGTCAGGGCGTCACTTGGACCCCAGGAAGAACCACCGTCCTCAGGGCAAGCAGGCCAACAGTGCGGAGGGGGAGCAGAGGGGAGAGTTGGGTGAGCTCTGCACCGAGCCCCAAGACTCTCCGTCAGACGCATGCTCCCGGGCAGCCAAACCCTGACTGGGAGCCTCCTTACGTATATCCACTTCCCCAGTTGATTGACCACGAGATTCTGAAGGATAGAGCTGGGGCCAGTGATTCTGTGACCGGAGCAGGCGAACTGCTTTGTGGGAATGTGCGAGTGCTTCAAAGGCAGGTGCCTGCCTCAGCCAAGGTCTGGGGGCCGTGGCTGTGTCCCCCACCTTGCTGGCTGATGGAGACTAGGTAGTTCCCTCAGGGGCTCAAGGTCAGGCTGCCTCCTAGAACGGACTGGGGATGAAGCTAAGGGATGACCCAAGGCGACTGCCTGAAAAAGAATGAAGAGAGTTTAGTGTACCAACAAGAAAGGATTATTTTCAATTGAAAAAAGCAAATTAAAGAATAGTACATGTACTAAGATCCCATTTGTGTGTTTTGAATACACACATAGAGACCCTGTACAGAGAGACACCCCCTCCACCTAACCCCCCCACAAGGTCTGAAAAGAAACACCAAACACCAAATTATTATTATTATTTTTTGTGTGATAGAGTCTCACTGTGTTGCCCAGGCTAGAGTGCTGTGGTGTCAGCCTAGCTCACAGCAACCTCAAACTTCTGGGCTCAAGCGATCCTCCTGCCTCAGCCTCCCAAGTAGCTGGGACTACAGGCATGCGCCACCATGCCCGGCTAGTTTTTTATATATATTTTTAGTTGTCCAGATAATTTATTTCCATTTTTTAGTACAGACGGGGGTCTCACTCTTGCTCAGGCTGGTCTCGAACTCCTGAGCTCAAATGATCCACCCAGAGTGCTAGGATTACAGGTGTGAGCCACCGCGCCCGGCCCAAACACCAAATTATTAACAGCTATTCTGGAAAGACAGACAGAAAGTGGGATTATGGGCGAGGGAGCATTTACTTTTTATTTTTCACTATATATTTCCATATTGTTAGAATTTTTTACAATAATGTTATCACTTCATAATTTAAAGAAAGACTAATTTTTTTTAATGTAGTGAATAAAATCAGCCATTGTGAATTTTCCTGTGAATGTGTGACTGAGATTACAGAACACTCGGTTGATCAAGACAGCCAGCGTGTTGTCTCAGAGGAAGTTGGGGTGGGGATTTATTTCCTGGCTGGGGGTCATAGGAGTTGAGTGATGGTCAGCCTGGGGTGTCTGGGATTTCAGCAGCTTGAGGACAGCTGTGGTGCCCCAGAGCCATTGCTGAGGTCGTGGTGTCAGAAATGTAAGCCAGGAGCCCGGAGGTGAGCAAGGTGCCCTGGTGGCCCTCAGCCTGTGACCTCCGCTCTTCCCGAGGTGGGTGGGCTGGGGAGGGGTCAGGGAAGCCTCTGGGGGACTGGCTGCATCCCCCTTGCTGTGAAACCCACCAATCCAACATGGATCCCTATTTTCCCAGCCAGCAAGTCACGACCAACAACAATCCTTTCTTGCTGGTACATATGATTCACTTCGTTCTCTTTTAAACAGCTGTCTTGTGTCACCTTTTGCATTCATCCCAAGCCCAGCCTAGGAGGGCAACCTCAGTCTCTCAGGGAAGTAGCTTCCTAATGGAAAGGACTTCGTCCTGGAAGGAGGAGGGTCCTCCAGAAACGGAAAATACTCCAGGCAAGGGCAGGTCTGAGTGAGGTGGTCCCGGGCTTTTGAGGAAATGGAAAGCCGTGCTGTAGACCATGCTGAGCAAGGGGACGCGGGGTCCTACTGGAGTCACTTGAAACCTCCCCCCAGTCCCACCCGGCCTTCCACCACGCTAAGCCATCTCTCCTGCATGCAGAGCTGGAAGGCCACTGTCCCCAAACATGCTGGCTCTGCATGCGGCTTCCTCAGTCATTCAGATGTCTCGGGTAAAGCCGTGGATTTTCACCCTTGACCCATCGCTGCAGGGAACTAGATGGCTTGGGGAGCAAAGCCCGCCCCTTGCTGCCTTGTGGGGACAGGCAGTGACGGGTCAAAGTCAAGAGCATGAGCTTTGGAACTGTGATTCAGAGTCTGCCTCCGCGTGTAAAACGTGACACGAATGACACCTACTTGACAGGGGACCGAGGGGAGAGCAGGCGCCTGATCAACGCCGGGCATGTGACCACGCGCAGGGACTAGCGGGGGCTCGGCCGGCTGCGGAGCGCGGCGCGGCTGCGCTGACGGCGCCACAGCGCCACCGTGTGGTCCCGCCGGTCAGAACAGCTGGTGAGTCTAACTCGAGTCCGGGGGCCCCTTTTCAAACGCCTGTGCGCTTGGTGACACTCATTGTTTCAACAGTTCAACTCTGTAATGGTAAGTATGGCGCTGGTGTCCGGCGGAACGTCTGAGAAAGATGCGAAGCGATGCAGAAGAAACAGCATTTGGAAGGAACCCGCTCCGCATGGGCCCATATAAGGGCTGCCCTTGTAACCTACCACCACTGCCCCGACTCCCCCCACCAGCTTGCTCTCCCCTTTCCCTTTTCTCCTGCACCCCCTCTCCACCCTAACCTCCCACTGGTAGCTGCACCCCGAATTACCCCCTCTTCTAAAATCGCAAGCCGGCCTTCCCTGCCCCGCCGGCCTTGCTCCCTGCTCCGCGCGCCCTGCGTGGTCCTCAGCTGTTTACTGTCCTGCCCATTTGAATGGGCAGTAAGCGCAGGGATTTCAGTGTTCCCTCGCGGCTGTACCTTCAGCACCTTAAACAGTGCCGGGCTCATGGCAGGTGCACACTGATTGTTGATCGAATCAAAGAACGAATGAAAATAAAGGCGGAATCTGGGATGGGGAAAATTAGAGAACCTACTCAGCACCACACATTTCAAAATGAAAACTCTTCTAAGGTAGAAGAGGAGTTACCGAATGGAAAGGGTGGTTTCACAGGCGAGTGACGAGTGCAGCCACATGGGGCCCTGCACGTAGAAGGACCTGGCGTTCAGAAGGGCCCCGCACCTGGGGGCCAATGCTCTGTGGTTGCAGTCTTGAAATTCTTAATAATTGTATCTTTGAGTTTGTGTTTTGTAAGTGAAGTCCGATGGGACAATGGAGCGTGCGTGGGGACTTAGAGCTTCTACATGGTATTGCTCTTTCGAAATTCTTCTATGATTTGATATACCTGACATGAGCATTCCCTATTAAATTTACCCATCTGTGCCATGCTTCTCATGTTGTTTGGGGTACGTGGAAATCCCTTCCACGTGCACTCATATGTAGACCTCAAATTTGGTAGAAAAAGTAATGCTGATGAAAAAAAAATTACTAGTGATCAAATAGCAACAGCGTTGCATAAGTGTCTTCTTATCTTACCACGCACATACGTATTTTCAAACCAGTCAGTAACTTTGCTGGCTTCTTCAGGCAAATGTGACTTTAACTCATTAAAAGCTCCTGGAATGTCACCTGCTGGAAGGAATGCCAATGCAGGTAAATGACACATTTTAAGCTAAAGTTTTTATTGCTGCCATATCTAATGGCCAATCCACTCATCTGAATTTTCTGCCAAATGCACCAGGCCGAATGAAAAAAACGAACTATTTGTAACACCTTGAAGTTCTCTTTTAGAAGCCTTGATCATACCTAATTCCAAGTCTGTCACTATGGTTTGGGGATTCAGTTGAAACCCATTTTCTTCTGCAAAGTCCACCAAATCTTCAAATAAGCATGTATAAAGTGCTTCACTTTTTCCAGCCATTAATACATAAATGAGTGGGTAAGTCCTAGAATTTCTGAATTGTATATGTTTCAAAACTGTGGGGACAGTTTTGAAAGTGCCGTCCACTAGCCAAAGTGAAGCTTGCGCTAGCTTTTCTACGTTACATTTAGTGGTAAACATAAGAAGTCTATCTTCTTCAACAGTCAAATCCCTAATCAAGAACAGTTCATCATTTAATGTGTTTTATAACACTGGAGGAACCTCAATATCAGCAAGTGGCTTTGGTTCAGGAAGTCACTGAGCATGCTGAATTCTTTTTATTCTCTGATGAAGGGCATTTTTTTGAAGACAAGCATGGTGCTATGTGAAGGGGCAGAAGTTGTACATCAGTGGTCCCAACCTTTTTGGTGCCAGGGACTGGTTTCATGGAAGACAATTTTTCCACAGGCTGGGGGTAGGGTGATGATTTGGGGACGATTCATATGTATTACATTTGTTGTGCACTTTATATAATGAAATAATGGTACAACTCACCGTAACGCAGAATCTAATGCTGACGCTGATCTGGGAGGAGGCAGGGCTCGGGCAGTGATGCGAGTGATGGGGAGCAGCTGTAAATACAGACGACGCTTCGCTCACTCACCAGCTGCTCACCTCCTGCTGTGCAGCCCAGTTCCTAACAGGCCACAGACCAGTACCGGTGCATAGCCCAGGGGTTGGGGACCACAGTCGGACATGATTCAATCATCTGGCGGGAAAGATTTCTTGTATTTTTACCTGCATTTTCACTTCCATGATCTTTGAAACACTTTAAACATTGAAGGCAGATCTTCCCCACATAGTCTACTCAGACTCCCACATGAATTTCCCCTAGAAACACTCTCACAGACACACCCAACATAATGCTTTACCAGGGTTTCTAGTTATTCCTTAATCCAGTCAAGTTGACACCTAAAATTAAATCCACAAGTCCACCCCTCGTCAACTTGGCACCAATATACATCTCCTTAAACCATACTTAATTTCCAAATAAAGAAAATAACAAGGTAATAATCCCGCCTAACATGATGCAACTTTCCTGTGTACAAGTGAAAATGCACTAATCCCTTCCCCAGAATTCGGCTTTCAGGATTTTCAGCATTTAGGATTTTAATCTTTCAGGATTATGATTTTGGGGATTTTAGATGTTAGGGATTTTGATCTTTCAGGATTTCAACATTTGGGATTGTGTCTTTTGGGGTGATTGAAACCCACTGACATTTTATTGCTAGGGGATGCCCTGTGCATTGCAGGATGTTTAGTAGCATCCCTGGCCTGTGCCCACTAGCAGCCAGTAGCATCCTCCCCGAATCATGATAATAAACATCTCCAGACATTGCCAAATGTCCCCTGAGGAGTAACATCACCCAGTTAAGGACCACTGGCTCATGTGGATTAACGAGATGGGTGATAAAGCACCACACAGTTTAAGAGCAGAAAACTGCTCTCTTGAGCATCAGATCCATGTTTTCTTCCCTAGCCTACAATGAACACCTACAAATTAGCACAACTCACTCCAACTAAGAGACCAACAAATGCAAGAGATGTAAATACAAGAAAACTAAAGAATTATTTTATTTAGTGGGAAGGAAGTAGATAAACGACAGCCAGCTCATATACAGTTAAATAGAATAAGAAGAAAAAAAGAATATAGACATCACCGTGATGAAGTTTTACAAAGCTAATAGATTTGGACTACAGAGTAATGGAGTATTTATAAGCAAGATGTCATGGTATTAGTGACCAATTTGTATCCAATTAGGTTTTCTAAGGTCAAGGACATTTAAAACCTCAGACTTAAGTTTTTTAAATCTAGATATGACAATTGTAAGCACACCACTTAGTCATTTAAAACCTTTCAGTAAGTGCTACTCCTGGGTAATTATTCTTTCCTAATATTATTTTTTCTCCCAAGATTTAGAATGTCACATCTCATGTTTCTAGCAGGAATCACACACAAGATTAAAAGCCCAATCAGCCAAGAAAGTATCATTCTTTCTAAAAAGTGTTCTTAAAAGAAAGAAAAATTAAAGGCGTGAATATTTTGTACAACTATTACTGAAGAACAGCAAAAAAAAAAAAATTCCAAAATTATCATGCTTACTATACAAAAAGGCATGGCTCATGGAACCAAGTATATAAAGCTACAGCAGTTGAATATCAATCTTTAAAGGGTGGTTGTATTGAATACTGCACACAGCTCTGTGTCTCTCTGCTAGGGCTAGCGCATGCCCAGGATCTGTCTGCTTTTTAGTTGATAATTTTTTTCAATATCTGACAGGGTTTGAGCCCGCAGCTGAGCAGCATGAAGCCTTTTCTTCAGGTCCTTGCACTTGGACTTGGAGGTGAGATGCCTCTCAGAAATCTCACTCCTCATGATGTTCTCTTTACTTTCCCCACTGAAATGAACTTTCTTCTTAATTACTGAGGATGGAAGATCAAGAAGTTCTTTAGAAAGAAAAGGAAAAAGGGTTTCGAGTTACTTTAACGGAGTTCAATTCCTTCATACTTACCAAAAAATATTTGCTCTTAAGAAGTTCACGTTTGAAATTTATTAATAGGTACTTGTCTTATTTTCTCTGGGATAGGAGGTTAGGGGCATGAGGCTGGCAGAAATCAGTCTTTTAATCCTCAGCACTGAAAAAAATAATCCTGGAAGGTGCCAAAAATCAAGGAATGTATGTTTTATTCTTTTGACAATCAATTTTTCTCTTAAGGTTAAATGCATTGGGGATTGTGAACCACAATATAAAACTTCCAGAAATCAATGCTCATTGTCTCTACCCAGGAAAATAAGTGCCTTTCTATGTAGAACACATTACTTCCAGGAAAGTATAGGGGCAGTTCTTTCTTATCGAGAACACCTACAGTTTTGGGAACACTTAGTTCGAAGCAGCTGAATTGACTAGAAACTTGTTTCAGAAAGAACCATACCTGGACTACTCGCCAGAGACAGGAACTTCTGTTCCTTTAGCAAGCTGTAATTCTTCAACAGATTTTCTGCTCTAACCAGTTTGTCTTCTGCTAGTCTCTCACGAACACAAAGCTCACGTTCCTTCTCTTTAAAAAGGGAATGGAAAAAAAGAAAAACAATCAACAAGTAACTCTGGCTATAAAACAATTTACATTTGGAAATCTTATAACTTTTTCTTATCACAAAGACTAGCATGCCTGACCACTGATCAGCAATGTTTTGTGAAAGGATTCTTACTATACACCTCAGTCAACCTGATTGTGCTAGTTTTTGATTCAGCATTTTAATAGGTTGTATACTATCTTAGGTTTTCTTGTTTAAACACAAGTACAAAGTTAGCTTCAACATTTGGTCATACTGTGTGGGAGTAACTCATTTGGGTAAACACAAACCTACAGCCATCTCTGCTCTCCACTGAGGACAGTTAATTTTCAGGGTGTGACCTGGCCTCACAGTGCAAAATCTCCTTCTGGTTCAATGACAGCACCCAAATAGAAGGAAAAAAACCCCCAAGTTAGTTAGGGGAGGTAGTTCTTTAGATTGGTAACAATGGCTACCATTTATTCATGGCCCAGAATTCAGGAAGTATTCAGATTTCATTTGCTGTATGAAATCACAAAACACTGGGGAAAGTTTTTAGAAAAACTTTTTTTCTTGTTTTTGTTTTTTGTCTTTACAGAATTCCTTTGACTGAAGACGCAGAAAAAGCTTTCCAGGTAAGCATAGGTTGTACCTATACAATAAACATATCTCATAGGACTATATGTTATCTCATTATCAGTAGGAGGTAAAACATGAACAAATGCATTGAATGCTTTATGAGCATATTTAAATTGAAAAAATTTAAAGTCTGCATTGTGTGTAAAGCTGCAGAAGTGAAATCAAATGAGTCATGAGGGTGGCAGGAGACAGACACAGCCCCGTCTCTCATCTCCCTCACTGCTGTTGCTATCTTGCGTAATCCTAAAACCTTGGTAGCGGCTCTCATCTTAGTAGATAGAGTAGACAGACATTCAGCATCAAAAACTAATTAGCACCTCATCAGTTAATACTCATCAAATCAATGTTAATACCCATCAGAATATTATTATTATTGTTATTATTTGTTTTAAGAGTCTTGCTCTGTCACCCAGGCTAGAGTACAGTGGCATAATATCACAGCTCACTGCAACCTTGAACTCCTCGGCTCAGGCAGTCTTCCTGCTTCAGCCTCCCAAGTAGCTGGGACTACAGGCTAGAGTTACTATGCCCGGCTAATTTTTTTTCAAATTTCTCACAGAGACGGGGTCTCACTCTGTTACCCAGGCTGGTCTAGAACTCCTGGCCTCAAGCAATCCTCTCACCTCAGCCTCCCAAAGTGCTGCGATTACAGGCATAAGCCACTGTGCTGGGCCAGAGTTTTACAAACCTAAAATATCTTGTACCTATATTCTCTATTGAATTCCTCGAACATATCTAGTTCTACATACCATAGGGTTTTAAACCTGGCATTGTGTTGGAGCAGCCAACACAATTTTATCTTTTTCAGAAGATAAAATTTATGGTTTTTAGTATGGAAGGTGGCAATTTTTTTTTTTTTAAGAGACAGGGTTTTGCTTTGTCGCCCAGACTGGAGTACAGTGGTGTAATAATCACTGCGCTCAAATGATCTTTGTGCCTCGCTTCCTGAGTAGCTAGAATTACAGGTGCACACCACCATGCCTGGCTAATTTTTAAAAGTTTTTGTACAGACGGGGTCTCCCTATATTGTCCAGGGTGGTCTCAAACTCCTGGGCTCAAGTGGTTCTCTCCCCTTGGCCTCCCAAAGTGCTGGATTATAGGTGTAAGTCACAGTGCCCAGCCTAGGCAGAAAATTTTAAGACTTTCCTTTATAGTGGAAAAACTTTAGGGTATTTATATTAAAGATGAGAAAGCAAAAAGTCACTTTACAGTAAAGAATAAAATAGCTATTGTGTTGGGGCCGTCACAGTTAATGTCCAATAATATGTAATGACTAGCAACTGATCTCAGAGAAAGAAGTCCAACATGAAGGTGCCAGCAAGTTGATTATTTAGTCTACAATACATATTTTGATTTCTCATGTGTTTATAAAAAGGTTAATAAGACCTACACATATAAAATATTGTGTTCAAATAGATAATCACCCACTGTAGCTCTCCTTTGCTTTGACCCCCATTCAGACTTACGCTCCAGTCTTTCTTCTCTGGCTTTGAGGGCTCGCTCTCGCTCCTGTAACTGAATTTCCTTTAGTTTCAGCTCACTCAGTACAGGGCTGGAATCCTGCAACTTTTCTGGCTCTCCTAATCGTCGCCCTCTTCTTTCATGATTTCTTCTTTGCTCTTCTGCAACCAAGTCTGCTATCAAAGGGTTCTCAAGAATTTCTTCAACAGAAGGTCGATGGTAATCCTGGGAAAAAATACTCAGTGTTTTAGTCAGATTGCATAATAGAGTAGTCATCCCAAGAGAGCAGTCACAATAAAAAGGGCACATATGTATATATATTTCCAAGGCAAAAGAAAGGACTCCTTTATGGATAGGTCTTAAATGTCTAGAAAAGTAAGTTCACTGGTGATTTTAACTCATGAGGTTCTGGGTCCACAAGGTAATGCAGATTTTAACTTGCCACTTTCTCCTTTCATTTTTTTACCTTCCTAAGAAGGCTCAGCTCCTGAAGTCCTTTGGCACGTCCTGTGGGGGTGTTTGGTAGCATTATGGGCGTCTGTTTTAGGGGAAGTACTTTCTTTGCATCTCTAAACTACATTAAGCAAGATATTCTCTCACCAACCTTCAATCCTGCTACTTCACCTGCATCCTTCTGTGTGATCCTACATCATTTTCCTTCTGCTCTTACATCAGCCTGACCCCCAGAACATCTCCCTACCCATCCCATGGCTGCAGTTTATCCACATAATCTTTTTACTCAAGTTATTTTCTCTCTATTCTTTTTGACTGTCCTCTGTGGCCTCTAATCTCTCAATTAGAGCTAGAGGCAGAATAGTAAAGTCTTACTTCTGGCCCCTTCCCTGACCACCTGCCACTTTGAGGTAGGCAAGGACAGGGGGGAACTGAGGATTTGGATTCTTTTTGCAATCTTTCCTTGCTACCAACCATCTGTTAGCGTGGTAGAGAGTGGGAAGAGAAATAAAGAAAGCACAGAAGGTAGGCCAGCAAGGATGTGCAATTTGCCAAATTTACATATGTTTTCACTTGTGTTAACAGAGTATATTTAGCTAAGAAAGCATATTTAATGTTTCTTCAGCCTCCATTGCTCTGTGAGAGAGGATATATACTCCAGAATTTAACTGAGCACTAGAATCAGACAATACATAATCCTATCCTTACCTTTAAATTTAACATCCTCGTAATAATTTCATTCAATTCATCAGAGTAACGGTACGGAATTCGCCTGAATTTGCCTTCTCTGATCTTCCCAGCTAGTTCTTTCTGGTTAAAAGCTGTAAATGGAGGCCTGGGATTTAAAGAAAAAAAAAAGGAGGAAGAAGAAGAAATTTTCAAATTTTAAAAATGAAAATATATAATAGGAACCAAATCAAAAGCATAAGTTTAAGCTCCAGTTTGTATTTGTGTTTCTACTGGGATTTTCCTCTATAGCTAAGTTTCCCAACACTGCCACTATTGCCATTGGAGTCATATAATTCTTTTTTGCGGGAAGCTGTCCTGTCCACTGCAGGATATTTTGCAGCCTCCCTCCCTCTACCCACTAGATGCCAGGAGCTTTCCCCAGTTGTGACAACTAAAAATGTCCCTAGACATTGTCAAATGTCCCATGAGGGGCAAAATTGCTTCTCCCCATCCATGGTTGAGAAACACTGCTCTACAGAATAGCTTGGGAGGGGAAAAAAATGAAAAGAAGAAAACAGAGAACTAGTTGGAGCTCTTTCCTGTTCTCCAGATCCCCAGACCTCTCCCCTTGGTCTTTGTTTTATTTCTTCCATATCTTTTCAGCAACTCTACCTTACCTGCCTAACTTATGTGCTCTCCCCTTGAACTAAGCCTCAGTCTGACAGGAGAGCACCAAACCAGTCAAGATACTTGAACAGTCAAATCCCAGCCTCATGGGTTATTTTTTTAATTTATAAACAGTTTTTTTTAACCTATCTACCTTAATTTTAACCCAAGTTATAATTCTTTCAGACTTGAATATGCTTTCATTAGCATGAATGCTGAAAAAGCTGCACCCAGTGAAATATAACAAATAGTGCAAACCTTAGACAAGGAATCTGTCTTTATCATACTTACATTAATGCACATAATTCATACAGCAAACAACCCAGTGACCAGATATCTGATTTCTCATTGTAGGACATGCGACTGATTTGTTCCTAAATGGGGGGGGGGGAAAGGTAAGAAAGTGGAAGGAGTTAAGAGTTTCTTTTGTTTCAAAACTTATAAAATTACCCCTGAAACAAAAATGGAACCTCAAAGGTTTTAGCCTATACTTTATCTTCAAATTTATTATGGAAAAAAGGCAATGATCTTCTCCCAATATACTTTGTCATATATAATTCATTCACTTATTTTTCATTCACAAATGAAAGTGCTTGCTATAGGCTGCACACTAACAATTCAAGGGTGAATATGAGAGGCCTCTATCCTCAAGGCACTCATAATCAAGAAATAACATTTTAAAGGAACCAGAAAATTCCAGAATAACCAAAATATATATATCTAGCCCACATTTAAATGGATACAGAAACAACTAATGGAATTACACATTTATTTTTTTTAGTCCACTGTATAAATCACAGCAGTAACTAATATTATTATTACCAATTTTAATTATTTGCCTTTCTTCCACACCTACAGTAACAATAGGCTACCAAAGTTCTTATTCTCAACAGAAGGAATAGAGGTAAGTACCACCAAAATCTCCAGGTGGCTGGTTATTGTTTTAAAGTTGAACAGGTGACACTGTTGACAATCAATACCTTAGGGAAGCTGAACTGATCTAATTACAACAGCAGTAGGGAAAAGGAAAAAAAGAATAGCACAGGTTTCAAATTTTCCAAGAACCACTTCTGGATAATTTTCCTTTATTTAAGAGCTTTCTATTTGGAATTTGATACAGTGAGAAAATACCACTGTTCTGGCCATGTCTAATCTTAGTCAAAAACAAAATCATTAATTTACAAAGGTTTATACTGTAGTCAGATCTGTTAACATAATTTATAAAGATTTGGAAAATCCTAGAAATGTGAACTACTAAAAAAACAAATACTTCTCTATTCAGATTTCATTCACTAACACATTGGTGCTATCACTGTTGACTCAATCTTTTTAAAAGCCATCAGGCAATATCCAATGCCATCCACAAACTCTTCATGCCCTTTACCTCGGCAATTTCATCTTATGAGCTACACTCTAAGAAAATAACCAAAAAGGCAGAAAAAGTAATTCATACAAAGATGCAAAGCAGTGTTCCTTATAATGATGAGAAATCTTGGAACAAAATATCCAGCAATAGAGAAAAGGGATAAAGACTAAAGTGGGTGGGCTCCGCAGAGGCATTCAGGAAAAAGCAACAAAAAAAGAACATGTACAAAAAGTTAACACTGTAAAAATATGTTATCTGAAGTAAGCAAGCTTCCTGAGCCCTGAATCTCCACGTATAAGAATCAGCTAGAGTCCATTAAAATGCAAGGTCCAAAATAAAAGTCAGGGGTGGGGCGGGGAAAGGCAGAGTCCAAGGACCTGCCCAGAGATCCAAATTCAATGGATTTGGGTTTGGAGCCCAGGACTCTGCATTTTAAACAAACACTCCAACTGAGTCTGGTGCAGGTGGCCATGACCTATGGTTTGGGAAACGCTGCTTTTGAGGGCAGAGACAAAACTCATTTCATCTTTGCAAGCCCAGAGCCTAGTACATGGTAGCCGTTCAATAAAAATTTGAATTGAATTGCTGATATAGAGGAGTTTAATGGTCTGGTGGCCCATGTGGAAAAAAATATAAACAAAAAATGAAACAATATTGTTAATTCTTGGCTACAGGATATTACTAAACAAACAACTCAATTTCCCTGCATCCAAATGCTTAGTGTTAAGATGTTAAAAAAGTATCTAAATTCTGAGATACTTACAGGAGACATATAATAAGGTGTGCCAACAAATGTTTTTGCAAAACTTGTATCGTGGTTTAATATTCTAGCTAGTCCAAAATCTCCAAGCTTGACATTTTGCTTGCCATCCAGGAAAACATTGGCTGGTTTCAGATCCCGATGCAACACAGTATGACCACCGTCACTTCGCCGGTGACATTCCTTTAGGGCCAGAGTTAACTGAGTCATCACTCGAAGAACAAACTCTTCATCTAAGTATTGTCTGAAACCAAAGCAGTTATATAACACATAACTTCTAAATAAAATCATTACAAAGATGGGATGGTGTATCTAGTATACAAATAAGGAAATAAATTATTTTGATATGAAATATATACCATCAGTTCAGACAACAAAAAAAAAAAAAAAAAAAGATATGAAATATGGGTGTTGATTCACCAGGGATTTTCTAAAGTACTGTGGACCCACCAAACAAACACAAGTACACTCTTCCACATTACTAAGTACTTTGTCTCTGATTCTAAAGCAAGATGCTTAACAGAAACGAAACTAGACCCATTTTCAGCTTACATTTAAAAGATTACATTTACCTTTCCTTGGTTCCTTTAGTAATGACACTAGCCAGATCCCCTCCTTCACAATATTCCATTACAATGTACAGTGTTGTGTTGGTTCGATCAATAATTCGATCATAGTAACGAACGATGTTTGGATGTTTCAGTTCACGAAGCAAATTCACTTCAGAAACAAGCATCTGTTTCTCAGCTTCTGTCATGGAGCCATAGTCAAGTTCTTTCCAAACTAATATCTGAAATAAGAATTTCCAAGGTATGAATCAACTTGTTACGCTCAAAAACAAAGAATGAAAGTTCCAAAATTCTAAAAATCACCTCCCTTTTAAACATATTTTACAATTAAAGTCATTATCATCTAATTTAGTTCGACAAACTTAAGGAGCCCTGAGTGTATTCCATCATCTTCCTCTAATTGTTAGCAGTAAATGATGCTGTGGGAAGGGTGGGGCACATGAGTCCTTCCCCAAACACTACCCTCAGTTGCTTGGTGGGAGGTTGGCAAAAAGGTACTTTGGTCAAAACTGGGGTAGAGATGTTTAAAGTCCCTGACCATTCCAATCGGTCATGCTTTGCCAGGATGAGAGGCCTCAGTAAAGATCCCTTCAGCTCCAGCCAGGCAGTTTCCTCTCCAGTGTTTCTTTCTATAAAAGATCTACCTACACACATTGGGAAACAGGAATTCAGTAATCCGAATAATGGGTATTTTAAGACAGCTCTAACTGCAGATACAAAGCTTCAGGTTCTGGTGTTCCTGTACCTCTCTCGTGCCTGAGAGGACCACTCTTGTCGAAGAATAGCGCAGGAGTTTAGCCACCTGTCACAAACGGCAGGCCCTTAGCAAGTCAAATCAGAAGAAAGAGAGAAAATGGGAGAGAAACGGAAAGAGATGGGGGAAAAATATATATATCAAAAGACGAAGTCTCCCATCCCTCGAGCGACCCAGGACAGGCTGTCAGATGCACAAGCAGGGGAGACGGCTGGGTCTTCCGGGCACCGATTCCCGCAGGCCTCTCGGTTCCCTTCGGCGGTGCCGGGCGCTCGCCCCCGGGCTGACGAACCTAAGGGGGGCGGAAACAGGGAAGGGGCCCACGCTAACCTTGCCGTCGCTCTTCCTCCGGATCTTCTGACAGCGGCCATAGGAGCCCGTGCCAATGCTGTACAGCACTTCATAGTCCTCCACCCGGGACGGCATGGCCAGGCCCGCCGCCGGACTCGCGCTGCCTCCCCCGGGTCGCGCCGCCGAGCTCCAGGCAAGGTCCAGGGAGAGCCCCCAAGCCGCACAGACCCGCCGCCCGGCCTGCGGCCCCGTTTAACCGTCGCGGGCCTGGCCTAGCAGTCTATTGGCAGGCGGTGAGGTCGCTTCGCCTCTCTGATTGGCTAAGAGGAACACCACACCCTAGGCATCTCGGGAAAAGTGTGTCGCTAGGCAACCGCGTCAGCGTCACTGTCGGCGTGTGTGGTCAACCTCTGGGGAGAAGGAGGCGGAACTAAACCAAAGGGAGGGCGGGAGAAAGGAAGCGGTAGCAGGCAGGCCTCGGCAAGTCTAATCTCTGGATGAGGTCGCCAAGGTATCCGAGCTCCAGGGACCTCTGTTCAGTCTCCTTTGCACACCGCCTCAACCAATTGCCGTCTGACCTTTGCACTCTGACCCCTCGCACTACCCACTCTCCTCTGCACGCCGGCCTGCTCGCTCAGGTTCCGGTGCCCTGAATCTGGGCGGGACCACGCTGAAGACTTGGCGATGAGAAATACGGTGCGTCTCCCAAGGAGCGCGTTCTGTGGTGCCAGGACGGTACTAAGCCCTTTACATGCATTATCTCGTTTGTTTCTCAGCACAAACCTATAGAGTAGGAATTCGTGTTATCACTATTTCCCAGGAGGAAACGGAAGCACAGAAAGCGTAAATCATTTGCTTTAGGTCCAGCAGCCAAGAGGGGAATCAAGGCAAAAATAGTGGATACTCATAGTAGCGATTTAAACTTTACATATTACCTTAGGGAGTAGTCATCATAGACTATATTTCTTTTTGTTTTTGTTGAGACAGAGGCTCGCACTGTTGCCTGGGATAGAGTGCAGTGGCATCGTCATAGCTCAATGCAACCTCAAATTCCTGGGCTCAAAGGATCCTCCTGCCTCAGCCTCCTGAGTAGCTAAGACTATAGGTGCATGCCACCATGCCTGGCTAATTTTTCTATTTTTTGTAGAAACGGGGGTCTCCCTATGTTGCTCAGGCTGGTCTGGAACTCCTGGGCTCTAATGATCCTCCCTCCTGCCTTGGCCTTCCAATGTGCTGAGATTACAGGTGTGAGCCACTGCAACCGGCCCAATTTTCTTTAAATATCTGTTCGGTGTGGGATTGAAAGGAACCTGATTTTCTATTAGTAAGAATTACAAACCTCTTTATGTTAAAAAAAAAAAAAAGGAATTTATTACATGCACTGAATATAACGTAAGATGATTGGAATTGCCAGCCAGGAGAATTTTTTAATCAACATTCCAGGGCATTGTATGACCTCAAGGGAATAGGACCAATTTAGGTTTCAAAAGTTATGTAATGCACTACAAGTGACTGAGTTAATTGGCATCCTATTTTATTTTAGTGCTTCTTACAGATTGGTATCTGTGGGAGCTTGCTATGGTTTGAATGTGTCCCCCAAAGTTCATGTGTTGGAAACTTAATCCCCAATGCAACAATGTTGACAGGTGAGACCTTTAAGAGGTGATTAGGTATCAGGGCTCTGCGCTCATGGAGTGATTAACATCCTTATCACAGGAGTGGGTTCGTTATCACCACAGTTGGTTGGTTATAAAATCGAGTTCAGCCTTCTCGTGCTGTTTCTCTCATATGAGGCCTTCCACTGTGTTATGACCTGCAAAAAGGCCATAGCCAGATGTCACCCCTTAATCTTTCCAGCCTCCAGAACGATGGGCCAAATAAACTTCTATTGTTTATAAATTACCCAGTCCGTGGTATTCTGTTATAGCAACACAGGACAGACCAAGACAGCGCTCTTTGGCTATCCTGCCCCAAATCCAGTCCTGCCCCTCTCTCTGGCTGCTCTTGTGCTCTTACTCTTTGCCCCACAGCCAGTGCACTTTCTCAGCGCCTCACCACCACCAGCACTTTGCACCTGTTATCCCATTTGTTGGGAACGCTGTTTGCCCCACTCCCTTACCCACTGCCCCACCCCAACATACCTGTCCAGAGGACACAACTTGTCCTCCCAGATTCAATTCCAACTTTCTCCCCTCTACTCTGAGAATCCTCTCTAGCACACGTGGATAGTCAATTCCTCCATCTACAGTGTTCACAGATCACTTTGTACAGGAATCAATACTTGTTATTTATCATTATTTGTTTACATGGGTCTCACAATAGTTGAACTCCAAGCTCTTTGTAGCCGGCATAAGTCCTATAATAGAAGAGGCATGAAATAAAACTTTGTTAAATGAAAATCTGAGAAAGCCACTTACTAATATAAAAATTATGCAAGGATTTGGAGTGAACCCTCAGGTACTCAGTTTTGAAATGCCTCCAGCTGTATGGCAGAGACTACATATCTGAGAAGGAGCTATCCCGGGAGTGTGGAGAGGAGCTCCCAGGCACATGGGTTCTTTCAACAAATACTTATTGAGTATGTACTATGGGCCAGGTATAATGATAGCCATTGATATGCTGGGTGTTCACTTAAAAAGAGACAATGGAGGTACAAGGACAGTAATAAAGAAAAGTGTAGCATAGGCAGGTGTGACAAACCTATTGTGGGGCCAGAGTCAGCCCACATGACAAGGCAGGACAGCCCAGCAGAGACCACTCGACACCAGAGTAGAGACACACTGGGGGCTGAGGAGCACGTGGGAGCCAACTAGGGACAGGTTACAGGAAACCGCCCTTCCCCCATCTCTTCCTCCCTCCTTCCTTCATACTCCATCCATTCTTTAAAACCCAGCTCATGCCCAGTTTCTTCCCTGAAATGTTCCCTGAGTTCAACCCACTCTTGAGCTCCTAATTACTCCCAAGAGTAATCAACTGTGCTCTTTACACATTTAAAATTATGCTAGACTCTATCACTAGCTTCTCATGTGTATCTATCTTATCTGCCTTATTAAATCGAAAATTTATCCTTCACCAAATATAACTGGAGGCCCGGCCAGGTGCCAGATGTGTCACCGCAATGAGTAGGACGGACATACAGTCTTGGAGGTGGTGGAGATAGAGGTGGCATAAGTACACAGAGAAATTCCACCATGACTAATTGCAGAGAGAATTAAGAAGAAAACAAAGAGCTGAGATGATGACATTTAAACAGAGAACCAAGATGAGCAGCTCTTCGAGGGTGGGGCCAACCCTCCTCCTTCTCTATGGCCCCTCGTACCCCGCCAACAGGCAGCTTCGCTGTCTTCACACTTTCCTCTCTAAATGTGCCCATGTTGTCAGTTTTCATTTACATTTGCTGAAATCTCCAATAAGAGTGTATTTGCACTCTGTGTTTTCTGTCCCTGGGTGCTCTACAGGTGTCCCCAGAGACACTAACTAATTTTTAAAAGGAGCTACTTCGAAGATTAATGGGCATCTCAAACTTAACATGTCCGATATCAAGCCCCTGATCTTGTCCCAGATTTATTCTTCTCTCTGTCTTCTTGGTGTTAAGTAACTAATACATCTGATTTTGTTGTTTGTTTTGTTCACCGCAGTATCCCCAGCACCTAACATGTGCCTGGAACATAGCAGGCACTGAATTAGCATTTGTACATGGAATGGATGAATGGATGAATGAATGAATGAATGAAGCCTTACCTCACTGCCCTCAGCTTCCCTTTTTATGTTACATGAAAGACCCACTAGAGGGCTACACATCACTGCTTAATAAAGGAGGAGCCAGTGCATCTGCACTCCTGAAGAGGCCTGCCCTTAGAGGAAACCCCAAGATTTGCATGTTTGAGGATTTAAAATCAGATAAGTATATAAATCTTATCTCCATAATTACTTGGAGCAATTTGAAGTTAGGTATTATGAAAATTCTTTAAAGTGCTTGATGAAGATTTCTAGAAAGAAAAAAAAGGAAAGATTCTTTGTTTATAACAATCAGAAGCTAAAAGACGGGGGTTTTTTTTTTGGTTTTTTTTTTAACATTTTTCTTAGAGACAGGGTCTTACTCTGTCACCCAGGCTGGAGTGCAATGGCATGATCATAGCTCACTGCAACCTTGAAACCCTGGGCTCAAGCTATCCTCCTGCCTCAATCTCCTAAGTAATTAGGACTAGAGGTGTGAGCCATCATACCTGGTTAATTTTTTTTTTTAATTTTTTGTAGAGACAGGGTCTCTACAAAACCAGCTCAGGCTGGTTTCTAACTCCTAGCCTTAAGCAATCTTCTCACCTTGGCCTCCCAAAGTACCTCCTTACAGGCATGAGCCACTGCACCCGGCCCTAAAAGATGTTTTTAAAAACGTGCATGACATCGTATGTGCTCAATAAATAACCATGTTTTAGAAGAAAGAATGAGGTATGGTGCAGACTTTCCTTGGTAGCGACATATCACTTCATAGAAACAGGACAAGATGCAGAGGAAGAGATAGCTTTGGGTTTAATGGCAGTCAGCCGATGGAAGAATATGATGAGAAGAAGTTTATCTTTGAAACCAAAGAGTGTTCAGAGCTCTGCCACATTTTAAAGAGGGATAGTTTCAAACTTGCAGCTAAGGGTACAAGTTAGGAGAAATCAGACTTCAGATTTCTTTTCTTTCTTTTTTTTTGAGACAGAGTCTCACTCTGTTGCCCGGGCTAGAACGCAGTGGTGTCATTGTAGCTCACAGCAACCTCAAACTCCTGGGCTCAAGGGATCTTCTTGCCTCAGCCTCCCAAGTAGCTGGGACTACAGGCACACGCCACTGCACCCAGCTAATTTTTCTATTTTTAGTAGAGACAGGATCTAGCTCTTGCTCAGGCTGGTCTCGAACTCCTGAGCTCAAGTGATCCTCCTGCCTCGGCCTCCCAGAGTGCTAGGATTACAGGCGTGAGCCACCACACCTGGCCAAATTTCTGCTCATTCTAAGGATAAACTTTCAGACAAAGAGCGATTCAAAGATTTTACATGGTTTTTCATGTTATTTGTAAATCCAGGATATTTTTTATAAGAATATTAATCATATAAATTGAGTAAGAAGAATGTTAAAACTAATCATGGATGATGAGTCTGGCTATGGTCTGAATGTTTGTATCCTCCACAAATTCATGTAGAAACCTAACCCCCAAGGTAATGGTGTTAAGAGGTGGGGTCTTTGGGAAGTGGTTAGGTGTCATGAGAGCTCCGCCCTCATGAATGGGATTAGTGCCCTTACAAAAGAGGCCTGATGGAGCTTATTTGCTCTTTGCCCTATGAGGACACGGTGCCAGCTATGAGGAATGGGCCCTCACCAGACACAGAATCTGCTGGCACCTTGATCTTAGACTTTCCAGCCTCCAGGACTGTAAGCAATAAGTTTCTGTGGTTTACAAATTACCCAGTCTAAGGTATTTTGTTATAGCAGCCTGAATGGCCTAAGACAAGGCCATAACGTGTTGCTAAGCAACTTTAGGAGCTTGTAGAGAACACGCCTACTTTTCCATTGGGGGCAGCACAGTGAAACTGCAGAAGCAGTGGGCCCAAGGTCCAGGTACCCAGGCTCTTCTAGTTCTGTCTTAATGAGCTGTGTGACCTGGGAATCCATTTCTCCTCTCTGGGCCCTATATAATGAGGGTGTTAGATGACCTTAAAGGGCCCTTCCAGCTTTAAATGTTATGATTCTATCCCCTCTCACCAAAAATGCACTTGAACTGCTGTCAGAGCCAGAACACTAGACTGTCTAGCCTTTGGTCTGACGCTGGATGACAGTTTTTATTAAGTAGCTATGTCTGCATTGGCTTCCTCAACATCATTTCTATTCATTCTCTACTTTTACCAGCAACACTTGAGTGACAGGCAGTGATAGGAGATAGAAAAATGACACACCAGCCCTTGGTCCCAAAGAGGTCCATCCCACTGGAAAGGAGAGGCAGGTGTAAGTCAGCCTCTCTCTATGTAGTATGATAATTGCTCTGAAGCAGCTTTGTTTAAAATGCCAAGGAGAGGAACCAGACTCTGATAAGGATGCCACGGCATGCAGGTCATGGCCAATGTTCCTGAGGAGGTGACACTTGCACCTCATCTGAAGGAGGAGTTGGAATTAAGAGAAGGAGAACTGTGAGTAGAAGCATGGAGGCCTGCAGGAGCCCACAGTCTGGGCTGATGGACCAAAGAGTCCATGTGGTTTGTTGCCTGTGAGACAGGTGGTTGGACAGGTGAGCAGGAAGACCCAAGAGTTGAGGCAATCTTCTGAAGATGATGGAGTCCCAGTGGAAGCTTTGAGTTGATGAGCATCACCAGACGTGAGCTCTGGAAAGACCTCTCTCTGGCTGAGAATGAACATGGGGCCTAGGAATACAATGTGGGAGGCTACGGCAGCAACCCAGAGGGCAATGATACCGACTAAACTAAGGCAGTGGCTGCAGGAATGAAGAGCGAGGGATTCCAGAAATGTCTGGGGGGTAGATTAGATGAGACATGGTGATCAACTCTGTGTCAGGTATACAGGGAAGGCAATTGCTGGTTTGAGTGACCAGATGGATGGCAGTGTCTTCACCACAGGAGGAAATTGTGGAGGAGGAGAAGTTCAGGGCTATCAATATGATACTGAGCTCATATTGAACCCAAAGGCCTATGAGGAGCTGGTCAATGGGCAGTTGGATACAAAGTCTCGACAGAGTGGTCTAGGCTGGAGACGGAGAGCTGGGAATAGGTGGTGACAGAGGCCACCTAGGTTTGGGAATGTACATGCCCCAAGAGTGGCAGGGGGAGAAGGGAGATGGGAAGGGAGCCTGGAGGTTATTTTGTTCAGGAGGAGGAAGAAAAGTCAGTGAAAGAGATCAAGGAAAGTGACCAGAGGGGTAGGAGAGAATATGGAAATAATTTGTAACCCAGGTTCCAATAGAGGAGATGGTTTTAAGAACACAAGAGTGGTCCATATGCCAGATGTTGCAGAAAGAGCAAATGAGGTAAGTGCAGAAATGCAAACACTGGATTGGGTCATCTGGAGAGTACAGTGACCCCCCCCCCCAAGAGCATTGTCAAGTCAAGTGGGGCAGAAGCCGGCCTGCAGGGCTGCAGCAGAACCAGATGGTAAGGGAGGGTTGATGCAGTGTGTGTGGACAAGCCCAGGCAGCCTTCCAGGGCAGCATGGGTGCTGCCTTTCTGCCTGTTTGCACCTTGTTCCTGTGCCCCAGGAGAACAAGTGTCCTGCTCCAGAGACCTCCCACCCTCACTGGCACTACTCACATGGCATCAGCCTGCAGCTGATTTCATGTACACACTCATGACATGTCACCCCATAGGACTGCGTGGTTCTTAACAGCCCACGCCCTCCCCGCATCAGCCATCAAGGAGGTCCCCAGTGGGCTGCACCACTATGAAGGCGGTGACCACAGCCAATCTGAATACAACCCAGCCTAGACCTTGGGAAGGACTAGGTGAGGGGGGAAAGGGCAGCGGGCAGCCAGGTGGGCAGCATGGTGTGCATTTGCTTAGTGTGAGCAGGGTTCAGAAGGAAGTTTTGTTTTAACTTTCAAGGGACAGACTGAAAGGCTTAGGCACCAGCGCGGGCCTATTCCACAGTCAAGGCACATAACGAGCTCCCAGGTGCCTCCCATCGGCCACAAACTTGACTGTGGACTCAGTCCAAAAGGAAGAGCTCCAGGCTTTTTTTTGTTGCTATTCAAAGTTAATCCTTTGATGACGCCTGGCAGGAGAGCAATCCCAGGGCTGTTGCCTTTTGACAGGGGGAACATCTCAGGGCAAAAGGGAAAGCCTAAAGCTATAGTCTGTTCCCTGCAGTTCTCAGAACAGTTGTTTACTGAGCTCCCAGGCCAGGCAGTGGGTAAACATCATCCCCCAACGCACAACAGCCACCGTTGAGGTACAAAGACAGTTAATATTTGACTCAGGTGGTGAGTGGCAAATAGAAACGGAAGACTGGCCGAGATCTACCTGGGATCCAAGAGCTTGAAAGCTAGTTTAGTTAAAGCTAGTTTAGGGTAGAAGGGATTTAAAAAAACAACAATAACAACCTGTCCTGTTAGCTCAAGACGGAGTGAGACCGAGGCAAGGGTGCCCTTGGGTGGCTTCAAATCTGCTTCCCCACTGATAAGCAGAAGCAAACGGCTCCCAAGTGCCCGACACCCTTCCGCTGCTGTTCTGCCCTTATCCCCCTCTCTCTTTCCTTTCTCCCCCCCCTCAGCTACCGTCCAGGGCAGAGAGACAGCCAAGGGGCAGCCTAGGAGAGGAGAGGCCTGGCCGATGGCCCTCCAGTCCCTCGCAGTCCTTGCTGAGATCTGAGACACAACGCAGAGACCTCTCTCTTCCTCTCTTCTTTTTCAGGAAACATCTGGAAACTCTTCAGGGGAGATCTGCCACGCAGCCTCCAGTGAACTTTAGACTCCTGCATGTTCCTCCAAAGCTCTTCGTCTGTTGGGTGTTATGAGAGGTGACATGCATATCTTTCTCCCAAATACATAGCTTGAACCCAAACACAACAAAATCAGAACTGGTCACAGAGAGTAATCTGGGGAAGGGGACTGTTTGTGACACAAGCCACTCATCACTTTGTAAACGTATTCACTACTGATTGCTTTAAATACCCGTCTTCCAGAGCGCCCTTAAAACGTGTTTTAAATTAAAAGATACTCCTTGCACTTTTGTGTATCTGGAGGAATTTCGTGGTATGTAGAGAGAAGACCCAACCTCAGGAGGTCTTGGTGAGTGTTGGACGTACAACTATTGGGGCCCATAGCCCCAAGCTCTGGGCGGCTGCAGAGGGCTTGAGAACGGGGTGAGCTGAGGCCGCAGCTACACCTGGCACGGCTGCTGTGGCCCGCAGAGCTGGAAGGATAAAGGCACCTGCTAGTCCGTGCCAGGCCCTGTGCTGCTCGCTCTTCTCCTTCACTCTTCACCACATACCCAGGATGGCAGCGCTGGCTGATTCTCCTTTTTTAGAAAAGAAAACTGAGGTTCATAGTGGTTAAGCCTCAAGCCTCAGGTCACCGCAGCTACTTCTCATCTGAAAAAGAGAAAGCCCAAGCGTGCCCACCTGCCCTACAGATTCTCGGAGGTCTGGCTCACTAATCTCCGAGAAAGGCCCCCTCCAGACCACCCAGAAGTGACGGGACTCCTGCAGGGGCTCTGGTCAGACCTTGGGCCTGTAGGGGGACCAGTCACAGTGGCCCGAGCCTGGCTCATGGGCGTGCTCTTCACACTGGATGGCTGCACACTGTGGGTGGGTCCGTGTGTGTGTGTGTGTGTGTGTGTGTGTGTGTACACACAGAGGGAAGGGGTGCAGGTGGGGACAAGTGTCGTTTTTTTGCAAACAGAAAAGCCGCAGGCTCCCCATGGCTTGCTGTGGTTGGATCCTCCCGCAGAAGAAAGGAAGTCAGGCAAGAACCGAACTGGGCCACAGCAAGCCCTGCCGGGCAGGGGGTGGGCACAGGAACTCTCTGTACTGTCTTGACAACTTTTCTATAAGTCAAAGCCTCTTCAAAAATAAAATATTTATTAAAAACAACCAAAACAAAGTTGACTGATTTTCCAGCTATGTGAATTGAGAATTTCGTTCTCTACCAAACGTGGATTTCTAACACATCTTTTCAAGCAGTTTGGCAGTATCTTGGAGATCCGATTGCTAACAACGTGCTAATGAAAACTGGTCCCCGTAAAGGAGGCCCAGCAGGGCTTCTGCTGGGGGACCCTCCTCCAGCAGTCTGTGACAGTAAAGATACTGTAGCTCCTGCTGGGGGGACATTGGCTGTGTGCCAGCCAAGGCACAGCAGCCCCGAAGGGGAGGTAGCATTATTGGTGCTGTTTTACAGATGAGAAAAACAAGGCTCTAGAGGGTAAGAAAATACCAGAGCTGGACCAGTTCTCAGTTCTGCCTGATTCCAAAGTTCCAGTCCTAACCACTGCTGAAGTAATAAGGTTGCACTTATTTTGATACATTTATAATTAGGAAGCCTCCCCATACCCCATCCCAAGAGGGCAAAGTTCCTTACCACATCTCAGGATTCTGCATCCTCAGGAAACCCACAAACTCCAAGTTCTTGGAACCAAACCCATAGGCCAGAGCATGGCTGCACTCCAGCCAATCCTGCGTGTGGTCTTTGCGGTGAAATGTCTTCTCAGAGCGGACTCTGTTAAATGTTGGCAGGGTCCTGTGTGTCTCCAGGGCGGTCAGAGCCCTCTCACCTCAACCATCCCCGTGAGGGTAAGAGGACAAGCTCAGACAGGCAGGCACTGGCCCCCTTCCTACCCAGGTCACACAGCATATGGCAGGGTGGAGATGGGGCCAAATCCAGACCAGGGCTGCAGTCACCAGGTGAGGCCATCAGACCACTGCATTGGGTGACATTGCCACCCGTGCAGGGAGGCCAGGGCAACTTATACACAGGGCCAGGTCAACGGCCATGACATGCAGGGGAAAGAAAGTGGCCTATAATAAAAGATATGAGGACTTCATGCAAATACGCTGGCACACACTCAAGTATGACTTTAATGGTCTGGTAGATTCTGACAACGCAGATGAAATGGCTTCACATGAAATCAATGCTCACCAAGGCTGGCTTGTGTAGGAATGGGGGCCCTTCCCCTCCTCCCAGACTCGGATCATTCTCAGGGCCCTCTTCCGTCCCATCCCACTAGGAGCTCAGCTCTCAAGAGACCCACTTTATGATGACGGTGAGTAGTTCAATCTACTCTCGCTCGGTGCTTTAAAACGAGCTGGGTGCAGTGGCTCACGCCTGTCATCCTGGCTACTCAGGAGGCTGAGGCGGGAGGATCACTTGAGCAGAGTTGGAGGCTGCAGGGAGCTGTGATTGTACCACTGCACTCCAGCCTGGGCGACACCTGAGACCCCGTCTCTAACAAATAAATCAATAAAAATACTTTTTCCTATGCTAGATTGATTTGTAACACCTTGTTTGTTCCTTTGTAAGCCTTCTTGAGCCTTTCTCAAATGTCTATTTCAAGACTTCACCCAAACTAATCGTGTTGGGCCATGGCTGTGCACGAGGTGACCAAGAATCTCCATTCGTCTGGGACCGTCCCAGGTTTCAACGCTGAACGTTTCTCATCCCAGGAAACCCCTCAGCCCCAGGCAAACCAGGACGAGTGGTCACCTTGGCTATGGAACCTTCTCTTTGGAAGCACCCAAGCCCTAGCTAGAGCAGTGCTGCTAGTAAGTGGTGTAGACCCTCACATGTGGTCCTTGGAAAGCAGCAAGGCATCCCCCGGGAGCTTGTTAGGAATGCAGGTGCTCAGGCCCCAGCCCGGCCCTCCTGGACCGGAGTGTGCTCTGCACACTGTCCCAGGGGAGCCTGTGCTTGTCACGTGGAGAACAGCTGCTCTAGAGGGGTGGCCTCCTGCTGACACACCACCTGCACAACATCTGCTTCTTACATTTGAACTCAGCCCAAAGCTTTGGGGAAGCCGGTAAAGCACCTGACCAATCCAAAACCGTCCCAACTGTGAGCAAGGGTCAGTGACAGTCACAGGGAAGGCTCGGGAGGGCTGCAGGTTTGCAGGATGCCCGGCAGAGCTGCCACGCCGGCCTTTTCCCTCTGAGAATACAAGGCAGGGAGAGCTGGAGAAACAGCCTCAAATCTGCTCTAATTTATACATTAGAAAAGACAAATGTACTTGCCTCTGCCAGCAGAGGGGCAACAGAAAACAAAACAAAAAAGACAATGACTTGCAAATGTTGGCACTTTAACTGTTATTAGCAAGAAGGTATTTGGGACACCTCATCTCTGATCTCAATACACTGCAGTTCTCCACTTGAGTTAAGGAGCCCAATACAGCTTGTTTTAATAATAATAAAAAAAAAAAATACCTGGGCCACACCTGGGAGCTCCGGAGTCAGGGTCCCTGGTGAGGCCCAGGCTTCTGTAATTTGCGGAAGTCCCCCAGGAGGTTCCAAGGGGCGTCCAGGGACATCAGGAACCATCAGTAGAGGATCCTGCACCCTGCTCAGCACTGCCCTCTCTCTGCCACTCTGCCTGTCGCTGGATGGGGGTGCCCTGTCCCTCCTGGCACCGAAGGAGGACAGGCACAACCCCGGCCCTCCCCTTCTAGGGCCAGCAGACTCCTTTTTGCAGGTAGAGTGAGGTGTGGCTTATTAGAGTCTGGACTCTAGAGAACTCAAAACCCTTGAGAGGCTTGGAGACTGCAGCGTCCGAGTATAGAAGCATCGACCTCGTTATAGTAACAGCAAACTGCAGCTTTTCATGCACAGAGACGTTCCCGTAGGTGCCCTGGGGCCTGTCCGCCATGCCTGGCTGGGAGTGGTTTGCTCCGCATCCTTCACTCTCCGCATGTCCAATTTTCCTCCCGCCTGCTATGGCTTGACTTTGAGAAGAGCCCAGACGGGTGAAGGTGCGTTCCACGGCTGTGTGACTTTTTCTCATGAAGCGCCATGAAAGTTCCTCCCAGAAGCCTTTGCAGACACAGCCTCTCCCACTGTGCCCTCGGGGGCTCTAGCGGTGAGCTTCCAGATGAGCTGTGGCTGAGGAGCTGGCCTTGGAGCACAGGGGTGGGGACAGGCAAAGGAGATGAGAGTCAGGAGGCTGGCGTCTAGTCCCAGCTTGCCCCAAAGGCTGAGTTATATGGCCTCGGGCCATCCCTTCCCCTCTCTGGGCCTCAGCTCTCCTCTCCCGGTGATGTGAGTTGGTCCAGATGGCCTCTGAGTTATGTCCCAGCTTGACAGAGCCACGAGTCTGTGAGCGCTTTTCTGTGGGAAGGGTCCCTGTCCACCAAGGCACCAGCAGGGAACTTACACAGGACACACTAGTGCAAACATGCTCTTACGAGTTCTGAGGAGCACGTTTGGGAAGCCCCATTTTGCTTCTTCCCTGCTAGAGATGCAGGCTGCTCCTGCACCAGCAATGCTCCCAACACTGGGGACTGTCACCTGCCAGTGTCCTTTACGTGCCTGGCACCATACAACCCCTTTGCATTCCACCGTCCCCACAACTCCATGAGGAAATATCATTCCTCCATTTTGTTTTATTTTAGTTTTAGAAGATGATTTTTATGTCAGCTTAAAATATTTCAGCCTGGACAACATAGTGAGACCCTGTCACTACAGAAAATTTAAGACATAGCCAGGCATAGTGTGCAGGCCTGTAGTCCCAGCTACTCGGGAAGCTGAGGCAGGAGGGTTGCTTGAGCCCAGGAATTCCAGGTTATAGCGAGCTATGATGACACCACTGCACTCTAGCCTGGGTGATAGAGTGAGATCCTGTCTTTAATATATATATATATATATGGAGAAAGAGAGAGAGAGAGAGAGAGAGAGAGAGGGGGGGAGAGAAAGTACCAGGTCTGCTGAAATATATAATTTTTGGTCTTTTCACTGTTGAACTAAAATAAGGCTAATTGTGTGACCATTTGCAATTGGTATCTGAAATGGAGAAGTGTGGTGGGACTGAGCCCTTAACTTCTGGAATCTGAAGAGAGTGTCAGAATTAAATTGTAGGACACCCATCTGGTATCAGCAAATCAGTCAGTGTAGGGGGGAAAAAAACCGTACCTCTGGTGTCAGAAATATTGTGTGAGTGTAAAGAAACTGCTTTTCTCATCTCCCCTGACCTCATCTCCTGGCTCACTCCTACTTGACCTTCAAAACCTAGCTGCAGGCTTCCCCGGAGGTGAGGATCCTGCGCCCTGCTGGGAGGCAGGTGATGCTCTTACACGTTCCCTGAGCACGTGTACTTACCTCTGTCAAAGCACTTAAGACACTATATGGCCACGCTTTTTGCTTCCTTTTTTCTCAGCTTAACCAGACTCTGAGCCTTAGAGAGCAGGGCTGTGTCTTAGGCATTTTGGGGTCCCCAACACCTGGGACACAGCCTGGCACTTTCCAAAGGGGTGGTTTGGGTTTGTCAGTCACATTACATTGTACAGAAGGAGCACTGGGCCAGAGGGAGGTGTTGGGAGGAGGTCACATGCTCACCTCACCACTGAGGTGGCACAGAATGCTGGTGCCAGTAGGGGCTTTGAGAACAGCCAGATCTGGGTCCAAACCTTGGCTTTCCCACTCACTAGCTATGTGACCCTGCACAAGTGCTTTAACCTCTCCGAGCTTCAGTTGTCTGGACACGCGACCAGGCAGGGGAATGATGTCACTTGTGATAAGAAGGGGGGAGCAGGTCTGGGGAAGAGGAAGGCAGCCCTGCCCCTCCAACTTGGAGATTCCTGTGGGTGGTAGACAGATGATCTGGGAAGGAGATACACAGAGACCTGGGGTCATCCGCAGGTAATGACAGTGGAAGCCACGGAGGTAGGTGTGGACGAGGTGGCCGGAGCAGCGTGTGCAGAGGAGCCTGCAGGGCAGAGTGTGGTGAGCAGAGGGTCACAGGCAGACAGACACCAGCAAAGCAGGGTGTATGGGGAGAGGGGTCTCAATTTGTGCGACTTTGCCAAGCTCCTGTTCTGATCAGTCCAAAACCAGCTGAATTCTGCCTCCAGTCATTAAATTCAGAATGGTGCCTGGGATCTAAAATAGCTCTCCAATAAATGATTTATGTAATTGTTGGCTGCAGCTTTCTTTAGGAGATGTTGCTAAAAGCGTTAAAAGTGGGTTTTTGAGACTGATTGAATTTTAGAATACAGAAGCAGGTTAGAGGCGCCCTCCCCTCCCCTGCTCCCTGTGCCAGTGTGAACACTCTCTATGGTGATGGCCTCGGATGGAACTGGGGGTGGCGGGGTTGAAATGGGCATCTAAGGCATGGAGAAAGACGGAGGCACCGGAAGGCAATGACTCAAGCTGGCCCAGGGGGGTCTGTGCCCCAGAAATGACTTTCCTTTCTACTTGGGTGTGACAACTCTTTCATGAGTGTTGTAATTTGCACCCACAGGCAGCCCCAGAAAGGGAAGTCCAGGATTCGAGCAGGAGCCATTCCTCTGGCCACTTTTGCTTTTGCCAGGGGTGTGGCGGGCAGGGCTCCCTGGGGCAGCCCTGAGCAGAGGAGCTGCAAGCAGGACCAGCAGCTCCTGGGCCAGGAGGCTTCACCCCAACCCCTCAGGCCCTCAGCTCTTACCGACCAGTCCCAGGACACAGCTGCAGCTGCAGCAGGGTCCCTGGGGGTGTCATATAGGGCTCCTCTCAGCTGCCTGAGGGTGAAGAGCCAGAGCCTGGCCACTGGCCAGTGAAGAACAGGCATCTCTGACCACCTTCCCAGCAGGTCAGGTCGTACCTGCACACTGCTGCCAACATATTTTCTAATTGAGTTAAGAGTCCTGTCAACAGATGACCTCTGGAAACCAACGAAAACACCTATGTTTGCAAAGTGTGCCTGGAAGCACAACTGCTAACTATACCTTGTTACAGGTTGAATTGTGTCCCCGCTAGAAAAGATATGTTGGAGTCCTAGCCCCCAGAACCTGGGGAAATAGAGTCAATGCAGATGTAGTCGAGATGAGGTCATTTTGGTGAGCCCTAATGCAATGTGACTGGCGTCCTTACGAAAAGGGAGAACGCCGTGTGAAGATGAAGGCAGAGACCGAGGTGTTGCATGTACAAGGAGCACCGAAGATCGCCAGCCACCACCGGAGGCTACAGGAGAGGCTGGGAACAGACTCTCCCTCGCAGCCTCAGAAGGAACCAACTCTGTTGACACCTTGATCTTGGACTTGCAGCCTCCAGAATCGTGAGGCAAGAAATGTCTGTTGTGTAAGCCATCCAGGCTGTGCTCCTCTGTCACCACAGCTCTAGCACATTAACACACCTCTGTCCAGGTTGCTGTGTGGGCCGCACGTGCAGGGCCACGCCTTTCACAACTGTGCAAAGGGGGCCCCTTTCAAAAAGGAAGGAGGAAAAGTCGAGTTTCCCAAAGAGTGTCTTTCTTCTGATTTCTCTATCTAGCCACATGAATATTCTACACCTATACTGTGGCATAGGGACAAAGTCACATTTGTCCCTACCCCACGGTCTGCCCATGACCCTCTCTGCATTTGTTCATTCACTTATTCATTTGTTGGCTTGTGCACCTGTTCATTGTTTTTTCGTTCATCCAACACACTTTTTTTTTTTTTTGAGACAGAGTCTCGCTTTGTTCCCCGGGCTAGAGTGAGTGCCGTGGCGTCAGCCTAGCTCACAGCAACCTCAAACTCCTGGGCTTAAGAGATCCTACTGCCTCAGCCTCCCAAGTAGCTGGGACTACAGGCATGCGCCACCATGCCCGGC
>CM052450.1:15999981-16018348 GCA_028533085.1 Varecia variegata | reverse complement strand
ACTTTTCTTGCCCACATCCCGCATGGCAGCCACGGGTCTGGTTGCTGGGTGCTCGGGGGAGAGCAAGACAGAGAAGAGCTTCATCCTCACGGAGCTTTCGCAATACTGGGAGGACACACGCTTGATTAAACAAGACTGAAATAAGTGTCAAGTGACCACGGTGGTGAGTGCTGCCCACGACAGAAGCTGGGTGCCAAGAGCGATTAGCTGGGGGTCTTAATCTCCCACCTAATCCTGACCTGGCCCTCACCCATTTGTGAAGCCCATGCTCCCACGTGGGGACAAGAACCACTCAAGTGACGTGTAGAACAGCCTGGTGATGCTGTCACGCATTGTGCCAGTTGTGGTGTTGTGCATCTTGAGCACAGATGTGGACATTAGTTTGTGCCTGTCCGCTCCACAGCACTGTTTTTGGCAGAGGACAGAGGACGGAGGATGGATGAGGGGTGCTCTAGCTGGGGTGGCAGTCACATACCCCTCAGTGGCTGCATTTCCTGGATAAAGACCAGAGGGTTGGGAGAGACCCCAGTAGTCTCTGCAGGAGATCTGGGACCCCAGTTGCAGCACAGGGCAGTGCTGCTCAAGGGTGGTCCCCGGGCCAGGCCGGCAGCATGGCTGACTCAGGAACTCCAGTGGGCCCAGCGCCCAGCTTTAATGTATCCTCCCGGGGATACTGATGCTCCTGGGGGTGGGAACACTGGTAGAGGGCACGGACATGCTTTGGGGGACGAACACTCTGGTTTGAGAACTGGCCTTCTGCTTACTGATGCTTAGCTCTCCTTCTTGTCTTTAATAAGGGGATAAAAATAGCACCTAACTTCTAGTACCGACTTCTAAAATTGCAAAGCTGCCTTTTGGTCACGCATGTCGAGTGCCGGGGACCTAGCATACACACATACACATTAGCTAGTGATTACTGTACTGACTATTCTGTGTCTTTATGCAGAGCTGTCCTACCTACTTAAAACACTGGAGTGTCAGGAGGGTATCAAATAAACCTCAGTGTGACTGGAGCTCTCTCCTGAGGTGACTGCCTGGCTGGCCCTGTGCTCTCTGCCCGCAGAACAGAACTGGTGAGGCCGGAGATGCCCCCTGGTTTGGTGCCTCCTTAACCTGAGGGCTTACAGGACATGGGTTGTCAGGAATCTGGGCCTGAACTTGCTCCAGGAACCGTGGCCTATGATCAGGTTACGTATGCAACCTGTCATCTCAACACAAGACAGTACAAACTCAGTGCCTCATGCACGATCTAAACAAAGCAGGGTGTTGGCGTTGCAGGGAGGAGAAGGCGCAGGAGGGTGAGGTGCTAGGTAGGTGCGTGTGAAGGGGAGGGTGCTATAAAATGTTCAAGGAGGAGCCAGGCACTCCAGGAAGAACCCAGAGTAGTCTTAGCGTTTGTGCTGCCTCTCTGGCTTCTTGATTACTTTGTCCCTTTAAGCACCTCCATTTATCAACCCAATAGGAGGTTGCTCTAAGCTGTAATAAAGCTCTGAGCTTGAATCAGCTGTGCCACTGCCCAGGACAGGTGCTCAGGCAGTTCAGAAAGGCCAAGAGAGATTTGCAAATGCACTGAGCTAATTTGCAGAACACGCACTTCCCGCTTGGCCTCACTCCTCTGCCACGGAATTTTAACTGGGTGATGCTGGAAGAGGCCTCCCACGTCATGCAGGCTTCCAGGGCTGGCTCTGTGGTGCAACTGGGCCACAGACACACCTTGCCTCCGCCCACACAGGGGCCCCAGCCACAGCCTTGTCAGAGGAGGCAGACACGGTTTCCCGGCTCCTTCCAAGAATTCCCTGGGAGGCAGCTGAGTCACTGGGCCAACACGGCAGGGTTATCCTGTCCCAGAAGAGGAAACAGGCCAGGTTGGGGCCCGTCTTAGTCCATTTGGTGCTGCTGTAAGAGCATACCTGAGACTGCATAATTTATAAAGAACAGAGATTTAGTACTTACAGTTCTGGAGGCTGGGAAGTCCAAGGTCCTGGGGCCTTTATCTGGCATGGGCCTTCTTGCCCCATCGCTGCTGGCAGACGATGGAAGGGTGAGAAAGCACTCGTGAGAGAGCAAGAGATGGAATCTCAGCCTCGAGCCCTTTTACAATTGGCATAATCCACTCGTGAAGGTGGAGCCCTCATGGCCTAAGCACCTCCCATGAGGCTCCCCCTTCCCAACACAGCTGCACTGGGGATTAAGTTTCCAGCATGTGGTTTTGGGGGGACACATTCAAACCACAGCAGGGCCTTCCCTTGCCTGCTGGGCAGGTTGGGATGCAGTGGCCTTACTCGAGGCTGAAGGGCCCTGGGCCTGTGACAGAGACCCTGTTTCTAAAATAAATAAATAAATAAATAAATAAAAATGGTCAAGATGGTAAATCTTACGTTATGTGTATTTAAAATTTAAAAAGTTTTAAAAACTTAAAAAAACCCTGAAACTCTGTTCCCTCGCCTCATTTCTTTTTGCTTCGATATCTTCGTTTGAAAAAGGAGAATAATGAGGGCATCTACCCCTTATGGTTGTGGTGAGGATTCCCTGGGTGATTGGGAATTGGTGCCTGGCCAGCTAAGTGCTCTCATAGTCAGCTGTTGTTATTATTAATGTCTCACGCTGAGCAGAGCAGGAAGGGAGTATATTAGTGATGGGCTTTTCTGAGGAAGGGGACAGGGGTAACAGGGTGATGTGCAGAGGGGGTGAGGGGGCAGGGAAGTCTAATCTGGGACCTGGGGAATCTACCCTGCCAGATGGAGGAGTTCATCAATGCTCGTTTGAACATCTGGGTCCCAGGAGAACTGCCTCGGCTTTCCAATTATGTAGACTCTAATTTTGAATTTGTGATCATTTGTACACAGCAGGCTGATGTTTCTGAGTCTTTTACCAGGCAAAAAAAAAAAAAAAGTGAGCTGACCTCATTTTTGACACAAACCAGATAGATTCGGTGCAGAAGAGATTCCTAAATTTCTTAACAGAATAAACTGCCTCCAAAACCTTCGGCAGGGGTTTCCAGGAATATGGTTGCAAAGCGTTTCAACTCAACTGCTAGTCAAGCAGACCCTTATAGCAATTTTTTCTTAATTAACTCATTCTTTAAAACATTAAAAAATTTTTAATTTTGGTAAAATACACATAACATAAAATATACCATTGTCATCCTTTTTAAGTATGCAGTTCAGTAGTGTTAAGTACATTCACATTGTGCAATTTTTAAAAATATATTCATAAAAAGGTCTCATGAAACCATAAAATGCAATTACATTTAATTAAAAAAAAGTTATTAAAAGGAGAAAAGTCACACCCTTGAATATCTGGGAAACACAGACCCCAATGTTGGGGTCCTACCCTATGAAGCCAGAGGCCTGGACTCTCTCCTCCTCCCAGTAGCCTCTCTGTGTTTGTGGGGACAGCTACGGAGCAGGGCCCCCCAGTTCTAAGGAAAGATCCAGCTGTGGATGGGCAGCAAGGATAAATGAAGCAAAGAAAGGCGATTACTCCAAGGGGTTTTATAACATCTGTTGGACCAAATGTTTTCTGACATTTGCACTCTCTTGGGATCTCACTCTGGGCACTCCGATGGCCTCATTTCCCCCTCAGTTTCCCTCCAACCAACCTGCAGGCAAGCCCAGGGCATTCTGCTGCTGGAGAGGCTGACAAACCCCGGGGACAGGCTGGGGAGGGGCTGCCTGCTGTCCAGTGGTCCTCGGGGTGTGCGTGCGCATGGCGGGGCTTGCTCGGCTGCCTGGGAGTGAGGGCTGGGAAGCCCCTCAGAGCCTCACCCCTTCCCTCTGTCTCCATCCTCATGCAGTGGCTGCAGCACTGACGCTGGGAACGCTGGAGACATGGCTTTCTTTTATCTTTTTTGTTTTATAGCTTTATTGAGGCATCATTGACTACGATAAACTGCAGATATTTCAGGTGTACACTTTGATACATGCCTGTGAAACCGTCACTACCAGAGAGTGAACAAATCCAGCGTCCCCAAATGTTTCCTTGTGCCTCTTTGTAATTCTTCTCTCCCCTCTGCACCCCCAAATCCCCTACCCCCACTCTTGGGCAACCACTGATCTGCCTTTTTGTCTCTATAGATTCACGCTATTTTATAGAATTTTATATACACGGAATGGTACATTAGGTACTTTTTCTTGGTCCAGATTTTTTCACTCAGCATAATTATTTTGAGATTTATCCGTGGTTGCAGGTATCAATGTGTAGCAGAGGCAAAGACCTGAAAAAGAGCAAAATGTTTTACGAGCTGTCTCCTTAAGACCCCTCACTGTTTTGGGGAATTAGAGCCTGCATCCTTGCCCGAGGCCAATAATCAGAGGGGCAGCCGGAGTGTCCTTTGTTCTTTGTACCACAGGAGGTAGCTCAACGGAATGCTCCGGGTGGAGGTCAAGAGATTTTCTTCACTGGAGATGCTGTAGTTAATCGGCAATAGCCCAAAGCTGAAAACTCCCTTTAAAAGCTCTGCATTTCTGCTTATAGATAGGACAACGGTACTTTAAGAAGAGATTTTGCCATTCTCCTCATTTGCTGGCAAATTAATAAAACTTCTCTTTCCTTTTCCTCAAACCACTTATCCTTATTCTTCGTTCAGCCACAGGGACAAGTACCAAACTTTTGGCATCCCTGGGTGGGCCCATGGGTGCTCTGCTTGGGACACTCTGTTTCTATTCCATCTGAAAGCCCATCTGAGGAGAATCTTGGCTGAATGGCCAACTTATAGCCGTAAGTCTATGTCTAAAAGAGAATGGTGTTATGGTAATCCAACGTACATGCTGGAATGTGAGGAGAAGTGCTGGTGAAAGGAACCTTAAATTATTATACTATCTTACAACTAGAATTATTTCGTCAAAGGTCAGGTAAATGGGATGAGATCCCATACGTAACCAGGTTGGATTGCACGAGCCCTTTACCCGCTCCCGTGCCTCCAACTCCCCACCGCATCAGCCCAGGGCAACTGCTGCCACCGCCATCTTGGCGCCATGAGAGGGGCCAGGGAAGGCATGACTCGAATTAATTCTTCAGCCCCATGCCCACTAGGTTATGACTCAGGGGTGGGAATGGTTTCTCTCCTAAGACCTGGCAGGGAACTCAGTTTGGCCAGAGGCACCCACAGACAGGGCAGGGCAATTTCCATTACAGCAATGTCAAATAGGGAGCTTGAATGCACAAGGACAGCTGGCTGGGTCCCTTGTGCGATCCTGCCATGCTATTACCAGCTGAAGAGAATGGCCTTTGCAGCACGACTGTTTAGAGGTTCTGGAGGCCGTCTATTCCAGCAGGATGGATCTGTCAGATCGGCTGATGCCAGAGCCAGGGTGGGACCTTTTCTCTGATGGGAGCAGCTTTATGAACAATGAAGGACCAGATATGTGGTGGTCATGGAATGATGGGTACTGGAAACAATGGCACTGCCACCTGAGACTTTAGCCCAGGAAGCTGAGATGATTGCTTTAACCAGAGCTTTTCAGTTATCCAGAGGAAAAAAAAGGTTAACATTTATATGGAATCTAAATATGCTTTTATGGTTGTTCATGGTACCATTTGATAGGAAAGGGGTTTCCTGATGGCAGGAAATAAGGATACTAAGTATGCCACTGAAATAATGTCCCTGATACAGGCCGTGGCTAAGCCCAAGTGGGTAGCCATCATGCACTGTCCTAGTCACCAAAAAGGGAGACACTTATGTTGCAAAAAGAAATCAGGCCACTGGCAGAGTTGCTCAGGAGGCCACTAAAAGTGATCTGTTCCTCAGGACCTTGATACCCTGGCTAGATTTAGATCAATACAAACCCCTTTAAAACTGAAGACTGCATTCTATATGACAGGCAGTGCCCTGGGGTTGTAAGGAAGGGTTTACAAGTAGAAACTCCATGGACTTTCTCATTCCTAGATCTCTGATCACATTGTTCTGCTTATAATGCTATTCTGCCTATTCACGTGTCAAAATTCTATCCAACCTTCACGGCCTAGTCAAATGCAGCCTCAAGGAAGTGTTCCCCAGTTCCTGAAGGGAAATTAGTATCCTCTTTCTGTGTACTCCCATGGTTTACCGGAGTCTGCCTTTGAACATGGTTAACTGTGTCCAGGCCTTTCTCCCTGACTTGAGTGTGCATTTCATGAAAACCAGAGCCATGTCTTACTCATTTCTATATCCCTGGTTCTTAATGCAGGGCCTGGCCTGGCAGAAGCTCAGTGATTGAGGAGTGAAAGAACAAAGGAACTGAGATCAGTGGAAACCCCAAAGAGCAGGCATTCTCAGCCCTTCTGGGAAAGTCTTGGGTGTAGCATATAAGAGTTCTTCTGGAACTCATGGCAGACTGACAAGAGAGAGGGGGAGTTTGGGTCATTAGGGTACATGTGTCAGCTCTGGGCCAAGCCGGGGAAGTGGTGAGACTCTGCTATGGTGATGTCATCATCCTGCTGGACATTAAAACCTGGTGCATGAATGCTTAGCATGTTTATGAAGGATTCAGAGCACACATGACTAACTCATACATGCAGGGGCAGCGTAGGCAAACACAGGAATTATCACACGTGGTCACACCCACATGGAGAGGTACAGACGCACACTTGGATGGCCGGGCATGTAGAGGTACCTGTGAGGTGCACACACACACACACACACACACACACACAAAATCCCAGCAGTCTTGGTGGCCCAAGAAACACTGCTGGGCGTGATAACAGGTGTTAAAGGGCAAGCAAACGTGACCCCTGAGCAAACACCTGAGCACCCTCTTGATAACCAAAGTCAAAGAAAGCTGGAGAGGCTGAATATTGAGCTGCTCCCTGCCCTCCCTTGCTCTTTTCTAGAAAGCAGTTCTAGGACTTAAGGGAATAGGCAAGCCAGATCCTTGCAGCCATTTCCTCCTGTAAGGATGTCTGGCAAGTACCAAGCCGGGTGGGGCCTCTCTTTGCCCAGCTCTGCACTGGACAACCGGAGGGCCCCAGGGAAGGGGGCGACTTCCATGCTACTCTGCATCTCTGGTCCGTGCCCCCACTGTGGTCTGGTTAGTTCAGGCCTCTTGCTCAGTGCTTATAACTTGCCTGTGACTGGTTCCAGCTGCTGACATTACAATCACAGGGGGTGTGTGTGTGTCCTCTGTCCGGCCAGGAGCTCCTGAGGGAAGGGATCGTGCCTCCCACAGTTAGACTGAACGTCTCTTCAGGGGAGACCATGCCTCCCCTGGCATCCTCCAGTGGGAGACAGGCACTGCTTTCTCCTTGTCTGCACACTTGCTGAGGGCCCAGGATGGGTTTCTATCAGTGGGCTGCTGCTGTCTCTCCCCCACAGATCTTTTGGGACATCCTAGCTACAGAGAGCTTTCCACACAGGGCCCTGGTGAGCCCCCACGCTTTGAGTTTTAGTCACTGGTAGGCCCAGAGGCGTGCAGGCCCGGGAAGTGATTGCCAGGCTCAATCCCAACCGCAGCACCCCGAGGGCTGAGTTCTCTCAGGTTTCTTGGCATATCTGAATCACTAGGGAATTGTTGAGAACCTGAGATTTCCTCAATAATTTACATCTGTGCTCTTCCCTTTACAGGATCGCTTGGCACTGAACAAAGTCAGTGAACATTATCCTGGGAAATCTAATCTCCTAGGTCCGGTCACAACAACAAGGGAACAATACCAAGGATTACCCTGAACTCTGGCCAACACCATGGGAGATCTGGACCTGGCTGGAGGCCAGTGAACCAGAAAGGCCACTTAAACTCAGCGATGGGCTTCCACTTGTGGGGAGGTGGAGGATGACTGAGAAACAGGAAGCCAAACACTTTGGGAAGCTTGGGAAAAAGATGGAGGCTCTGTTTTGCCCAGCCTCACTAGCCTGTGGGGCTGCTGGCTGAGGCTATTCTAGCATGGGGGCCCCACTCCCCACCCTGTCTAGGGCATTGTCTACACTGGAGTGGCTGCTGGTCCTTCTTGTTCCTTTTCCTCCCATCTGTGCTCTGGGCCCATCCCCTCCCCTTGTCCTGCGTTCTTCGTTCTGCTGCCTCTTATCCTCTCCCCACTGCCTCCACCCCTCAACACACAACACACTCAGATCTTTGGAATCTTAACATAAACCCCCCATTTGCCCCTCTAGTTGCTACCTTACTTCTGTCCTTCCCTTCCTGGATAAGCCACTGGAAAGTGACTGAGGGCAGCACCCTCTTCTTTATCACCCACTGCCCCCTGCCCCAGCCCCCTGCACCTGCTCCACTCAAGCAGAGGCAACCCCATGATTTAAATACTCAAAGTAGCTCCTGGACACCTGGATGCTCCACAGGCAAACTCTGAACTTGATACTCATCAAAAGTTGATTGAACACCTTCCTTTTCCAGGCATTGAACTACAAAGTAAACACAATTAGGGTCAAGGAGCTTATGATTTGGTAGAAAACAGAGAGGCAAACCAACCATTATCAGTTTGATTGCTAAGGGATGCCATTGTCATATGTCCAGATGTCATGGGAACCCAAGGAAGGGCATCATACTGGGGGAAAGGGGGGAGCAATTGGTCCTTCAGAGAATGCTTTCTGTAGGAACTGAAATCTGCAGTGTGTGTGTACAGGAAATGTGCTACATTACCTGTATTAATTTGAAAAAGTGAATGGCCATGTAATTTTTCTGAGTTGTGAGTTTGAGTTTTAATTTTCATGTTATGGTAGCAGTTGGTAGAGTTTTATCCCCAGAGGTTCTGCGTTTCTAATATAGATGTATAAAAACACTCCTTGAGCTATGCACGTGAGCACACACACACACACACACACACACACACACATGCACATTATATCCTTGTGTGGTCCATGTTACAGGTATTGGTATAAGGTCCTTCAAGTATTTTTCTAAGGAAACTCTTTTAAGTTGGATCCTCTGACCGGAATATTGTACCATAGGAAAGATATTCACAGAATCATCCCTTTGCTGTACAGGGGACAGATGACATTACATTCAGGGGCTCAGCACTAAAGCATTTAACGCCTTCTACCTCTTTTTCAAAGGGTAACCATATGGAAGTAAATTATAGGGATAACCTTGAATGTGTTTCATTTTTTAAAAAGCGTAATAATTTCCATATATCAGTACTTTATGGTTAGTATCCCTACTTACAACACATTTGATCAGAGTGTGTTCTGCCTCTACCCCTGGGAATTGTTTATTGAGGGTTGAATTTAGGAAAGGGCTATGATGTGTATACCCCAGCCAAAGACGCAAAGCCAGCTGATGCCAATGTCAGGGGAGCACACAGAGTAGCTCCTTGACATCACTTCTATTTGTTTATTCTGTTGATTTTTAAAGGGACTGCCTTTTTGTTTTTAAATGAGACTTTTATTACTAGGGTTGTGTTATCTTTTGCTTTATAACAAATTATTTCAACATTTAGCAGTTTAAAACCACACACATGTATTATCTCACAGTTTCTGTGTCAGGAATGCAGGCATGGCTTAGCTGGGAGTCCCCTGACTTAGGGACTGTCACCTGGCTGCAATCAAGGTTCAACTGGGGCCGGATGCACTTCTAAGCAGTTGGTAGCAGGATTCAGTTTGTTACAGGCTGCTGGGCCTCAGCTCCTGGCTGGCTGTTGGCCGGAGGCCATCCTCAATCCCTTGCCATTTGGGCCTCTTCAATATGGCAGCTTGTTTCATCAAAGCCAGCGAAAGAGAGTCTGTGTCACAATCTTTTGTAACCTGATCACAGATGTGACATTCTGCCACCTTTGCTGTATTCCATTGTCAGAAGCAAGTTACCAGGTTCAACTCACACTCAGGGGAAGGGGATGACACAGAGTGCAAGTACCAAGAGATGGGGGTCCTTGGGACCATCTTAGAAGTCTGCCTACCACAAAATAGGGCCATTAAAAATGAAACTGCAGTATTTGAATGTCACCTTTGCTCTTCTGTTCTATTGAATAAAAAGGAGATCCATCAATACTTTTGTATTAACGCCGGCATTAAAGCATACTGTGATTTATTTACTTAAATAATATTTTGTTTTCAAATATTTTATTGAAAAACCAAACTTATTGTCAAAGTGAGCTGACAAGGCCTTTCCCTTGAGCCAACGTATCTCCTCTTTTGCCAAAACAGGTTCACACTTGTTTGCTATCACAGGCAATTACAGCAGTCTGAATTACTATCCCAGTGCAAACAGGCACAACAATTAGTAAATGGTTGGACTAAGATTTGCACGCAGGTGATCAGCACCTGCGCGTTAACTACCTCTCCATGCTGCCTTCAGGCCGTGGGAGTCACCCCTTCCTGACTTACTGGACACAACACAGCTATTGCCAGAGCCCTGGGCTGCCAGCCTTCCTGCTCCCAGCTCTCCTCCCCCAACGTCTAAGGGCTCTGCAAACCCCAAGTTCTCTAATGCAGCGCCGCCTAGGCCAGCCCCTGCCTTCCATCTTCTCACTGGGTGTCTAGCCCCAGCGGCAGAAATCCTTTACATAGGGAAATGAGCTGCTCAGAAATACGAACCACCCAGCTCAGGTGCTCAGAGTCAGGTGGGACAGCACGAGGCACTGGAGCAGCTGCTGCTGGGCCCAGGCTGGGTGGTAGATCCTGTTACTCACGGGGAAGCTGGCTTCGTGCCAGTGTCCACCGAGCAGGGCTGCAGGGGGTGCCTCCTGCGTTCCTACGTGCCGAGCTGCTGAATCTTTCCGATCCCCTTTCATCACTCCCACAACTAGAAACCCTCGGCTGCCTCTCGGCCTCTGCACCCAGCCCTGTCCGCACGCCCGGCCTCTCCCTGCCGCAACCCCCTCTGTCGGAACCCTGCAGGGGTCCCCCACTGCCCACCTGCCCTTGGTGACCTCATCTAGTTTCTGAATTTCTCTCTCCAGCCCTTTGGACTCGTGTATTGAGTCACTCAGTGACTTGTCCCCTCCGAATTGAAGTCTCTGAAACAACATGTTCATACATCAACATGCCCTAGGCAACCCCATCTCAGCAAATGGCACAATTCACCCTGCTGTCTCAGCCCCAAGCCTAGGAGTTACCTTAATTCCTTTCTCTCTTTCACTTTCTACATTCAATCCATCAGCAAATCAAGCTAAACTCTTTTCCCAGAATATACCTTGAACTGTCTCAGTGCCAAACCCTGGTGAAGGCTACACCCATCTCAAGCCTGAACATGACAGTCCCCTCCCAACTGGGCCCCTGCCTCCATCGTGGTCTCTGCGATCCAGTCCCCACACAGCGGCCAGGAGCTGTGAAAACCCATAAGTCAGTTTCATCGCTCTGCTGAAAACCCTCCAGGGGCTTCCACGGGACTCAGAATCCAAGCCAGAGTCCTCCGTGGTCCTCAGGGGCCTTCTCTCTGGCCTCCCCTTGTGTCAGGCCCTGCTCTCTGGGTTGCTTGTCCCTGTCCAGCCACATGGGCTCCCAGTCTGCCCTGGTCATGCCCAGGCTTTGCCACCCCAGGCCTGGTGCCCCTGCTGTCCCCACCCCTTGCAATGCTCTGCCCGGGTCCTCCCAGGGCTACCTGCTCTTATCATGCAGCCCTTAGCTCAGGTGACTTCTTCCCAGACAGGCCCTCCATCACCACCCCCTTCCAATCACACACTAATCCATCCCCCCGTTTGACCTTCTTCATGGCTGTTATAAATAAAATTAGTCTTTCCTCACTATTTGTGCTAGCTGTGTTCTACAAAGTCGCCACAAACACTGAATTCGTGAATATTGAACTAGTGGAGAAACACAGGGCTACATTCCTGCCAGCCTCTGGCCACATTTTCATTCACCGATCAATACATAACCCTGTTCTATGTGTGTTTCTGTCTAAAGACACCTTATTTCATACAGTTGACTCTTGAATGTAGGGGGAGGTTATGGGTACTGACCCCTTGTGCAGTTGAAAATCCATTTTTAACTTTTGACTCCTCCCAAATGTAACTATTAATAGCCTACTGTTGATCAGAAGCCTTACTGATAATATAGTCGATTGACACACATTTTGGGTGTTATATGTATTTATTGTGCATACCATATTCTTAAAGAATATATTCTATATTCTAAAGAAAAGAAAATATTAAAATCATAAGAAAGAGAAAATATATTTACTATTCATTAAGTGGATCATCATAAAAGTCTTCATCTTTGTTGTCTTCACGTTGAGTAGACTGAGGAGGAGGAAGAGGAGGGATGGGTCTGGTGGTCTCAGGGGTGGCCGAGGCACAAGAGGTGGAGGAGGTGGAAGGGGAGGCAAGAGAGGCAGGAGCACTCGGTATAACTTTTATTGAAAAAATTTGCATATAAATGGACCCATGCTGTTCAAACCCATGTGGTTCAAGTGTCAACTGTATATATCCTTGATTCATCAGCATTGAATCATGGTGAATCACACTGTAAACTGGCGCCTGAGCCAAGCGTATCTAACACTCTGCCTCTGGCAGGCCCACCCCTGCTTCCTTGCACTTAGGGACACTAGACAGCACTTCAGCACTATGCTCGGGGCCGTTTTAAACAGTGAAATCAACAACTGAAAGCACAAAAATGCAAAGAAAACATGGCATTAAACAGACCGTCAAAAGGATGCTTGTTTATGGTCTGAGAGCTGGAACAAGAAGGTTGAGTTTGGGAACATGCGCATCAGGCAGCTCAATTGCCAGGGCTCTGCAGAAGTTTGTGAATGACGAGAGTATTGATTTGGGGGTTACAAGTAAGTTTTAGCAAGTAGGCAAATTTGCAAACATGGAATCTGCAAATAAGGAGGTTCAACTGTATTTTATTTAGTAGTTTTCTATTTCTCGTGGCCAGAATATGAGCCCCAGGAGACCTGGTCTGTTTGTCCCCCACAGTGTGCCCAACACCGGGCACAGTGCCTAGCACACAGTAAGCACTCAGGACATAGTACTGAAAGAAAAAGTGAATGAAGGGAGACAGAAAGAAGGGAGACAAAAGAACAAAGTCCAGGCTTCTCTTCACTCCTGATTACTGCTGATGTCTGTGCAGGGACCTCAGGCTCCCAAAGAGACCACAGGGCCACTGCTCTCCTAGTCCCTTCACACAACTTAATCACATCCCCATCCCAGCCCTCCCTGGGGTTCTCCGGCTCCCTGCAGGCAGCTCCTGTCTTCCTCCTCCCTCCTTCCTCTGTCTCTCTGAGCGGCATCCACACGTGCCTGCGCGCCAGGGAGCGTGCCCCGTGCTGGGGAAAGACAGCCACCCCTTGCTTTGCGCTTTCTCATCTTCCTTCCCAGGGCTGGTTAGATCAGCTGCCTCCTGCATCTGTCCACCTCCCACTGCTCTGCCTGGTTTCCAAACCAGGTTTCCAGAGCCTGGTTCCATCCTAGGCTTGGCTCCCAACCTCGTGGCTGGCCAGGGGGTGATAATTCTCTTTCGTCAGCCCGCTAATCCTGAGCCTCCCCTGGGAGGGGGAGTGGGGAGCTGTCCGGGGGCCTCTGCACATCCTTCTTCTCATTCCAGGCTCCTTCCTTCTGGCTCCCGCCATCCCTTCCTTACCATTTTCTTCTTTTCTGGGACTCCAATTCCACTCCATTCCCTCCCCTTTTCTTCTTTCCGACCCACAACACCTCCAGGCGACAGCCACCGCCATAATGGTGGCAACTGCTGCACCCCCGGCTGGTGGCAGGTGAGTCTTTGTCTTTGCACACGGACTCCTCAGATGTTCCCCAAAACACCTCAGGACCCCGTCTGTGCCCCCAAGTGCACAGTAGGGCTCTTGGGAGTACGTGTGCTGTGGAACCAAGTCAGAAAGCTTTCTCCCCCGGTAATAATCCCCTCTGTTTACACTGGGCTTGACCCTCCTGAGAACCCGGGGGCAGCCGGGGCAGGCACAATGACCTCTTTTGTCCCAAGAGTCACGTGAGGCTCTAGAAAATCCCAGAGCTCCTCAGAGGTGGATCTGGAGGGAGAATTTCCGTCTGTGCCCAGGGCTCGTAACTGGCCAGTTTAGATTCCAGACAAACAGGAGTTTGCCAGGCTACCGAGTTCCAAGTGGCACAGTCCCCTGTGTGTGCCGGCAGGAGAGCACGGCCACGGGCACAACGGCCACAGACGACGGTTATCACGTGTTACATTTACACGTAACTCCATTGCTTTGAAAATGCCATTTACAGGCGCTGTTCATTCGTTCTCACAAGAACCCTGTGGGGTGGACATGGCGGGGCTGGTTATTGTCTCAAGATGTGGAAACTGAAGAAATGTGACCTATCTGGCTAGAAAGTAGCTGAGCTGGGATCGTACCCTGGGATTCCTATTTCCTGTGCCTGGATTCCTCCCCGTCGAAGATGAATAACGATGATCAACTTGCTCCCCTGCACGTGGGTTCCGGGGTTCTGGCTTGGGCCACCTGCCAACCAGTTTCTCAGAACAACGTGGGAGGCAGCGAGGGCCCAGAGAGTGGTTTCCAGGAAATGTGGCCAAGGAAGAGGGCCTCGAGGAGGGAGGAAGGACTTGGCAGAGGCTCAGGGCTGGCCCACCGGGCCCAGGGCAGACCCGAGGCGAGCTGCTGCGAGAGGGACTGCTGGAGTCCCCCCCGAGGTTCACTCCCAGCCCTGCCCTGGGCTTCCGTCTCCTTCTCTAGCCTTGTGGGATCAGCCCCTCCCCTGAAGTCCTTCAGCACTGCCACAGCTCCTCTCTGGGATACCATCTGCAGCGTGGCGACAGGTGGCTGTGTGGTGGCAGAGCCTGTGTCCCCTGCCTTGGGCCTTCCCAGCCCGCTCAGTGAGCACACTCTGTAAACAACAGCCGACGGCCCCTGTGCAGCCGGGTGGGTGTTGGTTCCGGTGCGGCTGGGCAGCTGGTGGGGAAAGGGGGTCGCCCCAAGAACGCACAACTGCCGTCAGTGAGGGGAGGAAGGGATAAATTAATTCACAGAACAACGCACGTGAGAGTTTGTCCACAGACCTCCTTGCAGCCCTGGCCCCACATTCTGCTGGGAGGCTGGCTCCTAGGGAAATCTGGCCCTTGTATAGACGTCTAAGGTGCCCCCTGCCACATTCCCTTGGCTCACTGCTTTCAGCTGCCTTTGTGGCAGGTGGCTCCGGTTCTATAGGCAGCATCCCACCTCTAGCACACACCTGAGTCTGTCTGCTTTTGCCCTTGAGGCTTCTCTGGTGCCAGGGATGCCTTTTCCACCCGGCAGGGGCAGCGCTTCACCAGTGGGGGATGGGGGGTGATGCCCAGTTTCCCATCCTCAGGGCACAGCTCCGCGAGGCCTTGGCAGGCTGAGCTTCCACTGCCCACAGTGTGCTACCCTTACTCCTCCCTAAGAGCACCTTGTGCAGCACCTTGGCATAAGGGACAGAGAGGGGACACTGAGGACCCCCAGGGCCCTGGCTCCTTCTCAATCCGTATTTCCTCCTTTGTGGTCTTGGCGGCAGGTCTGGCCTCAGGAGCTGCCCTTGTTTTAATGCTCTGCTGTCGTCCTCTTGAAATTCTTAATACGTTTTGAACCGGGGGCTCCGCATTTTTGTTTTGCACTGGGTCGCACAAACCGCACAGCTGGTCCTGCCGGGCGGTTTGACGCTCCAGGAGAGGCCTCTGCGAGTGATGGGAGCATCATGAACCCTGTCCTCTGGCCAAGCTGAGCTCATTGTTTCTTCCCTCCTCTGAGCACAACAGAAATCGCAGGCACAGTGGGAGCTTTTATCAGGGTCCCTGTGACAAGGGCTCATGGGGTTGGGGGTTGGGGGAAGGCAGGCCCCGGGGGCCAGCTGGTCTACCCCACACCCAGAGTTGGGTTCTCCCACCCAGCACCCCTGGCACCGGCTCACCCAGCCTCTTTGTGAATTCTTCTAGTGACAAGAAAGGGCCTGTTTCTCCGTGGGCTCTGACTGTAATCGCCCCTCACTCCTGGGAAGTGCCCTCAGGTTCTCCAAACCCTTCCCCAGGATCATCTGGGATTTCCACCTTTCTCGACACTGGGCGGCAGGTGTTGTACAAGGAGGGGAAATGGATGAAACCATGGTAACTTCCAGATTGGCAGCCCTGGCTCCTCCCACTCAGCCCTTCCCTTCCTTCTACCAGGTATGGAGACCCCTCCTCACCTAGGAAATCCTTCAGCTTGTTGAAAAAGAATAAATAAATCCTGATTCTTTGTACTAAATCATTTTTCGCCCTGGGCTGTAGGTAACGTAATGCCTTTTTTCCAGATGTGCTTCACTTTGAGTAACAGTCATAAAAAGGCATGAGCTAAGCGGCCTTGTTATAGGGTTGTTTTAAACGGATGAGACCCCTGTTTGAAGTTGGCAGAATAAAGCAGGATCATAGAGCCTCCCTCCCCGATTGCCCCCCCGCCCCCGACACCGAAATACAGAAATTTAAAAACAAAACAAAAACGCAACAACCCCAAACAGCCAGTTACCAACCTCCATCACACAAGGAAATGAGGGTAGAGGACACACTTCTGAAAGTGCCAAAGAAAGAAACAAAAGCTTCTAGAATCATGTGGCTTTTACCCCACCCCCACCTGGAGGAAATATGTCCATCAAGAACATCCCGAGCACGTCACCAAAACCCTGGGTTCCGAGGGGATGGGCAGGGCAAGGAACTGAGAGTGGAGGTCGCTGGGCTGAGGCTTGGCACGCTGTCTGCTGGGGGGGTCAGGGTTGCGGGGAAGCCGGAGCCCCCGCGAGATGCAGCCTGGGTGGAAGAAGCCGCATCGTGGGCACGCAGAGGTGTGTGCAGGTGGACGGGCACACTGCGCCACCGTTGTCTGGGGCCGAGCAGGCCACCTGAGCCCCTTGAAGGAGACAGGCTCTTCTGCTCCCCACTTGCTGTTGGGCCTGGCGCTTCCCTGCCTCCGTGGCCCGTAGCAAACCCTCCACCGGCTCAAGCCTTTACTCTCACTTCCTTCTTATTGTGGCCTTCAGAGTCTTTGTACCTAAGTTCTGGGCCACTGCCTGCCACTACTCCCCACTCCCTGCCCAACAGCAAATACTTTTCAAACGAGAAACCAACTGGGCACCCTGCCCAGGGGCCCCTTAGTGTGCCTTCCACAGGACCCTCCGTGGGGCTGGCCAGGTGGCCTGGCTGTCACCGAGTTCGAGGCGACGCTCTTCCCAACTCTCCAGGCTTCCTCTCTCTCTGCCAGGGCTCCGACTCCTACTGCAGTTACTGTTCCTGCTCTTACCTGGAACAGACTCTGAAGGCTGGCTTTGAGTAGCCGACCCAGCTCTCTGCCTCCAAGGAAAAACGGCTTTATAAATCCCACCCTCATTAACTCGTTCTTTCCCTCGTCTTTTCTAGCAACCCCTTGGGAAAACAAAGACGGGTCTTCTTTACCATAGGCCGGCCCAGGACCGCTCTGGGCAGCGTGATGCCCAGGCAGACATCTCTGCATCCACAGGGCATGGCTCATGCCAAGCTTTCTGTGGGCATCTGATTACTTCCCAGTCTCCTCTGAAAGACCTGCTCGGTGATCTGGTCTCGGCCCTGCATCCTCTCTCTCCTGGAATTCCCACCTTCTGGCTTACTCTGCAGTTCTGTGAACTGGGGGCTGAACAGCTTGTCAGGTATCTGGCTGGGGAGTCACGTGTCACCAGCTCACCACCTCCGCGCTCTCACCCGCTGCAGAGAGGGGCTTGGAAACCCTCAAGTTCCTCTGTGCTCTACCACGATGCCTCGAGAACCACTAGCAATGTTCGAGTCCAATCTGCCCACTTCCTTCTGGTACCCAAATTCCTAAGAATTGAGCACCCAGCATTTCCCACTGGAAGATGAAATGTCAATTCTCAAGATACAAACTTCTGAGTTTTCTGCTAATAGAAAGGAAAAGAAGTCTTCAAAATTACTTTCAACTTCCTGAAGCTTCAGGATACTTTCAATGCAGAGTTTTATATTTAGGATCCTATGAATTATACAGAGAACCATGGGCTGGTGGATCGCTTCCAAATATTATAGTAGAAATTATATTTCCCTCCCCTTTGATAATTAGTTCAAGGTCTTCACCGCAAGTGACATCATGTCTCAGAAGCAAAAATAGGTCCCTATTAAGACTATGTAACGTCTTCTGTCCAGCAGATCCTGCTTCCTCTTTATGCTCTAGTCTCCCCACCTTCCTAATTGGCTCTCCAACCTCAAAGCTTTTTCTTGCTGCTGTCTGGAACCTCAGATATATTAGAGACAGCCTGACTGTGTGGGGTGAGAAGCTTGGCTATGCTGATTGCATTTTTTTTTTGTTTTTTTTGAGACAGAGTCTCGCTTTGTTGCCTGGGCTAGAGTGAGTGCCGTGGTGTCAGCCTAGCTCACAGCAACCTCAAACTCCTGGGCTCAAGCGATCCTCCTGCCTCAGCCTCCCGAGTAGCTGGGACTACATGCATGCACCACCATGCCCAGCTAATTTTTTCTTTATATTTTTAGCTGTCCAGATCATTTCTTTCTATTTTTAGTAGAGACGGGGTCTCACTCTTGCTCAGGCTGGTC
>CM052450.1:15967959-15999881 GCA_028533085.1 Varecia variegata | reverse complement strand
GATAATTTACATCCTCTGTTAAACCTAATGGGGATGAGATAAGAACAGCCTCCTTACTGAGCATTCAGGGCAATGTGCTAACGTCCTGTGTGCTTCCTGTACATTATCTCATTTAATACTGAAAAGAAATCTGTGAAAGTTTCCCATTTAACATAAGAGGTCAGTGAAGTTGAAAGCATAAGAAAGTTGCCAAAGGGTAGAGTTGGGATTCAAGCTCTTGGGCTGAGTTCCGGGTTCTGCTGCCCTTCTGTGGGCTCCTACTTGGACAAGAACTTGAACTTTAATGGCACTTAAATGACGAAGGGACATTTGGGCACTAGATGCAATCATGGCCTAGAATTTATTAATATTACCCCCTGCAAGCCTCATACTTGGAATTCAGAAATGAAAGGAACTATTACGAGATTGAAATCTCTATCTCCTTCAGTCTGACATGAAGGCATTCTATCTTCTACTATAGTATACAGAGCAAAAATAAAAACAGAATGCATTTCATTTCCATATTCAAAAAGATAAAAATCATGGATTTCAGAATGTTTTTTAGTGGTTAATTGTATCTCTGCAACAGCTGAGGGGAACACTCATAAAAACATTATCTTTTAGTGTTTGGGGATTATTAAAATCAAGGAAAAGAAAATTATAGAAGCTTTAGCTTTTAGATCCATCACCCCTTTGACAAATGTGCTTAATCCTTTAGATTTAACTCCTATTTACAAAAACCAAAAATCCGAAAAAGGCAATCTGCTGCTTTGGGGAAACGTTTGAATGGGAATCAAGAGAGCTGGTTCTGGTCCCCACAATTCTATCCAGTAGCCATTTGATACCACCAGCAATGGACCAAAATACACCAGAATGAAATGTACGATCCCCAAACAAGGTGAATTCTAAAGTTCTTACCAGCTGTGAAATGCTAGGCCAATGAGTCATGCATCAATCAGGGCCAAAAATAATACAAAGGTTACTCTTAAACAAAACCTCTATTCTTTCAGCTAGGTGTTCATTTGATTAAAGTGACTTATATGAATGAGGGATGGATCAACAGATCTAATCCTTTTAAAGTATTTGGAAACTCAAAAAATTTCCAACTAAGGGAAATTATGGGCAAACTTACTAAAGTACAAGAACTCTTCTGGACCCATCTAGTGTTCTTTATTCAAATAGCTGAGGAATTTTTTACTGTGATAGCTCATCTTTAAGGATGGCTCCCAATGAACCAAGCCTCTCAGTACTCACATCCTGCAATAGACACATTGAATCTGGGCTGGCCCCGTGACTCACTTTCGCTAAATGAATGCAGCAGCAGGAGGCACTCTGTGCCAGTCCTGGGCCTAAGCCATAAGAAGTCTTGGTAGCTTCTCCTTTTGGGAGCCCCAAGTTGCCACTGCAGCTTGTTGTCCCACACTAGCTTTATCAGAATTCAATACATCCAATACAGGCCCCATTTTTAATGCCATCCTTTGTCTTTACTGAAATGCATATAAATCAGGGAAAGACAAAAAGCTCTATTGTGAGCTATAGATGCCTTGATTAAAAGAAGCTTCTGTGTTACCAATATTTTGAATTGTCCCTTTGTTTGGCATGCTGGAGGGAGATGCCTAATGGCTGAGAGGTATGCCTTTCGCTTGTAAAGTGGGCAGTATCAGAAATGGGAAGTGGGATCCTCTACTGGTGAGTCCTTAGGGAGGGTGCTCTTAGCACAGAGATCCATGGAAGCTGATTTCCTTCCTTGGAAGTCAGGGGTGCGTGCACCTGTTTGTGGACAGCAGCCTTTGGCCTTCCCTTTGTCTTCCAGCACTCCTGGTCCCTCTTCCTGGCACTCCAAGCTCTTCTGATCTCTTTACTTCTAGGTACCTAGTTTCTTTTCCCTCAACTGCTCATCAGCTGGTCCTGATACAGTGTGGACTGGTACAAACCTGAAGATGAGACTCTTTTCAGGGAGTTTTTACATCACAAATCAAACAAAGGGATGAAGATGCAACAATTGATATTTTAGGGGAGGTATCCCGGCCCCATGTTTCTTCAATGACATCACTAAGATAGATGCTAAAGTGGCTGATGTTCTCTCTTGCCTCAGGTAAGTAAACTCTGAGAATTTTACTACCTCCATCTCCAGAGTGAGTCGCACACCTAAATGCAAAAAGTATTCCAAGGGGAGGCAACAAACTCTTTCCAGGGGAAACCTCAGGAATGAGCTCTGAGACAGGCTTCAGAGCTTACTAGCAGAACATTGCTCCAATTTCTTCCCTGTAAGATGGGTTAATCACACCTCCTTAAGAGTATTTTTCTGATTATGAAAAGACCCTGTCTCATTTCCAGCAGCTAGTCAACCCTCCTCCCCCGTTCCATTTGTGTGTTTCTGTGTCCTGAACTGCTGAGAATTCAGTTTATGTTTCCAAAGCCTGTAAGAGTTAAGAACAAGGTTACTCGAATCCTGAGAGGTAAAAATTTATTGATTTCTATCATATCAGCATGTTATGATATGGTCACGTGAGCCTGCTCATATAGCTGACTTCTTAGAGAGCCAAAAGAGAATTTTGTTTTTCCTTTTAAAAATACATTTTTTTCAGCAGGAAGAAACATTTTAAAAACAAACATTTTCATATTAAGTGGTAATTAAAAACAATGGCTTTCCCCTAACTCAAGAGGAATGAACAGGGCTGGTCAGCAACAGATCTCTGAGGCTTCACATCTGCCCTCAGGTCTCTGTCCCCAATCTAGTCTTTGTCTTCCAGAAAGTACTTCAGAGGGGAAAAAATTAGAACCTTCCCACAACAGCAGCCTAAATCCAGATAGAAAAAGAGGTAGACTGAACTGTAACTATTTAATTCATTTGGTAGACTGTGCAAGATACTTTAATATGTTTAAATTTTTCAGTGGGATCAAACATGTTCTACAAATTCCTAAACAATTGATGTTTTAAATGCTAACAAAATCTTAGAGATGCCTATACCACAGTTTACTTAGCTTTGAGAAATGAAAGTATAAAACCAACTTTATAAACATGCAAGCTTCCCATGTATTTCAGGAAAAGTTTGCTTTAATCAAATTCTTCAAAATCAAAAGCTCACCCTATAGGACTGATGTTAATGTTTTTCCCACCCTTTAAAGCCCCTGCCAGGGTCAGTGATAGGAATTTCCTGAGATCAGTGAGTAGATTAACTATGAGAAGTTTAAACTGATAGTTAAAAAATAAAACAAAAATAGGACGGGGCAGTGGTGTGCTGGATACAGTTCCTACTGGCTCTCAAGAGCCAATGGTTAAATTTTAGAATTTTGCCAGCAGTTGTTAAGCAGTCATTATTAAAATTAAATCATATAAACTTATAATTAGTGTTGAAGCTCAAAGTGGTTTCAGTTTAATGAGTGTAATTTGTACAAGAGTAAGAAATAGTTTAACAGTAGATCACATATCAGATTGAATGACAATAAATTTATTGGGAAATGGGTTAGTAGATTAGGTTGTAATGTCACTTTTCATTTATTTTTTATTTTTTATTATTTTTTTCTTTTTTCTCCATCTCTTGCATGGAATCACTTTTCAAATTATGGCTGAAATGCAACCATAGGTTGGCTATGAGTTCTGTGAAAAGCAATTAAGTGCCCTGTGAGAATCAACTGGCTATATGGGATTTACAATGAAGTATTTATATCTTACTTGTTAATTGTGTTATCCATCCTTGCTATCAGTGAAATTTGTAACAAACTTATGTATATTTGTATACATAATTTTTTTCCAGGACAGCAGACTGCTAAACATTTACCACCACACCACCAGATGGGGAGAATGGAAAGGAGGGGAGAAATATTTTTAAACCAAAGAAGGAAGTCTGACATTTTTTCATTTGGTTTTGCAGTTTGCCCTCAGCATCCAACTGCCAAGGTATGCTGTAGGTACATGCCTACAGATGTTAATGCCCACATAGCTACAGTAAATCACAAGTACCCCATCCCCACTACTAAGAATTAAAAGCACTTTACTTGAAAAAAATCAACTTTATTTTTTCTAGGTTAAAAAAAAATAGAACCAGCTATTAATTTTTGTTGAGAAAATGCTCCGTTTGGTGTTCACATCTAAATTTCTGAAAAGGTGATCTGGTTATTAAAATCATCCCAAATGCATTCATAAACCAGATCCACATGTGACCAGCCCTTTACAAAAATTAATTACAGTTGCCACAGCCTTTACATTCATTCTTACCACACGTTACAACATGCAGATACACAAAGAAAGAAAGGTCAATAAGCTGAAGTAAACATTACGGCATCAGGAAAACAAAAAGCTATCTGTATAAAATAAATACAATTTTGTAATAACAGTAAAGGAAATGAAAGCATTTAACAAAAATAATGGCAGTTGAATGTATAACCATCTCATTACCCAATCATAAAATAAGTTACTGTAAAATGCATAGACTCCTTACATGTAAAGAATGTGTGCATCACAGTCATGTGTTCAACAGTTTTACACAATAAAAATAAAGCCATTCAAGATATGTGTGCATACTTTGCAACTAGATACATTTAAAAAATTTTTTTGCTCTTTAAAAAATATTAAAATGTAAAAATCCTCAGATGGAAATTTTGCAGAAAACCCCATATTTTATCTTCCATATGGCTACAGTCACCCTCCCCCAACAGTTCAGCACCCTCAGCTTATTCCCAGGGTTCAGTTCCTAATTGTTGGGGATTGGTGCAAAATAACTACAATAAAGCACCAACCAATGACTGCTCCAGAGAATATCTGGCCCCTTTGTGATCTAGAAGTTTCCAACTCAAGTGGTTTTGGTCCTAAACCTGGTAGTCTCTATGCCTTCTGCTGCCCAGTGCTGCTTTTGATTTTGCCTTTCATGCTAACAGATGTAAGGCTCATAGCACTGCAGGGCAAAAAATATAACAAACCATTTTATCCAGCCTTTGTGGACCAGAGCTGAACATGCTCGTAATGGTAACTCTGGAGTGAAGAACTGTGTCATGATTTCAAAGAAAAGAACGAAGAAAACAATTAACTCTTCCTATTCAGTAGTGCAAATAAAACATTTTCTTTTCAAATATAAAAAGAATCCAAGAAGACTATCCATGATTCAAGACTACTTTCTAGGATTATAACCAGGACTAACTAGTTCAGAAGAGTCTTAAGGGAATTGATTGTCAAAAAACATTACGAAGACAAATCCACAAGAAGTGCGCAACATGAGCAAAGAATGAAGAGGCAATCTAACATCAACCCAAAGACAGCAACACTAGAATGATGTTCTGAGGTTTACATTTGGTGATTTAAAATCTCACTTTCATAAAAAGGCTTGAGAACAATTTCAATACCACCAACTCTTGACTATTCAGGGATGCCTTTTCTACCCCGTGGATTATTCAGCCTTCTGTATTTCCTTTTCCAGATAGCTGTCTTTCCATATCATTTCACTACTTCCTAACACAGCCATAAATACATATGCAAAAGAAACTAATAAACAACTCAAATAATTTTTTTTAATTAGTAAGCATCCCTAAGGGAAAAAAAATGTTTGATGGGAATAAAAATTCAAACTCCTAAATGAAATTAGATTTTTGGCTTACCTATCAGTTATTACTGGATTAACTATCCAGTTATTAATTATCTAGTAATGCCTACTTCCTTTACTGTGGAAAATTAAGGGTTGGTTGTAATATTAAAAACTAATAATATGATAGATCTGAACTTACAGCTATCTTTTAGAAAATCTACTATTTAGACTCTCAACTAATTTGTCCACCCAAATATCATTTTCCATTCTGTAATTTTTCTTTACCTTTCCCATTGCTTATAGGTTTCTCCATAATATATGTATATTTCAACACCAATAATTGTTTGTGAAGTTAAGAGTGAACTGCTGGCTTGGTCACTTTTATAGCTGGATTTGCCTGTGGCCAAGCAGATGCTCCATCACTGTGACTTGTTGATACCAGGATTCCAGCAATGAGTTCTCAACTCCATCTGCTTGGGAGCCTAGGTAGTTCAGCCAAGAACAAGAAGCGCTGAGATTCTACAAGCTACTGGTATAAAACTGGCACAATTTTATTTTCTTTCCCCTTGACAAAATATATATCCTTTAATCCTCCTTTCATCTCACTTTACAAAGAAAGTACAAATCAGGAATTTTTATTCGGTTCTGTACAGTGGCATATTGCTGCTTCCCCAGACTGCCATATAAGAACACTGATTTCTCTCTTCACATTCTCTAGTGCAAGCAGGAGAACTCCAGTTACTGGTAAGGAAAGCACTATCAATGCTCTCAAACAAAGGTATTTTGCAAACAGAAGAGAGAGAACATGTTGACAAAGAATCAAAGAGGGATAGGGCAGATCAAATAAACATCTATTTACAACACACAGATCTATTTTCAAAAATTAATTCACACATCTATTGGTATTTGTCACCCTGGAGACTGTGGAAATGAGACTGTACTTGAAAAGTAGAGCATCTTACAGACAGTTTGTTTAACATGTACAGTATACTAAACAATGTCATGTTCCTTTGGAGCACAGTGATGTCAAAGTGGTCCTAAGCCACATTTATGTACACGTTTTTATTTGGATAGGAGAACTGGCTACTCTCCCCTGTGGTTTGCTTTAGCGAGGAGGAAAGGTCTCCTAGCTGAGGCTATGCATGTGTACTTGACAGTGAGCACCTTCTCCCCCAGATGGCTGGCTAATCTCTCAAATGAATACTTTCAATTCATCTTGGAGCTTAGCAATGTTCGCTGGGCCTCGCACAGAAGCACTGTTATACTTCCACGTGCCTTCCACCTTCATACCTCTAAACCAAAACTGGTTTCACTTGTTCACTGTCACTGCAGGACACAGAATGAAATGCTTAGATTTCAAGAACATTACCTTTCATAACAACCATTACCAAACCAAACGCATGAACACTGTCTTCTGCATTTGACCAGTAGTAGCATAATATTCGATGAGGTATTTCAGTTAACACACCACTCTCTTTCACGTATGCACTGAGTAATTCTGCAGATGAAGCTGCTGTGGGCTTTTATTTGGTGTTGCTTTGCCTTTCCCACACAACTGGGGGAAGAGTCACATCTTTTCAGTTTTTTTGGTTTATTTAAAAATAGAAAACATTAAGCCTTTATTTTTCATAGCCTACTTCTCAGAATCATTATTTGTGTGACTAGTGACAACAGGGAATCTACAATGCTCGTATCATAGGAAACTACCACTGACTTGCTAGGATCTTAATAGTCTTACGACCCCAAACCGAAACTCACACTCTATCTCAACACTGACACGGTACCAGCACTTTGTGAGAAGAGTATGGTTCTCCTGTGAGGTAAATCACATGGACACAGTGACAAATTTTTAAACATGTTTTCTAGAAATAGAAACTTGACTTTATCCTCTTCAAAAGCAATTGAAAGAGATTGGGAAGCCTTCTGTGCTGGTCTCTCTCCTGGCTACACCCACACTGAGAGGGGCTGCTCCTCAATGTGATGACAGAACAGACTATCGTCGGCACAGGTTCTGGGGGTGCCACGTGAGAACTTGTCACCATTATAAGCCACTAGCTCCCATTTTTCTCATGAACTAGACTATTTCCCCTTAAATTGATCATTTAAATGTTTTATATTAATTTGTTTCGACCATCCCCAAATGCATTTAGTACGAATGTCAAAATGAAAAAAAAAAAAAAAACCCAAACAAGCCTCTAAGGTACAAATAGAGGCATCACGTCAGGGGGGTGACCCACGCAGTGGGGGGTGACCCACGCAGGGCGGGGCTCTGCTGGCAGGTAAGTGAACACCAGAGACGAGACAGCCTCTCACGGATATGCTTACATTGGTTTTCAGGCTGCATCACTAATTCTTTGCTCTATTTTCCTCTGATAAAAGTGCATTTTATAAAATACAATTATCAATCTATGATATGCCTTCTATATAAAATGGGAAATCAGACAAGGGAAAGCACTAGTGCATGTAAACACAGCGTTGGGCTGGGCTGACCTTTGTAAAGAACACATTCTAGTACCAGAGTGGGTTCAGTGGACACTGCTTTTCCCCCACAGAGAATGCCAACAATGTACCTCTGCTAGTTGTTGAGGACTGGAGTTTGTTACTGCAAAGGACAGGGAAACAGTTCTGCAGAAGGTGCTAACCAGCTCCCCTCAAGGTTTCTAGTAACAGCACGAGTTGGTAGAAATGAGGGCGTTCTAGACTACTAGCTAAGAGGGACTAATACAACTTTCTGAGCTTGAACTAAATGACCAAGTATATCTGGTGGCAACAGAATTTCCCTCAGATGGTCTTCTAGGATGATTTTATGATTTCCTCTTCTCCAAATGTGATGTTTGCGTAAATATGTGGTAGAGTGTATCTTTTTAAAACATGAACAGTTCTTAAAATATATTAGCAGGTCATTATATCACTAAGCCTCATTTTAGTAGAATTTTAAAATATCCCAAAGGGGGATAAATATTAATCCATCCATTGAATTTCCTTTGCTTTTTTTTTTTTTTTTTTTTACATATTCTGAGTTGCACATGTAAAATAATGCACACTTATGAAAGAAAGTCTGAACTCCTATGGCGACCTTGACAAGTCCAAGTCAATTCCTAAAACAGGTAATGGTAGAAATACTGAATGATGCTGTACCACATATAGCCTGACAAAAATGCAAAAGACTGTATGAGAAATATCCACATGTTGCTGAGGCGCATCTCCCTGGACATGGCTTCCTTCTGGCCTTTGGAAGGTGGAAAAGCTCCTAGAAAACAAGATAGAAATATTAATTTGTTTTACTTTAGTGGCAGGTTAACTAGAGGGTGAAGGGGTGTGTATGTGGGGTGTGTGTGTGTGTGTGTGTGTGTGTGTGTAAAGCTTCTTCTGTGAGTTTCCATTGCTCTAGAAGAGAGATCTCATTTGAAATACAAATTTCCAAACTTTCTAGCTGTTTCCTGCCTCTGAGCCTTTGCCTTTCTTCTCTGCCTGGGATGCTCTCTCTCCATGTCAGTGAATGGCTGGCATCCTTCTCATAGAAAAAATAGCTGCCTCCCTGGCCTCAGTCACTCTCTCTCAGCTCCATGTTTATTTCCTTCCTGGCATTTTCCCCAGTCTGTAACGGTCCTGATCTAGCTTTTGTTCTTTCTGCAGACTTGTTGACGATCTGTCTCCCACTGGAATATAATCTGCATGAGAGCAGGCACTCTAGCTGCCTTGTTTCCCACCAGATCCGCAGAGATTTCCACACTGGTCTGGACACAGGATGTGTGAAATTGACATTAAATAATTTCTGAAACAGCATAATTTATACTAAGTTCTCTATTTATAAACTAAGGGTTTTTTCACCACAAAAAAGTGGCTGCATAACACTGACATTTTCAAAAGGCAATATGCTTTAGGAAATATATCTTAATAATATAAAGCAATACAAAGTAAACAGGTATCTCTGCGTTTGTTTCTGGGAAGGAAAGCTAGATCACTTCAGAGCAATATTACCTAAGGTCATCTTGATAACACTCTTCAGCATTTCAAATGGTCTTTGTCCTTGCTGATAATCCTTTAGGGTAAGCTGATTCATGAGGGGATTTGCTTCTCACAGGCAATTTACAGAATGTACTTTCAAGTTTCAAGATCTAATATGCAGATAGCTTTGTTATTAATAAAAAGAGACTTCCATTATTGTTGCTACAATTTAGCAATTATTTAGAGGATGCTGTGTACCTGTTTCATAAAATTGTGATAAGAGGTCTTCTTTTTCAATGAACCGTTGATAGAGCCAATTGGTAAGGTCATCAGTCTCCAGGGGTACATCTTTAATTGGAAAGATCCTATTAAGAGTTAGAAAAAAAAGCTTAAGACTACTTTAAATCCAGAAGTTGAAATCATTCAGGAACACATGGATGATGAAAAGCTGAATAAAATTGTTTCACCTTTTGCTTTTGCAGGCATTGGTTTCTTCGGCTTCTCAAGGCATCTTGGTTTTGTAAAACTGTTGTTGATTACACGACAGAGTTCATTTATTCAAACATTCACTAGCCCATTATGTTAGGTCCAGTGCTAGGTGCTGAAAATTTATCTGCTGAATTATCTTTTATGTATGAATAATTACTAAGAATAACTGTCTTCCCATGTTTGTGGGTTTAAGTAGGAATGGTATTTAGAACAGATGAGGTTTTCAAATGCAGCTAAACCAGAACACGTTTAGTCATTTAGTTAAATGCTCAACCTAATAATGTATCTTAGCAATGTTCTTTTAGTGGGAACGTCTGAGAACCAGGCAGAATCTGCCCAAATTATTAGCTTTTCACTAATTCTACCAGAGATAGATATTGGTTTCATGAATAGAGACAACTTTTACTGATTGGGAGTGGCTACTGGAACACGGCTCTGAAGATTCTGAGACTGTGTGTTGACTCACCAGGAAATGAGGTTGTAATGATTAGTGATGTCTATGGAAGGGAGAGGAGAAAGGGGCAACACAAGCACTATGTATTTGCTGACCTTGAGAAAGAGTTTCTTTCTTTTTTCTTTTCCAATTCTGGGTGTGTGTGTGTGTGTGTCTTTTTTTTTTCTATATCAAAGGTATAAAGGTACATAGTCTAAAAGGTCAGCAAAGGTTTGCGTGCAAATGGCAGTCCTGTCCCTCTCCCTTTGTTTCTCCCTCCCTAGAAGGATTGATTTTCACCTCTTTTAGCCAGTTACCTTCGTGTTTATTACCATGTTTCTTCTTCAGTTTTAAGCCTGTCTCCCGTCTTCCCACTATGGAAGACGAAGATTAAGGCCTTTCCTTCTATTCCAACCACACACACACATTCTTCCAACCTTCCCAGCAGAGTTGTCCAGTAATTTCAGTGAGCTCAGTATTAGGCATTTATATATTATAATCAAGTAAAGATGTCCATAGTTAAGCCATGGAATAAATCATGGCTACTTTTCCTTTCTTGTGCAATTTTTATTTTCCCTGCATTGAACAGTTATATTGTTTTTCATTTGCTTAATTTTCTATGTACATATAACTAATTCAACCGCCAGCTCTCAGCCACTTGTCTAGGATCAGTTCTCTGGATCTGGTCTGCAAGCTTTTTCTTAAAGGGCTGGAAAGAAAATACTCCAGGCTTTCTGGGTGGAATGGTCTCTGTCGCAGCTACTCAGCTCTGCCCTGCAGTATGAATGCAGCCAGAAACAATTTATAAATAAATGTACATAGCTGTGTTCAAACAAAATTTTATTTAAAAAACAGCCAGTGGACCAGACTGATCTGTGGTCTAGATCTTCTCCCAAGATATTCCCTTGCATCAAACATTCTTTCCATTTCACCTTTCTCAAGAAATTTCACCCAGACTTTGGATGTGTAACCTGCAGTTTTCATTCTGTGAAGTCCCTTCACCATTACCCTGGTGAGTCCCTGCACTCCTAGGATGGATAGAATGTTTCTTATACTTCATGGCTTCCTCTTTCTCTAATTACTCATTTTGACAGAGCATATCCTTTAGCAGTTTCTTGAGAAAGGGTACTTGAAATCTTGCTGAAATCTTGCACGTCTGCCAATCTTTTTTCCTAGTTTATAATTTGGCTAGATAAAGGATTCAGGGTTAGAAAACCATTTTCTTCCATCTCTATCTTTTTGTCCTCCTTTCTGGGAAATTTCTTATTTAACTTCTAACTTTTTACTGAGTTTTTATTTATTTTACTGTATTTTTAATTTTTAAGAGCTCTTTTGGCCGGGCGTGGTGGCTCACGCCTGTAATCCTAGCACTCTGGGAGGCCGAGGCGGGTGGATCGCTCGAGGTCAGGAGTTCGAGACTAGCCTGAGCAAGAGTGAGACCCCGTCTCTACTAAAAAAATAGAAAGAAATTATCTGGCCAACTAAAAAATATATATATATACAAAAAAAAAAAAATTAGCCAGGCATGGTGGCGCATGCCTGTAGTCCCAGCTACTCGGGAGGCTGAGGCAGTAGGATCTCTTAAGCCCAGGAGTTTGAGGTTCCTGTGAGCTAGGCTGACGCCACGGCACTCACTCTAGCCCGGGCAACAAAGCGAGACTCTGTCTCAAAAAAAAAAAAAAAAAAAAAAAGCTCTTTTATTTGGAATGTTCATTTTTTAATAGTATGCTAGTATTGTTTTATTTGTGCAATATCTTATCTTTATGAGAAGTTTTTAAAATTATAATGGAAAATTTTAAACATTCATAAAAGGAGAGAAAAGGGTTAATGAACTCCCATGTACTATTAGAATTTTGGAAGTGGTCCTCTCCATGTATACTCCCTGTTTCTCCATGTCACCTTCTTAAGTTTGTTTTAGTCTTTATCTTTCAGAGTTCAGGTTGGTTAGATTACCAGTGATCTGGTCATTCTTTGCTGTCTGCTCCCATTTACAGATGTGGGACTAAATAGCTGACAAACTAGCTCTCAGCACATGAATAGACTCTGTTGCCGGTGAGCCTCACTGAGGATTATCTGGCTGCACCGTTTAAATTGGTCTTTCCTCTGGAACTCATCCACTTCCCCAGAGAAAGATCCTCTAATTTCCTGCCTGGAGAGCTGAAGGCCGGATTGCTAGCTTTCTGGGAGCTGGTGAGATAGAGAAGCGGGCTGGGACTCTGAGCGCTCGGCACCCTGATGTGGCTTCACCATACTGTTTTCATTATGGGACCTCTGCGCCTCAGCTGGACCTGCTGTTCCTCAGTCCAGTGACCCTTAATTTCCTTCTCCTGAGTAAATTTATTCCACTATCTGCCAGGGTAGGGAAAGAATAATCACCAGCTGTGGGATGCAGGGTGGGGGTTTTGGGGATCTGAGCTCTTCTTAAACAGACTCCAAGCAGTCTTTCCGAGTTTAGCAATGCTTTCAACCTCATTTCTACAGGTACTGCGGCTGCTAGTCTTTTGGAAGTTCTACAGTATAAGTCAGGTTGGCTCTTGGCCCAGATTTTGTTGCCATTGTCTTTCACACTGTTCTCATCCTTGTGGTTTTATAGCTTAAAAAAACCCACTTAGTGCTGACAAGAATGATTATACTCATACTCCTTCAAAGGCTTTTTAAAATTGCTCATGGCATAGTCATTTGCATGTACTTTGAAAAAACAATCAGAAATGAACATTACTTATGAATTACATTATAATCAGATCCCTTTCTCTTGTTATTTAAACATTTAAATATCAGATTGGGGGTATTTTAATATCCAAATTTAAGTATGAATGGACAGGAAAAAGAGAGGAAAGAAGAAAGGAGCATGGTATGAAAACTCTATTAAAAATCAATTTCAAGAACTCACATGGTTTTGATTAAAATTTTACTTTCAAAAATTTAAAAGGATGAAAGGTAACCAAAATACAGTTTTATTTACATAGAAAATAACTCTCCCATTTTTAACCATCTTTCTATTTCCCAAAATATAATACTACATTGCTCTAAAGCAGTAATATAGAAGTGTTTTGGTTGGCCAAATATTTTAATGGAGTAGGCGATCCTAAGGTCCAGAAACTTCACGTTTCAGCCTGCTACTATAAAATCACCTATCACCCCTTATTATTAGGACTTTAATTTCCCCTGCTCTGAAAGATGAATTAAAGAACATCTTCACTTTTAAAAAGAGAAAAAAATATTGGAAATGCTTACACTACATAAAATCATCCTATAGGCTAATATTTTTTTTTTTTTGAGACAGAGTCTCACTCCGTTGCCCGGGCTAGAGTGAATGCCATGGTGTCAGCTTAGCTCACAGCAACCTCAAACTCCTGAGCTCAAGCGATCCTTCTGCCTCAGCCTCCCGAGTAGCTGGGACTACAGGCATGTGCCATCATGCCTGGCTAATTTTTCTATATATATTTTTAGCTGTCCATATAATTTCTTTCTATTTTTAGTAGAGACGGGGTCTCGCTCTTGCTCAGGCTGGTCTCGAACTCCTGACCTCGAGCAATCCACCCGCCTCGGCCTCCCAGAGTGCTAGGATTACAGGCGTGAGCCACCTCACCCAGCCTAGGCTAATATTTTTATTAGTCCTTTTAAGACCTATACTCCTAAGTAATTGAAAGATCTCTTTTCAAACTAAAAATTTCTCCTCTACATTCTCCACCTCAGGTTCTGATATGCCTCACTGTGTGCATAAGTGGGACTCCCTGGCTGAGATCAGGAGTTCGAGACCAGCCTGAAAAAGAGCAAGACCCCATTTCTACTAAAAATAGAAAAACTTAGCCAGGGGTAGTCCCAGCTACTCAGGAGGCTGAAGCAAGAGGATTGCTTGAGCCTAGGAGTTTGAGGTTGCAGTGAGCTACGATGATGCCACTGCTCGCTAGTGAGACTCTGTCTCAAAAAATAATGCTCTCAAAACTAAAAGTAAAAAAATAAAAAAAATTAAATGCATTAGTAATTCTGAAAGATATTGCTACATTGTCTTCAAAAAGATTGTATCAGTTTAGATTTCCACTAGCAATTTATGAGAATGCCTTTTATGGAAAGATTTTTAAACTGGAGAATAACAAAGTCAGAAGGCTCTCATTTAAGTATAGAGGATGGCTAGTGTTGTTTCTCAACTGTTCTATGCTAGTTTGGGGACATACTCTTGGGGATCCATCCATGAGTTCTCTTTAAGAATACCGACATCTTGTGTTTTTCATTTCAACATTAATATTAATTAATAAAAACATTCTGAACCATAAACATCTTATAATTAAGTAATGCCATGTGATTTTGGTGCCTATGTTTATAATCATTTTGGTATAATGCAGTACTACTTTAAAAGTCCAGAAAAGCAAACAGGGGCATACTTAAAAGCAAAACCTATTCTCTCACCCCTTAAGGGTTGATATTTAGCTGAAACTCTCCCTGTGACTTTTAATATCCATTACAATCAGAGAGTTCTGTTTCCTGTAACAATGATAAATTCTGGATAAAACATAAAAAGTAATTAGTGGATGGCACTGGAGAGCGACTAAGAGCAGGCAGATATTGGAGAGTCAGCACTTGGAAGACAGGTGTGGCACTGGGTGCATTTCTCATTTTTTTATAGCTTTTTACTTGAGAGTAGTACCCAGTCAGTGCTGTGCAGGGAGGCTAAACCTTATACAGAAACATGGATAAGTCTTACTGGTTGAAGAATCGAGGACAGAGATTAGGGCGACCATAGCAGCTTCAAAGTGAGGAATCCAGAGAGGAGTAAGCACAGGGTGGGGGCCACAAACTCTGAGTATGAGCCCCACCCACATCTCTGGATGACCCCTGAACTATATATGTATGGGGCTGACTCCAAGCAGAATAAAGCCCCACAACTCAGCCAGCACAGTTCTGGGCACAAGGGAGGCGGTCAGGGCTACACAGGAAATTTAACTGTTTGTTTCTTTCTCTTTCCTCCAATTTAAATGTCCTTAAATATTTGAATGTTTAGGAAGGTCAATTAACTTCATCCTGATCTTAGAGGTATATCTTAAAAGTTAAGATGTAAATTTAAAACTTAAAATATAGATGTTGTTTTTAAAGCAAATGGTATTACAAATTACTAAGTTTTAACTTACAGAAAATTTAATAGTATCTTAACACAGTTTTGCAGTGTAAGTACTAATAGAACTTTTTAAACTATTCACCTCTACCACACTGAGTAGCAGCCAAATATTTGCATTACTTTTTGACTCCTAAAAATATATTATTTCTGCCTTCTTGACACTCAATATTTAGTATAGAAAGTTTATGCATGCAACCACTCTTAGGAATCTCTCACCAAGGGAAAAGATTCTCCAGCTTTTTTTAAAAAAATAAAATAAATCCACCCAAAGCAAATGTCTTTCCAATCTGTTATCACTCAGCTAATTACAGTAGTCCTGGCACCCTTCCCATTAAGAACCCACGTCAGAGCCTGTCATCAGATACCATTCTCTTAGCCACAGGTATCGGGGTATAGGAATGTGCTCAGAACCAATTAGGGCCAAGGAGATGATAATGGAAGTTATCACTAACGGGGCTTTAGGAAAAAGTTTAAGAGAGATCACAAGAAAAATAAAGTCTATTTTTCCTCTTGCTGTTATCTTTCATGGGAAGTATGAGGGTTTGAATTTCTGGGACACCCACCCAGCTCTTGGCTGAGTAGGAAACCAACATACAGAGGAGAGAAGAGCTGGAAGAAATTGAGCTTGAGTCACCAGATTGAGTGTATCATGGAACTTGTCCTATTTTGGATATCTAGTTACAGGAGCCTAACTCTGTTTGAATTGGGCTTTCAGTTACTTAGAGATACAAATATTTAGCTTGACTTTTAAGGTAAACAAAAATCTGAACTCAACTTTCCACCTTATTTTCTACAACTTCCCTTTATGCATGTTATATTACAGACTACTTACTGTTTCCTACACATGTGCTACACATCCACAGTTCTGTGTATTTGTTCATCCAGTGACTACTGCACATTGTTTGCCCACCCATCCACCACTCTCATCTCTACCTATCTAAATTCTATCTATCATCCTTTAAGGACTAGTGGAAGTCCTCCATAAAGTTTTCTCGGATCTAATAAGGCCACAAGCCCAGTGGTTAGCACAGAACAGGTACCTTTTGTGAGAGAGAGAAAAACTTGCTGAATCACATCAGATAATACTTGCAGTACATATTTTGTTGTGTAAGATTAATTTAGTTTCTGTTAATATAAAATCAGGCCTAATCAACCTAAGGATAACTTAGCAAGAACCAAAGGGCTAAAGAAGATCTCAAAATAGTATTTAAAATATCTTTATGAGGAAAAAAACTGACATTAAAAATAAGGCTGCATTAAACAGAGAGAGTTTAGGTTTACCATCTGAACTCTTGAAAGAACAGTGATGAGACTGGTGAAGCATCTATCTCTTCAAATGGGGGTTAGCATGGGGGGGGGGCTGTGTGTTGGCAGAGAATTTACCCACCATCTGCCCGACATAGCTTGGATATTCTCTTGCCTGAAGAGACAGCCAGGAGGGCAGAGCAAATGCTCCCTCACGAGTAATCTACTTCTATTACTCTGATTGGTCACCATAGGATTAAAACATTAAAACGACTAATCCCCTAATATGGCAAAGGATTAAATTTATTGAATACCAGTCCTCTTGGAATCAAATAAGGAGTTCTTATCATATTTAAAGAAATAAATGCATACATATCAGAAATAAACCTTTACAGTACCAATAGCCGTCCAAATGAAAAATTAGCTAATTTTTGAGAAATGAAAATTCTTATCAATAATCCAGAATAGTCTTAAATACAGAGTATTCTACCAAAACCTAAAGATCAGATTTAGGAGCACTAGATGAAATTATGCTTTCAGAAAAAGATGAAAAGTAGTGCTAAGCAGCTGGCACCACCTTATTTGAGTTAGAACATTTAAATTTTTATGCCACCAAGACTCCAAAATGTGAGCCAACAGACAACATGGCTAAACCCTCAAGTTAGTTATGTCAATTTCATGTAAGGGACTAAGCACCGAAGAAGATTCTGAGATAAATGGTTCCTGCTTTCAAAAGCTAATAATCTAGCAGAAGAATAACAAAAGTGAACCACCAGAATATGATAGATGTTGTATAAGGGGTTTCAAGAACTGATGCGTGAGTCTAAATGAAGGGATGTACGTGTTTACACACAGCACAGGATATAAGGAAAAGGTATCACTTGAGTTTTCCCTAAAAGAGTAAGTAGGATGCTATGGTTTGAATGATGTTGAAACTTAATCCTCAATGTTAACAGTATTAAGAGGTGGGGACTTTTAAGAGGTGACTGGGTCATGCCCTTATGAATGAACTAATCCACTCATGGGTTAATGCAGTGGTCCCCAATCTTTTTGGTACCAGGTACAGGTTTCATGGAAGACAATTTTTCCACAGACAGGAGTGGGAGAAATGTAATTCAAGTGCATTACATTTATTGTGCACTCAGACCTCTCTGCTAATGATAATCTAAATTTGCAGCTGCTTCCCAGCGCTAGCATCACTGCCTCAGCTCCACCTCAGATCATCAGGCATTAGGTTCTCATAAGGAGCCACAACCTAGATCCCTTGCAATGTGCAGTTGACAGCAGGGTTTGCACCCCTATGAGAATCTAATGCCGCCACTGGTCTGGCAGGAGACGGGGCTCAGGCGGTGATGTGCGTAATGGGGAGCAGCTGTACACACAGATGAAGCTTCGCCTGCTCGCCAGCTGCTCCCTTCCTGCTGTGAGGCCCACTTCCTAAAAGGCCACAAACCAGTACCGGTCTGTAGCCCAGGAGTTGGGGACCAAAGGGTTAAAGGATTAATGGGTTATCATGGGAGTGGGTTAGTTATCATGAAGTGGGTCTCTTATAAAAGCCAGTTTGGCTCTCAGTGTGCCCCTCGCACCCCAAGACGCCGCCTGCCATGTTATGATAAAGCCCAAGGCCCTCCCCAGAAGCAAACCAGACGTGGCCACCCAACCTTGAACTTCCTGGCCTCTAGAACTTGAAGAAACAAACTTCCATTCTTTACAAATTACCCAGTCTTTCATATTCTGTTACAGCAATAGAAAAAGAACCAAGATATAGGATTAAAAAATGTTTTAAAAATTTTTAACAAAGTAACACAAACATATAATTTTCAAAAGTCAAAGTGTACTACAAGGTAGACAATTAAAAATACTGGCCCTATACTTTCCCTCCTCAGATACCTGATTCCCAGATACAGCCCTTCCAAGTGTTGTTTCTTTTGCTATTTACCTCCATATAGCTTAGAAACATGCTAATGCTAATACCACTATTTCAGATTATCCCATTTAAAATTTGTGTGTTGACTCCTACTACGGCAGGTAAGAATTTGTCTATCTTTTTTTTTTTTTGAGACACAGTCTCACTCTTGCCCGGCTAGAGTGCTGTGGCATCAGCCTAGCTCGCAGCAACCTCAAACTCCTGGGCTCAAGCAAACCTCCTGCCTCAGCCTCCCAAAGTGCTGGGACTACAGGCATGCGCCACCATGCCCGGCTCATTTTTTTCTGTATCTATTTTTAGTTGTCCATATAATTTCTTTCTATTTTTTAGTAGAGACGGGGTCTCACTCTTGCTCAGACTGGTCTCGAACTCCTGAGCTCAAACGATCCACCCGCCTCAGCTTCCCAGAGAGCTAGGATTACATATATTCTTAATTCTAGTATGTGTGTGTATGCGTGCATATGTGTGTGTGTGTGTGTGTGTGTGTGTATTTTTACATACATATATATATCTATCTCATTGATTTTTGCCCTTTAAGTTGACTTTTACTCAAAAGTTTCAGGCAATCAAATAATCATAGTGACTCTAGAATGTCATTCGTAGACATTTTTAACACTCAGTGAAAAAAATTACTTCAACTGATATTTTCATATTAAAAATTCAGCATAAAAATCATTTTTCAGTGAACTATTTCCACTGACTAAAAACTAAATATTAAAACATTCGCAGCGTCTTGAGGTAGTATTGTTGGATATATTCTGAGTATTAATAAAGAATTTTTACCTGTAATGTACATGTGTGACTGTTGGTTTCCTGTATCCAAGAATCCAGGTTTGAATATCTATAGGTTCAGCTTTAGGATAGGCTATAGTTGTATCTATTATCCACTGGAGGCCTTTTGATTTGCTGCCTGAGAACAAAGAAGAAAAACAGCTTAAAATTAGATCAAATTTTATATTATCTGCAGCAAATAACACAGTTTACTTGAGCAGTGTAAAGCATATCAATTTACCCTTTGCTTTAAGAAAACAGGATAAACTTTGGTGCTACCATCTTATAATGCACTTAAGATGAAATTAAGCAGTGTCTATTATGTTACAAAATGGATAAACCTCAAAAAAAATTAACAAACAAGAGAACACTATTATTTACTGGACATGCACCATTCAAGTATTCAATATAATTATGCACTATGAAGGTCTAATTTATATTTAACACGCCTACAAAACAACTGCCTTTGAGAGGGTCAGAGGCTAAAGTATCACATCACAAAAATGAGAAACAGACTTCAAAACAAAACTGTTCACTAAATATAACCTAATACAATACAAACACCAAGATCTGTGATACTTGGGAGACATTAATGAATATTGGACTATGGCAACAAAATTAAGCAATTTTTGGACATTATCAGTTGCTGCTCTTGTTTATACAAAGTAAAAAAAAACTCCCCCAATTTTAGCAAGAGTTATTAATATATATAAATAAAGCAATAAACCTTCCTTCCCTTTGGAAGGTACAACAGGTAACTGCTATTGTGGAGTGGGGATGGGGAAGTCCGGTTTAGTTTGATCCTTTGCATAGTGTTTTTTTATTCGCGGTATGGAGTAAAGTTGACCAAGAATCGAGTTTGCTGATAGCCAGACTTTAAAGTGCAATGGTCTAATCTTTGTTTGAAGTAAGAGAAAAAAAGAAAACTCATTTTCAAGTGTAAGTACAAATGTGTGCTAGGAATCAATGATATATTACTTTTGTATGTCAAATAATTTAAAACTGGCCTTAAATTCTTTAAAGATTTTAGAACAACATTGTGAAGAAAGAAAAAACGAGCAAAAAAGAAACAAGTAAAAAAATTAATTTTTAAATAAGAGGTATTGCTAAAGGACAAGCTACCAATACTATACATGCTGAAACGTTTAGGAGTAACGTGTACTGATGTCTGCAGCTTATTTTGAGATGTATTAAAAAAAAGAAACTAGCCAGGCGCGGTGGCTCACGCCTGTAATCCTAGCACTCTGGGAGGCTGAGGCGGGTGGACCGTTTGAGCTCAGGAGTTCAAAGAGCAAGACCCCGTCTCTACTAAAAAATAGAAAGAAATTATATGGACAACTAAAAATAGATACAGAAAAAAATGAGCCGGGCATGGTGGCGCATGCCTGTAGTCCCAGCTACTCAGGAGGCTCAGGCAGGAGGACTGCTTGAGCCCAGGAGTTTGAGGTTGCTGTGAGCTAGGCTGACGCCACAGCACTCTAACCTGGGCAACACAGTGAGATTCTGTCTCAAAAAAAAAAAAAAAAAAAAAAAAAAGAAGAAACCAAGATGGACTATTGGATGGATAAAAGGATGGAGAGAGATATGATAAAGCAAATATATTAAAATGTTAATTATAAAACCTAGTTGATCAACTCATGTATATCTACTATATATCTACATGTAAATTCTTTCAACTTTAATGTTGGAATATTTTTATAATAAAATGATAGTGAAAAAAAATCACCAGTTCAGTTTAATATCTGTTAAATCATACGATAAACAACAAAAAATACTAATCCTTTCAAAGTTAATCAGATAGAACTTAATTTTGATCTAGGTGTATAGATCACATATTAAACACAGGCATGGTTTATGTTTACATGGAATAAAATGCTTGTGAATATGAATACTAAAGAAAATAAAATGCAAAATACCAAAACATACAGAAGAAAATAGTAAAATACAGGTAAAACTAGTTTTTAGGTATACTTATGATTTTTTCTAAAGACCTAGAATAAAAATTTTTAATTAAGGTAGGACAAAAAATAAATTACTCTGCTTTGGTTATGAAATTATTTATCTCCAAAAGACAAAAAAAAAAACATGTTTCTTTACTGTTATGCAATCAATATGACAACTGCCCCTACCTTTGAGATCTAGAACATCACAAGGGTATTGACTGGGTGGAACTATTTTAAAACAGCAGTCTTTATTAGAGCAACTAATCCTGTTTGGAAGACATTTGCCTTCAAGCTTTGGCTTGGCTGACATTGCCACAGTGTCTCTCCAGCAGTGAAGCTATTCTGAACTTTCCTTTTCTATTAAAAGACTCTCAATTTGTCTTTTTAATAGATGATGAAAGATTAAGAGAGTTGACTGCCAAGCAGCTGCTTGGGGAAAAACAAATGAAAGGAAAACTCAGTTAAATCTTACGGGCATTATTTCTATGTCTGGTCCTTATCGCATTTAAAAACACATATTTCTAAGGGCCATCACTTCAATTCTTATTTATCTAAAAATAATTTTTTAAAAATTGCAAAATGCTACAAAGGAAACAAGCCTAGTGAGTGTCTTTCAGCTTTTTAATTTATGACCAAACTTTCATAGCAGTATCTTAGATAAACTTGTTCAAGCTATTGGCACAAATACCTTCTGCAAAACTTTACAATGTACCAGACTATTTCCAAGATAATTGCATCTTTGAGTGTGATTTATTTTTTCCTGGTCATAAAATTAATATATACTCATTATTTAAAAAATGGAAAATTCAGAAAGTATTAATAAATGGGGAAAAAAATCATCCATAATGTTACAACTCAGAGAAGTAATCTTAATACTTTGGTATCTTTCCTTTCACTTATTTCCTACTGTCTTATTGTTTACAGATTTGAGCTCAAATTGTTTTCATAATAGTTGTATATTCCTCCCACTCTATTTAACATTATAGCATAAACATTTTCCCAAGCCAATAAAAACTCTCCATAAACACTGTTTGTAATGGCTGTGTTGTATTTTGTTGCATGGATATTTGATGATTACTTATCCATTCTCCCTTCTGGTTATTTCCAATTTTTGGCTATTAGAAATATCCGTGGCTTGGTCCAAAGGTAGTGAGTTATCTCACTTGATTGTTCCACAGTCCGTTCCAGACTGAACCCCTTCTACTACTTTTCCCCCTTCTCACTAACACACTTGACTAGTCTTAAAAAAAAAACAAATCCATGACAAACTTCTTTGTTTTACACTTCATATTATTTCCTTTTGATAAATATTATTTGCAGTGGAATCATTTATAAACACTTAAAGGCTCTTAATAAACACCATCAAACTGCATTAAATTCATTCTCTGTATTAAAAACAAAAAACTTTCTAAACTTGATAAACAAAAACATGTATCATTATTATTTGCATTTGCATATCTATGATTAGTTTTTCAAACAAGTCATTCCTATATGTATACCTTTTAATCTAGCAATTTCACTTCTAGGAATCTGTACTACAGCAATAGTTCCACCAATATGTAAAGATATTTACAGGATGTTTATTGCAGCAGTGGGAATGACCCAGAATATGAATAAGTGGGGCAAGAGAAAGACACCTTGATTTTACACATTTCTGTATTATTTGAATAAATTATTGTAATCATGGACTACTTTTGTACATTGAAATATTTTAAAAATTATAGTTTCATCTTCTCCCTAAGTATTATTTCTGTTTAACAAAAACTATAAATATAAAAAAAAACAATGATAATTTTCTAGAACTTCAGAAAATTCTTTAATTCCAACAAGGTAAAAAAATGCTAAAAACCATCATACCTAATTGTTTAGCATCTCCTCCTGCTGGACTTCCATTTTCCTGTCGTGCTACAAGTGTACTCAAAATAATTTTTGTTGCCCCACACCTTGGCAGAGTGACATGTGTAAGAAATGGCAAGTTATTTTTCTTGGCAAATGCCTGACTTGTTTCTCGCCTCTTCCTGAGGAAGCCCCCTTCTGGAAACAAAACAATCCATTTTCGACCTCTGCTTCTGTAATAATTTTCTAAGTGCTTCTTGAGAAGTAGCAGCTGTTGGTCACGGTAAGATCTTCCCTAGAAAGTACACACGCGTAATAAGTACAGGTACATCTGAAATTAAAATGCCATAAAATTAGAAATAACAGCTTCTAAATTAAAATCCAATCATAGAATAGAATAGTGATTTCTTCCCCCCACTTATTTCCCATTTGAACACAGGGGCAAAAGAGAAAAGTTATTAGCACTTATATAAATAAATCTTTCTGAAGAAAAAGGAAATTGTTCTGATTGCCCCTGAAAGTTCGGTCATTCATCAATTCAGTGACTACTTGGCGAGTGCCTACTATTTGCCAAGCACTACCCTAGACACTAGGGCTAGAGGCCTAAATAAGAGTCCCTTATGGAGCTTATACCCTAGTTTGGGAAGATAGTAGCTATGGAGTGTAAATTCAATTGGTGATGTATGACAGGAAGAAAATAGTTAAGAGGACAGAAAGGGTCAGGAAGGTGAGGGAAAGCTGCTCTGAGGAGGTGACGTTTGAGCAAAGAGCTGATAACGTGAGGGAATAAGCCATGAGAAGATGAGAGGCAGAATATTCCAGGGGACGAGAACTAAAAGGACAAAGGCCCTTTGGTGGGAACAACCTTGGCGTGTAAAGAACAGCACCAAGACCAGAGTGGTGGACGTGTGAAGAATGAGGAAGTCAGTGGTAGGAGATGGAATTGCAGAGGGAGGTGGAGATCAAATACTTATTGTGTATGAATAGTAGTTTTGGAGGGGACATCTTTGAATAGTTTTGAACAAGGAAGTGTCATAATCTTACTTATATTTAAAAAAAATCTGCTGGCTCCTGTGACAAAAAGACTACAGGAGATAAGTTGGGAGACCATTGCAGTATTACACACAAGGGAGTTTGATGAGATTTAATTATAGTGTATTGATGAGAAGTTGGTACATTCAGGGAAAAAAACTGAAAGCAAAGCAAACAGGATATTTTGATAGACTAATCTTTAACTGTGAAGGAAGGAGAAAAAAAGAGGATGACTTAAAAACTGAAAAAGGAATATCCATAAAAATTTGTAGGAAGGCCCAAAACTTACAACTAAATATCACAAAGCTTCTTCCTTTCAGTATGCTCAATTTGCTAATAATTTTCCAGCCAACACAATTACAGAAGCTTCTCAAAATAATTAGTATGCTTTCAGTCTTCAGATTAAATGTATCCCAAATAAGGAAGACATTTTCTTAGTTTACTGAATTGAATTATGATTAAGATAACTATTAAATTCCCAAGACTGCAAATAAAATATTTTTACTATTCTTGGAAAATCTTGTTAAAATGGGCTAGTAGCAAAGTCCTAAGAGATTTTTTTTTTCTCTTCCCTCCCTCATGTTATGGACTTCTATTATTAATCTAGAAGGGAAAAAAATGTTGCTCTTTAGAAATGAATTTGCAAATCCCCCAGATACTTTGAAATGTAGTCTTTAAGTATGCAAAACTTTGCATTGTAATAACAAGGAAAATATTTTGGAGTACATTATTTTCCATTTTTAGCCCTTCAAAGTATAATAAATAATAGTTTAGTATAATTTAGCTTCTTCTTGTCTGAGGATCATCATTAGGATTAACTACACTACATTATGAATTCAGTAATTTTCTCAGACTGGAAATGATGTAAGGGGCTCAGCTAGTTTTTCCATTGGATTCTACTAGACTGCTAAGCTTTCTTTTTTTTTTAATTTCAGCATATTACGGGGGTACAAATGTTAGGTTACATATATTGCCTTTGCCCCACTTGAGTCAGAGCTTCAAGCGTGTCCATTGTCCAGATGGTGCGCACCACACCCCTTAGGTGTGTATATACCCATCCCCTCCGTACCCCTCCCATTTGCCCGACACCTGATGAATGTTACTCCTATATGTGCACTTAAGTGTTGATCAATTAATACCAATTTGATGGTGCATACATGCGGTGCTTGTTTTTCCATCCTTGTGATACTTCACTTAGTAGAATGGGCTCCAGCTCTGTCCAGGATAATACAAGAGGTACTAGATCACCATTGTTTTTTGTGGCTGAATAGTACTCCATAGCATACATATACCACATTTTATTAATCCACTCATGTATTGATTGGCACTTGGGTTGTTTGCACATCTTTGCAATTGTGAATTGTGCTGCTGTAAACATTCTAGTGCAGATATCTTTTTTACAGAATGTCTTTTGTTCCTTTGGGTAGATGCCCAGTAATGGGATTACTGCATCAAATAGTAGTTCTACTTGTAGCTCTTTGAGGTATCTCCATATTACTTTCCACAGAGGTTGTACTAGTTTGCAGTCCCACCAGCAGTGTATGAGTGTTCTTATCTCTCTGCATCCACGCCAACTTTATTGTTTTGGGACTTTTTGATAAAGGCCATTCTCACTGGAGATAAGTGATATCTCATTGTGGTTTTCATTTGCATTTCCCTGATGATTAGAGATGTTGAGCATTTTTTCATATGTTTCTTGGCCATTAGTCTATCTTTTTTTTGAAAAGTTTCTGTTCATGTCCTTTGCCCATTTTTTGATAGGGTTGTTTGATTTTTTCTTGATGATTTTCCTGAGTTCTATAGAGATTCTAGTTATCAGCCCTTTATTGGATGTATAAACATGCAAATATTTTCTCCCATTCTGTAGGTTGTCTGTTTGCTCTCGTAATAGTTTCCTTGGCTGTGCAGAAGCTTTTTAATTTGATCAGGTCCCACTTACTTATTTTTGTAGACTGCTAAGCTTTCTAATTTTTGGTTCTGCTGCCTTCTCAAAGGCTAGGTTCTTTGTTAAGTTGTTCTGATCACTGCTTGTTTTGCCTTGACCTTGTGGCCAATCCCCACTGTCACTTCTTCCTCAGGTTCCAGTCTGTGCTTCTATCCATTTCTCCATTCAGAAAAACCAACGAGGTTTCCCAAAGAAATAATTGCACAGCTTGTGAAAAACAAAAATATGTTCTGCACATAAAACTGTCTGGAGTCAAGTATACGTGTTTTGTGACACCTATTTTCACACAGAGCTTACAAGTTTTTCTACTCATTTCCAGCTTATTTCTGAATTTGTGGTTCTTAGAATAGGCTTAATCAGATTCACCAGTTATTCATTAAGTACTTACTATGTGCAAGGCACCACACAATCCAGGTTAAAGTTGGTAAGTATATAAACACCAAATAAGCCTGGCATTACCATACATAAAAACTCTTATATATCATATTTCAGTTATCCATTTTGGAGAAAATAAAGCATGTGATACTATTACATACACATATGCATATCAGCTAAATTCCTATAATGTAGTACTGACTTGATAAGAGGCTATGATTCTTTTTCCTATACTGAATTATTCCTAATAATTGGGACTGTTCCCAATTCACCTTTCTCTATCACATCTGTACTCATTCTTTAAAATCTATGCCAAGGCTGGGCACAGTGGCTCAAGCCTGTAAACCTAACACTTTGGGAGGCCAAGGCGGGAGGATCACTTGAGGCCAGGGGTTCAAGACCAGCCTGAGCAACATAGGGAGACTATGTCTCTATTAAAAATAGAAAAATTAGCTGGGTGCAGTGGTGCCAGCCTGTAGTCCCTGTTACTCAGAAGGCTGAGGCAGGAGGATTGCTCAAGGCTTGAGCCCAGAAGTTTGAGGTTGCAGTGAGTTATGACTGCACCACTGCACCCTAGCCTGGGCAATACAGTGAAACACTGTCTCAAAAAAAAAAAAGAAAGGTCTATACCAAATATCATCTCTAAAGTTTTTCGGGATTCACAGAAATCTGATGTACTTACTTTTCCTACTATGAATTCCCAAAACATTTCTTCTTATTATATTAATTAATTAATGATCTCTCTACTAGTAATTTAGATCTCTTCTGTATCATACAACGGTTATCTTATAAATAAAAATAATAGTGATAATATAGATAATGATAGTGGTAAACATGATGAAAATGATGGTGAGGTAGCAGGCACTGTTCTGAGTGCTTTATGACTTCATTTAATCCCCACAACAACCATCTAGGGGGGTACTATCTATTATTCTCAAATTACATTTAAGTAATTTGGTGAATTCACATAGCTAAGAAGTAGAAGAGCAGGGAATGTGCCAGGTACTTGAAAAATGTTTACTGAACTGAATTGTAACCCTCTAGATAGGAGAGTGGAGATTAGAATATTTGCATTATAAGCATTTTAATATTTATGCATATTCAAATTCGGATTGCAATAAATGTTTAGGGAAGAAAGTTTCAGAGGAAGAGCTCCCTGACAACCTAGAACAGGTCTAACCTATTATAATTGGTTTTGTTATGCCTCTTTTTATAAGCAAGAATCAGTCTGACCAGGCTATAACCATGAAAAAAATGCTCATTACTTACTTGTCTTATAAAGAAGTCTCCATGAAGTAGAGAAACAATTCCAAAGTTTGTGTACTTGAAAATATGATCCATCAACCACATCATTTCAGCAACAACCTAAAATATTTAAAAGCAAAACATAATTAAGGTTGGACAGACGAAATCTGACTATAGTCTAGCCAAGTCTCCAACCTTTAAATATAATCACCCAAGCATACTCTTAATTAACCTAAATATCTTAAATCTAATGCTATTTCTATTACACAAATGCAGCACAGTTACTAATACAGTCTACGTGAAAAATTATAGGTCCTGATTCCAAGTCTTCAAATCCTAAGTCAGAGGTATATACATTACCACTGTATAACAAATGAAGAACTAACGTCTTAAATTTGGACTCAATGATTTCAAATTTGTTCTACCCTAAATAAAGTCTCTGGCAATTCTTATACAAATTATAAAATTATTTTGAAACAATAAAATAAAATGGTTAGAGTAATCAAATGAGAGCTATACATTTAATTAATAAGCATGGAACTTTTATAAAATGTGAGTATGCCTTCATGGGTAATGTATAAAAAGTCAATGTCCAAAATAAAAAATTTAAAAACTAATATGATAGCCTGATTTATACATTATTTTATGTTATGAAGAACATTTTTTAGTTTATGCAAAGTCATACTCTTTGCCAGAATAAAAATATTTATAGTGCCTCAATCCAAAACTACAAAAATATTATTCATTCCTGATAAGAGTTAATGCCTATATCAAGAGCAGAAGACTTCATTTCACGCAAATAAAAATTAAAAGTAAGTATAAACAGGATATAACTAATGAATTGGTGAATTGTTCTTTCCTGCTGAAGAAGTAGCATTCCTTCTTATAAGCCTTAAGTAAAAGCTACAACCTCAATCAAGAATGCAATGAGCTCTACTGTGGTTTCTCATGGGGTTAATAAATGTAAACATCATCTCTAAGCACCAAATTATGTTAACTTACATATAAGGAAAACACCAAAACATTGATATCTGTATGCTTCTTTTAAAAGCCCACAGATATTAATAATATATTACAACTTCTGCCTTAGTTTTTCAGTTACACAACTCCCATTCCATCAACTTTACTGTATCACATTACTTTAAAAAAATAAAGACACATGCCAAGTGAAGAACTAAGTACCCAAGTCAATTAATAAAGAGTAAAATAATCACCAGCATCTCATTTTTCAATCTTGTTTTGCTCTGCAGTGACGACTATAGTACTTTGTTTAAATAAACTGATATTTGAAACAAATAAAACATGTTGAAAAGTGTCCCAAGAAACAAACAAAAAGCAGAGGATTCAACCTATAAAGCATTTTAGCTTTATAATCAGTATAAAGTGTAGCTGCAATGTATTGATTTCTGGGTTTAAAATACCAATACTAATATAACTAGCTTTTATGTTTAATCTTTCATTTATGGTGGATTTACTCTTCAGTTAGAAGGATCACCTAAAATAAATTCAGTAGGATAGCCAAGCTACCTTCTGAGATTTGTATGGATAACTCTATCCTAACTTATTTTAGGGAAAATGTTACAAGCCAATAAATGTTTATTAAACATTTAATAAAGTTCTTTTGATAGAAATAATAATTCTTAGTTTTATCATAAATTGCTATAAAAGGGCAAGACTTCAATTGACAGACACTTATTAAAAACGTACTGGCACATTCAGAAAATACAATTAATCCTTTCAAAATAGAAGATCAGTAAATACAAGATGCCTACATCCACTCTGCTAATGTTTGATAGGTTTGTCACTCAAACTTTGTTATTTCTAAGAGACAAAATTGGTCCACATCAATTATTCTTTATCTGGAAGCATGGATTTTCTACGTATCAAAACATCACCTAGACTAGAGAGATTTAAATAAGTGACTCCACTCTTTATGTCCTTTTGAAATTATAATAAGGTCAATGGTTCTTCATTGGGAGAGTACAGAAATTTGACAGGACAATTTTGGTTGTCATAAGGACTAAGGAGTGTTACTATTAGGTTATTAAGTATGAAATGTCCGATTTCCTTAAGTACTAAGTCTGATAGTTGATATCTCTTGACATTTCACTTTGACACTTCTTGTTTTATTTTTATTGTGAAGGTACATCCTCAGTCTTTCAAATGCAAGTTTTGGCTTGCATTTATCTTTCAAATTTTTTTAAGAGAAATTTTTGTGAAGCCATGGATAAGTCAAAAATTCTTGTCATTTTCAAATATGAGTTCCATCATGGAACCAATGCAGCATAGACAGCTCAAAATATCAATGAAGTGTTTGGGAAGGATGTGGCTAATGAACGCACAGTATGTCAATAGTTTGAGAAGTTCTGTTCTGGTGATTATAATCCTAAAAATCAGCCACGTGGGCAACCTGAGACCAAGGTGGATAATGATGAGTGGAAAGCTGTAACAGAAGCGAATCCATCTTAACCTGTGTTTGTCACACAAACAACACAGCTCAAACTACAGAAGCTGGACTTAGAAACTCTCTGGCATCCAACAATTAGCAGCAAGGTTTGACATTACAATTCCAACAATATTGGACCATTGGAAACAAACTGGCAAAGTAAAAAAGCTGGATAGATGGGTACCACATGAATTAAATGCGTGTTAGAAGAGAAATCATCTCGAAGCTTGCCTTTCTTTGCTGTCACGACATAAAGGTGAACCATTTATATACTGTATTGTTATGTGTGATGAAAAATGGGCTCTTTTTGACAATCACAAGCATTCAGCACAATGGTTGGATAAAGATGAAATGCCGAAACACAGTCCAAAACTTAATATTCACCAAAAAACACTAATGGTGTCTATTTGGTGGTTCAGCGCTCATCTACCACAGCTTCATGAAACCTGGTCAATTGATGACAGCAGATGTCTACTGCAACCAATTGGATGAAATGTTGAGTATGCTTGCAATTAAGCAGCCAAGATTGGTCAATAGAGGCAGGTCAAACATCTTCCAAGACAATACTTGACCACATGTCACGCAAACAATGCTGCTCAAACTACAGAAGCTAGACTCGGAAACTCTCTGGCATCCACCATATTCACCAGATCTTGCACCAACTGACTACTGGTTCTTCCAGGCTTTGGACCACTTCTAGCAAGGAAAAATATTAAATTCTGAACAAGCCATGGAAAACACCTTTCAGTTTCATCAGCACTTGCTCTCCAGGCTTCTTCGCTGCTAGCATAACCAAGCTGCCGTTAAGATGGCAAAACTGTGTTGACAGTTTAGGTGCATACTTTGATTAATTGTACTAATTCTTGTTTGAGCTATAATAAACTATACTTTTGATTTGAAATTGGACATTTCGTATTTAATGACCCAGTATTTAGCGTGTGGCAGTTGCAGTTGGGTACACAAAACGTTTGGCAATGTCCAGGACATTTCCCAAAAACAGTGTTGTCCTACTAACATACCAGTACCCCCACTGAGAAAATGATGGGCACACCAAGTCTTCTGAATTCAAAAAGCTATGTTACAATCATATTGCCATTAAAGTAATATTTTTTAGCTGGCCCACAATTTAGCAACAGCCTTCCTTCTTTGAATGTACCCATGAAGTATAAAATAAATCAAGTGAATATTCCTTCTGGTAAATACAAATTAATATTGCCCTGTACTTCTTAGGCAGGAGGTAGAGATTATAATGCTTCTACTCTTGTATTTCTCAATTACTGTTTTATGAAATAAAATAAAACACTCTTCTAGATTTCCAGTTATTTAGTAATTTCAGAACATTATTAAAAATGCTCAATATTAACTGATCTGAAAATAAAAACAAAATTACTTGGGACCAAAAAAGACAAACTAACTCAGATCTTTTTATAATAGCAAACAAAGAAAACTTTCTTTTGTTCACATGACTGTTGAATTTCAGATTACCTAATATTCTGGTTAATACAGTTATCATCTATGCCAAACTGATGTTAGAATATAGTTAGGCATATTTATACTGACCATTTTAATCAATATTTGAGATTCAAAAACCACTTAAGGATACTATAGGTCCTCAGAACAATCACTATAAATGTAATTATGATATCAGTAAGAATAACAATGCTAACTAATTGAAG
>CM052450.1:15946767-15967459 GCA_028533085.1 Varecia variegata | reverse complement strand
TATATCTATTCAATGGAATATTATGCAATCAAAGCACTTAGGTACTAATATGGAATGATATAAGTAATAAATGCAAAATGTAGGATAGGGTGAAGGATGCCACCAGTTGCATTTTTAAAAAGAATGGAGAATATATTTACTAAAGAAAAACTCCCCATATCATGCCCGTTGACTACCCTTCTATGGAGACACACACATATACATACACACATACACACACCCCATTCTTTCATTAATTCATTCTTCATTCAATAAATCACCGTCAGGTACTATAAGGTGTCATGGATACAAAACATATAAGAATATTTCAAGTATTATTGTAAAGTGAATAGCAGATAAAACTCTCAAGAACAGTCTAGCTTGGTTCTATAAATACTGAGTTATTAAGAGATAATGTGGAAAGTTTTCTGGCTCCACATCTATAGCAATAGATGATACATAACCAAATACTCCTTTAATGCAACCACTGTTGGGAAGTTAAGTAACTAACAAAATAAAAATAAAAATGTTTGTAGAGAAAAAGCAATTTATTTAATGTATGAAGTAGCTATGTTCCTCAGATCATGGTCTGCTATCGCAGGACCAGCAAATACAACAATAAAGCTAACATCTTAACAGAGGGGTAGGATTACTCACGTGTTAAAGTACAGAAGCCTGCCAGTTCTTACACTGCATTTGATTAGAAGAACAAAAACATTCTAACACACTGTTCTGTGAAATAAATTCTCAAAAAAAAAAAAAATAGGGTCAAGTCCGCTATTTCCAAAGGGAATTAAGGACCACAGAATAAAAACTGGAAAAAAGTTCTCTAGTTATAATGAATTTTTAACATTCTTATTAAAAGCCAAAGCTAAAAATTATCACCTAACTATACATACACACACATCCCTATATATCAACACACTTTCCCCAAAAGTTATAAATTAGAATTACCAGGACAGTTCATATTTCACAAAGAAAATAAAGACAACAATAATCCAACACAAATTCCTTAAACACAGTGATGCTAAAGCCCTTATACTGACCCACAAAACAGAATTAATGTGGAGAAGACAGGTTGCTTAATATATAACCATAAAAATTTACCTTTTAAAGTTCAAAAAGAATTAATACCTGCAAACTGATGCCACAAACTATTTTACCATTCTGTGCCTTAGTTTTCTCACTTCTGAAACATTAATGATTTTAATACCACTCAAACATGGTGTCAAAATGAGATATAATTGATAGCACCATAGAGATTCTGGATAATTGGATTACATGACAGTGAAGTCACTTTTGGAATCACTATTAATGAAAAGAGCCATATGCCCACTGTGTCAAGTAAATAGTCACATGAATAGTAAAGATTCTAACATGAATAGTAAAGAATAGAGCCAAAATAACCCATGAATGACTCTCACATAGCTCAAAGAACTGTGGCTCTCATTAGCCCAGGTTAAAGGCAGACTGGACTGGGTTTATCCAAGGTTAGGGGTTAGCAGAGAAAATGAGGCAAGAGAGAATGAGAGTGAGGATGTTAATTAAGAATGGCTGTGAGAAAGTGGCTTAAGGTACTTATTACTGGACGGGAGACTGGTAAGGAAAGGAGGCCAAGCAAGGGGGTGATTACCTAGAAGGAGAGAGGGAGGGCAACTATAATAAAGGCACTGGATGCCACCCCCATCTCCACCACATTCTACTCAAACTTCCTGAAAGGTGGCCCAGACAATTTGAAAAGCCCCCAGGTGAATCTGATGTACACTTCGAAATAAGAACCACTGGAATCGAAGTGTTGGTAAGGTTTATTTTTTTAAAGCAACTATCACGAATACACTAGGAAATCATGATCAGTGTCCCTTTTATGGCACTTAACATTTAAGAGGTGAAAATTTGAAGGGTGAGGCTCAAGGCGTAGCTTTTGGAGCTACTGTTTATAACTAAAAAAATAATAATGGCACATATTATTAAATAGGTAAGTAATAATCTTAATGCCTAACACTTATGGAATGTTTATTATGTGCCTAGTAATCAGTAACAGAAAATAATTTTAAATTATTTTCTTATTTAATCTTCACAAAATCCCAGATGTGCAGTTACTGTCATCCCCAGTTTACAGATGAGAAAATGAGACACAAAAGGTTAAGCACTGCTTTCAAAGTTACACAGTTAGGAGGCAGGGGAACTGGGATTCAAAACCACTATACCATACTGTCACTGCCGGCATGCTTCAGGTCAGAGAACCCTGAGGACAGGAACTTGGATAAATTGCCCATGCCACCCCTAAAGTTGCCCATGATTATGCCAGGGAGCAAGCCAAGCCTCAAAGTCCTCAACTAATAAGGTTGGTGGATGGCAGCAATAAGGAGGGGTAGAGAAGTATATACCCAAAGAATCAAGTGTCTTTTGAATGACAGTTGACATTGGCACCCCTAGCCAATACTCTCTGTTACAATCCAAAAGGTAATTCTAAACATCCCACCTCTACCCCCATCCCATTTGAGCACCACTAAGTTAAAACGTTCAAAACAATTAGGTCAATATAAAAGCCAGTGGTAAACTCAGGGTGAGGTTGAATGACAAATGAGAGTCACCCTAACAATATTGGTACTGAATAAACAAATGCTTATTGGAAATGAAGATCCAGCTCTCTGATCCCCTCCCCTTCACCCACTCAGCTCCCAGGATATGTCAGCTAAGAGTTTGGAAGAATCTTCTCTAGGAAATCTGACCAGCTCAAGAAGAAAAACTTAAAAATACTGACATCTGTGGTTCCCCAATGAAATGTTACAGCCAGATCACCCTACAGTTAGGCTCAATGTCGACCAGCTTTAGTCACTTGCATAACTACTAATCAACATTTTAATACCTTACTCTTACAACAAGAACAAATATAGTTGAAGGGGATCAAAACATGGCACCCTAAAGTATGTCACTATGACACATAGATTATTTTGAGCTGATGGCAACTGAGAAATAGCAGATATAGGAAAGGATCTCTGTCTTCCCCTCTCTGCTTAGAAGCAAGACATAAATTTCCCTCAAGAAAGTTACTCTCCCAGTATCAGGAAGAAGAAAACATTCTTATCACTGGAAATAGGAAGTTGATATGAAGATGAGTCTGTACAACAAACCTCACCAAAATAACTCTTTTATTCCATTAGTTTCCCCCATATATTTCCTAGTCACTTTCCTATCATTTATTGACCCTGGAAGCCAAACCCCTTGTCTTCATCTAGTCACTTCTCTACAATTTATTGCCTTTTGTTAAAATGGTATATATGGTTAGATCCTCAATCTAACTGCTTCTTTGGAGTTTTTAGTTCTTTTAAGCCCCTTGTGCCACATAAAAATACTAATATCAGATAAACTTTTTATGATCTTCTCCTGTCAATCTGTCTTTTGTTAGCCTAAGTCACAGGCCCCAGACACAAAACCTGGGAAGGCAGAGAAGTTTTTCCTCCCCTATATAATCATATATTAACAGATACATGGAAAAAAGTCCTTAGTGTAAGAGATAGAGAGCAAAACAAACAGAAAAATAAAGAATCTGAGGGAAACAAAGACAACACACACACACACACACACACACAAAAACACTTCAAAAGAGACCAGCTTTAATATCTATATTGAAGTAAAAGATGAGATTATGATGACAACCATAAGACAAGAAAAAAGAAGCTACTGGAAAGTAACATAATAGTGAAAATAAAAGTCTTAATAGAAAAACCGGGAGAGAAAGTTAGGAAAATCTTCCAAACAGTAGATAAAAAGACAAGATAAAAAACAGGAGAGAAAAGACTTGAACATTAGAGAACCACTCCACAAAGTCTAACATTTAAATGGCAGGAGTTCCAGAAAAAAGAACAGAGAAAAAGAAGTCAAAGATATAATTAAAGAACATCTGAGGTCATGGATTTCCAGATTGACATGGGACATCTAATAACTAATAGCACAGTAGATAAATATAGGCCCACACCAAGTTACACATCCTCATGAAATTTGAAAACAATGAATCAAAGAGAAGATCCAAAAAACTGTCAGACAGGAATAAGAGGATACATACGAAAGACAAGGAAATAAGATTGACTTTGAACTTCTCAATAGCTATAAAAAGCTAAAAGATTGTAGAGTTTTATCTTCAAAATCCTGAAGAAACGCTGGTTTAAAGGTAGTGAGTTATCTCAATGGATTGTTCACAGTCAGTTACAGATTGAACTCCTTGTCCTGAAGAAAAACTATTTCCAACCTCAAATTTTCTACCCAGCCAAACTATCAATCAGGTGTGAGAGTAGAAAAATATTTTCAAGTGTGCAACATCTTAAAACACTAACCTCATGCTCTCAGGAAGATACTGGATGATATGCTTCACTAAAATGAGGAAATAAACCAAGAAAGAGAAAGACATGTCACATAAGAAATTAGGAATGCAACCCAGAAGAGGCAAAAAGAATTTCCAGGATGATAGGGAAAGGAGATAATCAAAATGTTAGCTGTACAACAGGCTTAGTGGATAACCAGTCCAAACTGAAACAAGTTAGAAGTTATCTAAAAAGACCTTCCAAAAAAGATGAAATTAACAGAGTAGCACCTGAATGACTTGAGGAGAGATCTAAAACTGACAAGGAATTTAGGAGTGAATTATTGATCATTTCATAGAGAAGTAAGCAAAGGAAAAAACAAAAATTACTAGAGCTGGGGAAAACTTCAGGAAAATAAAAATAACAATTTTATACCTGGCTCAGCTATGCATAAATTTATATATTCATAATAAAGAAAAACTCTAAATACTGACATAACCAAAATAATAATAAAATTCAAATACAAACTAGAATATTTATTGCTAAAATATTATTTTAAAATAGGGTGAGAGCTAATCTTTTCTAATAAGGGATGGCCTTCTGAATATTAAAATGTGTTCATTATAGTAAATGAGAATACCAAAAAATACAAAGAAGAAAATCACCCAAAATCTCACTATCCAGGTATAAGAAAACACTATTAAAATTTTGTAGTGTATCTCCCAGTGATTTTTCTGGGTAAGATAAATTTTAAACTAAAAAAGAATGATTATTAACACACTATTTTATACCACTTGAAATTTATTAATAATATTGCATGCAAACTTGACTGTCATTAATATTCTTCCATAACATGATTTTTAATGCCTATATAATAATTTCTTACATGTAAGTTACAGATTTGTGAATTCTCTAATGCTGGGTACTGGATAGTGCTAAGAGTAAAGTGCTAGACAAATAAACATACAAAGCAAAGTAATACAGGATTTCTGCTCCAAAAAGTACTGTGATTTTCCTAAAATAAAGAGTAAAAATGTTCATACAATCAGCAAAAAAAAAAAAAAAAATCAAAAGCACAAAAGTTTATTTTGGGAGGTAATGGAACTGTTCAAGATCTTGATTGTAGTGGTGGTTATATAACTCCATATTGTCTGTGAAAACTCACAGACTGTAGACTGAAAAGAATTTCACTGTTCTAAATTATACTGCTATAAACTTAACTAAAAACACATAAAAAATTAGAAGATACAAAGACTTTTTAACATATTCTTTCAGACAGTGAATAAATTCATATAAAAGCTTAAAAATTTTTGGATATAAATAAGTTCTAGATTGATGGAAAACTAAAAGAATACCAAAGAATCAAAAGAGCAGAAATCAATGAAATCAATAAAACAAAAAACAGAAAAATAGAAAAATCAAGGAAACCAAAATAAAATGAAAAATAGAAAAATCAATGAAACCAAAAGTGACTGCTTGAAAAGGTAAATACAACATATAAAATTAATTTCTAACAAAACTAACAAAGAAAAATCACCAATGTCAGGAAAGAGAAGATACCACTACAGATGCTCCTTGACATATGATGGGGCTATGTCCCAATAAACCCAAACTAGGTTGAAAATATCACAAGTTTAAAATGTAGTTAATACCCCGAGCCTACGGGGCATCATAGCTTACCCTAGCCTACCTGCAATCTGCCCAGAACACTTACATTAGCCTACAGTTGGGCTAAATCATTTAACAGAAAGCCTATTTTATAATAAAGTGTTAAATATTTCATGTAATTTACTGAATACTATAGTGAAAGTGAAAAACATAATGGTTTTATAGGTACAAGCATTACTGAATGAGTGTTGCTTTCTTACCATTGTAAAGTCAAAAATCACAAGTTAGACCATCATAAGCGGTGGACTGTACTATGAACAACTTTAGAAACATAAATTTGACAACTTAGGTGAAATGAACCAATTCCTTGAAAACCACCAACTACTAATTATCCAAATTCATCTAAGATGAAACAGATAACCCGTTTCTATTAAAGAAATTGATTTTATAGTCAAAAACCTTCCAAGAAATAAGTTGCCTGACCCAGATGGTTTCACTGGCATATTCTACCAAATATTTCAAAAAAGAAATAATACAAATTATATACAATCTCGTCCAGAAAACAGAAGAGGGAATATCTTTTATATTATGAATCCAGCATTACCCGGATAACAAAACCAGAAAAAGACAAACAAAAACTATAGACCAAAAAACAAAACAAAACAAAACAAAAACAAAAACTACAGACTATTACCATCATGAATAGAGGCAAAAATCCTCAACAGAATATTAGCAAATGGAATCTAATGATATACACCATGACCAAGTTAGGTTTATTCCAGGAATGCAAGGCTGGTTCAATATTCAAAAATCAATCAATGTAATTCACTACATTAAGTCTAGTTTATTAGGCCATCCATGGTGTCTCACACATATCATCCTAGCACTCTGGGAAGCCAAGGCTGGAGGATCACTTGAGCTCAGGAGTTCGAGACCAGCCTGAGCAAGAGTGAGATCCCGTCTCTACTAAAAATAGGAAAAATTAGCGGGGCATGGTGGTGTGCGCCTGTAGTCCCAGCTACTCAGGAGGCTGAGACAGGAGGATTGCTTGAGCCTAGGAGTTTGAGGTTGCTGTGAGCTAGGCTGACGCCACGGCACTCTAGCCAGGGCAACAGAGCAAGCCTCTGCTTGGGAAACAAAAAAAGTCTAGCTTATTAATGTAATAAAAGGAAATCAAATGCATACAAGTTGGAAGACTGGTGAGAGTGGACATCCCAATAATAGTACTTTAGCCTGTGCAAAATCCTCAACTTGCTCAAAGGTTTGTTTTCTCAATCTTTTAAATAGTTCCTTTCATTTATCTGTAAGTTGACCAACAGAACACTACACTGAATTCAGAGATTAGAATTTAAATCAAAGGTACTTTAATTATATTCCATTGGGAAAATTTTAACAAAGTAATGGAATTAAGTAGTATCTATCTTAGATTCCTAAAATGAGTTACTAGAAGAAGAGAAATTCTAACTTTTCTTAAAGGTAAAGGATCACACCAAATTGCCAAAAATAAGTATACAACATATGTACTTCTCTGCTTTGCTGCCAGAGCTCTAAAAAGCTTTAGAATTGGATTATTATACACAGTAGGGGTTTTGACCTTAAAGAAATTTAAAGCTAGAAAGGAATTTTGAGATAGTTTAATCCAAACCCCTCACTCACTTCACAGGTATTTTAAATCAAATGTAAGAAACAGAATTCCATGGCTCCTCTTTGCCTGACTGAATTAGTTGCAAAGAAAAACACACAGATGGTAAGCATAATTAATTTACATCACCTCCTGCTCACTATTCCCCAAAGCACTTATTGATGTATTCATTCATTCAACTGGTTTTAATTCTCTTCATAGAGACACAGGGTCCTACCACTGTGGAAGATATAAAAGTATATTGGAATTCTATCATGAAGTAATTGTAACTTATGAAATTCAACTATAAGAGCTTAGCGAAAAGAAAAAAAAAAACAGAGAAAGTAGAAGGTAAGGGAATAGAAAGGGTGGAAGGAAAGAGGAAAGAAACAGATAAACATTTTAAATAGTAGATGAAATTTTGCCAGCCTTTCCAATCAACAGATCAGTACGAGACTGGAATTTTGAATATGCTGTTCCTTGTCATTTTCAGCATCTCGCTTAGTTGTATGATTTTACTTCTTTAAAGATACCTTTTTTTCCATATAAAACTTAAGCCAACTCTTTAGCTGAGGTAATATGATCCCTGTCCTCAAGAAGTTTGCTCACTTATTGGGAATAAAAGACAAACTGGGAAATAATACAATACACATGAAAATAAGTATCACAGGAGCTAGGAAAAGAAGAATCAATGTAAGCTGAAATATGAATGGAAGAGATACCAAAGTCATGGGGGAACATGCCTGGATGGAGACCTTTTGGAACAGGCAGTTGGTACTGAGAAGAGGAGGAAATAAGGTTTTATCTGTAAAGACAAGCGCAGATTATAGAGTTACTTTTAAAAGTTACATACTATAATTTAGGCCAGGAGATACAAAATTCCTTTTTTGTCACCATGCAGGTGACAACTGAGGGAAGTAGGCTTCCCATGTGGCCACGGGGAGTGGTGGGACTGTGTTTACAGAGTGCATGCCCCACCCAAAGAGAGCAGCCATTATTCAGCTCCAATCTCTTGCTGGTATTTGGGAATGAGGACCCAGGCTACCATATCCTCCAATCCTTTAAGAGTAATTGGAAATTCGAGAGATTTTATGAATGTTAAAGAGAGGATATTAACAATGGTGGCAGGTTCCTGAGCAAGCAGGAAGGAATGGAATCCAAACAAAGGGCCTGGCTCTTGATAGGAGGAACATTATCATCTCATAAACATCAAAAAGCCAGTAGATAAAAGGAACCAATAATATGTGATACAAAGGGAAGGAATGAAGAACTGTGGGAATGAAGAGAGAGCAGTTGTTCTGTTAAATGGGGGTATTTTTTTTTTAGGATGAGAATGTCTTTCCTTCACATCCTGGAAGATAAGAGCAGTGAGAGAAGGAGACGGTATTAGTGAGGTGAAGCAAGTATGATGGGACAGTAACCTTGGATAAGAGACTATAGATGAATAAGGCTGTGAATAAATTAGGGGAGGGCGATAAGAGAAAAGGGAAGAGTCTCCAGAGCTCATTCCTAAGTCATTAAGAGAAGTTAAAAACTGACCTAGGAAAGAGAATTGCTCAGAAAACTATCACAAATATAGATATCCTAAGTGGAAATGAGATAGCCAAAGCTGGAGATGGCCCTTAAAATTAAAAAGCAGGAAGCAGAATATAAGCATTCACACCAGCCAAATGTCTCAGAGATCTTAAGCAAAGAAATCCATAGTTGGGGCTAATGTAAACTCTGGTTTGAGGCTTGGCCACATCCCCAAAGTTTGAAATCTAGGAAGGTAAAAGAAAGTACTAAGAATATAATCAAATGAGAAACTAGTTAATTGCACTACATATTAGTGAAGTTTTCCTATTTGGAAGAGCTTTCTTTCATATTTTCTCAATTTCTACAACAACCCTAAAAGACATACCAGCCAAGCACTAGTCTTATTTAAAGCTAAGGATCAGAGAAGATAATTGTGCAAGGTAATACTATAAGAAAGCACTGCAAATCTGACTAAAATCCAGTGAAACTAAACCATAGCTACCTCCTGCCTAATGAGATTACTAACCATTTAACTAAAAGTGAAGTGCACTATGTTTTCATGGTAAAAGGAACATAACTTGGGCTTTAGAGGACAAGACCTTCGCTCAAAAACCAGCTCTGCCCTTGCTAACTCTATCACCCCCACTGAGCAAGTTATTTAATTTCCACCAGTCTTCGTTTGCTCGTTTGCATAGTGGAGTGATATCCCCTCCCTCGCAGGATTGTTTTCAGTATTAAATAAGAAGCCATGGATAAGCATTGCTAAAAGGACAGGCACACCAGGTACTCAATCAAGGTAAGTTTCTGTTCTCCCTGGAGGCATTGCCAGTTACCTATGGTTTGCATAGAAGTTAGACTCCCTGCTGCAGAATGAAGTATTATAAAAAGACTTGGGAAAGGCTTTCTTTTTAACAATGAGTCTTATCAGAGGATAAACAGTTCCTAAAGGAATCAGAGAAATTAACTCAAAGAGCAAACTATAAATGGAAGAATCTAAGGTCACAAGCAAAAAACATCATTTCAAGACTGGTATTAATAGGATGATGAATGTAAGAACATGACACAGAGACAGGAGAGAATGAAGAGATTACATAACCAGAACACAGTATGGGTGGAAGATTCTCACTGAACAAGGAGCCCAAACCTAGAGTTCATGGGGTCTGTAAACGGGCTTCAAACAGTTGTGCCCCCTTGAAATTGTAAAATCGTTGAGCATGTGCAAAGGTTCTGTGGAAAGCCCCAAAATGCTACCCCCCCACCAAGATATATCCATGCCAAATCCCTGGAACCTGTGAATGTTACCTTTTACAGGATTTCTTATAATAAAAAAATGTGATTAAGTTAAGGATCTTGAGAGGAGGTGCTTATCCTGGATTATCCAGATGGACCTTAAATCCAATGACTAGTGTCCTTAAAAGAGATAGAGAAGAGAAGGCAGCAATGTGACCCTGGAGGCAGAAACTGAGTGATGTAGCCACTAGCCCAGAAACTTAGCCCGGATGCTGGAAGAGGTGAGGGATCTCCCCTGGGGGTGGGGTGGGTGTTGTTATCAAGGCCCTGCTGACACCTTGATTTGATTTGAACTTCTGGCCTCCAGACCTGAGAAAGAATAAATTTATGTTGCCTTAAGCACTTCTATGGTAATTTGTTATGGCAGTCACAGGAAACTAATACAGGTATACTCTTCTAGGGGAGGGCCCATAACTTTCATCAGATTCTGCAAGAGGTTCTAATGAACTCCAAAAGGTAAAAGGACTACTACTGTAAAAAGTAAAGCAAAAAGCAAAACTTTCTATAAATAAGAGAATTAGAAATTTTAAAACCTGCGGAACAAGTAGTTACTTGGATAAGGTCTCATAGCTACTAAATGTTGAAGTAAAAGAATAAGTCATCCTCTGATATATAACTCAATGTTCATTTTATTATCTCTTGGGGTTGAACCCTATGAACGTATTAAAAGTGATTCCCAAACAGCTCAACAGTTTGTTAAAAATACAGGATCCCAGGCTCCACCCCTGATGTATTGAATCAGAATCTCCAGCGTAGAGGAATCTATATATATATTTATACTTATAAACATATATTTTTACTTACTTAAAGCTCAGATCATTCAGATGTGTAGGCAAATTTGGGAACAACTACTATAAAGCAGCGGTCAGCAAACTTTTTCTATAAAGGGTCAGATAGTAAACATTTAAGATATGCAGGCCAAGAGGCAAAATTGAGGATATTATGTAGGTATTTACATAACAAATTTGTTTTCTAACAAATTTCTACAAGATTTTTATTGATAAAATCCAAAATAAAAAATTAATAAATATAACTTTTTAGAATATAGGTGTACTAATAAGAAAAATGGAATTCTTTTTTGGGAGAGATAACATTTTGCTCAATTGGAGTTCAAAGTTAGTGTTTTCCTGTCATCAGATCGATTGCAAATGTTCTATAAAACCTTCTTAGCTGGAGGGGACTACAAAAAAGGCCTGGAGCTGGATTTGGCCCCAGGGCTGTAGCTTGCCAACCTCTGCTGTAAGGTATAAGGAAAAAGAAAGAACCACAACCCCTGCCCTTAAGCAACTAACAAGTTAAAAAGACAGGAACAGCAAAGGTAAGATAAGAGTGAAGAACATGAAGCAGAATTCTGAATGTCACATGTTGGAGAGCAGTGATTCCTAACCTTTTCGACTAAGGCATTCTTTTTTAAGGTCACAAACTGTAGAGGACCTCTATGGCAGTTCTTCTAGCATTGAGTGAAAATATCCATATCAGGAAGTGACTATGAAGTCTATAATGTTTTTAAAGGATTTCTTATTAATCAAAATAGCAGACACATTTGGAAACATCAGCACATATTTATAAGACACGTTATTTATTCATCCACAGATGGTACTTAATATGCATATGGATTCCTGACCCCCTGAGATAACTCCAAGCACTGCAGGAAATCTCAGCCCGGTGGTTAGCAGCCACAATTACAGAACAGATGCCAAAGAGGTTCAGAAGGAAGGAAACAGCAGAAACTGGAGTAGTGGGGAAGGGTGTCACAGGGTTAGACACGCAGGTAGAAATTTTCAAAGAAATGAAAGAACAGATTTTAGGGAGAGGAAGAATGTAAATGAGAAAATGCAGAGGAGCTTCAGGATAGCAGCCTTACTAAAAGTTTGGAACAGGACCAGATCATGGAGGCTCTGGACCTCTTTGCCTGTCTGGGCCACCAGAGCCAACATTTAAGTGCTTTCCATGTATGCAGCTCTGACATGCATTCTCTCATTCCATCCTCACCAAGAATAGTGTCCTAAACACACTAGCTATGTAAGTATTAGGTTATTAAGTATGACATGTCCGATGTCCTTAAGCACTAAGTTTGACAGTTGATGTCTCTGACATTTCACTTTGATACTTCTTGTATTATGTTTATCGTGAAGGTACATCCTCAGTCTTTCAAATGCACATTTTGGCTTTTTTTTTTTCAAAAATTTTTTTGAGCAATTTTTGTGAAACCATGGATAAGTAAAAAATTTGTGTTGTTTTCGAAAATGAGTTCCATCGTGGAACCAATGCAGTGCAGACAGCTCGAAATATCAACGAAGTGTTTGGGAAGGATGTGGCTAATGAACACACAGTACATCAATGGCTTGAGAAGTTCCGTTCTGGTGATTTTAATCTTGAACATGAGCTACGTGAGCGACCTGAGACCAAGGTGGATAATGATGAGCTGAAAGCTGTAAGGGAAGTGAATCCACCTCAACCTACACGTGCATTAGCAGCAAGGTTTGACGTTACTATTCCAACAATTTTGGATCATTTGAAACAAATCAGCAAGGTAAAAAAGCTGGATAGATGGGTACCATATGAATTAAATGAGTTTCAGAAGAGAAATTGTCTGGAAGCTTGCCCTTCTTTGTTGTCATGACATACAGGTGAACTATTATTACACTGTATTGTTACCTGTGATGAGAAGTGGATTCTCTTTGACATTCACACGTGTTCGGCACAATGGTTAGATAAAGATGAAGTGCCAAAACACAGTGCAAAACCAAATATTCATCAGAAAAAGCTAATGGTGTCTTTTTGGTGGTCTAGCGCTGGTATCATCCACCACAGTTTCATGAAATCTGGTCAATCGATTTCAGCGGATGTCTACTGCAACCAATTTTACGAAATGAAGAGGATGCTTGAAATTAAGCAGCTGAGATTGGTCAATATAGACAGGCCAATCCCCTTGCAACACAATGCTTGACCATATGTGGCACGAACAACACTGCTCAAACCACAGAAGCTGGACTTGGAAACTCTCTGGTATTCACCCTATTCACCACACCTTACACCAACTGATTACAACTTCTTCCAGGCTTTGGACCAATTCTTGCAAGGAAAAATATTCAATTCTCAATGAGCTGTGGAAAATGCCTTTCATTCTCCAGGCTCCTTCGCTGCTGGCATAACCAAGCTACCATTAAGATGGCAAAATTGTGTCAATAATTTAGGTACATACTTTAATTGTACTGCTTCTTGTTTGAGGTATAATAAACCACATTTTTTTATTTGAAATTGGACATTTCATATTTAATGACCTAATAGATGACCCTGGTTTCATTAGGTACAACCCTAAGTGGGTCAGGATGCAGACTTTTCCATCTTAAAAATATAAAATAAAATAAAACAAAAAGCCTTCCCTTGACCGTACATCCCTCCTATAATTATCACCCTCTATTCGTGACATCCAAATTTCTGGAGAGTCATACAGTCTTATTTCCATTTTATGCCCTCTCATGCATCATTCGTCTCCAACCCACTCCAAGCTAGTTTCCACTTCTACCACCCCAAGGAAGCTGTTCTTGTCAAATGCAATAAAAGATATGTCAGCTCTCATCTTATAAAACATAAACTCTTAAGTAGCACTAACAGACCCCTGCCTTGAAACACTGTTGATTTCTGTGACCCCACACTCTTAAGGCAGGCATTCCTTCTACTTCTCTATTCATTCTTCCTAAATCTTCTTTCTACCTCCCAATGTTGGCATTCCCTTGGGAGTTGACCCCAGGCCTGTCATTACTCAGTACTCTGGTCTCCCTAGGTGATCTCATCCATTTCCACAGCTTTAAATACCATAATTTCCCAATTTCTCTTTCTAGTTCAATTTTCCTGAGTTCCGGACTGTACATACATGTCTATTTCATAGTTCCACCTGGATGTTTCTCATTGACCTTATACCAAATTTTTAAAATCTTTTCTCTTAACATTGCATCTCTGGGCTTCCCCATCTACCCAGAAACTCCCACCAGAAACCTCAGGGACATCCCCACCACCTGTCCCTCTACTGCATCCTCCACGGCTAATCCTCAGCAAGTCCTCACAATTTTCCCTCCTATAAAACTCTCCAATTAGTTCACTTCTTTCCCTCTCCACTGCCATCACCTCTAGACCAGTCAACTATCACCTTCGCCTGGAGACGGTGAGAATCTTCCAGAGGGTCTCTCCACCACACACACTCTCATTTCTCTCAAATCCAATTCCACAAAGCAGTCAGAGTAGAGAATTACAAATAAGAATCTGATTCCATCATTTTCATACTTAAATCCTTGAGTAGTTTCCTCTCCAGATAAATTCCAAAATCCTTAATATGAACTGCAAGGCCTCAAAGGATTTGGCCTCACCAGCTTCCCCCGCCCGCCCTGCTCCTCTGCCCCTCGCTCCCTCCATGCTACAGCCAAGCTGGCCTTCCCTTTGTTCCTCAAACATGACGAACCCTTTTCTACCTGAACATGCTGTCCCTCCCTCCTACCTTCACCTGACCAACTCCTACTTATTCCTCAGGTCTCAGTCTCAACGTCACTTTCTCAGGAAGGCCTCCCTCCCTGACACCACTCGTCTCCAGATTAAGTCCCCTGTTACATCCTCTCATAGTTCCTAACTTGTTCTTCATGGGCCTTTTCGCAATTGTGACTACACAGTTATTATGTGACTCCTGTTGTCTGTCTCCCACACCGAAATGTAAACTCCTTAAGGAACAGAAGCTGTGTTGCTCTGTTTGTCACTGTACTCCCAGCCACCAGCACAATGCCTAACACAAAGTAGGCACTTAAATATTTTATATTAGAATAGGTGACTGAACTAACTAACTAAAATATAGTTAAACATAAATTTCTTTGAAGCATTTCAGAATTTACAAACGTACAATTTAATTAGTTAATATTTTAGACTATGGCTTAAGTTATTTTACTTTACTTATTGATTAAAGCAAGAACTGTACTGAGTTACACTATTAGCTAAGCTTGAATATCCTCAAACATATTTCTAAAGCTATCCCATAAGTTAACTTTTACTCATTTAGACATACCTTTCCCCAAAAGGTCAACATAGTTGTTTTCCTAGGCATTAATATAATAATAATAATAATGAAAGCTATCCTTTATAGAGTGCCAAACACCATGCTATTCACTTTACATTCAAGCTTCACAAGAGATAAATGTCATAACCTCCATCTTCACAGATGATGAAACTGAGGCTCAGAGAAATTAGGCAACTAGTTCAAAGTTATACAATCAGCAAGTGGGGTGGCAGGATCCAAACTCACACTAACTCAAAAGTCAATGTTTTTTCCAATATATCGTGCTATCTCTAATATCATACTTATTTAGCATTATATATTATTTGTTGTAAATACACCTGTATTACAAGTATCTGAGGCTCACAGTTTAAAGTAATTATTTTAAGCTTTAAAATGGCTGCTTAATTCAGTCTCACATACAAAAACCAATTCTATCACACCCATACAAAACACCTGCAACAATTATTCCAAATGATACTCTTTTTCCTTATCCATGTAATCTACACTTTATTTTACAAAATAAACAGCTTCCAGTCAACTGTCTTTTCTGTAAGGATCTCAATTAACTTTAAAAAATGGAACCATCACGCTAGGGAAAACTGTGCATATTGATTTGTTTTTTAGAAAACTTGTCACAGGTGCATTTTGAATACACAGTTTATACCAAACTCATCTATTCCCAAAACCATCCATCAGAATAAAAACTATGCCAAAAATTGTTTTGGTAGGAATTAATCTAAACTACACTCTGCCTAGTATTTACAAATCAATAATTTCAATAACTGGTAGTAAGCAGTCAATAAACACTTGATCAATCATACAACAAGATACTTCTACACCTGATGTCCTGTTTTCTTTTTTTAAGAGAGTAAGCAGGAAATATTGTTATATATACACAACTAGTAAACATTTCCTCAATATGGAGACAGGAAAGGGTCATTTAACCCAATTATGTATATTAATCCTTGAAAAACACTGTTCTAACTCAGTAAACACTTTTAAAACAGTTTTAAATTAGCATTTCTGAATAGTGAACTAGCCTCATTATTGAAGTCATAATACATAATAGAAAAGATCATGAATTTTTAAAGAACTAAAATGCAACAAAATATAGTTAACATTCAAAACTTTACAAAACTACACTAATCAAGATAGTGGGGTACCAGCATAAGAAGAGACATAAATCAATGGAATAGAATTGAGAGTCCAGAAATAAAGTCATACCTCTTTGGTCAATTGATTTTTAACAGGGGTACCAAGATCATTCAATGGGGAAAGAACAGCCTTGTCAACAAATGATCCTGGGACAACTTGATATCCACATATAAAAGAATGAGGCTTGGGCCTGACACAGTGGCTCATACCTGTAATCCTAGCACTTTGGAAGGCCCAGGCAGAAGAATTGCTTAAGGCCAGGAGTTTGAGACCACCCTGGGCAACACAGGGGAATTCATCTCTACAAAAAATTTAAAAAATTAGCTGGGGGTGGTAGCACCCACCTGTACTCCCAGATTCTCAGAAGGCTGCGCCAGGAGGATAGCCTGAGCCCAGACTATAAGACTACAGTGAACTATGATTGTGCCCCTTGACAGAGTGAGGCCTTGTCTCAAAAAAAAAAAAAAAAAAAAAAAAAAATGAGGTTTGGAAACTTATTTCATATAGAAAAACTAACTCAAATTGGATCAAAGATCTAAACATAAAAGCTGGCCGGGCGCGGTGGCTCACGCCTGTAATCCTAGCACTCTGAGAGGCAGAGGCGGGCGGATTGTTTGAGCTCAGGAGTTCGAGACCGGCCTGAGCAAGAGCGAGACCCCGTCTCTACTAAAAATAGAAAGAAATTATATGGACAGCTAAAATATATATAGAAAAATTAGCCTGGCATGGTGGCTCATGCCTGTAGTCCCAGCTACTCGGGAGGCTGAGGCAGTAGGATTGCTTGTGCCCAGAAGTTTGAGGTTGCTGTGAGCCAGGCCGACGTCACGGCACTCTAGCCTGGGCAACAGGGTGAGACGCTGTCTCAAAAAAATTAAAAATAAAAAATAAATAAATAAACATGAAAGCCAAACTCTTAACAGAAACTATCATAGGTATGAATCTTCATGACCTTGGATTAGGCAATGGTTTCTTAGATATGACATTAAAAGCACAAGCAAGAAATGAAAAAATAGATAGGGTCTAATATCCAGAATACAGAAAGAACTCTTACAACTCCACAATAAAAAGACAAATAACCCAATTAAAAAATAGGCAAATAACTTGAATAGACATTTCTCTCCAAAGAGGATACACAAATGGCCAATAAACACATGAAATGCAAATGTAAACCACAATAAGATACCACTTCATACCCACTTAGGATGGCTGGAATTTAAATAAACAAACAAAAAACAAGCACTAGTGAGGATATGGAGAAATCGGAACTCTTCTACATTGCTGGTGGGAATGGACAATAGTGCAGCTGCTATGGAAAACAGTTTGGCAGTTCCTCAAAAGTTAAGCATAAAATTACCATATGATCCAGCAATTTGACTCCTGGGTCCAAGAGAACTGAAAACATATGTTCACACAAAAACTTATACACGACTAGCAGCAATATTCACAGTAACTAAAATGTGAAATAACCTAAATGTTCATCAGCTGATGAATAATATAAACAAAATGTGGTCTATTCATACAATGGAATATTACTCAGCCATACAAAGGAATGAAGTACTGACACATATCATAATATGGATGAATGTTGAAAACACTATGCTAAGTTAAAAAATGCCAGACACAAAAGAACAAGTTGTATGATTCCATTTATATGAAATGTCCAGAACAGACAAATCCATAGACAGAACATAGATTAGTGGTTGCCAGGAAGTAAGAGGAGGAAAGAATGGGGAACAACAGTTAAAGGGTTTAAGGTTTCTTTTGAGGGTGATGAAATATTCTGGAATTAGATAGTGGTAATGAATGCAAAATTGTATGAATATACTAAAAACCACCAAATTATATACTTTAAAATGATGAATTTTATGGTAGATGAATTATATCCCAATTTAAAAATAATAAGTATATAATATATGCTTAATACTAAAGCTATACTGAACAGTTTTGTCTTTGGATGATTCAGAAACATCTTGATGTATTTAAATATATGAATCTTTTTTCTCTTAGTGTCAAATAATGCAAACTTCTAATTAATACCATATGCAAAATATGTATTATAATATATGATTCATATGGTTTCTTAATGTTTCTTAATATATGATTCATATGGTTTCTTAATTTTTCTAATTAAAAAAGTTTGGGAAGAGTGTTTTGCTAGCAAAATTTTATGAGATCTATTAAGTCTTAAGAAAAAGTACAACCTCATAACTAATCTTTTTATAATACCATTTTTTTAGTTATCTGTATTATAATTTAAAATAAGAAATAGAAATCAACAAGGCCTGCTTTGTCTTTCATATTTAAAATATGAAATAGCAAACAGAAATAACTAATTTTTAAAAATCTAGATTTTACACGATTATATTCATAAGAAGAAATGAGACATTCCACTAACTAATGAGTGTACAAACAGCAGGAAACATTTTACCAGATTAGTAATATGGTACATGAAACTTGAAAAACCTTGTGACCACAGCTCTTGCTAATGGTGCTTCATTTTTCAGTTCCCACTGAATGCCTTTGCTTCACGAAATCAGCAATTAAGATCACTAACAAACTTTCAGTTTTTAATGATGGAGTTCATTAGTTTTAGGCATTACTAAGGCATATAAATGCAAAACAATGATCATATGCCTCACAGAAATAGACTAGTCATCGTAACTTACATTTTAAAAATGAACATTACCCAAGTCTCTAGGGTCCAAACAGGTAGTGTTAATGAGCAAAGCAGGCCCAGAGTCAGACAAGAAGAGGTGATCCTGGGTGAACTGGAGAGTAAACGGGCAGCCGTCACACAGCTCCAGCAGATCGCTACTGGGCCGGAAACAGGGCCAGACTTCTCATTTCTCAAGAGTAGCTGGAAGTATGGATTTTTTTTCATGTTTTGTGAAATATCCCTAATACTGAAATTTTAGCAACTAATTTTTTTAAAAGTTTAGTGCTAAGGCCAAATAAAACATACTAGCTGCTGTATACGGCCATTGGTTTGCAAACTCTGAAAAGAAACTCCTTTTAAAACAAAGGCTAAGTACTTAGAAAACCCCAATTTTAGATTAGGGCTGGTAAATATAGGAAACTAGTCTATAACAATACTTATCAAAGATTGGGGGGCACTGATGATCCTTAAAGTTCTCAAGGTGGTCCACAGACCAGACGCCAGAGAGTTTTACTGCATTAACGTCACATGTCATTCACATTCCTTCCTGAAGTACCAAAGGTAACTCATTTCTTCCATTCATTTTGATGACTTTTCTTACTGTAGCCAAGTGGAAATACAGTGGATGTCTTAACTATGTGCCGTTGGTAAGTTGTCCAAGAATCAAAACAGTTTGGAAACCACTGGAAGGGGTAAAAATAAATATGTTTTGGGGGATACTTTTTGCTTTTTAACAGACCTCAAAGAAAATTAATTAGATGGCAAAACTGGTCTCCATTTTATAACAACCAACTAGAGTACACTAGATTACAGTAGAGTACAGAGCTGTTTGAATTATAATTACATAGTTGAATAAAAATCTTGTACTTTCTAATATGAACATAGAAGCGTTACAGACATGAATCTTCTTAGAAAATTTACACGTAGCAACAAGGAGGAAAAACTGCACAAAACTCCTTTTTCAATAAACGGAGAAGTAAAACAAAAATATAAAACCTCCCAAGTACCTGAGAGCAGGGGTGAGATCAAAAAAGGCAGACAATTATGCTGGGGTGGAGAACAGAGATACAGGAGCCAGTGTGGCATGTGATGAGGAGGGCCCAACAGTGGCAGAGCTCAGATAGCAACAGCAACAGTGAACCTCCTTAAAAAAAGCACGTTTGCACTGGCATGCTGGGGCTGTGTCCCTCTAGTCACAGCTGCAAAGGAAGGAGAAGGAAGTCCAGAATTGGTGGCAGAAGGCCTCCTAGGCTCCTTCTGGTTTGGAGAAGCAGAAGATTTGTGGCAACACGGAGAAACACAGCTAGGTGCCTTATATGAAAAAGACAATCTCTGAGGCAGAAACCTGGAAATCTACCCTGGTCCTACCCAAACCATCTACAAATAACAAACAGACTGAGGAAAATTCAACTCATTAAGTCACAAGGAATAAAAAGGTAACTGGCATGGCACTGACTGAGACAGAAGTTCTATAAGAAAAATGGCAAATGGGCAGCATAATGTACCAACTACCAAAGAATAGTCAT
>CM052450.1:15909954-15946267 GCA_028533085.1 Varecia variegata | reverse complement strand
ACAGTGGATGTCTTAACTATGTGCCGTTGGTAAGCTGTCCAAGAATCAAAACAGTTTGGAAACCACTGGAAGGGGTAAAAATAAATATGTTTTGGGGGATACTTTTTGCTTTTTAACAGACCTCAAAGAAAATTAATTAGATGGCAAAACTGGTCTCCATTTTATAACAACCAACTAGAGTACAGTAGATTACAGTAGAGTACAGAGCTGTTTGAATTATAATTACATAGTTGAACAAAAATCTTGTACTTTCTAATATGAACATAGAAGCGTTACAGACATGAATCTTCTTAGAAAATTTACACATGGCAACAAGGAGGAAAAACTGCACAAAACTCCTTTTTCAACAAATGGAGAAGTAAAACAAAAATATAAAACCTCCAAAGTACCTGAGAGCAGGGGTGAGATCCAAAAAGGCAGACAATTATGCTGGGGTGGAGAACAGAGATACAGAAGCCAGTGTGGCATGTGATGAGGAGGGCCCAACAGTGGCAGAGCTCAGATAGCAACAGCAACAGTGAACCTCCTTAAAAAAAGCATGTTTGCACTGGCATGCTGGGGCTGTGTCCCTCTAGTCACAGCTGCAAAGGAAGGAGAAGGAAGTCCAAAATTGGTGGCAAAAGGCCTCCTAGGCTCCTTCTGGTTTGGAGAAGCGGAAGATTTGTGGCAACACGGAGAAACACAGCTAGGTGCCTTATATGAAAAAGACAATCTCTGAGGCAGAAACCTGGAAATCTACCCTGGTCCTACCCAAACCATCTACAAATAACAAACAGACTGAGGAAAATTCAACTCATTAAGTCACAAGGAATAAAAAGGTAACTGTCATGGCACTGACTGAGACAGAAGTTCTATAAGAAAAATGGCAAATGGGCAGCATAATGTACCAACTACCAAAGAATAGTCATGAAAAAATATTATAAAGAAGAAGATAAAAATTGTAACTGAATATTATTGCATAAGTTTAAGGAAATCAATGAAGCTGCCACTACTATGAGCAAGACCACAAATCAGAAATAGAAGAATTCAAGGGGAAAATGTCTAGATAACAGGAAAAGGGAAACATGAGTTGACAGACCTCAACACAGAAATGAAGAAGAAACTGAAAGGAGACCAAAGAAGAGACACCGCAGAAAACACAGTAAGAGATAAGAAAGATAGAATCAAACAAATGAAAAAGTGTTTAAAAGGATTAAAGGAAAAGTAATAAATATAAAAGATATATAAAGGGAGATTCAACATATCTATCACTAGGGTCTCTAAAAAAGAAAAGCAAAACAATGAAACAAAATAAACATTTAAAGATACAATTAAAGAAATCTTTGCTGAAATAAAAATAGATTTGAATGTACATTTTAGAAGGGCACACATGTACCAGGAAAAATTAAGCTAAACAGTCAACATCAATATATTCTAATAAAGTAACTAGATATCAGAGATATAGAAAGAATCAGCCAAGGCAGTGGTTCATGCCTGTAATCCTAGCAGTTTGGGGGGCAGAGGTGAGAGGATTGCTTGAGGCCAGGAATTCAAGACCAGCCTGAGCAAGAGTAAGACCCCCATCTCTACAAAAAAAAAAAAAAAAAAAAAGTTAGCTGGGCACGGTGGTGTGTGCCTACAGTCCCAGCTACTCAGGAGGCTGAAGCAGGAGGATTGCTTGAGCCCAGGAGTTTGAGGTTGCAGTGAGCAATGATGATGCCACTGTACTCAAGCCAGGGTGACAAGTGAGACCCTGAGAAAAAAGACAAAGAAAGGAAAGAAAGAAAGAGAAGAGAAGAAAGAAAAGAAAGAAAGAATCCTTTGGGCAGATAGGCAAAAGATCAAGTCATTAATAATGGTAAAAAATTCATGCAGGCTTCACACATCTCCACAGTAACATTTAATGCCAGAAGACATTTGTACAATACCTATGAGATACTTAATGAAAAAAAGTGTGAACGAAGGATTTTATAACCTGCTAAGCTGTCCTTTAAGTATAAAGCAACAAAAAAGTTGTTCTGAAAATATTGTCAGAATAGCCCATATTATTCCCATGAGGCCTTATTGAGAAACTATTAGAAGATGAACTTCAGCAAACCAAAGAATGAATCCATGAAAGTACCACAAAATATATGTAATGGGTGAGCATTACATAGATTTAACTAGAGAATTAAGACAAAAACAGATGGAGATATGGTTGATAAAACAGAACAAAAATATTATAGGGTGTAACACTGTATAAATGCAAATGACCTAAATCGGGTGAAGGGAGAAGTGTAATAAGCTTACTGATTACCTCCATGTCATAGCTGGGAGTCAATGGGTAGCCTTAAAGCTCACAAATCTAGTAGTAGAAGTATAAGCATACATAACAGTAAAAGTACATATACTATTGTGAATAAATACCATTGACTAAAATTGGGTAATGGAGAAGAGAAAGGGGAAGAGAGAAGAATTAAAAAGCATTTTACCTTTGTTCATAGAAGAGCCCTAATAGTTACTATCAATAGAGAACTAAGCATGTTATATAAAGTAACTAATAAAACAAAAATACAAATTTTCCTCAATATCAGAATAACAGAAAAGCAAAGAAAAACAGAGTATACAGCGTAAGACTTAAAATTTATATAAAAAATAAAGCATAAAATAAAATGCAATGACAGAACCATTTTTGACTTATGAAAAAATGTAAAAGGATTCAATTCATATTAACAGATGTTTAAATTGAATCATAATGCAAAATCTAACTCCATGCTATATACTACAGATACATCTAAATCAAGTAATTTTAACAGTTTAAAAAAAAAAAAGGATAGGCAAGGACATATCAGGCAAATGAGTAAACAAAAAATAAAGCAAGAACTGTCTCACCCAGCTCTTTCTGACTCCAGAACCTGAGGTCTTACCCATCACAAACACTACAAACAATGTCCCATGCGCTTCTGTAATAGTACATGTGGGTATGCGTGCATGTATGAATATACACACAGGTGGCCCCTGGGTTACAGACAAGATCTGTTCCTGAGAATGTCTTTAGGTAGGACTTGTTGTATTAACATGTAACTCAGATCCCTGATGAATGGTACATATACGGTGATAATAATGCTAACAATGATAATGGCTCATATGTGTAATAATAATATAGTGTAATACTGTAATAATAACAATACCTCTATACTATAATAATAAGTTACAGAAACTATTGTGCTCTTTCTTCTAATTCAAACAAACAGAACATTAAAAACAAACTCATACAAAAAGTTTAGATAGAAGATAAGAGAAATTTCAAAAAAGAATACTAAAGGTTAACACTCACCTAATGTGGCATCAACACTAGGCTAATAAGAATGTTGCACTTATTTTGATCTTTGAACCAAATCAATAATAACCTTTCCATTTCAATAATTAATCTACTATGCTGCTTAGTAATAATTGATGCTTTCATTGGAGCACTGCCTTTCACATGTTCCATTATTCTCACTTTCTCCTTTATAATTGTTCCAATGGTCAAGTGACTGAAGCCTAATGCTTTCCCAACGAATAATGGCATCTGGCCTTTCTCCGAACACTTAATTATTTCTACTTTTATTTCCATTGTATTCACCTTTCTCTTTGCTGCAGGCTCACCTGGACTTGCAACAGACATCAGCTTTGGAGACATGAGGGTAAACACAGACTCACAAAATCAAATGAAGTTAAGATGAAAATGATGCTGTGCAGAGACTAGCCAGTAGCATACAGATGTTGCGCCAACAAACTGCTTATGCCATGCAGGTTTGTTCATACGCACAGAAGAAACTAGTTCCCGAATCATTTACTTAATTGTTTAATTATAAATTATCCTTACGGGGAGCCTAGGAGCTTGTTTGTAAGTACGGAACACCATTATGTTGGGTGGTCTGTAACCCAGGGACTGCTTGTATTTCAAAATAACTATTTAAAATATTCAATTATAAGCTCTCTTTGAAATATGACCAGATATCAAATTTGCAGTGGCACCAGATTGCTGAGTTTAAAGCATTTAGTAATACTTACCTTTAATAGTATTATTTTCCATATAAAAATCAAAACACTGTACTGAAAACTCTTCCCCTGGATTTATGTCAAGATCAGCTGTCAACCTTACTAACGTCATGCAGTGACTCCTCACTTGGATGACAATCTACTTTCAAGCACTCAAAAACTAAAATTCCAGGAATTCTCATTTAAAAAAAAAAATTAAAATTCCAGTGAAGTTGTTATCCATACGTGTAGAGACTTAAGGAGGTGAGATTTTTATGAAATTTTCGGTATACTACAAATGTTTCTGTTGAAGCAATAATTTTGTAACCTCTTACAGAAATCCATATCCATGATACGCTTTCGGATTTGAGTTGTAGCTTCAGCAAGAGGTTCCATGCCTCAGAAACAAAACGGCATACGGGTAGTAAAAACTAACACACACTCTAGGAACATTATCTAAAGGTCAATATTGGCTCTTTATATATAAAAATACACTGTGGCAACATCAATTCAGTTAATGCTTGAGGGTAATTAACTGAGAAACCTCTGTTTCAATTTCAACATCAATAACAAAAGGAGAGGGGACAGTAGTACCAACCTGATAAAACTGTTGTGAACGAACATTGAATAACTGAAGCACTTACAACACTACTTGCCTCAGATATCAATAAATGTTAGCTAATATTATCACCACAAAGACACAAATTTCCGGTCTTTTAGATCCATTATAATTACTGATGAGAGGGTTAGACAAGACACCTACAAATATTTTGCTAATGGAAAAAAAAAGGAATTTGAAGGCTCTACATCCCTAAATTCCCTATTCCCTCCCTGCCACCACCTACCACTGATGCTAGATGCCCTTCCTCTTTCAACCCATGGTACACCTGTACACTTTCACTGTAGGTGCACTGTCTCCCCACCAAGGCTGCTGTGAGCTCCTTAAAGTCAACGATTATGTCTTGGGCATCTCAGCACCTCCAGGGCATCTGTTCCCACACATAATAGAAGTTCAGTAAAGGTGTGTTAAATTAACAAATGTGGTATTGTAAAAAATTATATATATATAATAAACATGATCTGGTTCAAGGTTTATATTTTATGGATTGCAATAACCTTGGTATCAGACCTTTCAGTAAGGTAGGCAGCTAAGGAACCTTAGTTAGGGCCAAAAGAGGGTTCATTCAAGACATAGACATTTATTGAGCACTCTGAGAGCATCAGGTAACAAATAAGGCCCTAGGGTTATAAAGAGGGCCCAGTGGGCACCGAGCAGGTAAGGATCTCACCCCCACTAGTGAGTAGAGATGTTAAAGATAGATCAAGACCACCGACTCCCAGAGTGTTCCTAAATTGCAGTGCTCTTTCCGCTAGAACAATGCCTTTCAAATGTTGACTGTACTCATAGTAAAAAATACATTCTGTAGCACTACTCAGTACATCTAGATACATATATTTCTGATCTCTTCTATTTAATTCTATTTTATTTCACATTTTTAAAATGTTCATTTTGACACACTAAATTGGTTTTATGACTCAAAGATTAAAAAATACAACAAAAGTTGGCGTGGATGTGGAGATGGGAACACTCATACACAGCTAGTGGGACAGCAAACTAGTACAACCTCTATGGAAAGTGGTATGGAATGGAGATAACTCAAAGAACTAAAAGTAGAACTACCATTTGATCCAGTAATCCCACTACTGGATATTTACCCAAAGGATAAAAAGACATTCTATAAAAAAGATATCTGTACTCAAATGCTTAGAGCAGCACAATTCCCAATTGCAAAGATGTGGTAACAACCCAAGTGTCCATGAATACATGAATGGATTAATAAAATATGGTATATGTATACCACGGAGTACTATTCAGCCATAAAAAATGGTGACCTAATACCTCTCGTATTAACCTGAATGGAACTGGAGCCCATTCTTCTAAGTGAAGTATCACAAGAATGGAAAAACAAACACCATATGTACTCACCCTTAAATTGGTCGTGCACATATGGAAGTAACATTCACTGGGGATCGGGCAGGTGGGGGGAAGGAGGGGATGGGTAAATTCACACCTAATGGGTGTGGTGTATGCTCCCTGGGGGATGGGCACACGTGTAGCTTTGACTTGGGCAGTACAAACGCAATTTATCTGACCAAAGCATTCGTACCCCCAAAGTATTCTGAAATTAAAAGGTCGAAAAATATTGCTCTAGAAGATATATTTTTAAAACTTTCTCTAGAATTTCAAGGTCAGATACAATTCCTAAAAATTAATTCTCATACCATGCATTTGTATCCCAACAAAAAAAGGGCACTATCAAATAATCAAATAAGTCACAAAGACTAACATACAGCCATGGCAGCTGCCACTTGGGGAGTGGGAGGAAACTAAACCTAATCTCCATCAGCTTCCCTAAAGCCTCCCCAAGTAAATACTCAATTTAAGGAAAACATCATTTGCTAAACAAAACAGCTTGGCAGCAAGTCCCTGGCACCGCAGCTCCCTTCTGGCCAGAATCTGGCCCTTAAGACTCTCGTCCTATATAGAAATTCTAGAGCTTCTACTTGCAATAAATATTTTTAAAGTATTTCATGTACAGAGACTTTAATTAAATGTGTTAGGATTGCAATGACTTTATTAAAATAAGTAAATGAAAATCAAGATAAACTGTTTTAAATACACACGTTTTGTTTGGTACAAAAATCTCTCTCTGAAATTTGCCAACCTTCACTTAAATTGCGTTGTGTGGTTGTGTGCATGTGTGTGTTGGGGGTGGGAGAAGTGTATTGATTTATCCCAGATCCAAACAAAGCATGCAGAAGTGGATCAGTAGATCATTAAACAGTATCTCTTTTGGTTTGCCCTTGAAATACTAGGGGCAAAGGCAATATAAAACTTTTCCTCCCCATGAGATGTTTGTACAGTTCCCACTGAAGGAAATGTGACAGCAACCATCACTACCTAGCAGCAAGCTAGGGATGAACAAACCCCAATGTCTCCAGAGTCCTTTTAATAAATGTGTTCCCCTGAAAGTCAGAAAGGGGCAGAAAGACCAGAACATCCCTTTCCATCCTCTGTGTCCACAAGCAGTTCTCCAGCGCTAAGAATGCAAACTAAAGCACAAGAATGTTCATTTAAGTTCTTGGGCTAACTACCCTCATCATTTCCCATGCAAGAAGCATGCCTGAGTTTAAAGGACTCAATTTTGTGATGTTTGCCTCAAATTAATTCCTGTCTTTCCCAAAAGAAATGTTTAGCACTAGAGAAAGAAGTTCTTTTTATAAGGATAAAAATGCAATTTTCCTAAGAAAAGGGAGAGAGTCATACTCACTATCTATCAGCTCTGTCCAATAGAACATTCTATGATGATGGACGTGTTCTATAACTGCGCTGTCCAATACAGTGGCCACTAGCCACCTAGTACTGAGCACTTGAAATGTGGTTGGTAATGACTGAGGAACTAAATTTTAGTTCATTTTAATCAATTTAAATTTAAACAGTCACATGCAGCTAGTGGCTACCATATAGGGCAGTATAAGTTAGATAATCAATATAAGTCCTCAACAAGAGTGCTAAAAAATTGACTCTTCTTACACTGAATGTCATAATTTGAAAAAATCATATTTTATCTATACCAATATCCAGTTTTCAGCTTCCTAATTAATATTTAAGGTTTCCTCAGAAGTGATTTTTCAACAAAGTTTTGGCAATTTTTATTCTAAAAACATGAACATACCAAATCTACTGAGCAAAATTCCTTTGGCAACATTCAATTTTCCATCTGTGAAACTTAGGTATAGGAAAAGAAAAAAAAAAATAAGCCCACCTTCCTACTGTTACAAAGGGAAGAAATGAAATACATAATCCAAAGAAAGGCTAATATAACCCCTGAGATGCTTTCATGGGTTCATTAACCCCTGCTTAGGTTTGCTTCTTTAAACCCAGTTGTGGCTTTCAACAAAATTTGTTCATATATTTGTTTGACCTCTTGTTCTATTACAATCAGACTCTGACCAGACCCTCTGAAATCAAGTATTCTACCTATAGGAAAATCATTTAAAATATTCACATAAATATTCTATATTTAAATGAGACAAACTGATCAAATTGTCAAAGTGCAGTAGCCTGAAGAAGAGCAGATGCTTCATAGAGACTAAAATATGCAGATCGTGCCAAGACCACTTCCCAAGCAGGTGGCAAAAGAAACCACACAGTTCTATAGTCAGCAAGGAAGAGACATCCCAAGAAAATATGCTTAAAAACACACTGCAGCCATGTTATGGCCATAGGATAACTAACTTCAAGCAGCACCACTGCACTCCTTAGGACCTCAAGGTCAATGCCAAATTAATTTTTTTCACCTTCTCATCATGCTAACATTTATACATAAATATAACATACACACAAGCACAAAGATTTCAGTAATTTCATTGTGTTTAAGTGAAATGAACTTCTAGAACCGGTTTCTGAAAATATTAATACTATGAGCTCATTTAAAACAAGCAAACTTAAGTATATCATAGAAAGAACAAAGCCACTAGTATCACATAGCATATCTGGGAATGCTCAAACTATACCAAGCAAAGCAATCCTAAGACAGCAGTACAATTCAGGTAAGAATTCAGCACCACAGACTAGAACTTCATTTTTTCTCTACTACTGCTACTGCTACCATCAGGTCCTTAAAAAGAACTAGAAGCTCACTTACTGTATCCAAAGAGCATTTGAATCACAAAACAGGTGACAAGGAAGCAATGCATACACTACCCCAGGGGCTTCAGTTCTTGCATAACAATAAATGGCACTGCCAGAAGAAGCAAAGGCTTCATCTGGGGCAACTGAAAACACTCAGACATAGCAAGAGTCTATCAGACTCCATAAAAGCTGTATACTGTCAGTCCTTTTCTTGTGTGTATGGACAAAATCTGCAGATGCAGCCTGGGCAGGAAAGAGGAAGACAGAGAATTTTAAATGGAGAACTGCCATAGCGCTTGATCCTGACAGCACCCTCCTCACTATTCCAAGCTATGAACTTGCAGACTCTACTGACCACAGCATCTGCCCCAGGATTTCTAAGGAGTCTGCCTACCAGTTATAAATTTCTGTGATTAAAGCCTCCAAATCTGACAAGTGCTAGAAATCTCGATGTTTTTATTATCCTGATTCTTAGGGGGAAAAATTAAATAAATGTAATAAACTATGCAGAATTTTCACAGCAGAGGCATAAATTCTCAAAGCACGTAAGGTTTATAACGGATAATAAACACTACTTCTCATTTAGTTCTATAAAAGTCCACTTCAGAAAAGCATTACTCCTGCTGCTCAAAATGCAATTTAAAAGCAGAAATAGAAATCTATTTTAGGACACTTGGAATATAAATTAGCATAACATAGATAACTTAATTTTTTTATATTTAATACTCTCATTTATGAGATAAAATATAGATTCTAGTAAACAAAAGAAACATACATAACAGAAAAGAAAGCCATTTTTTGCTTGGCTTAAAATGCCATTAACACAGTATGATAGCACATTATATGAAAAACTTATTAAACTATCTTAGCACAAATATGGTGCAGCGATTTTCTAAATTTCCAATTTTGTGGGCTACATGTCTTACATCTTAACTTTATAAGCTCCCAAGTCCTATATGGCACACTATTCCCCTATGAGAGCTTTTGCAGACTGGTTTTAATAAATGAATGTCAATCACATTAAAAACATATTATTGAAGGAATTTATCAACATATAATTATGAAGTTACACTTCTGAAAACATCAGGCTTCCTGAGATTCTGAAGAGAAACCCGACAGAATTGTCTTCTATTTATTTTTTCAATAGTCTTCTATTTATTTTTTCAATAGTCAAAGCATAAAAGCGTCTTCAGCCCAAAGTATAATACATGAGGTATATTTAATCATGGCTCCTGACTTAAGCATAACATTGCAAATCTTTTCATATGCATCAAACTAAAGTGCTCTCATTCTTACCTGTGTATCCAGCATACCATCCCCAGGAAGCCACCATTCCTAAAAGCCATTTATACATGACTCCTTCAATATACCAGAACCGCTTACTGTCCAGCACTCGCAGGGGCTGAAGTATAATCACGTAGCAGATGTAGGATGGAATAGCAACCAGGTTGTTGGCGACCATGAAGGCAAATCTCATCAGTGCTTTCAACAAGATCCAGCCCAGCCAAGGAGCTTCTTCCAAAGTCACAGCCATTCTCACTTTGGAGTCTGTCCTGTCTTTCTGGGGTGAAAGAAAAATTCACTTAAAAAGGAAAATGGATTAAACACATCTAAATAGTTACCAACAAAGAAATAGCCTCCAGCACCGAGGCACAGTACCTCGGTGATCTCTCTGGGAAATTCCAGAGAGGGACAGACAGCGAGGCCTCGAGGAGGAGCCGCACAAGGTCAAGGGAGCTGTTCACCGAGGCACGGGTAAGTCACAATATATTTAGCAAATGATAATACGATTCCCACTCACTGATCGGTGCCGTCCCCGCACGGAGCCTCACTGCGGTCGTCTGTTTGGACTTTAAGGGAAAAAAATACACCCACTTGCTTCAGACTCCCTCAGTATCTCCAAACGGACGACACGAGTGAAACCACCGAAACAGAGACCTCTCGGTCAGATTTCCCAGATCCTGAGAACCTCGGGCTCTTCACCACCCCGTTCCCATTCCTGCACATTGATGCATTCCTTTAAAAGGTCTCCGGCGTTAGCGAAGAGTTAGCTCACAATTCTCATTTGCAGCAATAGGGTTTTTGTTTTCCTTTTTTTTTTTTTTTTTTTAGAAAAAAGGAGAGGGGCCTAGAAAAGAGAGCTTAAAAGGTGAGAGGAAGAAAGTGGGGGGTTATAAGACGAAAAAGAGGAAGGACAGGAGTAGGGGGAGGGGAGCAAGAGGTAGAAGCAAAGGGGCCAGGGATGAAGAGAATGAGATCTCCGACCAGAGGACGGGGAAGCGAGGGATGATGAAAGAAGCAGGGAAGAAGAGGCGACGGCAGCGCGGGGGGCGGGTGGAGCCGGCAGCGGTTTCCGCGGATGTGGAAGGGGTCGGGGCGGCGAGCGCGGCCCGTGCTCCCGGCTCACCTCGGCGGGCGCGGACTGCAGGCGGCGGCGAACCGCGGGGGCGGGCGTCCCCCGCCGAGGGGTCGCGGTCATGGACGCGGCGGCGGCCGAGGCGGCCCGAGGCGCGGCGCGAGCGGGCGCGCGGGCGCCCTACTCCCCTCGCGGCAGCCTGCGGACAGAGGGACGGCGGGGACTCAGAGGCCGGACCTGTCACCGGGGCGGGTCCCGGGGAGGCGGGCGGATGCCCCGCGCCCCCGCCTCCTCCCCGGGGCCTACCGCGCCCTCGTCCCTCAGGCCGCTGCCGCTGCCGCCCCGGGCCACGCGACGACGACACCCCTTCCCCGCCCCCACGCTTCCCCGGGCCCGGCACCAACACCGCGCCCGGCCTGAGCCTGCCGAGCCGGAGGTTACCTCGGGCTGGCCGGGCCCCGACCCCGGCTGCGGGAGCCAGAGGAGCCGGAAGAATGCATGGCCGGCGGCGGGGCCGGCGGAAGGAGGAGTCGGCGGTGGGCCCCGGCCCCGCTCTGGCTGCGGCGCGGCCCGCGCCTGGTCCCCGGCGGCGCCGAGACTCGGTCCCCAGGGCCCGACCGCGTTCGCCCGGGCTGGCGGGGAGGGGCGGCGGGAGGAAGCGGCGGGAGTCGGGACTGCGGCAGAGCCGCCCCCAGAGCGCCCTCTAATGAAAGCGCGGCGGCAGCCGCCTGGCCCGCTCGCCCCGCCGCCGCTGCTGTCGCCGCCCGCACCCCCGACCCTTTTCGCCCGCGGTCAGGCCCCCTGGGGCTTCCTGGCCGCTAGGCCAGAACCTCAATGAGCCCAGAATCGAGGAAAAGGGCCGCTCGGAAAGGTCTAGGAATAAACACCAATCCTTACACCACACGAGGAGCGCTCTGGTTCAAATTGAGAGAGCCCCTTTTCAGCCAAACGGCCGCTTTGCACTGTTAGAACACTCTTTGCCCAAACTGGGAAGCTGTATCCTTGAAGACTCAATGTCCTCTTTCATTCTTAATGAAACCCGTTTGCACTCATGGCTTTTCTTCTGAATCTCTGCAGAGTGTTAATGTCTAGAGTGTTAAATCAAGTCTTTTGAGCACCAGAATTCTTACTTCTGGAAAGCACCTGGAACATTAATGACACTTTCAATTTCCCATTCATTCCCCTCCCACTCCCTAAAAAAAGGAATCTGGTGGGAATGAATGGTTTACACACAGAGACTGAAATTTGGTTAGTCAAGAAAGCAATAACCAAGTGCCTGGCTTTAAGTGCTCAGAAACCGGTGGCCATGAGAATGCCTAGACAGGCCTGGTTACTCTTGGGATACCATGGCTACGTTCTGGTTCAAAGGTTGGACCACCTGAATTAGAGAAATAGCCCATTGACCTGCCTGCCCACTTGTACCTTCTCAAATGACCTGCCTAAATTTCAGTTTTAAAAAACCCAACTTATAAAAACTATGTCCCTTAATCACACCTGTAAATTGGGGGTAGGGCAGATTTTACACTCCTAGGGAACTGCCATGTTTGAGTCAGAATGCCACCTATTCTGCCTACTTTGAAAGTGTTCATCACTGGGTTTATTTTGGACTCTCAACTCTCTCTCTCTCTCTAACTTCAGTTCCTCTTTGGTCCACAGGTGAAGGAAAGAAAATTCACCTTACGCCATGTAAAAGAATATTTTCTGTTCCCATTCCCTTTGGTGATGAAGAAATAAATGAAAACACAGAGCCTATCTTAAGTATTTATTAGATTCCATTCCATTTGTTATTAGCTTATTTTATTTATGTTATTTATCTATTTCATTAATATTATATTTTAATGGTACAGAACATAAAATGGCACAGGCCATGTCAGGGAACTTTCCATATAAGCTCAACTGATACATAGCAACAGAAAAGTCAGATATGCCCATTCTATTCCTTGCATTTTTCTCTGTTAATTTTGGTGCGAAGGTAATAAGATCTTTAAATAAATCTCATGAATGAAATAATATATGTACTGTAGATTATTATTCAAAATATATCATTATATTCTTAAGTAAGCAAGATAAGTGAGGCACATATTTCTTTCCAGAATCAAGAGTAAACTCCCCTAAGGATTCCATTCGGTCCATCTCATTCTGCTTTCCCACATGCTGGGTAAACACTTGCTGACACCTGGAGGGAGATAGCTTACAAAGGGATTTACAACTGGTTCCTGGATCACGGAACATCTGCCAGAGTAACAGACACACCAGCACTTGGTGAGATGTAATTAGTACCAGGCCCAGAATTAGTTTGCAGGCCCAAAAAAGAGCCAGAGGTTAGACAGGACTATGAATGGTAGCTCAAAGCTTTAGTGTGCAAAAACATCACTTGGGGTTATCTACCAAGGAGACAGAGTCTGAGGCCTCAAACCAGACCATTTTAATACTCCAGGTCCAGTGGACCTGGGAACCTGCTTTTTAAAAATATCATAGGGGATTCTGATTCGGGTATTATGAACAGACCTTGCTTTAAGAAACCCTGACCTAGAGGTATCCTGAGATAATGACATCCTTTTCTAGACCCTTCATAATTCTAAATCATTTGGTCATATCTGTTCTCATCTGTATAAATCTGCTAGGGCTGCCATAACAAAATACCACAGACTAGGTGGCTTAAACAACAAAAACTTATTTTCTCACAGTTCTAAAGGCCAAAGTCAGAGATCAACATATTGGCAGGTTTCGTTTCTTCTGAGGCCTGTCTCCTGGGCTCCACCTTCTCACTGGTTGTTCACCTGGTCATCTTCCTGTGCATTTACTTGTCTGGGGTGGGAGGTTGGGTGGGTGTGTGGGTATGTGTCTCTCCCCTAATCTCTTTTTATAAGGACACCAGTCAGATTGAATTAGGGCCCACCCTAATGACCCCATTTGTAAATTAATTACTTCTTTAACATATTGACTGCCACACTAGAAAAAAAATTTTTTTTTCTTGGGGCCATGTGTTTTAGTACAAAAATAGAATAAAAGCTTTGAAAACAAAACCATCCTTTCTAATTTAATGAAAAATTTGTTGTTTTTTATTGTTTTCTGTGTATGAGTTATATGCAACTTGAAAAATAGTTCACATGGCTCAAGGTAAAGAGATGTATGAGTTACACATGCTTCATGAGGCCCCGGGCTCAAAACTAGTGTGAGCTAAATACAACTTACATGGCACTTAATGTGTTAAAGGCCCTATCTCCAAATACAGTAGCATTCTGAGGTATTGAGGATTAGGACTTCAACATATCAATTTTGGGGGCACACGATTCAGCTATAACATCATCCTTCTACTTTTTACACTGCAGAATTCTGCCATTTCAGCAGCTCCTCATGGAAAGGATATGGAAGCCCTAATCTCCTTGATCATTTCAGGTGTTCTATTGACTGACTCCGATCTTTTTAGACTTTTCTTAAAGCTCAGCAAACAGTGTAACACATTGTGTTCCAGGTATAGATATGCCCTGGTTTTGTGCCAAGGATGTAGGAGGAGGGTTATCTTCTTAACTTTCTGATCACAGAAACATTCCATTTCAAGATAATTCAGCACCTGTAATAGATAAGGAACTGCCTTTGGGCTGACCTCTTCAGGAGACAATTCCATATGATGTTTATATTTATTCCTTGAATTTCAAAGTTCGTTTTAGTTGTATATCTTGTATTCTTTCACCTTACATACGATACCTTCCTCTTGCCCATACTACAACTTCCTTGCCCTGTCTCCTTTTAACTACTTAGGCAACCTCCTGCGATTTTTCTATGGCTTATTTTCACTGCACCATGGGCAGAGAGATGTATAAATGCTCTGAATCACTGTGACAGGAAGGTCAGGATGGCCAGTTCTTCAGGGTGGACTGATCTATGAAAACAAGGACCTTCTTCAATGACTAATTAGCTTCCAGTCCTCTATCCTGCTACCTTAGAGCCATCTTCATAAAACACAAACATGAGGTCAAAAATTTCAGAGCCTTCATGTTCACCCCAATAGGGAAACAAATAGACCCCACCCTATAGCCACAGACGTTATAGTTTCTGTTACAAAAGCCCTCACTTGAACCACAAGAGTATGGTCCTTTGAAAGAGAAAGAGGACTTCTCATGTTTCCTGGAGTCTCCAGACATTTGAAAACAATCTAACCACAACACCTTAGAAGATTTAATTCCACCCATCTGGTCCACATACACACAGCAAATTAGGTTATAACCAGGGAGGGGCTCCCTTGGGCAGAAGAATCCTCCTGGGCCCTCTCTTTTTCCTAGTGGCAATTATAAAAACATTTCACCTACCTGTTCTGGTTTCTGCTCTAAAGCTCCAATGAACTATTTCCTCTCTAGGGGGAAACCCTACCAGCAGTTTTGTAGATGTGCAATGACTTGGCACAGGCCCCCACATCACCAGGAAACAGTTGCAACCTTGAAATCAGCAGCCCAAGAGAGTCGTGCATTCTGACTGTTGCCAGCTTTAACTTCAAACCAAAAAGGGAAATATAGATATGGACGTTTTCTTCTATAGTAGTATCAGTAATCATTTTATATGAAATGTACTAGGGCTTATAACCTTAACATTTTTTAAACAGAGAGGGTCAAGTCAGCCAGACTTGACTGCAACATTATTTAAGCCATTTTAGCAACTCTTTTTATTGACAGAATTGACCCTAAACAATATTGTGAAGTTAACAATCTCACGTCCTCCAGGCTACTCTCCTGTTCAGCTAAATTCTCTTTTCCCCTCTTAAGACTAAAATTATCCCCAGCTTCCAAAGGGCCCTGAAGACTCCACAGAGGTCCTCTCGCTCCTACTCCAACAGGTACGCTCTAAGCTGGAAACTTCTTTCTCACCTGTCCAACACTGCACGTCCTTGGCTCAGCCAAGGTTAACTAATCCATGCTGAGGTGCTTATGGCTGAAAAAAAGAATTCTCTCTTCCTAAAGTATTAACATTTTTTAAAGAACTCCTAAATCCCCCAAAGCCTTAACGAATTTCTGCTGGTAGAGTCTGAGGTGTCGCAGTGAATGAGTACACTTCCGAGATGTTTTGGAGAAGAATGTTTCAGCAAGTTCCTCCCCTCACAGAACCTACAAAGTCACACAGTCCACCCATGAATAAGACAAGTTCAGATTTAAAATTGTATCATAATGACATGTTATTGCTGACGATGTTAAAATAATAATAAAATCACCGGCACTCAGTGACCACTTTCAACGTTCCAGGCCATGTTCTTTGTGCTTTCATGCATTTATTCATTTACTCTTCACAACGACTTTAAAAGGATCGTATTGTTACCCATATTTTACACATGGGGAGATTAAACAATTTGTCCCGGGTCACTCAGCCAGCAGGTACGGGAGCTACGACTGGATTCCCGGTTCTCCGGTGCTAGAGCCCATGCTCCTGGGCACACACCCCAGGGCCTCTCTAGGAGCAACTGGCACGAATGCTATTCTCCACCAAGAGAGATAGGAAGTTTCAGAGGATCTACTCTTTTCCAAACTCATCTCTTAATACTCCCTCCTCGCCCCTCCCCTGCCCCTTCCCCGCCCACATTATACTAGCCACACTAGGAAAAGAACAAATTGTGCAACTTCACTTTTTCTGCTCATGCTTTTCCTTTGTGTCTATTTGATCATATTCATTCCTTGTGGTCCAGCTAAGATATCAAAGGATTTATACCCTCAACTTCAGAATTTATTGCATCTTCCTCTGGCTTTATGCTTCTGTGACAGTGCTTACTACATTGTTAATAGCCCGGATGTTTTCTATTTTAGGTTTTTGTTGAGATTGGGGGTTCCACATCACCTGTCTTTTTTATTATTGTTTTCCCAGCATCTAGCTTTGTGGCTTATGTGTAGCAGGAAACATATTTATGAATGCAATGTTTGTTTAATGTATGCAAATTAATTTCTTTTCATTTTTTTAAGTTAACAATAGGATACCTTGAATGTGACATCATTCATTGTGACATCATCATTCAAACCATGACCAGAAGAAATCATGTTGCTAATACTTCATTTTAAAATTTATTTCAATCTTTTAAAAATGATTGTTTTAGTAATATTCAGAGGCTAGATGTACCTCAGCTGAATCACAAACTGCACAAAACAGTATTATCCCTTTTATTATGAAAGTATCTTCCGTCCTCTGCTCTCAACTCATCACCTATTCCAATCCATCCTAGGTAATGCAGTTGTTGTATTTTTCTTAAAGTACTATTTTTAACATTTCATTTTCCTCTCCAAATTTTAACATTATTTTTTCATGTTCTACCAAATCAAGTCTGAGTGTCTCTATCTGGTTTACTTCAGGGCCTGCTATACCTGATTCCTTACTTATTATTCTAGAGTTTATCAACCAATGGGCCATGCACGCTGGTGTGCCTCAATTAGGTTCAGGTGGCAGTGTCAGCAAGCTGGTTGCCTCCATTTGTCCCACACTATTCTTACCATTTTCTTCGGTAAGTGCCATGACGTTGAAAGGTTGGGAAACACTGTCACATTCTACTTTAGTTCTCATTACTTCCCAAGCAGACTCCTCTACTTTTAAATGAGCACCTTCCTACAGCCTCACTTTGGAGATTTCCCCACCAGCAGCAATGCCAACTCTTCTTTCTTCCTGGCCATCTCTTAACTACCAGGTAAAGGCTGTCTCTTTGCCCAGGACTCTAGAGACTCTTCTCTGAATAACTACTGCACTTATAGAAAACACCACACATTTTTGACTTAGTTTTTCACTTTGACACATTCCTTCTGCAGGCTTGTTGTAGTGGAGAGCCACCGTTAACTGCCCAGATAGGAACCTGTAGTTTGAGAAGATCCCGGCATGCAAACTATACATGTTTGAGAAGTTCCATGTGCGCAGCTCCATGGTACTCCATTCAGACTGCAAGCAAGTTCCAGCTCCCCCATCTCACCTTTTTACCTGCTGGTCCTTTCATAGCTTGATCCTTTTATTTGTGTGTGTGTAGGGGGGGACAATGGAATAGTGGCCATTGACCCTTTCAATCATTCTATCTGTCCACACTCCATCCTCCAGTTTGAAGCCAAATCTGCTTTTTTCAGCCTCTCTAGCCCCTTGAGAAAGCTAGGTCTTCTTAAGGTCCAGGGTTTCCCTTAGTTTCCAGCCAAAACCGCCCTCCTTGCGGTCACCTGAATTCCAGCTTGGCAATGTCCCTGGACTCTGTGCTGAGAATTTCCCAGAAATGAATTATTTCTGGAAACAGTACCCTGACTAGCTGCTACGCTCTTTCCTCTGCCCTCATCTCCATCCGCAGTAGACTCACTGAATCTCTCATCTCAGGCTTTCTTTCAAAACTCCAACTCCTAGCATTGACAACACGCTCCTAACTTTTTCTGGAATCTTTTCTCCACAAGTATCTAAGTTTCTGGCTGCCCCAAAAATTCAGGGAAAAAAAATCATCAGAACATCTTTGTTCTGATGTTGGGGGGCAGTGGAATTTAGTGATGTGTGATAAGAGAGCGAATTCCCCTAGAGAAAAGGAACATAGGATAATTCCACTTATGAGTGGGAGAAATCAGGTATGGAGAAGTTATGCAGCTTGTTCAACATACAATGGATCAGAAATAGAGTTAGTGTGGTCTTAAGGTGACCAACTCATGCTAGCTTACCAAGAACTTCATAGTTTTAGTATTAAAAGTCCCAAATCCCAGGAAACTCCTTAGTCCTGGAAAATGTTTGGTGACCAGATGTGGTCTCCTGACTCCTGCCGTCCCTTAGTCAGGTTACAGAAGTCCAGCTTCCCTCCCACCATTCTCGTTTTGCTCTGCTATACCTGCCCCGTAATGATCTGATACGTGAGAAGTTAACAAGCCATTCGGGGCTGATAGTGGTATTTAATGTTTCTTCTAAAGCGTATTAGTTGTCCTTCCCTGGGTTAAATTTCCCCCTCTTGTCCAGGCCTTCTGCAGTACAGCTGGCTTTCTGTGGTTCTCATCAGCTTAAATCAGAAGGGTCTGAGCAGAACTGTTCACTCTGCTTCTACTCCAAGCATGTGTTTAAGGTTAATTTATTATTTTGGGGACTGAGCCTATTGCCTGAGACTCCGTTGTAATGAAAGTCATGCCACCTTGCATTTCTCCAGTGCTTTGCAGTTGACAAAGCTCTTTTACACACACATACACCATTGCTGGATGCTAACAGCAGCAGCCTAAGTAGGCAGATACCAATTGGTTGAAAGAAGTAAGCAGGGTAAAGAAAGAACATTTCTTTACACATGATTTTCTCTTGAATTGTCTTCAGGCAACACTTTATGAAACATAACTTCAAATCCTTTGTTTCTCTTAAACTTTGTCTTCAAAGCATAAGCTGAAGAAGCAGAGATCTAAATTATTTGGAATTAGCTGCTGGCAACCATACAGCCTTGAGAAACCCCAGAGTGGGGCTGGGGGATATCCTGGACCAGCTCCTGCTCTGAGTGCTATGAATCCAACAAAGCCAAGGGCAAAAGAGTGATGCTGAAATGCTGCATCTTTTTTTTTTTTTTTTTTTTTTGGAGACAGAGTCTCACTCTGTTGCCCGGGCTAGAGTGCCATGGCGTCAGCCTAGCTCACAGCAACCTCAAACTCCTGGGCTCAAGCGATCCTCCTGCCTCAGCCTCCCGAGTAGCTGGGACTACAGGCACACGCCACCATGCCCAGCTAATTTTTTTCTATGTATTTTTAGTTGTCCAGCTAATTTCTTTCTATTTTTTTTTTTTTAGCGGAGATGGGGTCTCGCTCTTGTTCAGGCTGGTCTCGAACTCCTGAGCTCAAACAATCCACCCGCCTCGGCCTCCCAGAGTGCTGGGATTACAGGCATGAGCCACCGCACCTGGCCTGATTGTGCTTTGTCTTCAGGATCATAATGGTAAAGTCATGTTCAATCTCCTGTTACAGTTCTTCAAAGAAATACTTAAGGATCTTGATCCCATTTGTTTAAAATTTCCATTGAAAGCTCTGCTCTTATCTGCAGCTGATCTGGGCGCAACAGTTTTGGCACTCATTGAGTGAAAACTTAACTTAAATTTTTCCGTCAGAATTGTGTAACCTGAACCAATGGAGATGTCTATGGTGTTGGCTATTGTTTGTGCTGTTACTTGTTCGTCCTCCTCAATTAGGACACAATTGAGATGAATTTTTTCCTTGCAAATTGATGTGGATGATCTGCCACTGCGGGCTTCATCTTCAACCTTGTCTCATCCCTTCTTAAAATGAGTTACCAATTTGTAACCTGGTGATTTCTTTGGCGCATTGTCCCTATAAAATTTTCATAAAGTATCAATGATTTTACCATTCTTCCACCCAGGCTTCATCATGAACTTTGTGTTTGTTCTTGCTTCAATTTTAACAAAAGGCAGATTCCCAGTCCAGCTCTGTGAATACTGACAGTGAGACTAATGTCTCCCTAACTCACTTCACAGGGTTATTGTTGAAGGTCCAGAGAGCTACTTCTCAGGCTTTCTTCTGTGGACTGACTGTCTGCTCTGCAGTGGACTGGGCTTCAGAAGAATGGAAGTGCCGGAGGAGGCTGAGCTTAGGAGTCCCTTGGGCAATGCCCACCTCTTTTTATTGTAGTCAGGTCCCTTCCTTGGTTTCATCAGGGATAATTCCTTTCTTAGTTTAAAACTGTTATGACATTCTACCTCATCAAGGAAACTCTCCCCTGCTAAGGATGGATTTATCTTTGGGGAAGGTATATCCAGACCTCGCCTCGCCTGGCACATGCAGGTTGAAGAGGGTCTGAGGACATGTGATGGGAACATCACAGTAGTGCTCAGGAAAAATAAAACAGGCTATAGCCTTATCTTAGTTACGGAGCCAAGGCTTTGCCTCCAGGATGGAGGATTAGCAGCGGGAATTTCATGCCTTGTCATAATGTTCATTGCATTAGCTGCACCACTGCTTTCTTCCTTAATGTGCCATTAAAGCTTGACTTCGTAAGAGATAAACAACATGTCAGTTTTATGATAGTCAAAGCCAATAATCTTAACATTTAGACTCAATAGCAGAGGAAAGAGTATGGCCCGATTGTCGGATTGTCCTTGGGTTCCAATCTCGGCTTTATCCCTTAATAACTATATGACCTTGGCAATTTATGTAACCTCTCTATGCCCCCATTTCCTTATCTCTAAGGAGTATAATTATAGTAAGTCATAGAAATCATTGTGAGAATTGAATAAAATATATACAGTGCTTACCACATGATAAGCACAGGATACATTTTTGCTAGTAGTAGTAGTAGTCTTCAAGTCATTTAGTTGAATAAGCTAAGAAAATGCATTAACCAATCATTATAACTGATTTTTATTTGAAGTACACCCCAGTGGTTTACAAGTTTTAATATGCATATCACCAAAAATGATTTTTAAATGAAAATTCCCAGGCTCTACACCCCAGAATTTCTGATTCAGTAGTCGGTGGCAGGTCCGATGAATCTGTCTCTTTAGCAAATATTATACTCCAGTATTCTGATTCATGTGATCTGTAGGCACTTTGTAATTTTGATATAATCTCAAAGTTATAGAACAGTTGTAAAAATAGCACAAACAACTTTCATTTATGCTTTACCAAGATTCATCAATTTTAAGAATTTTGCTGTATTTGCTTTATCAATCTCTCTTTTTCTTTGTATCTCTATATTAAATATTTTCTGGCCAGGCACGGTGGCTCATTCCTGTAATCCTAGCACTCTGGGAGGCCGAGGTAGGAGGATTGCTTGAGCTCAGGAGCTCAAGACCAGCCTTAGCCAGACCTCATCTCTACAAAAAATAGAAAAATTAGCCAGGCGTGATGGTACACACCTGTAGTCCCAGCTATTGGGGAGGCTGAGGCAGGAGGACCACTTGAACCCAGGAGTCTGAGGTTGCAGTGAGCTATGATGACACCACCACACTCTAGCTTGGGCAACAGAGTGAGACACTGTCTCAAAAAAAATTTTTTTTCCACATTATTTGACAGAAGAGTGCATATCATGTCTCTATACCCTTTAAAATTTCAGTGTGTGTTTTCTAAGAATATTCTCTGTGCATAATAATTTGTTATTAAATTCAGGAAATTTAACATTGATAAAATACTTTTATCTAATGTACAATACATATTCTAATTGGATCAGTTGTCTCAATAATGCCTTTTATAGCAACTTTTTCACCCTAAACAGGATTCAACTCAGGACCACGTATTATATTTAGAATGACATCCCTTTTTTTTCCTTCAGTCTGGAACAGTGCCTCAGCCTATCTTTGTTCTTTATGACATTGACATATTTTAAAGAACAAAAATCCATTATTTTATAGACCATGCCTTATTGCAGGTTTGGCTGATGTTGTCTAGTGATTAGATTTAGGTTATGCATTTTTGGCTGGAGTCCTACATCAATGATGTGTCCTCTTCAGAGTGTCATCTCTGGAGACACACGATATCCACTTGCCTCTCTTATTGGTGAGATGAACCACACTTAAGAAATACTTGACTACTTCGAGAAATATCTGACTAGCCACTTTCTATTCTTTGTTTTTTGTTTGCAGACAGAGTCTCACTCTGTTGCCCAGACTAGAGTGCTATGGTATCAGCCTAGCTCCCAGCAACCTCAAACTCCTGGGCTCAAGTGATCCTCCAACCTCGACCGCCTGAGTAGCTGGGACTACAAGCGGTGCCACCACACCTGAATAATTTTTTCTATTTTTAATAGAGACAGGGTCTTGCTCTTGCTCAGGCTGGCCTCGAACTCCTGACCTCAAGCAATCCTCCCGCCTCGGCCTCCCAGAGTGCTAGGATTACAGGCGTGAGCCACCGCGCCCAACTTCTAGCCACTTTCTATTCTAAGAGGCCTCAGAACTTAAAGTGGTCAAAAGAAGAAACAAGACTCTTACTACTCTGAATTTTCTGATTGATTGTTGGTTTGTTAAGAGGCTTGTCTAACTACTGCCTAGTTACTTCAAAAGATGATCGCATATTAACCACAGCTGCTATTACATTCAAAGCCACAACACACTTTCATATCAACGTGTACAATTCTCCACCGTCAGCCCCCTCATTTTATTCTCAGTAACTCTGGATCATGACTTTTCTTTTGTAGTTAATACAGGTACTCTACGTGATGTATGATATGCCAAGACTAAATCTGTCCATGCTCTTGGTGCTATTTTGAAGCTAGTAGAGAAAACTTAATTAATTTCTTGCATCACACATTTAACAATGACATAGCTGCTTCCTTTTCGATGGTATGCTTGAAAGTATTCACTTATTTTTATCTCTGAAATATATGTATCCACGAGCTGTGATTTATATTTTACTTTCTCACTTGTATTTCTATGTAAAATCTCTAGCCTGCTGTCTCAGTGTACCTACTACATTGCAGACTATTCAATTCTCCTGGCAGTCATTCATTCATTCATTCGTTCATTCAAGAAAGAATATGGTCTGTCTCAAAGAAGCTAGTATTTGTTGATTACCGGCCTTATGCCAGACACTATTGCATATATCCTCACAACAACCAGAGAGGAATGTTTGTGTTATCACCATTTTACAGACAAAGGAACAGAATTAAATCACTTGCTTGACACCAAACCACCACCAAGTGATAGAACTAGGATTTAACGCTAGGTCTCGTTAACTCTCCATAAACTCTTTCTGGGTACCATCTATAAAACTGCAATGGTAAGATTAGAGTGAACAAAAATAAGTTCATAAATTTCAGAATCCCAGAATTAGGATACGATTTTAAAAATCAAAAGTGCAATTTAAGGTCAAATGAAAGCATTACCTTACTAATGGTCATTTACCTCTTTGGTCCCTTCAGTAGAAAAGCAGAAGAAAGTTTATGGTAGATTCTTTTGAAAATCTTGAAAATAAAGTTGAAATCCTTATATTCCCCACTCCATCCCACCTACCCTTGTTCTTCTTTTCACATAGGCTCCTCTTGAGCAGAAAACACCATGAAAACTCCGGGGGAACCAGCACTGGGGAGGGAAGCCTGAACTGTAATTGCTGAATTGCTGGAGGCTCGGTGTGGACAAGCTTGAGAGATAAAAACCCCAGGGGGACCCCGTCATGGGGATGGAGCACGATATTGTGAGATTTACCTCCTGGAGCTCAAATAGTTTCTCACAGTGAATATCTGAGAAAAAAATCCCCTGTGCTTCTGGCAGGGAGAGGGGTGAAAGAACCATTACAAAATACATCAGAATGTTCTGTTCTTCTTAACAAGGTCTGCCCTCAGGAGAAACTAAAACCTGTGGGGGTTTAACAGAGGCTAACCAATCTGGAGGAAGGGAGACAGTCACCTCCAACAACCTCTGGCCTCTGCTCTGGTAAATTGTGATTCTCTGTATCTACCTGTCAGTCCCACCAATCTTGGGGCAGTGGTTTGCCTTGTGACCTCACTTCTCTGGTGGATATAAGAAGAGTTTCTGATTTTTCCGTTTTTTCAGCTTGTTACTTCTTGTTAGGATGAGGTGGAGACTTCTGAGCTCCTTCTATACCAGACTGGAAACCAGAAGTCCCCATATTATTCTTTTTTTTTTTTTTTTTTTAGACAGAGTCTCGCTCTGCCTGGGCTAGAGTGCTGTGGCGTCAACCTAGCTCACAGCAACCTCAAACTCCTGGGCTTAAGCGATCCTCCTGCCTCAGCCTCCCGAGTAGCTGGGACCACAGGCATGCGCCACCATGTCCAGCTAATTTTTTCTATATATATTTTTAGTTGGCCAGATAATTTCTTTCTATTTTTAGTAGAGATGGGGGTCTTGCTCTTGCTCAGGCTGGTCTCGAACTCCTGACCTTGAGCGATCCACTCGCCTCGGCCTCCCAGAGTGCTAGGATTTGCCCAGCCCCCATATTATTCTTTTTGAAGCGCCAATCATCCCAGGGAGAGGGCCTCTCACATTGGCTCCCAAGTCCTTTTGGACATGACTTTGATAATCTTTAATAGCTTCCTTGATATCCGGAATGTTCCAGGCTCATTTTGTAAATCACTTGCCCCAGACCTGGAATCAGCTATTTTCCCCCAAAACCTGGTTTCTTTTAGGGGGGGGAAATGGTATTTGAAGACTGCATTCTCAGTGCTAGCAGTGCTCATTACCACTGGCTTGGTCACTGTTTCTAGGATTCTAGAAACAATGATACTTCCACACAAATTCAAGGCTACAGGGTTGTTTTGTTGTTTATTTATTACTTTCTTTTGACTTTTTTATATTACATCTTGATTGCATTTTTACGTTTTTTACATTACATCTTTATGACATTTGTATTATCTTTATTCCATGCCAAGAGTCCTGGTTCCTAAGGACACATGGGATGATAGAATCAGAAAACTTCATAATTACTCACATACTTTATTCAACATTGAACAGTCAGTATCAGAATACTAATACTAACTACCACTACAATTATAGTTAGTGAGAACAATTTAAAAATAATTTCTACATATGTGTTCACTATTCCTGCCCAATTCTATTTTTGAAGTTTTACCATATCTATACTGCCTGAGCATATAGACATTATAAACTATGATTGCTCTTCTAATTCTCATTTATCTACAAGATAAAGTATTGAAATTAGGGGTTTTCTAGACCCATGCAATTAAGAGTTGGACCCTGCAGTCACTCCACCACAATTTGGGTTGGCCAGATACTCATTTTATCAGAACTGGAGGTGAGGACTACTTGACTACGAATTTTGCTCCTCAAGGTTAGACGGGTGCAACAAGAATCATGTAGGCTATTTCCACTAATTGCTCTCTTTAGCATACTTAATAGAGAGTGTCTACATTATCAACATCATTACTGCTGTTGTTCCAGTAACTAAGATTCCTGACAAATACTATGCCTTCATTCTAACAATGAGGACCAGAAGGAAGGAATCCAATGGAATTCTGCCAAGTAGAGTTCAGAATTTCTGAAGCATAGGTATATCAACAGGAAAAAAAAAAAAAAGACATGTAGAATCATTAACAAGGAAATAGCATGTGTGATGACATTAAGGAGAAACCAAATAAAAACAGAATATTAAGAGCCTCATAATTACATTAATATAATAACTAATCCTGTACAAAGTGATAGATATAATGCTAAATGCCTTATCCTAGCATTATCACATTTAATCTTCACAGCAATGCTACGAAGTAGGAACTATTTCCTACCATTTATAGATGAGGACACTGAGCCTTTGCGACTTTCAATAAATAGCTCAATATCACACAACCAGGGCTAGGACTTAAGTCAGATCTGTCTGACTCCAAAGTTGGAGCCAATTCATAGTATCAATAATAATTACTACTTAATAAATATCACTGATGTGTCAGACACTTTATATACATTATCTTTATTCCTCGCTGTAACCCTGAGAGGTAGCTATTATAGATATTTATAGGCTATTACCTTATTAACTATTAATAGTATCTTGACGTAGAGTTACATTCAAAAGTATGAAAGCTGATATTGAATTCCCTCAAAAGCAAATCATCTTTAGCATCTCTATTTCTCCTTCTGCTCCTCCTGCTGTGAGAATGGGTAGTGGGGGAAGAGTGGATAGAGTGTGGACGTCAAGGCCAGACGGGATCGGATTTCAACACAGTTGGGAAAACAGCAACTAAAGAGATCTTCTTACAATCAATTCTCTGACTCCTTTGTAACCTTCATTTTAGTGTGCTGTGGATGGCCACAGCAGCTTGTGTGTCAGGGAGTAGGGTGAAACCTCAGGACTCTAAAATGTATCAGAGAGGTTAGAGGAGAAAACATAGAAAGAGGTAGTGTTAGAGAATTAACATAATTCAAAGAAAGATCTGAACATTGTTCTTTGCAAATAACAAACCTGAAAACCCAGAAGAATAAGACAGCAACTTCCTATAGAAAACATGAGTTTCTAGAATTAAGGAATATGACAGGGAAGACTTTCATTAATTTGGGGGAGAAAAAAAAAAGACATACTTCTAATGTTATTATGCAACTTGTCCTCATTGCTTAAGGGATGGTTTGAAGTTCTAGTTTGATAATAATCCAAACTTTTTGCTTTTCTTCTTACCATTGTCTTCTTCAGACTACTTTATTTTTATCTGCAGTTTTACCAGTGGGTGGGCAAGGAAAGAGAGAAGAAGATGGACTTGTGTCCAGAAAGAAATTCTGATAAAATATTTCCTAAAAGAACAGTGAAGAGGATGAAACCACTCTTTAAAATTAATTTTCTTGGCCGGGCGTGGTGGCTCACACCTGTAATCCTAGCACTCTGGGAGGCCGAGGCGGGCGGATTGTTTGAGCTCAGGAGTTCGAGACCAGCCTGAGCAAGAGCGAGACCCCGTCTCTACTAAAAAAAAAATAGAAAGAAATGATCTGACAGCTAAAAACATATATATATATATATATATATATAAAAATTAGCCGGGCATGGTGGCGCATGCCTGTAGTCCCAGCTACTCAGGAGGCTGAGGCAGGAGGATCACTTGAGCCCAGAAGTTTGAGGTTGCTGTGAGCTAGGCTGACGCCATGGCACTCTAGCCCGGGCAACAGAGTGACACTCTGTCTCAAAAAAAAAAAAAAAAATTAATTTTCTAGATTACCAGAGTGATTCCATCACCCAAGATTAGAAGAACACTTGGAGCCAGCATGGGGTTTCTGTTGGTTCATTGGCATGACTTGTTTGACTAGGGTATTAACTACACATACCTTCTTAGTTTGCAGTTTGCCTCTTATTCGAAGCTTCGTAATATAAAGATTAGAGCACATGCAGCCGTCCCGAAGGACAACTGGAACACAGGAGGAGATGAGTACAGTTTTCCAGGGGAATAGACCAGAAATCTCCCTTCTGCCTTGCCTGATTCCATCACACATGATGTCATCAATCTCCCCAAAAACTCTACGCTAGGGGAATTCCAGATGAAAATATGTCTATTCTTGTTAGACTGAAGGCATTGTACTTGTCAGGAATTTTCATTACTGAAACAAGCGGTAATAATGTTGATAATATAGGCATTCTCTATTAAGTGTGCTAAAGATAGCAATTAGTGGAAATCGCTACAATATATCATCCCTGGTGTACGCATCTAACCTTGAGGACCAAAGTTCATAGTCAAGTAGTCCTCATCTCCAGTTCTGATAAAATGAGTATCTGGCCAACCCAAATTGTGGTGGGGTGACTGCAGGGTCCAACTCTTGATTTCGTGGGTCCAGAAAACCCCTAATTCAACCCTTTAACTTAGCAGGTTCCATGCTGCTTCCATGGGCACCCCCTGCTGATGTTATGAAGAGCTTGCAGGGTCTGCCTAACTGCACCCACAGGATCAAGAGAGCCTCTGTTTAGTGGCCATTACCCTGAGTCAGCCTGGGCCTCAGTCTCCCATCCTCTGCAGTTCCCGGCTGAGTTCACTGCTGACCCCTAGACAAGAGGAGACCACAATGCCCAGTTTTGTTCCGGTTCACTCTGTCGCTCTGTGCGAGGCTCCTCCACCCTTCCTTCTGTGGCGGTTTTGAAATGTGTCTACTGAGTCTTTGATCTGCCTCGCCTTGTTTATGAGCTGGACTTAGTGACGCGTTTCTAATCGACAGACTATGACAGAAGTAATGGCGTGTGACTTCCGAGATGAAGCCATAGAGGACACGTGGCTTCTGTCTTGGCCACTCTTCCCTGAATCCCTTGCTCCGGAGGAAGCAGCTGCCATATCGTAGGGAAGGTCCGTGTGGGGTGAGACTCAGGCGTCCTGCCAGCAGCCGTGTGCGCTGAGCCGTCTTGGAAGGGGATCCGCAAGCCCCAGTCAAGCCTTCAAATGACTGCAACTGTCCACATCCCGACTGCAACTTCCTGGGGGCCTTCAGCAGAGCCACCCAGTGAAGATGCTGTCATTTCTGAGCTAAAACAAAACAAAACAAAACTGTGAGATAACACGTTTGTTGTTTTAAGCTACTAAATTTTGGAGTCATTTCTTATGCAGCAACATGTAACTATTATACCTCCCAAAGGATCTCAATTTAGCTGTTTCAGGTCAATGTAATTCAGTGACTCTTAGCACGGAAGGGCCCAGCCACCAAAGATGATCCAGTAAGACCAATGTCTTTATTTTACGTGTAGGAAAATACACTTTTTTCTTTGTTTTGTTTAATTTTGTCTACTCGAAGCAATGCTTTTGAATGTTGGCATAGAAAGTTGTATGCAGGAGTATACAAAAGTATCCAATGCCCTGGAAAGGAAACCCCTTATTCAGCTTTGAAACAACAGCTTTTTGCTTTGCCTAAGATGGAGAGTTTCAAGAGGTGTAACTGAGCAGAAATATAAAATGGGAGAGGGGGGCAAAATTCAACCCATAACACTCCCCAAATTACTTTGAATTTTAGATTTCGCAGCTTGTGCTGGCCGACTCAGCAAGGCCAGAGATGGAAGACAGGCTTTGCTGCAAACGAGGGACTCACAATGCACAAACCTGCTGCACCTTCAGTGGTCCAGGAGTGAAGGGGCCTTACGTGACTGGCCCTGCTTGACTCCTTTGAAAAGCCAAATATTTTGATTGAAAAAAAAAAAAACTCAATAAACCTACGTTGAATTAGACTTTGATTCTAGGATCAGCTCCCTCTTCAACTCTGAGTTCCAAAAAGTCTTGTAGGCTCATTTCCCGGATGAGCAAAGCCTGAGCAAGCCATTAAAGCAGGAGCTGAGAAACTGAACGGAGACAACGAGAGAGAAAGAGAAAAAATGAAGAGGGACAGAAAAAATGAAGAGGGACGTGGACCCGAGGAGAAGGAAGGAGAGGGTTGAGGAAAGAGGAAAGAAAAAAGGAGGTCAGGGAGCTGTGAACTGTCTCAGGTCACCTCAGAAATTACACCTCCTCCCTGGAGATTGCAAATGTGTTTTGAGAGGTTAGAAGTGTTATGCAATTGTAAAGAGTTATTCTCTAAGGTAGAAATACCCCAGTCATTGCAACCTTTGGAGTCCAGTGCTGCTAGATTTTCCGGCAGACTGCTTCTGAGTCTTCCTTTCATCTAAGTTTTTAAGCCACAAACAAAATATCATAACTCTTCTGTGAATTACCAATGTCCATCTTGATTGCTTTGAGGTTTCTTTCTTTTTTTTTTTTTTTTTTAAATTAGCAAGTGTGAAAAACTTCCAAGTCACATCAACCTCTGTGCTAAACTAACTGGTGGTGTCAGGTTGGAATGATCAGCTTTTGCCTGAGGTTCTGGCATAACTCTTATTGTAGAAAGCACAAGGGTTGGAATAAAATGTCTCTGGTTCTCAGATCTCATGTTTTGTGGTCTACAACACCTGTGAATAACAATTCAGCTGTGTCCAATACCTTCCTGCCAGTGATTCTTAAATGCTACCCAAGGCTCACCTGATGGGCCTCAAACTGATCCCAAAAAGCAATGTTAGTGCTTTGGCATGAACTATTTACAAATCCATACACTCTTGTTTTTGTATACATCTAGGACCTGCTTACTAACAGCTTGCCAAGTGAATTATTACAGGTTACTTCAATCTGGAATTCATCAACAATGAACTACCAAATTTTATTGCGGATTTTGGTTTATGTATTACACCAAGAAATTTGGCTTCTGGGAAAAGGATGGCCTGGCACACAGCACCGATGGAGACTTGACCATCCCTGACGTTGTCTGGATACCATCTGTCTACCATCAGTGTTGTTTGTCATGTGTAGGTCAAGATCGCCAATTGCTACCATTGTTGCTTTTAATTATAATTTACTGTTCATTTAGCTTCATCATTATCAAGTACGTTTGAACCTTAAAATGACTAGTGATATATATTTGTTTTAACTGTATTTTTAGCCTTTAATTTTTCCAGTAATTACACCTAAAAACAATTATGCATTGCAATGTGATTATGAATCATTTAAGCCTTGATTGCAAAAAACACATGTACATCTAATCCCCCCAAATGTACTTTACACTGGTGCCTGAGTAGTACTCTTGAGTTATTCTTTTACTTGCATGTGAGAAAGGATGGGCTAGATTGACTGTGGGCTATTTCACCCAGCTTAAAGTGCTCTAAAGTAGGAAAAAGAAAAGGTTGAAAGCCACTTTTTTAGATTCTAGGAAACAACTGAATGTACTGTACTCTTTGCAAATAGCTTGCAAATGGCACGTGCAAATTCATTTCCCTTGGCAGATGCTTGGGAAATAAATGTCCATGCTTACCTTTTCCCAAGCCCTGAGTAGTTGCAGGCTCCCTGTGATTGGAGCAGGAAGTAATAGAAGCGGACTGGTGGAGCAGCAGAGTGCTAATTAGGATGGGGAGAGGCACGGCTCTTCAATGCAAAGGTTTCAGAGCAACTGTAAATATGAGTGGCAGACTCACAAACAACTCTGAGTGCTGCAAATAGTGACCACAGCTCCTAGCAATACGTTTTTGTTCAGGGTGTGAAAGTTGCTGGTTGTACATTGACAAATGGTCAGTGCCCATGAAAGCCCAAAATGACTTTGGGAGATTGGTCACTTTGGGGTTTCTGTGGGCATCCAAATATTCAGGAATTCCCCCCCAGACTGGGCCTGGGATGACTTGAGGCACAATTTGGTCTCAAATACTTTCTCCCCTGTGGACCCCAATGAATCTTACTTGTATCTTTGTTAGCATTATTTTCTGTCTTGCTTTACAGTTGTGTAAAGGTCTAACTTTCCTTGCAGACTTTGTTTCTTTGGGGCAGGACAAGGTTTAAACTACCTTTGGGAGGCAGCGTGGCAGAGCTGGGGATCGGGGAGACCTGATGTGATTCTTGGCTTCCCAGTGCTGCCTGCGTGATTTTTGAACAAAGACTTCTTGGAGCCTCGACTACTTCATAAGATTGCTGAGGATTGAAGGAGGCTATTGGGACTCTCTCTGTGTTGTAAATATGGAAAACCCAACTCAAACAAGCTTACACTAAAAAAAAATTCGATTTTCAGAGGTATTGCTAGTTTACATTATGACATAATCAAGAAGCTAAAATAAGGTTTTCAGGGATAGATAGAAAGAAATATATATCTCAATCTCTCTGTCTCTCTCTCTCACACACACACACAATCAGCTCTGCTTTCTGTGAGTTGCCCTTATTTTATCCTACTAGAAATGAGCTTCCTACACACAAGGAGTGGCAATGGTTGCAAATAGTTTCAGTTTTATTTAATTTCTGCTTAACAACCCCAGTGTCCATATATACAAGCCCAAGGAAGGCTCTGATTGGCCACATCTGGGTTGCATGCCTACCCCCATGAAGGGAGAAGGGTTTTGTGATTGGCAGCCCCACCAGAATCGTTTAGTGTAGGAAAAGAATATTTCCCAGAGGAAAGGGAGTGTGTAAATTCTGTTACAAAAAAAAAAAAGGATTTGAGAGAGGGGGTGGATTTGGGAGTGGGGGTGGATTTAGGCAGATAAAATAGCCACTGTTTCCATTGATGGGCTGCCATATGTAAGGCTATAGTGCCTGGGACCCAAATAGTCATTAAACTGGGCCACTCATTTCTTCCTTCTTTTGGCAGCCCCCAATCCCTCTGTTCTTAGTGCTCCTACCTTCTTCCTTAAATATCTTTGTTCCAGCCACACCCAAAGTCACTTCTGAGACTGTTGGGAAATCCCAGCCAAAGGGGGCTGAAAATGCCCTGCCCCTCTTGACTCCCTCCAGGAGCGGGAGAGAAAATGTGCCTTTGCTCTGGAATAGAAGGAAGATTCACAGGGAACTCAGAAAGCTGTAGTAGGAAAGAAAGAAAAGAGACCCCAGAGAAGCCATTCTGAGGCCCATTCTCTTAGTGTTTGAGGGATTATGAGCCGGGGCACAGAAGTCCCATTAGGTGGTGGCAGCATTCAGAGAGGTGCCAATAGAATGACAGGCAGGATTTCCTCTTTCTCCTCCTCGCCCCTCTCTGCCCTCACCCTCCTCTTCTCCCACTTCCCTTCTCTCCTCTGCGGTTTTCACTGTCTCAGATCCCCCCAGGCAATATTCTGTCCTGGCCAGAACTTCAGCACCGGGAGGCCACAGTCCAGAGCTGAGGTATGTGAGCAAGGAGCAGAGTCATTTAACCCAGGCCCAGATAAGGCCCAGCTGGGGGCATACAGGGTTTTAATCCAGTAACCTGCTCCCTGAGGCACGTTCAGGGCTGTCACAAGTGTGGCCCTGACAGTGAATTCAGTGCCAGTAGGAACTGTGTCCCTCAGGATTGGGAGTAGTCAACACTTTTAGCAAGGATTTGCACTGAGTGCTTGTTTTTTTTGTTTTTTCCGTTGAAAGCATATTCCAACAAGACTGGAGGTGCAGGGAAGGAAATAATACATGTGACCCAGTTTGGACCAATGAAAAACAAATGTCTCACACCGTAATCCCAGCAGTTTGGGAGGCTGAGACAGAAGGATCACTTGAGACTAGGAGTTCGAAACCAGCCTGAGCAACGTAGTGAGAACTGCCCCTATCTCTACACAAAAAATTTTAAAAATTAGCTGCACTTGGTGGCACACACCTGTAGTCCCAGCTGCTCAGGAGGCTGAAGCAGGAAGATCACTTGAGCCCAGGAGTTTGAGGTTATAGTGATCTATGATCACACCACTGCACTCGAGCCTGGACAACAGAGCGAGACCCTGTCTCTTAAAAAAAAAAAAAAAAAAAGTGAACCTTCATAAGAACTTTTCCTCTCTTTTATAAAAGAAAAGAACTGTTTTGGCCCAATGAGGAAGTCCAGTCTGAAGATTAGACCAGTACACAGAGGGGAGATGACCCAGAGGCTACTGAATGAATCCAACCCTGAAGCGTGTCTGACCGCTGATCTTCCATTTAGAAGAGCTGAAAGAATTGCTATTAAGTTGGGGCCAAGTTCTAACTTGCAACATGAAGAGCCCTAACTGATAAAGGGATCCTATCTTCAACTTTGTATCCACCACAGTAACTGCCACATGGCAGGCATTCAATAGATGGTGACCGGGTTGAATGAGCCCATGATTCTGGTACAGTCTTTTTCTAGCTCTCCGGATCTTCCTTGCGGAGCTTCTCCGTTAGCTTAGCAATCTTCCCCACACAAGTTCCCCGTCAGCCCCTCTCCTCATTTGAGCTTGAGGCTTCTGGTAGGACTACGTTATCATTTTCAAAAACTGACACAGAGCTTCCTGAAGTGATAGGAATGTTCATGCCTGTCCAGTCCATCTCTCTTGGAAATTTCTCGATGAACACTGACAAATCTTAACTCACTGACTCTCCTCTCCCCAGACTTTGGACTGCCACCTGTTCTATTGCAATTGTAGTTATCATTGCAGCATGCTTTCGTGAAGTTTTAAGTGCATTACTTCCCGGTGATAACTTCGGAGTCACTCTAATCATCAATAAACTGTCTACAAATCACATTTTGGGGTGAGTTATTGTTACTAAGTCTTCAATTACCAAATATTTGAGTTGCAAAGTCCCACACTATGAAATGGTATAACTTCTAAGAAGTTTTCTGTTAATTATTTTTTTCACCTCTGGATGTGGATTATTAAGAGTTTTATTGTCAGTAATATTTATTTTTCTTTATTTTTTCAATTTTCAAGCATACACGATATTGTTATGGACTGTAGTCCCATGATGTACAATAGATCTCTTGTACCTATTCCTGCTGTTTAACTGCAATTTGTGTCCTTTGAACAACATCTTCCCTATCCCCTATACCCCCAGCTTATGGTAACCACCATTTTACTCTATGTTTCCATGAGTTTGACTTTTTTACACTCCACATATAAGTGAGATCATGCAATATTTATCTTTCTGTGCCGGTGTGCCTGGATTATTTTACTTAACATAATGTCCTTCATGTTTGTCCATTATGTTGGAAATGATGGAACTGCCTTTTTTTTTTTTTTTTTTTTGAGACAGAGTCTCCCTCTGTTGTCCAGGCTGGAGTGCAGTGTTGCAATCATTGCTCACAGCAACCTCAAACTTTTGGGCTCAAGCAATCCTCTTGCCTCAGCCTCCTGAGTAGCTAGGACTACAGGTTCACACCACCACGCCCAGCTAATTTTTAAATTTTTTGTAGAGATGGAGTCTCACTGTGTTGTACAGGAAGGTTTCAAAACTGCTAAGAGAGTAAATTTCAAGTAATCTCACCACAAAAAAATAAGTATTTGATGTGATGAATGGTTAAGTAGCCTGGTGCAATTATTCCACAGAGTATTCATAAATCATAACACCACATAGTACCCCCATAAATATATACAACTATAATTTGTCAATTTAAAAATTAGGAAAATTTGGCCGGGCGAGGTGGCTCACACCTGTAATCCTAGCACTCTGGGAGGCCGAGGTGGGAGGATCGCTCGAGGTCAGGAGTTTGAGACCAGCCTGAGCAAGAGCGAGACCCCGTCTCTACTAAAAATAGAAAAATTAGCCGGGCATGGTGGCACATGCCTGTAGTTCCAGCTACTTGGAGGCTGAGACAAGGGGATCACTTGAGCCCAGGAGTTTGAGGTTGCTGTGAGCTAAGGTGATGCCACTGCCACAGAGTGAGACTCTGTCTCAAAACAAAAAAAACACATCCTTATGGTATATATTCACAATGTACAATGTGATGTTTTAATATACATATACATTGTGAAATAATTGCCACATCTAGGCTAATAAACATATCCATCACTCACATAGTTACCTTTGTGTGTGTGTGTGTGGTTAGAATACATAAGGTCTACTCTCTTAACAAATTTCAAGTATACAATACATCATTATTAACTATACTCACTTTGCCATACTTTAGGTCTCCAGATCTTATTCATCTTGCAACTACAAGTTAGTATCATTTGACCAATATTTCTCCATTTCTCCCATGGCCCAACCTCTGGAACCACCCTTACACCCTCTGTTTTTATGAGTTCAACTTTTTTTAGAGTCCACACATAAATGAGATCATGCAGTGTTTGTCTTCCCGTTTCTGGCTTGTTTCAGTTAACATAATGTCCTCCAGGTTCATCCGTGTTGTTGCAAATGGTAGGATTTCCTGCTTTTTAAAGCCTGAATAATATTCCATCAATTTCATGACATCTTGCTGAAACAGTGGGGAATTGAGATCGCAAACAATTTCTAGCAAGTCTGACATAGGAAGAGGAAATTAATTGTGCAGGGCCCATTATTTCTAATTTAAGATATATAAAATTTCATGGCTATGCTCTTAAATTAAAAAAAAAAATAAAAGAAGAAATTCCTAGCACAGTGCCTGGCATAAAGTAGACAGTAAAATGTCAGTTCTCCTCCCATGAATTCCCTTTCAGCATGTTTATTCCTCTGCAGGGGCTGTCCTGGCTCCCCTATGTCAAAGGGGGGAAAAAAAAAGCCAAACTCTGTAA
>CM052450.1:15896930-15909854 GCA_028533085.1 Varecia variegata | reverse complement strand
GACCATGACCCAGAGCCACGCCCAAGAAGCCTTGAGCAAGTAGACTCACTGTGGCTGGGTTACAGTTTGGTTTTATACATTTCAGGGAGACAGGGGTTACAGGTAAAGTCATAATCAATGCTGTGGGAGGCATACATTGGTTTGGCCTAAAAAGGTGGGCCATCTCGAAGGGGGGTGGGGGGGCAGGGAGTGGAACTTACAGGTTATAGGTGGGTTTAAAGATTCTTTGGTTTGTAATTGGTTAAAGACATGAAGCTTTGTCTAAAGGCTTGGAATGTTTTAACATAGGAGCTGTTTATCAGAGATAAGCCACCAGACATATATTTGTTGTGTAAATTGAGGACCTGTAGGTTTGTCTTGAATACCCTCAGGCCTGTTAATGGGTTACAAAGGATGTCCCCAAGAAGGGGGTGGGGCATGATGAGGCATGTCTGACCTCCTTCCTCCTGGCAGGCAATTTAGTTTTAGGACATTCCTTTGGCCATGAGGGGGTCCATTTAGTCATCCGGTGGGAGGTTGAGCCTTAAAATTTTATTTTAGTTCACACCTAAAAGAAGGTGATGTGTTCCAGGATGGCAGAGGGAGAAGCTGCTGCCCAGAGAGCCCAGCAGGGATGCAGCATCCAGTGTTGCCTGGTAACATGCTGGGTGCCACCACTGGAGCATGGTGCCCTGAATACCATGAGGTGGTGACAACCTTTATAACCCCCACAAGAGCCTTCTTCCTGCCCATGAAGACCTCTCCTAGCTGGCTCTCCTCCTCTCACCCCTCTCTCCTCCATAGCCTCAATCAGGTAGCCCTACAGCCAGGATCTCTGCCTGGAAGTGGGAAGGAAACAGCCTGTAAGAGCTATGGCAGTGGGGGCGGGGCGGGCAAAGGCAGGGTACGTGTGCCCCCCTCCCAGGGAGCTCACCCATTGCATGTGTGCACCCGCTGCCTGACTGCTGGGGACAGGGGTGATCTCCCAGCAGCCACTTCAGTTCTTGTTTGTTCTGTTCAGGCAAATCAGACAGTGCAGTATGGATTTTCTTAAGTTCAAATCAGGAAATCAAACAGATGTCTCCGTTTCTGGATGTTTGAGTAAATTCCCGTCTGGGTTGCCTAAGCCAAAGGTCGCTCCTCTTGAATCTAAAGCCTCATGTTGAACTATGTCCACTGTCAAAGGGTGGCCAGCCACAAGGAGAGGAACAAGAGGTCAGGACAGGAGAGAAATGGCTGTCTGAGAAATTCTCTGACGAAGAATTAGAAGGTTATTATTTTGAGCTTTGTAAAAAACAAACACAAAACACACAGGCCACCCACACACAAACCCTTGAATTGACAGCAGTTGTATGTAAAGCCTTGTGCAGCCATGAGAAGGAGAGTGGAGGAAGCCCTTTGTTTTACACTCTTTCAGGTGCACGAGGGAAAAACAGGCAAGACAAAATTACCCTAAAAAACATTAGTGAAGGAAAACAGCATATTTAGTATGTCAACGTGAAGGGACAGTGAATGAAATGAATCTGGGAAAGAAATGAGTTTGGTCAATCATGAATTTATTCATTCATTCCCTCCACAGACATTTGTTAAGTACCAACAATGTGCCCCTCACTGCAATAGGGACTAGAGACACAAAACCAACAGGGCAGGGAGCTTGCCATCGGGGGGCACTCGGTTAGAAGCAGGAGACAGGCGGCTATACGAGTAGAAGCAGGGATGTGTCATCAGGGCTATCAGAGACACAGGTACGAGGTTCAGGGTGATGCCAACCAGGTGGGGGGTCTCGGGAAGAGGCCAGGAGGAGGCTTGTGACAAGTGGTGGCAGGAGTGATGGTCTTCTTTGCCATGGCCATCCATCTCTTGGTTACAGCTTAAACCTCCCACCCCCCACGTCCCCCCTCAAGCTTTCTTTGCTATTACAAATCAATCCTTTACTCTTTGGGCCACCCCCAAAGGTACTCAGCTATAGGACTATACTTAGGAATGACAAGTTTATAAGGTGATTATGTGACTTTCCTCTCAAACTGTAACACTGTGGACTGAGCCCTTCATGAACACTCATTGCTGTGCGTCTAGTGTCTACCTGATAATATCTGTTGATTCATCGTATTTTCACAGGAAGGGCAATATCCATTTATAGATTCATAACAGGAATCTTAGGAACTCATTTATTTCAGGTCACTGCCTTTAGCCAGGATAAGATATTCAGCTTCCTTAATAAATGACCAGGTATTTTATTTCTACTCCCACATAAGCCTGCGGTGACACAACCTGGGATTTGGGAGGGATTTGGTAGGTCTTCTAGGCCAGGCACCTGCCCAGCATGACATTCTGCTCTCCGTGACCCTGGAGATGTGGGCTTCTGGTTTCCAATGGAACAAGGAGCTTGTAGCTTTCCTGGGAAGTTCACTGGAGCTTTGTGCTTTTACGATTTAGAGAGTTCTCCTTTGTATGAAAATCTGAAACCTGCCTCTGGGTCACTATCATTCAATGTCCCTAATTCTGTAGGACCAGAACTAATGCCTCTTCCCCTTGACATGTTCCCCACACTGAGTGAGGGCCACGTTCATTATGTCACATCCCCTCTGTCTCATTCTCCTTCTCCCAAGTGTCCTTAAATCCTTCTCCACAAGACACAGTTTGTCTGATGTGTCGCGTTTCCCTTTGCAAATCTCAGAGCTCCAGCACTGCACACGACATGCCAGTACAGTCTGCGTGGTGAGGGGGTGGGAGTGGGACCGTCTTTGTTCTGGATCTAGCTGCTGTGGTTTTAGTAATAGTAATGCTTTGTAAATTTCAACTAGTTTTCTTTTTCCTTTATTTTTGGTAGAACTATCACAATTTTGGCTCATATTAAGTTTTTAAATCTTCAGACTTTTTTTCAAAATCTGGAAATTACTTTTTCTTATTATAAATGTAATACACATTCATGATGGAAAATTCAGGGGAAGGAGAAAGGACAACATGCAAGGATAAAGAATAGAATAACAACCATATTGTAACCTGATCTCTTCAAGATAACTATTGTTAACATTTTGGTATATATTCTTCTAGATGTTATTACCAAAAGCTCGGGGAGGCCAGATCAGAAGAACGAGGACAAGTAGTTGAAAACAAGGAAAGAGATTATTACTTTGCCAGTAAAGGAGGAAAAATGGTAGACCTTCTTGTCTCAAAATCCAAATTTCCTGAACATAGGCAGAAATACAGAGCTTTTAAAGGGAGGGCCCCTCAGCTCTAGGCTATTGTGGTTAACTGTTCTAATCATCCCATCTCTGCCAAAGACAAAGCCTGTGAACTCTGCCTGCGGGGCTGCCACCACCTGTGTGTTATCTCTTTTAACAAAGGACATAACCTGCTTCAGGGATACAAGCCAGGCTACAGCTCCCAAAAAGAGAGGGGGAAGTTTTAAAGAGAAAGAAAATCTTTTTTTCCCCCCCTCAGGCCTTTCCCTCTGTTACCACATTTTCTATGAATAAACTCTCTCTCTTATGAAGGTGGGATTGAATATCTGTGGTAGATTAAAGATGATACTGATTCTTCGTCACTCCTCTCATGGAAAGGTGGGGTCTATTCCCACTCCCCGTGTATCTGGCCTGGGCCCAAGACTTGTTTGAACCAACAGCATGTAGTAGAAGTGACATTGGATCACTTCCAAGGCTGGGCCTTGAGAGATCTCAGCTCCTGCCTTCATCACTTGGAAGACTCTTCCTGGAACCCAACCGCCGGGGAAGGAAGCCTGGCCAGCCACATGTAGCCGCCCACGAGGAGGTGCTGAAGCGTGTAACTGAGAACGAACCAAATATTAACCAGGCGAGTAAGGTAGTTTTGGACCTCGCAGTTGTCCCAGACCCCTAGTTAGTACCAAGTGATGCAGAACAATACAGAATCATGAGAAGTGATAAATTGTCATTTTAAGCACACAAAATCTCTCTGCAAGATGGAAAGCACTTTGCAGCATGAGGAAATATTTTCTGCCCTGCCTGTGTACTAGACTCTTCCATGGAGCTTGAAATGGTATGTAGGGGTAGGATGGGGCCTCATGTCTGGAGGCTTTTTCTTTAAGCTCCACAGGTGAAGTTGATGCACAGTCAAATGTGGAAACCACTGACAAAGTATAAAAGACAAATAGGAAAGGAGAAATAAATTACTCTGTTAGCTAAGACAAGGTCTTAGATTATGTGCACATTGTAAACTCTCTTTAGAGTAGATAACTAAGGGCCAATTGAAAGAGCAGTTACATTGCCTGCCCTTTTCAGGGTACCCCGAACCCTAATCTCAGGTCCCTTTTCTCTTCCTAGAAAGATGTATATTACTTCAGTGATGCTACTTTTCTTGTCTAAACACACACACACACACACACACACACACACACGCACACACGCACACACACTCCATGAATCATCTCTGCCTACATGCTGAAGTCAGATTCCGAGTAACATCTTTTATTCTTTAACCTCTGAGTAATCACTCTGGCCCCAGTCTGTTCTTTATGGTCCAGGAAAACAATCTGATCAGGCCTTGGATGATGGATTCATAGTAGCCCAAGTCTCCAGAGTGCTGTGTAAACCGGGACTGTTAATTTATTCCCTGGGGATATTCTGTGAGAGTCTGAGTTCTCCTCTTTAATAATTGAGTGGCCTTGAGCAAATTGCTTAATCTGTCTAGGTCTCTAAGATGATTATTATCACTGATCATCACCCTTTACAAAGCATTTGCTTCTTTGTGGCAGCTTTCTTTAAAATACCAGTAGAGTGTTATCAGAAACTTGATCATAGCATTGAAGAAAATGGGTAAGAATGAGAAGAACGAATTTAAGGAACTTTTCATTCAGTCCATGGGACACCAAGGTGGACAGTTGTTACTTTTGTCAGCCCAGCCCAGCTGGGGACAGAACTTCCTTCCATGGGGGCACTGTTCCTTTCTTCCTCCATATGGTTCTGGGAACACTGCTGGTCAAAGAACCCCACCCCCGTTTTCTTGGGCCACAGCGTGGGCATGTGACCGCAATAACACCCTACACTCACCTGGGCACACTGATTGACCTGGGAATTCAAAGACTAATTTTAAAAAAAAGAAAGAAAGAAACGAAAAGAAAAAAGGAAGGAAGGGAGGGAGGGAGGAAGGGAGGGAGGATGGAAGGAAGGAAGGAAAGATAATCATGGATTTTTCTAGATAAAATTTGTGGGGAAAACTATCTTTTCTTTCTGGTCAAGGAGCTGTGTAAATGTGACCCCAGAGCTGCCACATGAGAAGCCTGGGAGGATGAGGCCACCACCCAAAGGGAAGAAGAAATGAAACAGTGAGAGACAGAGATGGAGACAGGAAAGAGTATTTTTGTGATTTTCCTCTCAACCATACATTTTTTTTAATTGTCAAAAATTTGAGGGTCTAGGCCGGGCGAGGTGGCTCACACCTGTAATCCTAGCACTCTGGGAGGCCGAGGCGGGTGGATTGCTGGAGGTCAGGAGTTTGAGACCAGCCTGAGCAAGAGCGAGACCCAGTCTCTACTAACAATAGAAAGAAATTATCTGGACAACTAAAAATATATATATATATATAAAATTAGCCGGGATGGTGGTGCATGCCTGTAGTCCCAGCTACTCTGGAGGCTGAGGCAGGAGGATCGCTTGAGCCCAGGAGTTTGAGGTTGCTGTGAGCTATGAAGATGCCACGGCACTCTAGCCCGGGCAACAGAGTGAGACTGTGTCTCAAAAAATAAAATTAAATTAAATTAAAAAATTTGAGGCTCTATGTGTCAAAGAACCGAGTCTGTTCCCATCTTTCCTTGTTCATAGTTGGATTGTCTCGCGTCCCCTTGGTCATGCCGGGAACTACATTTCCCAGAACCCCCTTCCCTGGATGGCTCAGGGTTTGAGTTGGCCAAAAGTTGCCTAGGATGTGAGAGGCGGGAGGGAAGCAGCTGCCCCTGCCCTCTGAAGGTCATTGTTGTTGCAGGTGGTGAGAGACAGATGTTGAGATGCGGCTGCTCCTGTGTGTCCTCACCTTCCCTCCCTGCTCTGCGATTGCCGGCCCTGCTGGCTAGCAGTGACCCCACGCCCACCCCCGGATGCTTTGCTGTGAACTCCCACAGCGAGAGCCGCAGAGTCCACATCCTTCCAAAGAAGGGCCCACAACAGCAGCCAGACCTGTCTTGCTTTCTGTAAGCTCCACCTTATTCCCCCCATGCCGGGGTGATCAGCGACTTTCCTGTAATCCTTCAACTCCCCTTTTCAGACTTTTACTGCCCCAGCTCCTCCCCCAGTTGTGTAAGATCTGATTCTTACAAAGAATTCCTTATTCCATCATACTCATAGTGGTTCTGCTTCCAGGGGTGAGCCCTGACTAATGCAAGAGGTATTGGGTCGGCCCTGACCACGAAGCTCTCTGCTCCGTTCTTTGCTTCCCGCCCACGCCCCCTCCTCCTCTCCCCGTGGGCCCCTCCTGTGTGGTCACTACACCCCCATCTTTGCTCCTCTCCTCCCTGTGTCCGTGGGAAGGTCCGATGCTGTCTCTGCTCACCTTAACCACTGTGCTATTTGCAGTTGCCAGCTACTCTTCTCCCTAACCTCAGCCTGGGTCACATTGCACTATTTCTTGCTCTGCCTTCCCAGTCACAAGCCTGTGCCTGGCGGGCAGCGTGAAGACTGAGCGCAGGCTGGCCCCCAGCTAAGGCACATGCCGGGACCGCCTGCCCAGAGCTTCCCACTCTCCATTAGGAAATGTCACTAGGGGCGGAAACAAATGCCCTCAAAGACAACACAATGGGCACTGTGTGCTGCCTGGAGTAGATGCCAAATAAATACTTTATTAAATGAATTAACTATAGTAAAAACCATTTGAGTTGAAAATTATCAAGGAATATTTTAAAAATTAACCTGATGGGTTTTTTTTTTTTTTGTTTTTTGGCCTGTTAAATGCTACATACATGGGTTTGAAATTTCCCTGAGAGCTGGCTGTGTTCTTGATGGGTTCAAGGTCTCTTCCAGCTCTCTGATGACAGCGCAAAGGCCAGAGCTACCGATCCCAGCACAGCCGTTGCTCAATGTGAGTCAGAGGGCCTCTCTAGACTTTGGCTAGTCTGTCTGGATCAATGAAGTAAACAGAGAAGGATTTTTAAATCATTTTGTCTTAGGCTTGGAAGTAACTTTACGGGTTACCCCGAAATAGGGAAGCAGACCCTTGTTGGTCTCCATCTAACCCCCTGGCTTTTCTTGACCCATCACTTAGCTGGGACTCCGTGGCCATATACTATACTGTCCCATCTCTGCAGGCCAGTGCTGGGAATAGTGACTCAGGCCTCTGTCCAAGAGTTGGGATGAGTGTCTAACAGCAGAATTTTCTTCATATAGAATTAGGCACCCTAAATTTTAAAAAGACATTGTTGCCCAGGTTGACAGGGGACATGAATAGCATAGTACAGCCAGGTGAGGACTGGAAGAACTCAAAACATGGAAGAGGAAGAAAAATTTATTACAAACAAGAATAAAGCAGGCAGTTACTGTTATAAGGCATCTGTTAAGGTTGGTGCAAAAGTAATTGTGGTTTTGGACCATGGATTTTAAATCATTATAACTAGGCTCAAACACTTCTTTATTAATCAGAATAGGAACCATTACAATCCACACATTGTTCCCAACGAGAAATAAGTTTGTTTATTCCTGTAGCGTAAAAATCCGTGCTTCAGGATTCAATTAACTCTTGGAGAGCATCCTCTGCATCCTGCTGGTTGTGGAAGCGTTTTCCCTGCAAAAAGCTATCAAGCTGCTCGAAGAAGTGGTAATGGTTGGTGAAAAGTCAGGTAAATATGGCAGATGAGGCCAAACTTCGTAGCCCAATTCCTTCAACTTTTGAAGCATTGGTTGTGCAATGCACAGTTGGGCGTTGTGTGGAGAAGAATGGGGCCCTATCTGTTGACCAATGCCGGCTGCAGGCGTTGCAGTTTTCAGTGCATCTTGTCAATTTGCTGAGCAGACTTCTCAGATGGAACGGTTTCACGGGGATTCAGAAAGCTGGAGTGGATCAGACCAGCAGCAGACCACCAGTGACCGTGACCTTTTTTTGGTGTAAGTTTGGCTTTGGGAAGTGCTTTGGAGCTTCTTCTCTGTTCAATCACTGAGCTGGTCATCGCCAGTTGTCGTACAAAATCCACTTTTCATCGCACGTCACAATCAGATTAAGAAATGGCTCGTTGCGTACAAGAAGAGAAGACGACACTTCAAAGATTTTTTTGATTTTCGGTCAGCCCATGAGGCATTCATTTATCGAGGTTTTTCACCTTTCCAATTTGCTTCAAATGCTGAATGACCATAGAATGGTCGACGTTGAGGTCTTTGGCAACTTTGCAACTTCTCGTATAGTCGTAAGAGGATCAGCTTCGGTGATTGCTCTCAATTGGTCATTGTCAACTTCCAATGGCCGGACCACTGCACTCCTCGTCTTCAAGGCTCTCGTCTCCTTTGCAAAACTTCTTGAACCACCACTGCACTGTATGTTCATTAGCAGTTCCTGGGCCAAATGTGTTGTTGATGTTGCGAGTTGTCTTTGCTGCTTTACAACCCATTTGAACTCAAATAAGAAAGTCACTTGAATTTGCTTTTTGTCTAACATCATTTCCCTAGTCTAAAATAAATATAAAATAAGCAGCAAGTAATAAGTCATTAGCAAAAAAAAATAAAGTGAAAAATGTTCATTAAAATGATATATAACATCGCCATGTTTATTTAAGAATGTATTTCAATATCAAACAGCAAATTCCAACACTGCTAAAACCACAATTACTTCTGCACCAACCTAAAATAGTATGTGCTACACACTTTATATCTGTGTTAATATTGAATCCTTACAAATATGAGGCTCTCTCCAATTTATACATGAGGGAACTGAAGTCCAGTGATCCCAAGTGGTATGACTCAAGTTGCCCAGTTGGTAAGTGGCAGATTTGGGATACCAGACACTTTGGAGTGATCTTGAACTCTGTTCTCATTCCATGCACAACCCTGTACCCATCTCTCTACACCCATCTCTCAGTCATGCTTAAGAGTTTTTTCCAGTTTCCTGGTAAGAAGGGAATTGAAAGCTAATATAATCAGGACAATCAGATTATATCATGTCATATATCATATCATATCAGTGGTCAGTTGGATAAATTTATGATTAAACAATGCAATTCTCTTTGTCATGCAGATTAGATATTCCTACCCCCTCCTTTTGTTGGCTACATACATTCCCCGGGTGTATAGCCCCTCTGGTCATTTGGGCTGGGTGGATTCTGCCAGGCCATGGAGATCAAGGCCGAGTGTCCTGATCAGGTAAACTGAGTGAGCAGTGGCCTCTACCTGAGGTTGGTTTGACCAGGTTTATTTGGTTCTGCTGCACATCACACCTACCTCACATGTGTCCTCAGAACCTCCCGGAGTGCAGGAGCAGGACAGCAGAGCTCTGACTGCCACCCAGAGAGAATGACTTGCTCCAGGTAGTTAGTGGCAAAGCTGGTTCCCGAGGTTACGTTCCCTGACTCCCATTTGCATGTTTAAATGTTTCTTTTATATATGTCTAATGTATTTTTATCTATGGCTGGTGCTGATTTCAAGAGCAGGGTAGGGGGTCTCAGCCACCTCCTCTTAACCTCTGTCGGCACCCTATCCCACACATGTGCGTCTCCTTGTCATGAACAGCTGGTGTTTTCCTAGTTCAGGAAAAGTCCTGAAAACATGGCCATCCGGGTTCCCAAGTCTGCCCCTTCCCACCCCAATGAAGCCCCTAAGTCCCTCTAGGTGGAAATTCTGCAGCCACTCGCACATGTGCCTGTCTCTACCATGAGACTGTCAGCTCCTTCCCAGGGGTAGGACGTAGACTTTCCCTTTCTCTCTGATGCCCCCAAGGGTGTAACGAGGGCACTGCAGACTTGCGATGAGTATTTGTTAGGGTGCCTGCCGCTGCAGTGGCCGACTATGCTCGTCCCAGCTAAGAAGGATTGTCTGTTTGGAAGCAGACAGTCCTTGCATTTCATCTCTATCACAGGCAAGGAGTTAAAAGAAAGATGGCTTTTTAATTTTCCATGGCTCATGTCACTTTGCTGCTGTCTATCGTGGACTCCCGCCTTAGACTGCAGGTGCCTCAAGCAAAGCAACCTGGTATCAGGCATGTAGCTGCTGCTCAGTGAACGGTTGCCGGGCGAATGACTGAGCATCGCATACGGCTCATGTCCTAATGGTACCTAGTAAAAAGGCATCACGTCTTATCTGAAAAGGCAAGTGACTTGGCAGTCAGATGTATTATAACCTAACAGTGAGTGATCACATGATGCTTTTTACTGCAGAAAGAGGTAAGCAAATGGAATCTACCACACAATGTAAAATGTGAAGGCAATCATTCGTCACTTCCGTGCCTTCTGCTTGTCACATTTTAGTGACCTAAAGACACACTTAGAAGAAAGGATGGTACATACTTCAGAACTGCAGTGGGTTATCCCTCAGCTGCTCTTGTCTGGGGACAGTTCAACCTCCCCTGCCCCTTCTGAGACACACACCCCCCTACATGGCTCCAGGCAGCCATGTTTATGCTGCGACCTGCCCAGATTGAATTGACCAGATTCCCGCTCCTAGGAATTTGGAATTTCGGACACAGAGGCACAAAGAAAGGGGGTTTGTGGGGAGGCAGGCCCATTACAGTAGCCCCCTGGAGGGGCAGTCCCCACTACCTTCTGCCACAGCTCTAGATCAGCCCCAGTCATTGCCCTTCTTGGGGCCAGTACAACACGGAAAAGTGCACCATGGAGATAACTAGACACTCTAGTAAAACACACACACACACACACACACACACACTCTGATGGAATCAGAAAGCTTGTTCTTCCTCAGGAAGAAATATACAGCATTTGGAAGTGAATTAGTCTTTTTCCCTGTTGCTCTCTGCACGTCTGTGGTGTCATCACACTTGGATTTTATTTCATATTTCAGACATTTCTAGAAGTCCGTGTGTGGGCCCGTGGAGGGTGACAATGTGCCTTACTCACTTACCTTTGTATTTCCCACCGGCCTAACCAATCCCTGACCTCCCTGAGCACTGGCTGAACACCAACGTAGTTGAAATAGGTTTGATTGGCTAAACTGACAAAAATAATTTGCGTGTTTCTAGGGTAAACAATATTAAACGGATTCTCAAATTTAATCACCTACCCTTCCTTGTATCTAGATATTATGTTATGGGCCGAGCGCAGTGGCTCACGCCTGTAATCCTAGTGCTCTGGAAGGCCAAGGCAGGAGGATTGCTTGAGGTCAGGAGTTCGAGACCAGCCTGAACAAGAGCAAGACCCTGTCTCTAAATAAATAAATAGATAGATAGATATTATGTTATGATTTAGGAATCAGGCAGCCACTAGGTAAATGCTTGTGCTTTAAAAAAAAAAAGTGAAAACAAAAAAGATGAGAGGGAAATTCCTGTGGAACATGTCCCATTTCTGCCTTATCCTGACCTCCTTCCCTACCTCTTTGTGGTGCCCTTTGTCCTCCCTCATTGCCTCATGTCCCCAACTCTGGGGCTGTGCCCCTTCTGGTACCCCACAGCGGATACTGTGAGTTGTGTCTTAGATGCAGTTAGGAGGGACATAGGGGCAGTCAGGGGCTGCCATTCTGGACGCATCGCTGAGCCCGGCTGCTCCTCTCAAGCTCCTGGGCTCATGTGATCTTCCTGCTCCAGCCTCCAGAGCAGCTAGAACTACAAGTGTGTGCCACCGCACTCTGGCTACAGTATTACCTTTTTACAAAGCTGTTCATTGCCATTTGTATTCTTTCTTTTGCAGATTCTCTGTGTCCTGAGTCCATTTTTCTGTTGGGTTCCTGGTCTTTTTCTCAAGGATTTTTTTTTTTTTTTTTTTTGTGAGACAGGGTCTTGCTCTGTTACCTCAGCTAGAATGCAGTGGCGTCATCATAGCTCACTGCAACCTCAAACTCTTAGGCTCAAGGGATCCTCCTGCCTCAGCCTCCCAAGTAGCTGGGACTACAGGGGTGCACCACCACACCCAGATAATTTTTGTATTTTTTGTAGAGACAGAGTCTCGCTGTTGCCCAGGCTGATCTTGAACTCCTGAACTTAAGCAATTCCCCTGCCTCAGCCTCCCAAAGTGCTAGGATTACAGGTGTGAGCCACCAAGCCCAGCCCTTAATGATTTTTAAACAACTTTGTATATTAAAGATATTACTCTTGTATCTATTGTGAATGTTGCAAATACATTCCCTATAATTTATTCTTTCTATCTTATAGTTTGGTTTATAGTGCTTTTTCCCATTTCAAGTTTTAAATTAAAATTTTTGTGCAATTAGAGTCAACATTCTTTTTCTTACAGAGTCGCTTCTTTCTGTTGTCAAAGCCAGGCTTAAACATGCTTTTTCTACTCTAGGATGATGTATTTGTTAAGGTGACTTTTTATTTTCCATATTCATGGAGCATCTAGGCGGTTTTCCCAAGTTGCTGATCAGAGGTAGCAATGGCTGGGTCAAGGCGTGACCCAGATGATATTTCTGCTATGCAGATTTTATCAATAGAAGCCAAAGTGGTGATGGACTTTCCCTTATCTGGAGATCTGTTTGTATCACACAGAGAAGGGAAAGTGAATTGAGCTGTGCTAAGGCCAATTGTTTGCTTCTTATGCAAAAGATGCGGAACTATTAATAATGGTCCTTCCTCCCTAGAACCCAGCGGGTATGCTGGGCTCATTACAACAGGGAAATTTCACCAAAGCGAGAACACCTGAGGGAGAAAACTGCCCTGCCAAGAATAATCACATCAACTCTCCAGCAGTCGCCTGGCATGGGCTCCCCTCCCACAGGGGTTGCTGATTGCTTAGGCTTTTGCAATCCTGGAGCTCTGTTCCAAGGAGCTTTTGTGGTTTAAATCAATGTGCTTTGGGGAATAACTGCCCTTATTATTTCCTCGTTCCCATTA
>CM052450.1:15865058-15896430 GCA_028533085.1 Varecia variegata | reverse complement strand
TCTTGCACATTAGAGTTTGTGAAGTGCGCCATGTTTAAAATAACAAATCAGAACTGTACATCAATCTCTCATTTCAATCTAGGACTTAAAAAAGACAAGATGAAAATTCTAAGGAATAATGCTGAAGAGGCAAATATATGCCAAACTAAATGTCACCATTATGGTATTTTTTATTATTTTTCAAGAACTGCTTCTAAAGTGTGGTTTGTGTATTATCTATGCCAGCATCTCCCAGAATCGTAATTAAAATATAGATTCTACCATCCCAAACTTAATAAATTAACTTTGGGGGGGGGAGGTTGGGGAGTTTGCAATTTTAAAAAGATGCATAGGTCAACTGTCCCCAAACTTTTTGGCAATAGGGACCGGTTTCATGGAAGACAATTTTTCACCCATGAATGGGGGCGGGGGTGGGGAGGATGCAAAATTTAAAATACTATCTGAGCCTCGACAGAAAGATTGCTAACCCTAGTTTAAGCAATGAAAGCAGACATTATATTAAAATGAGTGAAGTTTTCACCTTTAATGTAGCTTGAGCACCTGGACTATCATCTTGACTACAAAGTACCAGAAGGGATTCCAGGCCAAAGACAGCATCTTGTTCCAATGCCAAAAGATCTAGAAGAAAAACACCAAGTTTTATGGTGGTCAAGTAGAGGAGATTAAACACACCCACACTCGCAGAAGAAAAAACATTAAAGAGTCTAAGATATAGAAAATACTTAAATGCATAAAGCTAACCTTCCTTTAAAAAGTACATGTGGCATTACTTCTAAAACGTAAAGGCTTATCTTCAGACTTCATTTCTACCACTTTATTGAAGATTATAAAAATATACGCATTAAATCAAGAGCTATAGCCACAAAGCTATAATAAAAACAAAATAGAAATAGTGTCATCAGCTTAGCTAAGGAAAATACTAAGAACAGCAAACTATGCAGTAAGTGCTAATCTCCCTAATCAGACATAAATTATGTAGGTCCATTTTCACCTAGAATGTAACAGTTTTTAGCTTCCAATGAAAGCTGAACCACTTTTAGGAAGTAACAAGGATCCTACATAATCTTATTAATGTTTTAAGTCTAATCATAAAGAATGAAACCCTCAGATGTCTTATATAACAGCAGTACTAGAGCATCTTTTCACTACCATAGGGCTAAGTTTTCTCTGGAGGGCCTAGAAAGTTCTGAATGTATTAGTTAACTGTATTTAGGTTAACACATGTCAGCTTTGAGAACGTACAGCAGTTTCTATGTTACATGGTAGAAAATACCCTTTACTATGCCAAAAGTAAAACAGGTTTAACTATTCAAAGCAGAATCAACATACAACTTATAGAAATGTTTCCTGAGTTAGTGCAGGAGCTTGGAAAACAACATAAAGGCTAGTAAAGGTCAGAGTGCTAGAAAAAAATAGGTACCAGGAACAAGCAGTGCTGAAGGCTAGTTGGGAAAAGAGGAACTGCTGAGCTTGTGATCCTTAATAAAGATCAAAATAAGCCCTGAAACAGATGGAATGTCCAAAATGCATTTCCTGTTCTTGAACACAGGCATGAAATTTTTCAAGTCTTTAGGTCAAAAGATGTTAGGTTGCACAATAAAACATGTGCCATTATTTTCTATACATGTCCTCCTTGATTACGCAAATCAGTTTAATGTTACATATATCTAGAGATAAGTTTGTGAAAATTTAACTCGCACTGCTCTGTTAATTCACTTGCCTCTAGGACTTGTTACTGAAGTCCCCTGATAGGAGGTTTTCTAGGTTCTGTATACATGAACCCATTGCCTTACACCACAGGGGTAGAGTCCTAAGTAATCACTAAGTAAGCAGTGGAAGGAAATGGGAAATGTTCCGTAAGACCTTTCAATTCCATAATCCCAGTCCCAAGGTCCTGTCCTCATACTTTTATTATTTTTCACAAGGATTAAGTAGCCTTGAGAAAGCTTGCTCTAAGAACAGTTCGGAAGGAGGCAATTTGTGGATCAATGCACACAGGCTAAAAATAATCAGGGATTAAAAAACCAAAGAGAATTCTGTCCAAGCGCTAATAAAAAATTTACATATAATATCAGCGTTGATCATACTTACCTTTATCTTGACAAGAGACAGTGATGTTAGTTAGGACTCTCACTCCATGAGCTGCAATGCCCCTGTTATTATGGTAACAGCACTCTTGGGCTAATTTGACTAAATCAGAGGATCTGGGGGAAGAACTCACATTTCCTAAACAAGCAGAGAGAAGCAGTACAGATTGTGATTCATTCAAACAGTTCAAAAGCAGTTCAGCTTAAAGGTTCAATTTTCTTAGTCTTATGAGAAAATCTCTAACAATAAACTTTAACAAAATTTCCTACTTTGACTCCATCATCAATATATATCACCATTTCTCTTCCCCAGTCAAGGTACTTAGAAAACATATGCGCCAATAGTTTTGTAATGACTACGACCTAAAATCAATATAGGACTTTCCCATAAAAATATTAAGCAACACTGACGAAAAAACAGTACAAATGCCAAAACAACTATAGACTGTATCCTGGGAGTTCAACTGTATTCTGACTAAAATGGATATCATCATAGGCCTCTTGTCAGATACAAACATACCTTCAAGAGAGGAGAGAAAAGAGAAACAAAACCTTTAAGTTTGCTTTTTTCCCACCTCGAATTGCTGGCATACATTTATACCTCAAAAGGTTTATGTAAGAATTCATAATTTTAGAGTTGGAAAGGATTTGGGGATCATCTGATTCAACACACTATTTTTACAGAAGAAATCAAAGCCCAAAGATTTTAAGTACCTTGCCGTCAAGGTTATAAAACTTGTTAGTTGTATACTTCTCTTGTGCTTTATACCTCAAGTTCTATGCTACATTTTGCACCAATTTTTTAAATTCACCTTTGAAATTTTGTAATGTTAAGCCTTGTGTTACAATATTTTAATTTATAGTAGAGAATCTCTCAGTAATAAGTGAGTAAGCTTCAAGAAGAATAAGGAGATTAAAGCTTGTTCAACCTTTCAGAAGAGTCTCTCATTCCTGTTTTCCTTTCCTCTGCTTAATTTTCCATGATTCCTGTCAACTTCAACCTTGTCTCTCATAGGGTAACCATATTTTTTTGAGGCTGAAGGGATCCTATTAATAATGATTCTGACAGACACAAACCAAGACTATCCTAGGCACCATGGGGCATGTGGTCACTTTATTGATTTCTGGTTTACCATAAAACCACAAGCTTAGGTGAAAGCCTGTGTTTTTAAGTCAGGCAACACATTAGAAAAATGAAACTATATGTTTGTTTTTTCAAAACAATGAGAATTGTATTAATATTTTTTCCATTCTTTTTCTCATCCATCTGATATGAACAACGTAACATTTACGAACATGTTTTTAAGTTGTTTTTTTCTTCTCAAGATGCACCATAGAAAACTTGGAAAAAACAGAAAAATCCAAAAAAGAAAAAAATTATCCCAAATCCCTTTCTTTCTTTTTCTTTTTTTACACACTGTTCTGTACCTTGCTTTACTTTCCTTTAAATATATCATGGAGTGTGTTCCATGCCGTATATTCTTTTTAATAAATTGCATTGATTTTTACTGCAGTGATGTCTCATAATTCTTTAATGAGTTCCATATTGATGGACCTTTTTAGGCTATTACATCTTCTACTGATGGACAATATTTTGCTATTACATAGAATGATGCTGTGAATACTCTTATACATATGTGATTTGTCAATGTGTGAATATATAAGTAGGATAAATTCCTAGAAGTGGAATTTCTGGGTCAGCTGTAATTGAATGAGTCCTTCCAAATGCAGAGGTTTAATAATTTATATTCACACCAACAATAAATGAAAGGGGCTGTTTACCCACACCCTTGTGGACACAGCATGTTTATCAAACTTCTGAATCACTGCCATTCTGATGTATTAAAATTATTTCAGTGTTATAATTTACATTTTCCTTAGATATATGTGATACTGAACATCTTACATATTTAAGAGCCAATTTGTTAGTGATAATTTAGACATACTAATTAAGTCTGTTTTATAAACTACTTCTGGTTACATTGAAAAAAATATAATCAATGGAAATAACACTTAAAATATTTACTATTATCTATGGAAATAAGCTCACTTTGGAAAATCCTTGCCTTTTATTTTTAATGAACATTAGTCTATTTACATAAGCCTTGTGCTTAACTCCATATATATAAAAACTACAATTGAACAAACCAATAAAGGACAAATATTTAGCTTGAAAAGTGCTTGGATATTATAACTTGACATAATGCTTATAAATGTCTTTGGAATGAAAAAATAAAGAAAAAGAAAGTCATTGTGCATCTAAGTCAGTTTGATATAAAAAAAGAATTCTGAGTCAGAACCTTCGGGTTCAGGCTTAGGCTCAGGCACTCCGTAAGTATGTGACTTTGGACATATTGTCAAACCTTTGAGTATCTCAGTATCAATACTTACAAACTTTCTTGCATGTGCTGCACTTGAAAGGCTATTTGTATGGGAATGCTCTTATGTTAAAAGCTATGATTAAATCTTTGCCTACTGCAGCTCTCTCAAAATAATACCGGTCAAGCTAAAAAACGGACTGGCTGATTTACGCAGAAAAACAATCCACTGAAAGCACACTGGGTAGATTGCTTATAAAGAAGGCTGTGATAATCTCTCCCATTCCTTGTAGGCATGCACCTTTGCCATGTGATTTTCCAATTCCTCAAATCAAGAGGTGTTTATTTCTCCACCTAGCTGGACCTGGCCATGTAGCTTACTTTGGCCAATAAGACATTAGAAAACACGACACAAGGAAAAGATTGAAAAGTGCTTATGTGTTGGTGGCCTGCTTTCTTTTGGCTGCAGCTAGCACCCTAAGAACATGAGGTAAACAAGCCCAAACCAGCCCACCAAGAGTCACATGGATGAGGACTAAGATGTCTTTCAACTTCTACCCTGTGAATGAGGCCATCTTAGATCATCAAGTCACGGTCAAGGTTGCAGATGACTGTAGTCATATGAATGCTCCCAGGTGAGCCCAGTAAAAATTGCTGATTCACAGAATTAGAGCAAATAAAAAGGTCATGGTTTTAAACTGCTAAGTTTTGGGGTGCTTTGTTATATAGTAATAAATAACTGATAGAGTACTTCATAGAACTGATGGAAAGTCTGCAAAACTAAGGTCAGCAAACAAGCAGGAAAAAGGCAAAGCCAGAGAGCAACCAAGATCACAGCCCAAAAAGTCATGGATGGAATTAGTCCAGTGAAGACAATGCAGCCATTGTTACTGATTATTTGAAGCCACAGCTTACACTGCTGTTGCAGGTACCAGACATGGCAAACATCCACTGCTACGATGTATACTGGAAAGTGGACGCTGCTGTGGTCCTTGCTCTATCACCAGGCCAGAATCTCCCACATCTCCACTTCCTTGTTGTCCCTGGCTCCCAATTCAGTCAGTGGCATGGAAATGATTAGTTGAGTCCAGGCCACATGTTTGCGTGCTAGTTGGAGGGGAGGCATGGCAAAAGAACATTAGGTCTTCAGCTTCCTATTAAGACTGATATGGTGGGAGGCTGAGGCAGGTGGATCGCTCAAGGTCAGGAGTTCGAGACCAGCCTGAGCAAGAGCGAGACCCCGCCTCTACCAAAAATAGAAAGAAAGAAATCTGGCCAACTAAAAATATATAGAAAAAATTAGCCGGGCATGGTGGCACATGCCTGTAGTCCCAGCTACTCGGGAGGCTGAGGCAGAAGAATTGCTTACGCCCAGGAGTTTGAGGTTGCTGTGAGCTAGGCTGATGCCACGGCACTCACTCTAGCCCGGGCAACAAAGCGAGACTCTGTCTCAAAAACAAACAAACAAAAAAGACTGATATGGCAGGGAATTCCCTTCATTCAGTAAGTTAGTTCACAGGCTATTCAGCCATAAAAAGGACAAATAAATGTACATCATAGTTCTTTAATTAATTTGATTCAAATTAACTGACCAGAAAAGGAAGCAATAGATTCCATAAAACTTGCATTAAAATGAAACAACAAAAAACTTTAGCCTTAAGTCTGTCAGGCAAGCAAGTTCATCCCTGGGCATTAATGAAGGCATTTTAGAGTTAATCTTGAATAGGCAACTAGGAAAGCATTATTGAACTGGGGTAAAGTTTTATTTTAATTATTTTCTAGAGAGCTAATGTGTACCTACAAAGGAAACATATGACATTTGCTTTTAAAATTCACCACCACTTGGCCTTTGAAATGTACTTACATTCAAAGGGCACTTTGAGTCAGATATACAAAAGCAAACCAGCTATTTTAGGCATCCTCAAAAATATTGTTTCACCCACATATAATTCAAAAAAAGGACAAATCTAGAAAAATAATATTCTTAAGATCAAGGATGCAAGACTGTATTATCATAGACATTAGTTAAGAAATTATTTTCAAATATATCACTAGCAAATAATGGGGTATGAGATTTTGAAACCTTCCCTGATTTTAAAGCTTTATAGAGGAAATACTTGAAACATAAACATGGTAAAGGAATTAGCACATTATCCACATGGTATGTCCTTTCTCTTCCTTACCTGGAGCTGTGCTGAAGTAGTGTTTGATGGCAATGGTCCCTGACAGTGTGGAAAGCACAGACAACATCCCGAGTTTTAAGCTGTCGTAAGGAATCTGGAGGGCACATTCACAGAGGGCCTGAAATACAGAAGAAAAATGAACACAGAAGTTAAAACATCTTCTAAACTGCCTACTACATTTAGATTTTCTAGCTTTTATAAAAATTATATCTTAAGGTCTTTTTTCCATGTTAAAAAATGTAAGTCAAACTGTCAAACTCCTTGGGAAGCCTAAGGAGACATAATAACTAAATGTAATATGGTATCCTGGCACAAAAAGAGGACATTGGGTAAAAAACTAAAGAAATCTAAATAAAGTATAAAATTTTGGTTAATCACAACAATGTACCAATACGGGTTCATTTATAACAAAATTACCATACTATTAAATAATGTAAAATGTCAAGAATAGGTGAAATGGTGTGGGGTATGTGGAACACTCTGTACTATCTTCTCAATTTTTCTGTAAATGTAAAACTGTTCTAAAACTCCCATCATATTTTGCTTACATTAAGAGATATGAATATTATTTCATATATGTGTATTTTTTTTTAAATATAGAGAATGTGGCATTATATCTAGTTTATAAGTGAATAGAGCTATTCTCCTCCCATTTCTGGTCATTTACTCTACTCCTACCTAAGGCAGTCTTAAGTATTACCAAAAACAAAATGCTGATTTTTCTTTCAATGCAGTGAACTATGAATACATGTTCAGTGACTCTTGCCTTATCCTGTGCACATGACTTTGATCATATGACTGCATGTAATACAGTCAATAACTGTTTTGCTACATTAAACTCATTCTCATTTTCCCACAAAGGTTCAGAAAATGAGCAAAACTTAAAAGTCGGGGGGGGGGGAATTAAAAATACAATTCTGGAAAGGGTTAAATTAAACAATAAATTTACTATGACCCCAACAGAAATGGCAACAAAATTTGGTGTGGGGAGAGGGGATTTAGATAATCTGGTTCTAAAGACCACATGGAAAAATAAAAATCAGAAAATGTCCAAAAAAATTCTGACAAGAAATATTCAAATACATCATTAGCATTTAATATATGATAATGGCACTTCAAATCAAAAAGCTAATTTAATAAACACTGCAAAGACAACTGGCAAGTCAATTGGGTAAAATAAAACAAGATTCCTATTTCTTTTTTTATGGTAAATAAAAAACTTTAAAAAGTACTCAGTGTTAACATGGAAAAACAAAAAGGTAATAGACAAAACTAGAAAAAATATTCATGTCATGTAAGATCAATCAAGGGCTAGTAACCTTAATATATAAAAAGTTCTTACTAATAAACACGCAAAAACCCAATAAAAAGGTGGTAGTTCACAGAAAGAATTTATATAAATGCCTTTTAAATAAGATGTTTAACCGCATTCATAATTTGAAAAATTTAAAATAAGCGTCACTTTTCACTTACTGGATTGGCCAAGGTTAAAGTCGGTATGATAATACATAACACTAAAGAGTGTGGGGAAATAGGTACTCTCATATATTGTTGGTAGAAGGGTAAAATGGGGTAAATCTCATTGGTGGGTAATTGGCATTAACCCTTAAAATTTTTAAAATATCTATCACTAGACCCAGAAATTCCTCGTCTGAAAATTTATGTTCATAAAGGTAATTTTTTACAAACTATTCAATGTAGCAATGTCAACAGTGACAGTAAAAGTATTGGAAACAACTCTAATGTCCCTCAATGGGGGAGTGGGAATATAAAGGGAGCACCACACAGCTGGTAATAGAATATGATAGATATACCTGCTAATATGAGATCTTCCCCAAGATGCATTGTTAAGTGGCAAAAAATTTAGAACATGTTATATGACAACAGAATGAAATGCTAATGAAAACATACTGTATTTTTCATTTGTACAGAAAAAAGATGGGATATACACATGCTTGTGTACTGATGAAAAGGTTTAGGAAGAATACATAAGAAACTAGTAACAGTGATCATCTTTGCAGAGGAGACCTGTGGGAAGAGAAGAAAAAGACTTGTATTTCACTCATTGTACACCTTTGAACTCCAGAAATTTTTTATCATGTGTATGCATATTTTTTCAATTGAAAGAAAAACCTAGTTAACAATAAAAAAAAAAGCAGCCGTAGCAAAAGTTTTCATGGAAGGAATGGAAATAGACCTGAAAGATGCAGTAGGTTTCTGGTAATGGAATGGAAGACAGTCTAGGAAATGCAAATAAGAACTCTGGCAATTAGGCCATAGTATTGGGTGTTTAGCTGTGGCCTAAAAGGTGATATGTTCAAGAGGGATGGAGGCTAAGAGAGAGTGAGGATTAGAGCCTTGAAAGCTAGGCAGAGCAACTTAAACTTCATGAAAAAGAAAAAAGCGAAGCCATGGGAGAGGAATAATGGCATCTAAAGTGCTAGGGAAGATATTCTGACAATGGTAAACAAAACAAGTTAACAAAGAGAGTTGGGAGTTAAGGAGGCCACCTATATCCTACCGCAGTAATCCAGGCAAGAGGTGAGGATGGCCTGAACTAGAAGTTGGTGGCAGGAATGTAGACTAGAGGATGAATATGAGACATATTTAGGAACAGATTATACAAGAGGGAATGATCAAGAAGGACTCAATGATTATTACAAAATTTCAAACCTACTGACCAGATTCCACTTGTGAAGACTGAAAAGTCCTGGGGATATGCCAATTTCAGAGGAAGGACAGAAAACAGGAGGAGATACGAAATCTAACAAGTATCCACCAGGCACTTGGAATTTAAGAGAGGCAGATTTACAACTGGAAGACTCACGTCAGAATTCTGGCTCCGCTACTTACTGTCTCTGTGATCTGAGCCAACTACTGACCCTCAACTTCCTTGTCCCTAAAATGGGGGTAAATATTTACAAACAATTGCTGGTTTTCATATAAAATATCTCTGGAAAAATATGCAAGACATCGGTTGCCACTGGGCAAAGAAGCTGTGTGGACAGAAGAATATTAAGTAAGTGGGAAATATTCACCACACATCCTTTTGTAGCTTTGGAATTTTGACCACATGAATGTATCTGCATTTAAACAACTGAATTAAAATTAAAAATCAAATATAAATGGGGTGACGCCAATTGTCTTGTAAGATTAAATAGCCACCGAAAGTCAAAGCACTGTGCAACCCATATAAGCTCCTATGCTAGACAGTAATGCAGAAAGGAGTAGACTGTTGGGTGAAAGGAGTAGACTGTTGAAGGCTCCACACTGGCATTAAGGGAGGCCATCAGAATGACAATGACGGAGAATAAATGGAAGAAAGCAGAGGGTCAGGGACTCAACTCTGAGGAAAGGGGGCAGTGAAGAATACAGAGAAGGTACAGTTTAGAGAGTGGAAAGAATGAGTAAGGACAGTTAAGTGTCAAAGAGGCCAAGAGAAGGGGCAGGCTGACAGTGTCAACTGTATTAAAAAGCAAAGATGATAAAGGCAGAAAAAGCCTCTGGATTTAGCATTAAAAAAACTGGTGACCTTTTAAGTATCTGGGCAAAGCGATAGGGCAACAGATCTAAACGCAAGTATATAAAAGAAAGAGTAGGGTATGAAGAAATAAAACCAGATATAGATGCTGTTTTTGACATTCAAAAGAAGGCATTTTTTTAAAAAGTGATTTTTAGTTATTAATATTATAGTTTTTATTTATTTATTCAAATAGGCTATTTCTATTTGTTCACTTTTTGCTGCCTAAATTGTCCTGCCTTGTACTGTTAATTAGCTTGTGTTTAGGAATAGTATCCTCAACCAAACACCTCCAGTGGTCTATGTCCTATATTTATATGTGTTACAAATTATGTCTTAGATTGCTCTGTGTATAATAGACATTTAGCCTTCTGTGATAATCAAAAAGGCAAGGGAGACATTTTATACAAATGATAACATAAATAATTCTATCATTTGAAAAATTAAACTAGAAAATCTGATGATAAAATTATTTGCAATGTTATCTTCTGATTTCTGAGACCTAGCACATTATTGGGTACCTAAAATGGTCTTAGCAAATACACAGTGATTTAAAAGCTCATTAATTCAAATCCAGAAGTATAATAAAGCAAATCACGAAGTTCCCCAGAGAAAGCACATCAATCACATTTCACTGATGAAATCTGCTTCAAGTTTCTGTTTCAAGGACATTCCCTACTACAAAATTATTCTTACCAGGACCATTTTTCACGTCAAAAAAAAAGGAAAAACTATCTCTTCAAATGGAGTCCCCTTTCTCACTTACCACCACTGCCTTCCTTCAGTATTTGGTCTGAATTTCTCTCTCTACGCTGGCTTAGCTCACTGTTCAGCCAGAGCCCCTGGCCCGAATTACTATTTTCTGGGTCAGTCCCTAAACAGGGGATTCTTCTCTACTCTGGAATGGGACTGGTCACCAGGGATGTGTTCCAGAAAAGCACAGTAAAAAGTGGTTTATAATATTTAAAGAAAAATGTTATGTTTGGAAGTATTATGTCAGAGACGTAGCATGTCTAAATTTTCTATGTCTCCATTGTACTATAAAGGAAAAGATTAAAAGATAGAATTAAAATACATGACAATACATAAAAGTTCAGTATGATGTAAATGGAGTTCAAGTGTGTTCTAAGGTCCCTGTAGCAGAATTAACTTTAGACTTTGATAAGAATAATTATGGTTGTTTTCATTTCTAGAATAACAACTAAAGAGAATATTAAAATACTGCAAACTTCGAGACTATTCAAAAGAAAAGGAATGGTGAGATATTATAAACAATCAATACAGAAAGCAGCCCCCTCTCCCAAAAAGAGATAAAGAGCTGGGGAAACATACAGAAAGCATAAAATAAGGTGGCAGATTTAAACTCTAATGCATAACAAATCACAGTAAATACAAATGAACCAAATGCTCCATTTGAAAATTACACACTACCAGGTTGGGCTAAAAATAATCCAATTAAATACAGTTTATAAGAGATATCTGAAACATAAAGATACATAAAGATTGAAAGTAAAAAGATAGTAAACAATCTACCATGTAAACACATCCAGGAGAAAGCTGAAGTAGCTATATTAATATCAGACAAAATAAACTAAGGCAAGAGACCTAAATAAGCAGAAAGATTTAACATGTTCATGCATTGGAAGACTTAATATTGTAAAGATATCAATTTCTCACAAACTGATCTTTATATTCAATGCAGTCCCAGTCAAACTGTCAAGTTTTTTTGGAGGACTTGACCAGCTGATTCTGAAATTTATATAGAATTGCCAAGGACCAGTGAAGTATGAGTAGTCAAAAGATATAAAAAAATAACTACAAATCAACAGAAAAATAGGCAACAGACTTGAATAGTCATGGCATAAAAGAAGAAATCCAAATGGTCAATAAACATATTAAAAAGATGTTCAATATTTTTTAGTAATCAAGGAATTACAAATAAAAACTACCACTTCTTAACTGGCAAAAATTTAAGTCTGATAATTATATGTCTTGGCAAGTAGGTGGATCAATGGACACTCTCATGCACAACAGGAATGTAAATTGGTTCACTCACTTTGGAAAACAGTTCAACATTATCTAGTAAAGCTGAAAACACACATATTCTGCAAGTCAGAAATTCCATTCCTATACACTCTAAAGAACCTCTTGCATATGTGTACCCAGGAGATAAAGAGAAGAATGCTCATAGCAGCATTGTTTATGACAGCCCCACATTGGAAATAACCCACCAAGAGCAAATAAACTGTGGTCCATCCACACAATGGAATAGTCTATAGCAATTAAAGGGAAAAAACATGCAACTACATGGATGAGTTTCACCAGAATAATGTTCAATAAAAGAAGCAAGAACAAAACTAAGCAATATTCTTTAGGGAGACATAGATGGCAAAACTATTTTTTCTTTTTTGTTTTTTTTGGCAAAACTATTATGAAGAGCAAAGAAATGATTATCAGGAAAGTCAAAGCAGTGGTTTCCTTTGGGTAATGTGAAGTTCTAATCAGGAAGGACCATGAGAGGGAAGGAAGCCCTTCAGGGTTCTGTGACCCTGCAATGTTCTGTTTCTACTGGGATGGTGGCTAGATGGATTTTCACTTAAAATTACTTAAACTATTAAATATACATTTTACATTTCTGTCTGTGTGATCTACCTCACAATAAGAAAAAAATGACAAGGAGTAATACAGTGCTTCTCACTGATCTTTCTAAATAACTGAGTTTGGTTCTGTGCATGAATTCTCTAAAATGACTAAAGTGACTGAGCACGTTCTCTTCTTGGAAAGACAGTATTGTTTAGTAGAAAAAGCACTAGGACAAAAGATCAGAGGACAGAAGCTCTCTTAATTAAAGTCTTAATTAAATTCTCTTAAGAAGCTCTCTTAAGCATATTAAGTCTCTCTGAATCTTAATTGCTTATCTATTAAACGCAGATTTAACAAGTACCCTTATCTCTTGGGATATTTGTAACTATCAAATCATAATACAGTATATTAAAACATGTTTAGAAAACTGCAAACAGAAAAATAAACACAGAGGCTTAGTTTTCATAATCTGAAATTCAAAGATTTTTGTTATGCTAGAGCCATGATGATGTGCTAAGAGATAAAAATAAAATCCACGAAGATAAAGGTCAAATTTTAACAATCTTCCATTTCACTTTAAATAGCATTATTTACAAAATACTGTATCTGTTATTGGTAATGGGTAAACAAATATGGTTCTGTTTTGAGAAAAAATTAATATAAAACATTAATTTAACCTAAGACATGGTATAGAAGATGTTACATTAAAAGTCTAAAGAGAGAGAGATCTGCTCTTGTGTTTACAAAAGAAAAGTTAAGAATGTCTTTTGCTTTCCATAAGGAGAAATATACTTTGCCAAGTTACCCATCTCCAACACAAATCACAGTACCTAAATTGTTCTCCCTAAATTGACTGAAGAAGACAGGAATAAAATAAACAAGGCTTCTCAATTAGCCTCAGTATTGTTATGGGAAAATTAACAAGAAACTGAGAGGCAAGTCTCATTCACTAAAACAAATATAAACATTGACAACAATTTTATGTATTTATTTTGCCACTTATAAAATAATTTCTGCCACAAACATCAACAACACTCTTAGAAAAGTTTTTCATACTCAACCACTTATGAGATGTCAAAGACAATATAAAAATATAAGGCAAAACAATTTACTCTATTACAATGTTATATTATCTTTCTATGTAAAATATTAATGTTCAAAGTTCTACATACCTGAATGTTCTCCTTACTCCAAGTATGTGGTGTTTTATTGGCAAGTAATTTCAGATCTTGAATAGCAAGTCTCTTTACAGCTTTCCTGGGGTCATTCTTCAAATACTGCAACAGAAGCTGAATCTATATAGGAAAAAAGTCACTCCATGAACAATACTGTAACTGAAATTATTAATATCATCAGAGATACAGTGTAGTTTAGTGAAACTTATAAATTTGAGACAGGACTCATTTCAAATCATAGCCCTGTCACTGAACAGCTATGTGCCCATGTTTGGGCCTTTCTCTGCATGCGTAAAATACTACCATTTAACTTGTAAGGTTTTAGCATAGGACCTGGCATTTATAACAACAGATACTCAATCCTTTCTTTTTTTTTACCGCCAACTTTGCACCCAGCCAGGTATCCCCTAACACTTCATTTCCCTCAAGGGCTTCCAAGAATCAGTAATGTAAATATAGAGAAGAAAAAAGCAAGTGAAAAGAAATTAAACTGATCTTTATCAGAGAAAGGGACCTTAATGTCATCAAAACTTTTGGGTTACTTCCTTATTTTCTATCATATATTTAATATGCAAGTTTACTGAAGAAAAGGCAGTTTAAAGAAAATTGAAATTACCTGTTTGGGCGTATCAACCAAAGATGAAGCTGCAAGCAGAGTGAAAGTGTGCAAAGAAACAATCACCATTTTGGTGGAAGGATAGGATGTGACCAGCTGTTGTAAAAGCTGACGAGCACTGGAAGCCAGGATCGCGTCATGGTGCATGTGCTGTAGAATGGGGATCAATTTCAGCTTCAAGTCTACTGGCGTAGCTAAACCTAGACACAAAAAGAATTCTCAGATTTCTGATCATCATCCTTAATGTTTCAGATTTAAAAGGTCTAATTCAATTAGCAAAATGTTCAATTAAAAACAAACAGTATACTACTAGTACGTTTATAACATTAAATTATACTAGAACTAATCAATAAGTTCAATAGTTTTTTTCAAAAGTATTTAATTTTAACTTTTCAGTGATTATAAAATTACACACTGATAGTAAAAAATGCCTCTAAGAAGCTCAGTGGAAAGCAAACTCATTTTCTTCTCATATTAAAAATATTATAGTGCCCTTTAATGTTTTTAAAAATATTAAAAAACTGCCCCTCCACACATGTATACATACAGACACAGTTGATGGCTACAGTTTGATTATATTTATAATTTTAATTATTTCCTTCAACAACTAAATCAGGATCAGGATATGAACAGACTATGTGTACAATAGCTCTGAAGTCCTTTGAACACCCTACCCCGACTAGCATGTAGGTTACATGAGGGCGAGGGCTTTGTTTTGTATATAGAACTGTTTTGGTATATAGAAGAACTTCATAAATATTATAAATATTTATTACAAATATTATTTGAATGGATAGTGACTAGCACATAGCAAGTAACAATGTCAGCAATTATTATAAATAAAAATCCCAGTAAGTCACTTCATAATACTAAATAACTCATACGTACCTTGAATCATTTCACTGATTTTGTTACAAATTCCTATAGCAAAATCCCTTTGAAAAGAGAGAACACAAGAAGTTTAAAACCAAAGAATGACATATGCTTATGTTTTCTAAGGACTTAAACGAAATAAAACACAATTAGCACAGGAGAAATGCAATCCTCCAAATCATAACTAATATTCCAAAGGTCAGGTGCCAGAGGTGGGAGGCACCTCTCACCATCTGAAACACAACTGAAACAAAAACTCCAACCGCCAAATGGGCTTAAGCCAACACTGTTCTAAAGCAGCTCACTCAGGCCATTATCACAATACTGTTTTATTTTTTTTATAACACTAACTAGCATCTGAAATTATTTTGTATTTACAAAACAATAGAGCCTGACCTTTTTCACCTCTGTAGTCCTGGCGCTCAGAATAGTGTCTGGACGTGGTAGATATGTATTTCTTCACTAACCATATAAAAACTTTTTATAACAACTCAGAATTATTTCTACTTTTGTTTCCCTTGTAATCACCTTTCTCTTTGCTGCAGACTCACCTGGACTTGTAGTGGATTTTCATTTTGAAGGTATGGTCATAAGGGTAAACACAGACTCACAAAATCGAATAAAAAAGTGCAGACGGAAGTGACGCTGTGCCTAAGCGACTGTATGACTGACTGTATGACAATGAGACTCACCGCTCAGGCCAAGATGCTGCATCAACAAACCACCTATGCCATGCCGGTTTGTTTATATGTGTGGAAGAAACTAGCTCCTTAATTATTATTTAATTATAAATAATCCTTATGGGGAGGCTTGGGTGTCCATTTGTAAGTACGAAACAATCTAAGGCAGACTGTCCATCCCTAACTCAGGGACTGCCTGTACTACAAACGTACGTTTGGGAAAGGCTCCTCGGTGGACAAAGCTTCTGCTACCCAGTGAAACCTTCCCCAACTACTTTAATCTACACTGACCCTGTCCTTTTGTACTTAAATTTTCTATTTTATGTATTGAAGTCTTCTTTCCTCAATATGATATAAACCTTCTGGAAAATACACTTTGCCATTTGCATTTTCTTGTATCCCTTAGTGTTTATGTATTAATGCATTGATCAGTTATTCCTTCAAAGACTTTTCTTGAGAGCCAAATTACTAAAAGGCCCATGCTTACTTTGACTGTGCAGAGAAGTTTGCAGCAGCAAAAACAGCAGCTTCGACTTCTACATTATCATGTGAATCCAAACTCTGACGAATACTGTGGTGAGCATTCTTCCTCTCGGGAATTATGGATGCCAGACTTCCCAACATCCTACAGAAGCAGAGAAACCCAGGAAGAATTGAAATACATTAAACTCAAGGTCAGGAAAAGAAGGGGCAAAGCAAAGCTAGATTACCAAAACAAAAGTTTGTGGGTAATTCTATAAATCTCAAGTTAATAAAGCATAACTTTAAGGTATCAAGCAGTGACTCAAATTTTGAACACTTTTACATACTTCAATATGTCAGAAAATTAAAATGGCCTACCTAACACAAGCAAAGATTTTAAAAATCATCTTGAAATACATCCCAAGTACCAAACAGGGCCCAGAAAAGAAACTTCTCAATTATTAAAGCACTGAAATATCAATTTTCCAATGTTACATAAAGAAGTTCATTTTGGCAAAGCATTAAGGATACATGTTTTCTATTAAGCAGACCCACTAAGTCAAAAAAAAAGTATGACTTTTCACAATCTTTTTTTCCACATCAGTAAACACTGGTATGATGATTTTTAAATCTGTCCTCAACATCAAGAGAACAGAGATATAGGATGTCCCTGGGGCCCATACCAGAATCTGCAATGTTGAGGAAGGTATAGTTTGGAAAATATAGTGCACTTATAATAAAATTATAAATTTAAAGAAAAGGAAAAAAACTATTGTTTGTAAACTACAGAAAGTACAGCTTGAAATATCCTCCCAGCAGAATGGCATAGATTTTAGGAACCTGCAAAACATTGCCATAAACAAAATCTACAATGTTTCCACAATGACAACCTTCTTCAAAGTCAACATCCTAAGTAAACTTTCCAACGAGACAGGTCATTAAACAAATGACACACACTATATAATTTACTACTTTCATTTTGTAAGAAAAAGTACGATTTGTCAAAAAACACATTTTAAAATGACACCTTTAGCTTGGGGCTAAATATATTAAAATGCATGTTAAAATTTGTGGAAAACAATTCAAACATTACAAAACCATACGGAAAGGTCTCTTGTGGTCCATAACCCAGTGACTCCAGCCAAAAATAATCACTGTTAACAGTATATGCTCCTCCAGATCTTTTTCAGAGCCTATATTAACATATATATTGGTATTAACTGACAAAAATGAATTAATAAAGACGTAACTATTTCTATTTTGATATACACGATTTTTCTTAAAGAGAGAACTGTCTGGGTAGGGTAAATCAGAAATGAACCCTATAATTTAGGAAAGTAAATTTCAAAACAAACCCAAAAATTATACATATGATTCTATAAATGGCAAAGCTAAAAAGAGAATATGGTCCAAGCTGGGTATAAGGCTTACAAAATGAAATCTAAAAAATGAAATTTTTTAAGGAATGCCAAGAAAGAAAAGAAAACGCTAAAGAAACTACACTACAATGGTTATATCTGGTGTTCTCCAGTGAGTTCAAATATAAATTATCACATATAAAAATGACCACATACCCAAGGGAAAATATGGAAAATTGATAGGAAACAGTAAGAACAAGGTTGGGAAGGCAAAAGATCAAAATGAGCTGAGCCTAAGCTATATTAAGATCCACCAAGTTATTTGATCAGAACACCCACCTACATAGAGAAATGTTTCAAACACAACTTAGACAACAGTCTATAACCAGAACAGTACTATAGATGTTAACTGAAAAGCACTTAAAGATTGGGATGGTTATCATACTTTGCATTGAATCTTAGTCAAAAAACCAAAAACAACTCCTTAATATTCAAAATGAAAAAAGTAAATACATTGTTTTTTGTACATAATTACAACTCAGATCATCTTATAGTGAATCATTATAGCAAAACTGTATACCGGAGTGTGATGGCTCTTGCCACAGGATCATTACTATGGATCACAGAGAAAATCCTCTTCACAAACTCATCCACATTTAGAATCTTCTCCAAATGCTTCTCACTTTGTTGGGTAACTTTAAGAACACACAGTCTCAGGAAATTGTTTCTAGGAAAACCAGAGATAAAATAAATTAGGCCACTTTAGAAAGTAATATTTAATAAGGGACCAAAGCAACACAACACTAATGATATTAACTGTTAGTGACAGGCTAATGTTTTTCAATCTTATCATTATTTGACCCACCACTAAAAGAGTTACCTAAAGTTTGTGCATTAGGTAGACGTTAAGCACAAGCAGTCAGCTATGCCTGCAGTCCTGCTGCAAGTCACCGAAATGGTGGTGACACAAGGAAAAGCCCTGGAGAAATAAATCTCAAGTCATCAAATCCAAGGCCAGGAGATCATGGTCCTTCTCTCATCTTGGGCGAATTCTACAACTTCTTTTCTTTCTCAAGTCTGACTTTGTATGTATATGAGCATACGAGTGCAGGAGAATGGTAAAAAGAGGTAGGAGAGGGAATAGTAGGGAGAGAAAAAAGGAAATGGGCATTCATTCAGTGCTTACATATTTCAGGTACTTCACAGCCATGCATCTCATGTTGCAAGTTATTAAATTAAATCAGAAACTTCTCAAAACAATCCTGTACAAAGCCACAGATTTTTCGGAAATATACAGTAATATAATTAAGGTTGTCTTAATTTTATCTTGTTGCCCAAAGAAGTATTCTCTAAAATTATACATTTTTGTTTAAAATGTCATTAAATCTCACATTAGAGTACTGTGTACAGTCTAACATGGTAACTAACCATGGAGAAGTCCTAAAAGGCAAAAAGAAAAAGATCACAATATAAAACAAAGAAACCTGAACAAAGTCCTTAAGGACAATGAGGCTTCAAAAAGACTTACCCAACTCTGAAAACATCAGCTAACTTCAGGAATGCAGAATTGATGAGAATAGGGAATGGATACTTCTGAAAAAGTCTGGGAAAGCGAACAACTGCTTCACATTGTTCACCAAGTTTGCCAGATCTTAGACCTGTGAAAAGTATAGAGAGGGGAGAGCAGCTTACAAATTTGTGGCTACAAAGCAAAAATAGCAAACACCAACTTATTACACAGTAAAGCAACAATCATTCTTAACAAACAGGTAAAGTACAACTGTACGTGATTATCCTTTTAAAAATAAAAATGGTTTATAAAACAGTAATATGGAAACTGCCACTTTTAGATAGATAATAATGGAAATGAAACAATTTTTTAAAAGGTTAAGATTTAATTAAAAATATTTAAGGCCATAAAATAAACCTCAACAAATTTAAAAGGATTGAAATCGTACAATGTATGTTCTCTAACCACATGAAATTAAATTAGAAATCATAAGAAAAAATATCTAAACAATGCACTTTTCAATAATCCATAGGTGAAAGAGGAAATAAGGAAAATTAGAAAACTATTTTGAACTGAATGAAAATGAAAGCACGATCTATGGGATGCAACTAGAATAGTGCTTCAAGGAACATTTGTAACATTGAATGTTTCTATTAGGAAAGAAGACAGTTCTCAAATCAACAATCTAACAAAGGTACCAGCATAATTCAACGTGGAAAGTATAATCTTTTTAACATGTGATTCTAGAAAAACTAGGTATCCATAAGCAAAAAGAATGAACCGAAATCCTTAACTTCCATCATATACAAAAATTAATTCAAAATGAACCACAGACCTAAATGCAAGAGCTAAAATTATATATCACATAGAAGAAAACACAGGGAAAAACTGTATGAGCTTGGGTTAGGCAAAGAATTCTTAGATAAAACACAAAAAGCAGTGCATGTCTGTTGTAACAGCTACTCAGGAGGCTAAAGCAGGACGACTTCTTGAGCCCAGGAATTCGAGATCAGCCTGGGCAACATAGCCAGATCCAGTCTCTAAAAACAAACAAACAAAAAAACACATACAAGAAGCATGAACCATAAAATTTAAAAGTGCCAAGTTGAACTCCATCAAAATTAAAAATGTCTGTACTTCAAAGATACTGTTAAGAAGATGAAAAGACAAGCTACATACTGGAAGAAAATATTTAGAAAACTTGTATCTGATAAAGGACTTCATAGTCGTTATAACTCTATTAAGACTATCCAGTTTTTTAAATGGACAAGATTTGAAGGGAAATTTCAGTAAGGAGGAAATATGGATGGAAAATATAAGCACATGAGTAGATGCTCAACAGTGCCAGTCATCAGGGAAATTAAAATTAAAATTTGCAATAACATACTATTGCACATCCACTAGAATGACAAAAAATTTAAAAAGACTCTCACACATTGCTGGTGGGAATGCAAAATTATACAGTTCTTTGGTAAACACTTTGGCCCTTTCTTAATAAAGGTAACCATATACTTATGTAAGCCTATGGTAAGAGATTTACCAAAGTGATACAAAAACATGTGTCTACATAAAGATCTGTACAGCAAATGTTCAAAGCAGCTTTATTCTTAACAGCCCCAAACTGGAAACAATCCAAATGTACATCAACTGGTGAACGAATAAATTGTGATATATTCATATAATTAACTACTCCTCAGCAATAAAAAAGGAACCAATTACTCATTCATACAACAACATGAGTAGATCTCTGTGTAGCTTTGAAATGATTGCAAACACTTACATAGTTTGCTATTGTGAGTGACATATGCTCTGCTATGATAAGAACTTTGAGTGTGGAAAAAAAAAACTTGGCATGTAATCCACCTCCCCAACACTGGCACTGCTCCTAATGTTGAAGAACTTTGTGTGTCCTCATGGATCTCCGCTGTGTTGGTCAAAAATCTCTGTATGGCAATAAACTATGTGATTTGTGATATCATACTTTGATCACCTTATTTTAACTAGATAAAACAATCTCAGAATTATTATGCTGAGTGAAAGAAGCCATATCCAAAAGACTACACTTACTTTATGATTTTATCTTATATGACATTCTGGAAGAGGTAAAACTATAGGGACAAAAAACAGATTGGTAGTTGCCCGGGACTAGTGAGAGGGGGCTGACTACAATTGCGGCAAAGGGAAAGTTTTGGGGTTGAAAATTGACTATGGTCATGGTTTCATGACTGCATATATTTGATGAATTTTGTCATATACAAATTATACCTCAATAAATCTGACTTTAAAAAATCAAAAAAACCAACAAAAAAAGAGTTAATATTCAATCCTTTAAAAAATCCACTGAGAATAACTATCTTGATAAGGATTTAACAGCATCAATTTCAAATGTCTCCTTCTTTTAGTACTTTACCTTTCCCAAAATGCTGATTATATCTGCACAACCAGTAAGTACCTACCTTTGTTCAGTAACCTTTGCTTATTTTTTAAAAATGACAAAGGAAATCTGAAGGCTTTTTCCTAGTTGTCACAATGTTTCAATGCAAAGACAACCACAAAATAAATCTTCACAATTTCTACAATTTACTAGTGGGTGATGTTCTGGAAATGCCCTCATATTAGTTACTGGGTACTTAGAATTTATTTCCTCATAGAAAAACAAGAGCACAATCAGCACTTATAGTACTATGGGACTCAATAACCACTTATAATAAATGTTTCTGTGGGAAAATTAATTCAAATTTATAACAGATATTTAGAACATATCCCTTTTTCACCTGTTCTCTCCCCGACTCTAGCCCCTTACACGAAAAGAACTGCCACTGAAGCCCTAGGAGTTTTCTTTCCACCAAACACACAGTGCAAAGAGGGATATTCTAAGTGTCTGGCAGTGGCTTATGTAGCCTTAAAGGCTTTTCTAAAGGCCTGACATGAAAAAAGGGTCAAGGAACACACAGACAGGGCAGAAAGAGGAACAGTTGGCGGTGAGAGGAACAAAGAAGGAACAGACCTGTGCTTATGTATGTACTGGAGGAAGAGGTTGTTGAGAAAATCCACAGTAATGGGATTTCTTCCTTCTCCTCTCACTGCCAGTAGTTTAGTTACATGTAAGGATAGTTAAGTTCTGTTTGTAATGAATTAACCTTGGTTGAGATGAGAAAGGCAAAGTAAGGAAGCAGCCCATGCACAGGTAGTCTCCTCAACATTATATAGTATGACATGTTTTACCTTCCCCAGAAAAACAGAACCACAGACTATACTGATTTGCTTAAACATGCTGATTTAAAATGGACCAAAGATAATTTTGAATTAGCCAGGGAATGTTTTGATTTCTCTAATGTCACCAAATTTTTTTCTCTAAGGTAAAGTAGATACTCATTCCTCTGTAACAAGGCTATCAGGGTAAATGAGGTAAAGAATAGTTAAATCTCTTTCCTATTTTCTGATGTAAAAGCCTTCCTTAGGAGAGAGGAAGTGAGAAGCAGGTATTCCTAAAAGTTGGTATTCATATTTGATAACTCACTTTGTTATTTACAAGATAGATCTTAGCCATGCGTAAAAATGAATGTGCAGGTTTCAGTAAGAACTGAAGAAGGGCTCTGGATTTTTGGATTAGTTCATAGCCCATCAAGGGATCACCAACCAGGCTTGAGAATTAGTACTTTCTAACGCTGGTTTTCATGTGGCTTTAAGTTGCTAAGTCTGACCTTAGCCTCAGATCTACATGATTTTATAGGTCCACATCTCAACACTGTCAGACTAAGTTCAGTCTGGTAGCAGAGGCTCTCAAGAGAAAGAATTTGACTCAGTGTGGATCATGTGTCCACTCCTGATCAATCAGTTTTGACATAGAATTTAGTCACCTGGTACAAATGTGGCTGCTGAGGCTTTTCTCTTTAGGAGCGGCTATGAAGATACTTCCAAAAATGCCTCATATTTGTTTATTGTAACACCAACTACATCTGTGCCAATGTGGATAACATAAAAGCAATCTGTGATTTCTTTTTACAGCCTGAGAAATCAGATATTTTGGAACACAGGTAAGGAGATAGTATCTAACGGGGAAATTAGGAAAATCAGAATACATAGATAGTTGTCCTGATTCATGTCACTTACCTATTTCATAATAAATTTCTCATTAAGCACACTGCCATGCTTTTCACAAAGCATTAGGTTTACCAGCACCTCTAGTAGCAACTCCACGCCCTACATTTCCTCCATTCCCCATGCACCAGTTTCAAGAAAGGGAATGAGAGTCACCACTCTCTCCTCCCCATTGCTTTCACCTCATCCTTTCAAAGGCCACCCTGGCACAAAGCATATAGGCTGAGTGCTGTCATTTAAAAGAGACTCCTTTTCTCCCAGGGTGAAGGAGATATTGCATAAGCTTTCCCAGATTATCAGGACAACTTCCCATCAGCTGATTTAAAAATGTTTAGACAACAGAGAATTGGATAAATAAAATGTGGTACGTATACACAAAGGACTACTATTCAGCTTTAAAAAAAAGATGAAATCATGTCTTTTGCAGCAACATGGATGGAATTGGAGGCCATTATCTTAAGTGAAACAACTCAGAAAGACACAGAACAACACAGAAAGACAAATACTACATGTTCCCACTTACAAGTGGGAGCTAAATAATGTGTACACATGGAAGCAGAGTGTGGAATGATGGACAATGGGAGGACACTGGAGACTCGGAGGGGCGGAGGGTGGAGGGCGACGGGAGGTTGCTTGGTGGGTTGCTTCAGTGATACATGCACTAAAGGCCCTGACTTCATCGAAATGCAATATATCAATGTAGCAAAATTGCACTCGTACCTCATGAACATATACATATAAAAAATGGGAGAAAAATTTTTAAAATGTTTAGACAATGAAGTTATATTAGTGAAAAAGTTATATTAGAATAATTTATGTGAGACGTGTCCTTTATAATGCCAATTGTGTTTAGTAATAATTATCTACATCATGAGATGTGTCAGACAAATGTAAGTTGTAATGTATTTGATTATGACACTTAACTTGCTTATATATGCTGTCTTCACAGAAGCTTAGTCAGCATGGCTATCAGCTTATACTTTCTACGTCTTCCCATTGCACCCTGCATAAAATCCAACTTCTTGTCCTGACCAACAAAGCCAGCCATATTTGATCTAGCCCCATCTGTCTACTCACATGTGCACAAGCTCCTTAAGGCTGTATTGTTCACCAAGTCTGAGTACAGTGCCTAACACAATGCAGGTGGTCAGTAAACATTCATTGAATGAATGAAAGGGCATCATATGAATGGTTATTTTCCTGTTACTAACTACATCCTGAAGGAATGGAATTGAGTCAGCTTCAAAATAACATCCATATATGTTCCTATAGACATCAGAAACAATCAGCTTACTGCCATGCTTACTCAAAAGGCTCAGAACAAAATGCAAGAGGTTATAAATATATAACAGGTCATAAACAGCATTTCCCAAGTGTGTTTCAAAGGACATCAGTGCCACAAATACTTCTTTAGACCAGCATTCAAGGGTCACATCTTATGCCTAATTGCCTACGTATCTGCATTTGGATGTCTAAGAGACATCTCAAATTTAACTTGTCTCAAACTGACTGGATTTTCATACTCTTGCTAAATGGCAAAACATACATCCTTCCAGTAGCTGAGACCAAAAACCTCTAAGTTTTCTTTCTTGACCACTCACTCTCACATCCTCATTCAATACACTGGCAAATCTTGTTGGCTTTACCTTCAAAATACACCCAGAATCTCAGTGCTACACGCATTTTCACTGTCATCACCCCGGTCCAAGCCACTGTTTTCTTTTCCAGGGATTTTTTTTTTTTTTGAGACACAGTCTCACTGTGTTGCCCAGGCTGGAGTGCAGTAGTATGTCCATAGCTTACTGCAGCCTCAGACACCTGGGCTCAATCAATCCTCCTGCCTCAGCCTCTCAAGTCAGGCACATGCCACCACACTCAGCTAAGGTGAAAAAGAATAAGAGTTTTGTTCTTGTCTTGTACAAATTATCTTTCCAAGCCTAAGACCCATTTGTAAAATACCCAGGGTATTGCTAGGATTGAACATGATCACTTACTTTGTATCTAGGCTTGACACTAGATTTGTTTCTTACAGATATGAAATATTTCCATTTCAATTTTTCTCTAAAAAGGAAAAACTGTGTTTTTTTCTTACAATTGCAAAATTTTAGGCATTAAACAATTCTAGATTTCTTTTTTCTTTAGTGCCCCATCCTGATTCCTATTCTACAACCACTATCCTACTGTCAGCATGGGACAAACTCAGCTGGACCAGAGTGGTAGAAAATGTCCAGGTAGTATGATCATACTTTAGATGAAAAAAAAAAAAAAAGAAAAGAAAATGTCCAGGTAGGGATATTAGATTTTATCCAGACTTGTAACTCTCACTGGGGAATAAGGAAGGAATGTATCACAATGGGGAGAAAAAGATTATGCAGTGCTTAAAAAAATACATTTAATATCATAGTTTTATAATTCAGAGGAGAAAAAGCCTATAGATTTGGTAAGAGAAAGAAAAGCTCAACATCATTATCTTGGCTGATGGAGATGCATTAAGATACTGTGACTCAACCAAAGGACTACCCCACTGGAGTATTGTGACATTTTTATGTTGATCAAAAGGAGATAAAAGCTTTTTATAAAGTCTGAGAAACTCTTATCTAGACAAACCCACTAAAAATATTTATAGGTTAAAAAACAAGAGAGTCCCCAAAAAGTTAATAGACATGTCGAAGTCAGAAAGCTGGGAAATGGTTCGAAGTGGACTTAAAGACAGATCCTTCTGACTTTTAATCCAGTTCTCCATACATTATACATTGGCTATGGTTAATCAAGATTTAAGTGTATATCACCTGACAAAATGTTTCCCCCATACAACAAAAATCTCAAGGCACACTGAAAAACAAGTTTCATATTAATACTCGAGTTTTTTACCGACAAATTTCTGCTTTGCCTAATAAATCCATACATAAAAAGGAAGGTAAATGCTTCTTTTGCATACCAATATCTCTCTTAATACAACAATTTTCCCAGTTTAGTGGTACGGAACTCACTTTGGAGACAATAAGTCCACGCTAGGTGAAGTTAGGTGACTTCCCATAATCACAAAATTAACGGAACTGTAATTTAACTCAGTGTGACCCCAAAGCTCCGTCTACACGAAGCTGCCCTCTCTAAGAAAACAGAACTCATGGAACTTGTCTGCAGAGAATGAGCAGGGGCCATGCTTTGCGTATGGTCTTGGTCGTATTTAACCTGCCTTGTAACCCGCAGGTAAGAGAGCTACGGAAATGAAATGAGTCGCTATAAAGTCAGTGCAAGAATGTTATTCAACACTCTTGATGAAGACCTGGTCTCAACTGAACGGACTCAAAAATAATTTCACAATTTCAATGCAGTGTTTTTAGAAACCTGCCAGCCGCTTTCATTGCTTGGAAAAGCAGGAGATTGTGCCCTCAAATGGTCAAAATGGGCCTCTCACTAGAGTTCCCACTTGTTCAGCTGGTGCATGGCCAATCCGGCAATCCTGAATTTTCCTGCAATTATCTTCGCAATCTCTCGCTGCGGCCAAAGCCCCAGCCCCAGCAACAGCACAGGCACTCCCCGCCCACCGAAGCTAGGCGCATGCGCTTTCCGGGCCTCTCCCGAGGCGACCACCACCTGGTGGCGCCACTTCCCCAGCACGCGATTCGCCCGCGCAGCCCGCTCTTTTGAATACCTTTGTCCAGTTCCATAAGGGCAGAGTTAGCATCCAGTTCCTGTTCTCCATAGCCGGCATCTGCCAGGAAAGACTTAGTTGAGTTTGACGCCATGACCCGAACAATTACTCGTCTAGCCTAATCAGAAAGATTGCAAACTGGGCCCTAGCACCGCCATCTTCCCCCGCCGCCTTCTCGCGGATTTTTTTCCTCCGCGCGCTGTCAAGCCGTGTTACGCATGCGCCCTGATCACCCCGCGGTTCGCCAGCCCTTCTGCGGCCCCCCGCGCAGGCGCTCAGGGAGCTCTTGGACGCTAGGTTCCCGCGGCTGGGAGAAAAGGAGGCGGGGACACGAAAGGGGAAGTGACTCTAAAGCGCCCGGACGCCGCGCCGGGAGCCAATCAGGGAGCGTGACATCAGTTTGGCGCGGAGTTTGGCGGCCGGGGCTTACAGTGGCGGGAGTTGGAGGCAATAACGAGTCGTGGTGTAAGGGGTGGAAACTCCGATTTCTGCGGGTCTTGGGGGCATTTCCACGGCTTTTTTTCTCCGCTGAGCTTTTTCCTCTGGCCCAGATGCTCTTCAGTTCGGTGCTCCGCCAGCCCCAGCTTGGCGTCCCGAGGAGTGGTGAGTAACGGTCCCAACCGCTGCTCGTGGCTGGCGGGATTCACCTCCCCCCCAAACACACGCTGCCTCCGACCACGGCCGACTCCGGTTCTGTTTCCCAGCCGCCGAGTTCTCACAGGGGAACACTGAATTAGTGAACTACTGAAGAAAGCCATACTTTCATTCCTTCGGGACACTTTTGATCGTAATCGGGCTTTTAAAATCGTAGTGTAGGCCGAAGAAAGGAGGGACGCTGACTTAACTGGCCTCCGAAGCCCGTTACAGCTTACGTCTATACTGCTCGTTAGCTGGAAATGGCATGCATTTGTGTGTGTGTGTTGCTCTGTTTCTCTCAACAGTTATGTGAGATCATCAAGACTCATATTTGATTAATTCATTCGTTTGTTGTAGAACCTTAATGAGCCCTACTGTTAGCTGTGATACTCCAGGGAATATGACCGCTGTTAAGGAACTCAGTCAAGCGGAGAAGACAAGACATCTGTTTCTTGCAGGGTCAAAATCTCCTCCCCCCACATGACTACATGGTCATAAAAATTCTAAATTATAGAGTGAAGGATGCCCATAACCACATCCCCCAGAAGTGATAACTGTTAATAGATAGAAGTATATTATTCCAGATGTTTTTGATGCCAGAGGTAATATCTATTATTTTCAGAAATGGGATCAAAATGTTTTGTTTTTCACTTTAATGGTATAAATCGGACATATTCCCATGTTAGTATGTAGAAATCCAATTTATTTTCTACAGTTCCTTATGTTCCTGTGTTAAAACATTGGCAGTTAAGAGATTTGAGTTTAGGTTTGAAACTTTTTGATAAATTTCTGATAAAGGAGTTAACTACCCAGACTGACCTTGGGCAGAAATGAAATCTTACTCATTTAAAGGTCGTCTATATCCAGAGATCCTTCTTCCCAATGAAACAACATGGAAAACAAAACAAAAGAGCAGGGAATTTTTATATTTAAGGAGTAGGTCTAGGAAAAGGATGTCGAAGAATGAGACTGAGTAGTCCCTCTACTTCCTGCTCCCAATCTAAAACTTCATACCATCCTTACTTCCCTGTTAGATAATTTTGTTATTATACTCCCTACAAATGCTACTTTTTCTGTTTACCCTAGGACTTTGCCTGAGTAAATTCTCTGCCTTCTATGTCATGAGTGGCAGTATGCACAGTATTAGTTGAGAGTTTTGTCTTAGGAGTTAAACTGACTGGGTTTTAATTAACAGCTCTACTCCTTGCTATTTGTGTGTCCTGGGGGAAGCTGTTCAACTTCTATTCTGTGACAGATTTTCTCCCAGTTCTCCATTCCATCTGTCTACTTTTCCCCCTCCCTCTCTTCTATTCACAAATATTCATTATTATGCAATAGGCACTGAAATTCATTCATTATTATGTGTTTCCCACTGAAATCTAAATTACCATCTTCTCACTTCCCCTCAATGTTAGTGTTCCATCCTTGGCCCCTTTTCTTCTACCTACTCCCAAGGATGATCATAGCCATAATCAGGGCTTCTTCCACTACTACCTACAACCTTCCATTTCCTGTACATAAGTCCTCACTTAACATTGTTGATAGGTTCTTGGAAACTGCTACTTTAAACAAAACAACAGAACAATGTATAATAAAACTAATTTTACAACCATAGACTAATCGGTATAAATAAGAATTAAGTTCCAATGACATATTTCTGGTCACAAAAACACCACCAACCTTCTAAATAAAGACCCCAAACACTTCTAATATTAAACATTGAAATAAATGTGAACCATACATACAGTTAAGAAAGATTGTTAAAAACAAGTAAGATAATTATTTACTCCAGTTTTGGTGAATGAATGAGTGACAGTGGTTGTAGTGGTGATGGGTTAAATCAAGGAATAAATGTTTGCAAAGGGAAAATTGTAAGGAGCACCTCCTACCACCACACAGTTCAAAAGCAGCTTGCTGAACCCTTTTGTGCCACATTGTTTATTTTGTGCATTTGTATGATTATTGTATACTTTATGAATTTTTGTTTTACAATTATTTGTATTTACTTGTTCATTTTCTGATACCTTTATTCCAGTTCTGGGTCATGGGTGCCCAGAGCCTATCCTGGCAGTGTAGGGTGCAAGGCAGGAGCCAGCCCTAGACAGTACGCCATCCCATCATAGGGAGCACTCACACACATAACCAACACTCACACTGGGATCATGTAGACATGCCAAGGAACCTAACATACCCATCTTTGGGATGTGAGAGGAAACCAGAGTACCAGGAAAAAACCCACACAGACATGGAAAGAACATGCAAACTTGACAGAGACTGGCCATAACCAGGAATTGTTTTCTCATCAGTAGTTTAACAAAATGACATTCAGTGAAATGATCTTCAAGGACCTGCTGTACTTTAGGTCCATTTTTTATAAAAGCTGTGGTTGGTCTTCACCTTTAGTCCCATAAACATGTCAAACTCATGCCCAAAACTGAACTCACTTTTCCCCAAAACCTGGTATATTGCCTGTTTTAGGGAGTGGCCCCATTATATTAAACCAGTATTCCTAGCAGAAACCTAGAGTCAATCAAAAAGACTCCTTCATCTTCCTCACTATTACACATACAAAAAGTTTCCTTAAGATCTCTAGAATCCATCCTCTCCTCTTCATCCCCTCTGATTCTGCCTCTTGGATCTGTTCTGTTCTTACTATTCCATTTCCCTAGGTTTAGCCCTATTACCTTCTTGTCTGGGCTACATAACAAGTCTCCCAAATGGCCTCTTAGTTTCTCTCTCTCCAGTTTATTTTCCACACTGCTGCTAATGATCTTTTTAAAATGGAAATCTGGGCCAAGCACAGTGGCTCACACCTGTAATCCCAGCACTTTGGGAAGCCAAGGTGGGAGCATTGCTTGAGGCCAGGAGTTGGAGAGCAGTCTGGGCAACATAGTGAATCTCTGTTTCTACAAAAAATTTAAAACTTTTTTTTTTATGTTTAAAATGTGATGACATGTGCCTGTAGTCCCAGTTACTGGGAAGGCTGAGGCAGGAGGACCACGTGAGCCCAGAAATTCAAGGGTACAGTGAGCTATAATGGGGCCACTGCACCCCAGCCTGGGCGACAGAGTGAGACTGTTTCTAAAAAAAATAAAATGGAAATCTGATTATTTACTTTTCTGTGTATTCTTAAATTGGTATCTAAAAGTATTTATCATAATTTTTAACAGACGCAAAGAATATAATTTTTGGGTTATATCGTGAATATTGACATTTTAAAAATGCTACAATCATTCTTTTCTAATAGAATGTGAATATAATAGTGGTTGCATAATCACATCATCCATTTTTTTTAAAAAATAAGAACAAACTCTTAACTGCTGGACATTCTACATAATTGCTTTTTCCTCTTGACCTTATTTCTTTTTTTTTTTTTTTTTTTTTTTTTTTTGAGACAGAGTCTCTCTCTGTTGCCTGGGCTAGAGTGAGTGCCGTGGCGTCAGCCTAGCTCACAGCAACCTCAAACTCCTGGGCTCAAGCGATCCTTCTGCCTCAGCCTCCCGAGTAGCTGGGACTACAGGCATGCGCCACCATGCCCGGCTAATTTTTCTCTATATATTTTTAGCTGTCCATATAATTTCTTTCTATTTTTAGTAGAGACGGGGTCTCGCTCTT
>CM052450.1:15844130-15864958 GCA_028533085.1 Varecia variegata | reverse complement strand
GCCTCAGCCTCCCAGAGTGCTAGGATTACAGGCGTGAGCCACCGCGCCAGGCCTTGACCTTATTTCTATTTCATTTCTCCCACAGAATTTTTCCTAATGTAATTTAATTTTATGCTTGAAAAGTTCTTTTATCCTTTCTGTGTCAAAGAATATATTCATATTGCTATTTTCTGTCATAAGACTCCAATTGTTAAAACTTTCTTCTGGATTCAATTATCATTACAATTATTAATAATATACAATTGATAAAAACAATATAGACTATTAATTTCAATAAATAGTTAAGCAAAAAGTAAAATTTTATTGAAAGTACAACTTTTAAAGAGATGAATTTGGGTAAGTGTGAATGGTGCCTTTATTAAAGGAATTATCCAATTATTTCAGTTGAGGTTCCAGACACTTTTTATTTAAAAATATTTAATTGATACCCAAGAGTTTTTATACTTTGGATCAGTGGGAGGGTTGAGATTAGGACATGGGAACACCTTTCCTTTGTAAACTGGAAGAAAGGAAGTGATGAAAGGGGAGGGGAAAAGATGTGTCTCAACCTTCTTGGACATATCAGTTTCTTAGATCAGTTTTAGAAATGCATATACAGTCATGTATCCCTTAATGATAGAGATACATTCTGAGAAATTGTGCAGACATCATAGGGTGTACTTACACAACCTAAATGGTATAGATTAGGCTATATGATATAGCCTGTTGCTCCTAGACTACAAACCTATACCTCATGTACTAAGTTCTGCAGGCAACTATAACACAGTGATAAGTATTTATGTATCTAAACATAACTCAACATAGAAAAAATACAGTCAAAATATGGCATCAAAGATAAAAAATGGTACACCTGTATAGGACACTTACTGCACATGGAGCTTGTAGGACTGGGAGTTGCTCTAGCTGAGTCCTTGAGTGAGTGGTGAGTGAATGTGAAGGCCTAGGATATTATACACTACTACAGACTTTACAAACACTGTACATTTAGGCTAAATTTATTAAAATTTTTTTCTTCAACAATAAATTAACCTTAGCTTATTATAACTTTTTTTACATTGTAAATGTCTTAATTTTTTAAACTTTTTTATATTAACATTTAGCTTAAAATATAAACACATTGTACAGCTATACAAAAATATTTCTTCTTTATATCTTTATAAGCTTTTATCTATTTTCAATTTTTTTATTTAAATTTTTTAAGCTTTTTTGTTAAAGACTAAGACACAAATACGCACATTAGCCTATGCCTACCCAGGGTCAGGATCATCAAGCTGTCACTAGGTGATGGGAATTTTTCAGCTGCATTATAATCTTATGGGACCACCATCATATGTGGTCCTTTAATGACCAAAATGTTTGTGGCACATGACTGTGTATGGAAGTCGAATACATTAGTACCTCCTTATCCTCAGGGGATATGTTCCAAGACCCCCAATGTGTGCCTCAAACCCCCAATGTGTACAGAACCTTATATATGCTATGTTTTTTCCTATACATACACATACCTATGATAAGGTTTAATTTATAATTTAGGCATAGTAAGAGTGCCTAATTATAGTACATTGTTATAATCGAACAATAATACAATATACTATAATAAAAGTTATATGAATACGGTCTGGCTCTCTCTCTCAAAATATCTTATTGTATTGTCTTTACCCTTATGATGATGTAGGATGATACAATGCCCATGTGGTGGGATGAAGTGAGGAGAATGACGTAGGCATACGGCACCGTGACATAACGTTAGACAACCATTGACCTTCTGACTATATGGCAGATGACAAAAGGGCAGGAAGCATATACAGCGTGGATACTCTGGACAAAGGGGTGAATCACATTCCCAGGCAGGATGGAGTAAATGGCAATTTAAAATTCATGAATTGTTTGTTTCTGGAATTTTCCATTTAGTGTTCTCAGACCACAGTTGACCACAGATAACTGAAACCGTAGAAAGCAAAACTGTGGATAAAGGGGGACTACTGTATCTGGAAATTGATTCTCTGGAAAATTTGTGTGTAACCCTAGGGCTGCAAGTTGTACATTGAGGTAATAATGGGCTTTTCCAAATGTGTTGTGGAGGAAAGCATTACAGGTTGATGTTCAGGACATAGGTTCATATTCATAGCACAATAAGGATCCAAAAGTAGCTAAAGGTGGCTCATCAATGAAGTATTTGTTACAGGGACCGCAGAATTGGAGGGGTAGGCAGGGATCAGTCACTAACCATTCATCAGTGTTTGGATATTAGATGTAGGCAATGAGGCAGAGTTGAAGAGTCACTGTTTAATTGCAAAAAATTAGGTTTTCCAGAGCATATCATCGGGTTGTTCAAGATTCTTTTTGAATTTGTAAGTTGCAGTCATCAGACTTTTTTAAAAATTTCAAACCACAGGTATACATTTACATAACATTAGAACAGAGACTTTTGGTTTTAAGACTTATTCTGTAGATCAGCAGTCCTCAGCCTTTTTGGCACCAAGGACCAGTTTCATGAAAGAAATTTTTCCACAGATGGGGGTGTGGAATCATCATTTCAGGATGATTCAAGAGCATTACATTTATTATACAGTCAAACCTCTCTGTTAATGATAATCTGTATTTGCAGCACTCCCCAGCACTAGCATCACCAACTCAGCTCCATCTCAGGTCATCAGGCATTAGATTCTCTTAAGTAGTGCCACCTAGATCCGTCCCATGCACAGTTTGTTTATACAGTAGGGTTTGGGTTCAATGCCACCACTGATCTGACAGGAGGAGGAGCTTAAGTGATGGAAGATATATAGGGAGGGCTGGCTGTAAATGCAGAGGAAGCTTCATTGGCTGGCTGCTGTTCAACTCCTGCTGTGTGGGTGAGGGGGTGGGGGTTGGGAACCACAGCTGTAGATGGATATTTGTAAACTCAGCATAATTATTGCATTCTTCCTTTAGTGGTCTGTAACATCTTATTTACAATGATATCTGACATTGAAATTATGAGATAATGCCCCTAGAAGTAGTTACTAAATCTGGATTAAATTTCTTTGCCTCCCATCTATTCATTCTTCATGTTATCTCTGTGAACCTCCAAAACTAGATTTGTCTGAGGTTATGTCAGGCTAAGACATCTTCTCCAAACAGTAGTTTTGATGAAAAGTGAGAATTGAAAGTCCCTTAAAATGTGAGTTTGTTAATTATTTAGACAGCTCTCAATAGATTACAAACTCATTGTTTCCTCCAATGTTTAATGAAAATTTGGTTTTCAGTAATTTTTTGTTGAATGAACTTTTTTATACATATTTAAAATGTGTTGACCTACATATCAATATGATAAAAACAAATTTCTGAAGATGACTTACTATTTAGGACCATAGTGCACATTAGGTCTCTGACCCATGCAGAATAAACTTTCCCTCCACCCTGAATTTCCTATTCTCTGTTCTCAATTCAGTGAAAATTTACTCATCTTTCAAGACCTTCTCCATGACCCTATAACTACTATCCAGGGCTAATTGAATGTCTTCTAGGGGTAGTATATTAATGCTTTGGTTTAAAATTACTCTAATATACTTTAAGAAATCTTTTAGATACTATAGATATCTTAAAGTATCTATACTTTAAGATACTATTGACATTTTAGAATCCTACAATTTCAACATCATGAAGCAAAAAGGAAGTAAACTTAATATTTAGTGAATATATTACTGGCTATATCAGGTACATTGACATATATTATTTGTTTTAACTCTTTGACCACTAGATTTTGCTAGTAACTTAAGAATTTATAGTAATGTTGATATAGAAACTCCAACAAGATTAAAAAATTTTAGTTGAAGGGAATGGTAGTTTTAATGGTAATGCTTCTGTGGTTGTCTCTTTGGTGGGAGAAGGAGTAAGATCTTTCTTAATGTACGAAAGCCACTTGTTTCTTCCAATCTTAATGTACTAGCAAGAGTCTCCATTTAAGATGGTCAGTCCCACCTCCTTCAAAAAAGATGGTAAGCCCAAAGCTATACCTCACTAGAAGGTGGGAGTGTTCTTTCATTTTTTCCTTAGGACCCCTTAAGAAAATATCAGGACCATAGATTGTGAATGGATCTACATTAAATATCTAAAACTTTTCTTTTTTTTTTTTTTTTTTGAGACAGAGTCTTGCTTTGTTGCCCGGGCTAGAGTGAGTGCCATGGTGTCAGCCTAGCTCACAGCAACCTCAAACTCCTGGGCTTAAGCAATCCTTCTGCCTCAGCCTCCCGAGTAGCTGGGACTACAGGCATGCGCCACCATGCCTGGCTAATTTTTTCTATATATATTTTTAGTTGGCCATATAATTTCTTTCTATTTTTAGTAGAGACAGGGTCTCGCTCTTGCTCAGGCTGGTCTCGAACTCCTGAGCTCAAACAATCTGCCCGCCTCGGCCTCCCAAGTGCTAGGATTACAGGCGTGAGCCACCGCGCCTGGCCTTAAAACTTTTTAAGAACAAATATTTACCTCTGCATTTGTTAAAAATGCTGAAATGTGATGCTATATTGGAATTCTGTAAGGAATTGTCTTGTTTTAGGATGGTCTTCGCAGTACCCTCTGCAGTCCCTTCTAGCTGGTTATCAGTGCAGCAATAATGATGAGCACACTTCTTATGGAGAAACAGGAGTCCCAGTTCCTCCTTTTGGATGCACCTTCTCTTCTGGTAAGAGAATAACTGTCTAGGCTAGGCTTGGACAGAAGTGATCCATTTCACACTTAGAGGGAAAATATACTGGGTGTCTTCCTTTCAAAGAAAAGTAAGTTAGGTAGATGTTAGAGTTTTTCGGGTAACTGTTCTCTTCTGATTTATAAAATAGACCTTTCTTAATCTGTATGCATAATTCGCATAATTGTATATTTCCTCTGTAGCATTGGACTATTATAGCACCATCTTTTTTGAACTGATAAGGAAAAGGTTGCAAAGGTTCAGCCACTATGAAAACTGTTTTACCCAGTAAATACCCCTTTTGGTCTGGCTGAATATATTAATATCTCTTCCTGTGACTAAGAGGGTAATATATGAGCAGAAATGGAAGTACTTGTCCCTACTCCTAATAGATTAAGAAAGGGAAAGGGAAAGGTTGTGATAAGGAAATTTAAAATTGATAGACTCAGCCTGCTGGTGGCCTATATCATCATATAGGCCTTTATTTGCTATTGGCCAGTACCACCCTTCTTTTGGTTGAGTACTACCCCTGATGTAGCCCTTCTCTAAATAAGAGATTATCTGAAGATAATTTTGGTGGTTTTGAGTCAGCTTAAAAATTTTTGTGTTATTCTATATATTTTATTCTTCATTTCTTATTTAGCTCCCAATATGGAACATATACTAGCAGTTGCCAATGAAGAAGGCTTTGTTAGATTATATAACACAGAATCACAAACTTACAGAAAGAAGTGCTTCAAAGGTGAGTACAGGTCTATAATTTTTGTTTTAATATTATTTTTAATTCACAGATTCTCCAGTAAATTTTTATTTAAATACATTCTTCGTCTGTTTTATGTTGCCATAAAGGAATATCTGAGACTGGGTAATTTATAAAGAAAAAGGAAGATTTATTTGCCTCATGATTCTGCTGGCTGGAAGATTGGGCATCTGGTGAGGGCCTCAGACTGCCTCCACTCATGGCAGAAGGTGAAGGGGAGCCCACGTGTACAGAGATCACATGACAGGAGAGAAAGAAAAAGAGGGGCAGGGTGGTGTCAGGCTCTTTTTAATAAGCAGCTCTTGTCTTGTCTTGAACTAATAGAGTAAGAACACACTCCCACCCCAGTAAGGACATTAATTTATTCATGAGGGGTCCATCCCCATGACCCAAACACCTCCCATTAGGCCCCACCTCCAACATTGGGGATGAAATTTCAACATGAGATTTGGAGGGACAAACATCCAAACTATAGCACATTCCCAATTATGTGCACTTCTCTTTGTAGGGACCAGGTTAAATGTAAATGGTGGACTGCCTATCTGCCAATAACTGTTAACTATGACAATGCCTTTACTAAAAGTTAAGAAAAATACATTGTAGGATTAAAAATATTTCTTTTAAAAAGTTAAATCTTTTACACTTAATGTAGTTAGGGAAGCATTGCTTTAAAATATTTATATTGATGTAGCATCTTCCATCTATAAAGCAAAGTTCTGCTGACCTTAAGAAACTGATCATTGGGAACTAGTCAGTTAAGTGTTGAGATAACTAAAATAAAGCAAAGACTATAACTGATGTAGAAATACAAAGAAAACTCCACAAGTATCGAAGAGAAGAAAGCTCTCATGTAGTAAAGAAGGCTAGGAAAATTTTTTATGAAGAGTGGGGCATTTGAGTTGGAGTGTGATATTTAGACCAATGGAGATGAAAGAAGGCTCTTCAGGTGGAGGGAAAAGCATTAGCAAAGCCCTAGAGATAGGAAAGCATAGGATATAATAAGAAATAGGGAGTGATCCAGTTTGGTTGGAATAAGATACATGGAGAACAGTGAGAGATGAGCCTTGCAACAAAGACCAAAGCATGTAGGACTTTGAATGTCCAACTAAACTATTTTAGACTCTAGAGAGCATCATGAAGATTTTTGAACTGGAAACCGTTTCAGAAAGATTTCATTTTAGAGAATATATTACCAGTCAAATCATGGAAAGGAATTTAACATCAGATGGTAGTTCTCAAATGTGGTAATGAAGGGAATGTGTAATGTCTATGAGTCTACAAATTCTCAGCCCACGGACCGCTGATCTTTACAGCTTTCAAAGCATTTAAACTGCTGTTGATATGGCTACTAGAGAACGCAGTCTAGACATTTCATTTACCATTTTCTTTGTTTAGAATGGATGGCTCACTGTAATGCTGTCTTTGACCTGGCCTGGGTCCCTGGTGAACTTAAACTTGTAAGTGACTTTTATTTCATTGGGATCTGGGTAAATAACTGGTAAAGGGTTGCTTTATTAAACTGTGCTACCTTATTTTTGAAAGGTTACAGCAGCAGGTGATCAAACAGCCAAATTTTGGGATGTAAAAGCTGGTGAGCTGATTGGAACGTGCAAAGGTCATCAGTGCAGCCTCAAGTCGGTTGCCTTTTCTAAGTTTGAGAAAGGTTGGTTGGTAGTTATCCTCTTTCTTCTTCTTAACCTTCTTTATGGTAGAGAAATAAGAAACTGTAATGTTTCTATCCTTTCCCCTGTCAAAGTTGCTACTTTACCTATACAGATGATTGAAATTCTAATATGACTGAAAATCTTAATGAAATTAAGTTGGTTTTGGGCCCATTCTATGGACATTATCTCCAGCTTCTCCCTGAAAGTCAAGAGTGTTCAGGGAATTTTTTTCTATAACCTTGCAGATAAAGTAAAAATTTATAAACAGCTGCAATACCTCTATTCACCTTTGATTGTTCATTGAAGTTAAAACCTTGTGCTGGGCACTCGTTAACTCTGTAAGATAGAGTTACTTTAACTCTAATTGTAAAATCTAAATGGGGTGTGAGGCTGGTAAGAAACCTGAAAAACTGAACATGGTTCTCTACCTAAAAATTTATGTAATTAGGTTAAATGGCCCAATTTCCTAGTATGTTCTTAACTATTATTCAGTCACAATTTATTTTCCTATATTTATTTTACCATTATGGTGGAAAAGGAAGATTTAAAGAGTGATATAACTCATTATATAACTCATTACTATAGCAGCTAGGGGAAAACTTAGCAGGGGTGTCTGAATGAGCTCTTCATTTCTAGTTTTTTGTCTGATTCTTCTCTTTCCTCCATTTGTTTCTCACTAAATAAACTTTTAAAAATAAACCAATAAACATTTATCTCAAAAACTTTGAATTAATCTGACTTTAATCTCAAAAGTAATATAAACAAATATTACAATTTCCTTTATCATTAAAAAATATCATATTTTAAAAAGGAATATTTACATTTATTCACCTGAGCACTCAGGAATATTAAACTGAGTTGTTGAGGTGGTTTGGACTTCCTCTGAGGTCACTGGTTCTCAACCCTGACTGTACATTAGTCACCTGAAGAGTTTTTTCAAAATATCAACTAAATAAGAATCTCTGGGAGGTGGGCCAAGTATTTATTTTTTTTAAAGCTCCTCAAGGGATTCCAACATGCAGCTAAGGTTGAGAAACATTCTTGATCTCCTAAGACTTTATGCCATTCTTGTATCCACACAGTTACTGTGTCTTCAAGCTCTCCCTCTCTATTGGCTGTTTCTCCTTAGGAAAGACTCAAAAATGTCTGTGGCCTATCTCCCAAAACATCTTAACCCTGTGTTCTCTTTTTAGCCGTTATCCTTTCTTATTTCCTATCTCCTCTTAAGTTTCTTAAGAGTAATCAAAAGCTGGCTAAATTTCTTCATCTCAACTTGATTCAATCTATTTTCCACATCTAGCTCTTCCTGAAATCACCCTTGCTAAGGTTATTAATTATCTAATTGTCAGAAACCATGAAACTACTTGTATAATATTTGATACTTCTGGCCATTTATAAAATTTCACAAAAATTTTTTTCTTCCTTTGAATTTGTGACACCACTCACTTCTGGTTCTCCTTGTCTCTTGGTTTAGTCCTTCACAGTTGCTTGTGTGTATCACACTTCTTTACCTAGCTTAAAGTGTTGGCAAGGCCCAGGATTTGGTGTGTGGCCTTTTTTTCTTTCAGTCTATACTCTATACCTTCTCCTTGAACAGTTTCATCCATACCAGTTTTATTTTGTTTTGTTTTGTTTTTCACTCTACTTGCATTGACCTGGGCCTATATTTCTAGTCTTAACCTGTCTGTAAGCACCTCAAATTCAACATATCCAAAACCGAACTCATGATCCACCCCCCTCTCCAGCAATACCATCTTTATCCTTTCCTCTGGTATCGTTTCCCTGAAGAACTTCCCTTAACATTTCTTCTAGTGCAAGTCTGGTGGTAATAAATTACGTTTATTTTCCTTTATCTGAAAATGTTCTTATTTCATCACCATTCTTGGATATTTTTGTTGGATATAAAATTCTGGGTCGACAGCTTTTTTTTTTTTTCTTTTCATTACCTGAAGATGCTATTCCATTGTCATCCATGGTTTTCATTGAGAATTCTGTGATCATTCAAGTTGTTTCCCTGTATATATGTTGTTTTTCCTGACTGCTTTCACAATTTGCTCTCTTTGGTTTCCAGCAGTTTGACTATGGTGTGTATAGTCAGGGTTCCCTTCAAAGTTATCCTGTTTGAAGCTTACTGAGCTGTTTGAATTTGTAAATTTATGTTTCACTGAGTTGGGAAATTTCCTACCATTTCTTATTTTTCTGCCTAATTCATTTATATTCCTTCCCCTCACCTTCTGGTACTTGAATTACTCATGTATATATACTTTTTTTTTCAATTACTCATATTTGACCTTAAAAATTATCCCATGAGTCCTTGAGGTTCTGTTTTCTTAAATTTTCTTAAGTTTAAGATACAATGAACATACCATAAAATTTACCCATTATCAGCCCCAAAAAGATATTTGAGTCCATTAGGAGTGCTTTTCACCCATTTCCCCCAATCCTATATAACTACTGGACTAATTTCTATCTCTGTAGATTTGCCTATTTTACACATGCATATAAGTGGAATGGTACAATATATGGTCTTCTGTAACTGGCTTCTTTCACTTAGCATAATATTCAATCTTAATTCTCTCTCTCTTCTTCAAATGGAATGATTTCTATTGATCTGTATTCAAGGTAACTTTCTCTGTTCTCTCCTTTCTGTTCTTAAGCCTATCCAGTGAATTTTTGTCATTTCATGTGTTTTGTTTTTTAGTACTAAAATTTCCATTTTTTAAAATAAATTTTGTTTTTCTGCTGAGATTTATTGTCTTTTCATTGATTACAAGTATATATTTCTCTCATCTGACATAGTTTTAATTTGCTTTACAACTTTGATAAATCAACATCTGGATTATTTTGGGGTTGGCTTCTGTTGATTTCTTTTCCCTTGAGAATAAATAACTTTCCAGGCTCTTTGCATGTCAACTAAGATTATATCTTGGGCATTGTGAATGGTATGTTGGGTTCTGGATTCTGTTATATTGCTTAGAAAAGAGTTAATGTCTCTGTTTAACAGGCAGTTAACTCCTTTAGACTCAATTGCAGACTGTCACACCTACAGTAGGGTAGTGGGTCGTATCTCAATTCATTTCTTTAGTTTAAGCCTCAGTCGAAAGCTGCTTTTGGTTTTCTCTTGCACATACGGTTTTTGGGCCAGCTAGAGACTTGGACTGAGTTTAAACACAAAATTAGAGGTTCCTTTCCTTTGGCTGTCATCAGGATCCCCCCACTCCCTCACTCTGACAGCTCTTGTTCTTCCCAGTCTTCTTTTCCTGGTTCCTCTGGCTTGAAAGATAGCTGATTTTTCTATTGATATTTTAGCTGCCTGGTATTAATGCTGCAGCTGTTGCTGCCCTCAACATAGAACCACAAAAAGCTCCAGTAACTTACCCAGGGCCAATCATTTATTAAAGGTGTTGACTCCCCTCCAAAAATTGCATGTTTTTTTGTTCAGTCTCCACAGAGTCCTCGGGTAGTTGTTTTTGTATTTTGTCCAGTTTATAGCTAATGCAGGTGGATCAGTTTAAGTGCTTACTCTTTCATATAAGAAGCGGAGTGGTGGTTTTTTTGGCTTAATTTTAAATAAAGTTCTCCTATATTCCCTTCTCCAATCCCATTGCCCTCCTCCTATCCCCAGAGATAACTTACCTTTTCACAAATTTCGTATAGATCTGGCTCATATATTTATGCTAAAACAATGCAGCTTAGAGGTTTGGAGTATAGGCTCTGGATTCACACTGCCTAGAATATCTTTGCGAGTTACTTAGCCTCTCTGTGCCTTAGTTTTGTCATCTGTATGTAAAATGGGAAGAATAACACCTACCTAATAAAGTTGATAGCAAGTATTGAGATAATTTATGTAAAATATGTAGAATAGTAAGCACTCAGTATGTTTTGGCTAATGCTTGTTTATCATTCTTACTATACTATATATTTTATGTGTTTTTAAGAAAATTTATAGAGGGATGATTCTATAAAGTTTTTGTTCAGCATAAGCATCTCGAGCACTTTGTAATCTCTTCTCTTCATAGCTGGTTTCTCTATTTGTTATTGAGCCTTATGTTTTTAAATTTTTAATCTCCAGTGCCAAATACGGTACCTAGCACGTAAGAGATACTCTGGAAATTTAAATTGAAATATATGTGTCAATGTCTGGTTTTGTTAACCTCTTGATAAACTATTTATTTCCTTGCAGCTGTGTTCTGTACAGGTGGAAGAGATGGCAACATTATGGTCTGGGACACCAGGTGCAACAAAAAAGGTAGTCTAGTTCTGGTTTAATTTTGACAGATGTGGGATCACCTGATACTTAAATTATTTTGAGTGAAAGTGTTGGTGATTTCATCTGATTACCACTAGGGGGCAATTGCTCATAATTCGGCATTTCTGCTCACTGTTCCAGTTCTCAGGATCTTAGTTCTCACTGCAAGTATTACACTCACATATTTACCTCATATTGTCTTCTGAATTATAATGCCATTTACCTACATTATTGATGGAATTAAAAATATTAATACATAGGCTCACTAGTAAGTATTTTTTAATTTAAATTTTTTTGGTTTTAGAGAATTAAATTAAACATAGCTCATGCTGTCTCATGGTGCCATTAAGCAAAAGTAGTGATCATTGCCCTGTTTACTTTTAATTAATTAACTTATTTAGGAAAAAAATTTTTTAACATGTACTTTTTTATTGCTATATCATAGGTGTACATATTTTGAGGGTACATGTGATATTTTCATGCATGTATACAATGTGTGATGATCAAATCAGGGTAATTGAAATATCCATCACCTCAAACATTTATCTTTTTTTTTGTATTGGGACCATTGCAATTCTTCTCATCTAGCTATTTTGAAATACACAATAAATTATTTTTAAAAAATTTTAGTAGACTTTATTTTGTAGAGTTGTTTTAGGCTCACAGAAAAATTGAGTAGAGAGGGGGTTCCCGTATACTTGCTGCCCCACACATGCACAGCCTCCCCAACTGACAATATCCTGTACACCCAAGTGGTACATTTGTTAACAGTTGATGAACCTACATTGACACATCATTATCACCCGCAATTTATAGTTTACATTAAGGTTCACTCTTGGTGTTATATATTATATAGATATTGACAAACGTATAATGATATGTGTCCACCATTGTAGTATCATACAGAATAGTTTTACCGCACTAAAAATCCTTTGTGCTCCACTTACTCATCCCTACCTCCCCGCTAATCCCTCGAAACTACTGACCTTTTCACTGTCTCCATGTTTTTGCCTTTTTCAGAATGTCATATAGTTGTAGTCATACAGTATGTGGCCTTTTCAACTGGTTTCTTTCACTTGGTAATACTCATTTAAGTTTCTTCCATGTCTTTTTATGGCTTTATCAAGCTCATTTCTTTTTAGCACTAAATAATCTTCCATTGTCTGGATGTGCCACAGTTTATCTGTTCACCTGCTGAAGAGCATCTTGGTTGCTTCCAAGTTTTGGCAATTATGAATAAAACTCCTGTAAACGTATGTGTACTTATTTTTTATACATTATAATCTTACCACAAGAAATACAGTGCAGCAGGCTCTTCTTGTTTCTAATTTCACTAATCTGGTCAAAAATTACTTAATATTGAGGTCTTATACATAAAAGTTACTTTCAGCATGAGATCAGAGTTTTGAAGCCTAAATCAATTTCCTTGGAATATCTTTCAGATGGGTTTTACAGGCAAGTGAATCAAATCAGTGGAGCTCATAATACCTCAGACAAGCAAACCCCTTCAAAACCCAAGAAGAAACAGAATTCAAAAGGACTTGCTCCTTCTGTGGTAAGGTTTTACAGAGACGTACATGTGTGTAGATCTTAACAACAGGATGGAATATCATTTTAGGGAATTTTTTGACCATAAAATGGTAGCTGTTGATTAGGTGAATGAGAATTTTCATTTACTTTTGATATCAGTGGTTTATTGCTTACTCAGTACCTACAGTAATGGTTCTCAAACTGCAGTGTGCTTTGGTGTTACCTGGAGAGCATGTTAAAAATTCAGCTTCCTGATTCTCAAGTTTCATCCCTAGAGATATCGTGCGTGCTTTCTCTCTCTTGTTCTATAGATACATACACACACACACACACACACACATATATATACACACACACACATTCCTATAATGTGATGTGATTCATTAGAAAAAGTGGGGGAACAGTAGTTTGAAGAAGCATATTAAGTACTATGATATAGTTTTCTATAAAGAAGGAATCCATTGTTTTCATAATACAAACTACAGAAAAGATGTGAGTTTTTTGTACAGTTTTTAAACATTTGGCAAAATATTATTAAATATATTGAGAAACACTTGGGTAGAACATAGTACCACTCTAGTAGCTTATAGTCAAAGCTCAAATGCCCATAATACATCTTTTTCCTTTAAAAGAAATTGCCATTAATCTCATTTTAGTGTGTTAATTTTTCTAATGTTTCTTGTTTGTAGGACCCAAGTTAATATTTTGGGGGAAGTATGCTTGCTAAAACATTAAGACTTAAAACTACATACCATGACCAGGACACAGACATGAATGGAAACAGTTTCATCTTCATCTGTGGAGGCCAGATGAAGTTAAAATGAGCAACATTTCAGACATCTAATCAAGTTCTGAGCTAAGATAACTTGTTAGGTTACAGCAAGTAGGAGGTCAAACTCCATTGAGCCCCTTTAACTTTTTCAGAGCATGTAACAAACTTTCATCCATAATTCTTTAGACTCCTATATGATAAGCTGGGTAGACAACAACATTTTGTAGATGAAATAGGCACAGAAAAGTTCAGTGAGTTTCCTAAGGCTGTACATAGCTTATTTGTAGGGCTGCTTCTAAGTAGACCCAGTGGGCTCAGATAAGTAAAATCTTTTAGTCAACAATTGGTTTCTTGAGTACAGGTTAAAGTATTAACACTATATGCTATAACTTAATGATGTTTAGGTCATTTCCTTGCTAAAATTACTTCCTGGTCAGCGTATATATCTGATTAAGATGATTGGAAAGAAAAGATTTAGTGTAATTCTGAGTTGCTGGTGGGGAACCATTTTTTAGCACTTTGTTCTCTTGATGGTGAAGATTGTGATATCCAAGATAGAATTTCCTTCTTTTCTTTTCTTGTGCTATCAGGATTTCCAGCAGAGTGTTACTGTGGTCCTCTTTCAAGATGAGAATACATTAGTCTCAGCAGGAGCTGTGGATGGGTAAGAATCTATTTCTTCGTTCTTTTGATGATGTCTCGTTTATGAGCTAAGGTGGGGAAGTCACCTAGTCCCATTGTAATTGAATGTGTGTACTTTTAACTTTGAACATAGCAAGTATCCTAGCTATGAGAAAAGGAACTACAGATCACACTGGAAAATATCTAGTTAGGACTCTTGCTGAACTAATTGAGATAATACATGTGTCATGCTTAGCACATTGTCTAGCACATAGGAGCAGTTAGCTGCTGCTGCTATCTTAGAGAAGAGCTGGATGAGTAGTTTGCTTGCCTTATATACAATATAATTTAGTTACTGAATCTTATTTTGAGGAGTAAGATTTCTATTACTTTGGATTTTATCTTTTCAGGTTTAAGAATATCCTACAAGAGGAAATCTGATTCTGGGCATGTAATTGTCATTTCTGGGAGTAATATAGCTAGATTGATGATAGAAGGGCCTAATGACTTTCGCATACCTGCCATCTATGATTGGTCTGAATTTTTGGCTTCCAAATAAGTCTGTGATGCTTATTGATTGGTTGCTTTGTAGAATATAAATTCTTTGCATATGAGGACTCTTTCTTTTTAAGCTCCCTTCTTATTTTATCTCCTTAACATCCCTCCCTCTAAAAATTTTAATTTGAAAGATCATGGCTTACCAAACTAGGATTTCCATTGTCTCCTCTGGACGCTAAAACCCTTCTGTGAATCAAAGTCTCAGGCAAGAATGAAGAATTGTTTAAAGGTTACTGGTTATGTTTATGAATGGTTACAAAAGCTTATTCTGTTTGTTTCCAAGGATACCAAGCTTGTGTTTTCAAGTTGCCTGCAAACTAGAACTAAAGGATTAAGACAATTATACCAATAGATGAAATGAAAAAATACTTTATTTCACAGGAAAATTGTTTAGACTAGATTACTTACGGAGTTATGTATAGAGACATAACCATAGGAACAGAGCTTGCTACTTATGATGTCAAAGTATATATTCAGAATATTAAAGGCTTAGGAAGTGTTTTTTCTAAAAACAATGAAACAATGACTATTGACACTCAACCTTCATCTTCCTTTTCCGCTCCCTTGGAGTAAACTTCAGTAACCCATTACTGGGTCAAATCACATCTGTTTCCGTTCTGTCACAATTATAAATCTGACATTGGAGACAACAGTATAAGATAGTTCAATTTGTTTTCCAGTGAGATGTCCTCACTGTTCCTGGTTAGTGTACCAGAGGAGGTAAATTAAAAGTCATAATTGAAGTTATTTGGGATTGGGAGAAAGTCTACAAAATAACTATATTTTGCTTGGTTTTTAGGATAATTAAAATATGGGATCTGCGTAAGAATTATACTGCTTATCGACAAGAACCCATAGCAGCCAAGTCTTTCCTGTACCCAGGTAGCAGCACTCGAAAACTAGGTAAGCCTTTGCATAGACCATAGGACTTTTGGGGGAAATGTGCATTTTTGTTAAAATGAAAAGCAAAAAAACTTAGGCTGGTTTTCAACAACATAGACTAGAGAAACTCCAATATGTGGTTTTATCTTTTTGACATTCAAAAGATAAAAATTCAGAATATTTTTGGTATCTATGTATTTTGGGATCAGAATTCTGATGATTCTTCTTGTGGAATAATCTATTTTCAGATCTACTCACCTTCATCAGGGCATGCTAACTAAAGTTTCCTTTTTTCCAGGATACTCAAGTCTGATTTTGGATTCCACTGGCTCTACTTTATTTGCCAATTGCACAGATGACAACATCTACATGTTCAATATGACTGGATTGAAGACTTCTCCAGGTAAAATATTAGTCATTCAAATTTTCTTAGCAGGAAACTAATATGGGCTTTTTTGTTAGTGATAATTTAAGGGTTTTTTTCATCTAAACCAAACTTATTAAGCCATATGAGGATTTTGATGTCTTTGATTAGTTCATGTGATATTTTCGGAAGTGTATATTCCTTGCGATGATTTTGTAAGTAAACAGAATCCTGTCCTGCTCTTTATGATGACTTAATTTTATTTTAATAGTGAGTCTCCTGAAATTATGCTCCTTGGCCTATATGTAGAGTTAACCTCAATTTTCTATTTAATAAGCTGTAGGGTAGAGAAAGTTGTTCTGCTCAACTTTTGTCCTCTTTGGGGGCTGTTAGTTAAAATTAGGGGGCTGAATTTTTCAGACACCCAAAATAGTTACAGCCTCTCTCATCCTTCTCTGTAATGTTGGACAGAGGCCATTTTATCTCTTTAGGTGCTTTCCCCAACTGTACCTTTTTTTCCCTCAATAATATAAAAATATAATCTGATACTTAAAACTAATAAATAAACGATATTTTTAAAAAGAAACATGTTTCTCAAGCATGCTTTAAGAGGATTATGTGGGTTACATTATTTTTAAGAACATTAGCAATTACATAAGCAAGCTACATATCAGTAGTCTCGTTTTTCCTCAGCTACAGATCTGTCAAAAATACTTTGAATTCCATAAGCAATCCCTAGAGCTACCCAATTCCCACTAAAGTAAGATGTACTGGTAAACAAATCTCAAAATAGTACAGAACTCAGATCATTTTAGCTGAGATCTTACAGAATTTTCCAAAGATTGCCCCAACAATCTTACTAGGACTTTATATCTATGATGGTATCACAATCACATTTCCAGTGCTTTGGATTAGATCTGGTGTTCTCTGAACAAGACAAGAGCCAAGAGTATTTGGAAAGGGGGAGAGGTTTTATAACTTCTTTTGTTGTTTTTCATAATGGGATCAGAACTTGGAGAACTACTTATTGAGTTAGTCATATAAAATAGACTGTTCAAAATCTTTCCTCAAAAGATAAAGCCTAATCCTGATTATATTACCAGTTGTACAAGAGCTCTTTCTATATAATTTTTGCTATAGTGTGGCACTGAAAGGGGCCTTGAGTTTAGTTTGTCCCTCTGCCATCAAACACTTTGCTAATAATTTAGTAACCTTTTTCTATGCTCCTAAAAATAATTTGATTTGCTCAGATAGATAAATACATAGGTAGATACATGGATACATAGATTTGTTCCTTAAAAATTGAATGACAGCCAAATGTGTGTGTAACATCTGGTAATTACTTGTCTCAAGTGATGTTCATAAGAATGACTCTCAGGCACTTTAAGAGCTTCAAAGAAAGATTAAATTGAGCTAATTAAAGCCAATAAAGGCTACCCAGGAGGTTGAGGTGGGAGGATCGCTTGAGCTCCAGAGTTGGAGGCTGCACGGAGCTATCCAGTGTTGTCCAGCCTGGGTGACAGAGCAAGATCCCATCTCTAAAAGAAATTTTTTAAAATAAATGAATAAATAAAAATAAAGCCAATATAGGTTTTAGAAGGATTTTTAGCAAGATTTGAAACATTTACAACATACTTAATACTAGCCTGCCTTAGACCAGCAGAGGGCAATAAATACTTACAGGTATAGTGGGAAATTTGGTGTATATTTTTTTCATTCATAGTTCAGAGTTGAGGAATATAAAAAATTACAGTTTTAGAGCAGTGTTCAGAATAAAGGAACTTGTTGATTTTGGAAGGATTTATCTATCATAGCAGGTTTATAATATGTATATCTGAATTGATTCATATCCTGCTTCACTTTCACAGTAAAAATGTCTGATAGGGGTAGTATTTGCTATGGTGGCTTTTTCCTTAAAAGCTATAAATACAAAGTTCTTCAGTTTTATTCTAGAACAAGGAAGAGATTTCTTTGAGAACTTATGAAAAGCTGTTAAGTCCCTTACTAATATTTCTCTCTCTCTGTTAAAAGAGTGTGATTTTTTTTGCTTTTATCTGCAGGTAAAAAAAATAATAAAAGAAAAAATAAATTAAAAAAAAAAAAAAAGAGTGTGATTTTTTTTTTCCCTGCCTAAATGTATCTTAAATTCTCCAGTAAAGATTTTTCTCTTATATTTCCTAGGAGTGTTCTTATGCCAGGGGCCTCAGGTTTTGGCCTCATTAGGATAGAAGAACCTGTCAAGAGCATGTTGTGCTAGATTGTGTTAATTGCCCTTTTGACATGGATAGAAGTCTAAACCTAGTGTCTTACATATGAACATGTAGTTTACCTGACTAGCTACTTCTGCCATTCAGCCTATTTAAAGCGTTGGATTAAAAAGATTCCCACATCCCAAATAAGCTTTTAGTAAGTTTTAACCAGAATTCATATGATACTTTTCACTGATTTTTACCTATTCATAGAACAAATGTTTGCGGATCTACTCTGTTCAAAGCACTATAAAGTCTAGTAAGGAAAGAATAAGATGAAATTTAGCTTCGAGAGGCTTGAAGTCTAAGGGGAAATAAGAGCAATATATTATACAATGGAAAAAGTTCTACTCTGAGGTGAGAAGAAAGGAATCTTATAAAGGCATTTTACCATAAGATTGGACATTGGCTATATTTTCCTTTAAAAATGTTTTTCATCACAGTTTTTTCTCTTGGTATGGCCATTTCCATATCAAATATTTAGACTGAGTTCATGAGATTGGATCTAACATAAAGGATTTTCTTTATTTTTCTACCAAAGTCCAGTTCCCATTTATTTGGTGAATAAATCTTAACCATCTGCTTTAATAGGCAATGTAGTCATAAAACTTGTTAGAATGTGCATGCTATCGGTATTCATTTGAACACTGGAAATACCAAGAACCAAGTAATTTGTTTTTCCCTCTGGCAGTGGCTATCTTCAATGGACACCAGAACTCCACCTTTTACATAAAATCCAGTCTTAGTCCAGATGACCAGTTTTTAATCAGTGGCTCAAGTGATGAAGCTGCCTACATCTGGAAGGTAAGTTGCCAAACCTCCCCTACAAATGTGAGACAGAAATATTCTTGCAAATATTTCTTCTAATATGAGATAAGTTTAGTGTAAATACATACTTACTATTAACTTTTCATACATCAGATATTTAGTAAATGTTTCTTTTGGCTCTTAATGTAGCTGAAACCTCACACTGTCACAGACTATATGACACTTTCATGGCTGTAGTTTGTCGGAAATTGACAATTCATATCCTTTGTTTCACAGATTATCAGGAAATTGAGAAGTCAAAAGGGTAGTAAGAACCTTTGTCTTGCTTTATTAGTTTTATATATTTAATAGCATTATTTAATAATTTTTTTATTTTATAGATTTCCCATCACTATCTGTTACACAAATTTATAAATTATTTTTTTGCTTTTTAAGTAATAGTAATTCTAAAGTGACAACTATAAGCTGAGAAATTTAAAGCTGTCCGTTTGAAGTCCAATGGTGAACATTGAAATGTTACACAAGTAGCACTTACTGATCACTGAAAATTTTCTCTTGATTGAATAATTAATTACAGAAATGTTCTGGGAGTTCAGAGAAAGATCATTAAGACATTGTTTACCTGTGGCTAAAAATTAGTTATCTTCTAGATATTCCTGTAACTTCATAAATGTCTTTGACATTGGTAAATTAAATGATCAGCGTTCACATATTTTGAGTTTTTAAAAAAAAATTTATTTTTTTATTTCAATAGAAAATAGGGGGTACAAGTATTTTTTGTTACATGGATGAATTGTACAATGCTGAAGTCAGGGCTTTTGATGTACCTGTCACCAGTATAGTATACATATTTTGGGTTTTAAAGTCATAATGTCTAAAACTTCATAGATCCATAGTTTTGATATTATTAAATCCCTTTTCAAGAGAAAATTATTATCATTCTTAGTCCTGCCAACCTATAGGAAGTCATACTGTTAATATTGTTTTAGGACAGGGGTGGACCTTGTTCAGTATGAAGCATAATTCTTCACCTTAATTTCATCCAGTCCTGAGGAAAGTATGAAAAAGTGATTTCTGTATACCTAGAGATGCAAAAATGCAACACTGCCTTATTAAAAGCTTTTAGTAACACTATCCTAAAGGGTCACAAGGTGGAGATATTGTTCTATCCAAGATGCTTTTATGTTGGGCTTGCCTCTTTCTACAAGCACATTTCTTTTGTTTATTGTATTTTTTAAATGAAAATTTGCTTATAAAGTATATACTTGAGACCTCATCTTGTGATAAGAGTTTTTACCTAGTTTCCTCCCTGTAAGATTCTTCTTACTTTAGCTTTAAACTTTAACAAGGTGTGTCACTAGCACTAATGCTTCTTCTGTCTTACATTTTAAATTTTGAGTTTCAAATTTGGTCTTGTGCTTCTTATTTTGCTATCTTTTTATTTTTCATTTCTTCTTCTCACACTATCTTACCTACATTTCTTTGTCTATTTTGGCTCCCAACTTAACTAGAGAATTTTATTCCTACCGCAGAAAGAAAGAAGTTTCTTTCTTCTTAAAAACAAAAAAACTCTGAAATTTTAGACATATCAAAAAGACTAATAAAGAATTATACAAATAAGTACTTATGTATTAATCATTCTGTTTAAATAATTTCAGATCAGTTTTTAAATTATATGTAATTATGTATATAATTATATGTATATTGTGATGGGGGATGTAGTTTTCCAATTCTTTTTTTTTTTT
>CM052450.1:15790191-15844030 GCA_028533085.1 Varecia variegata | reverse complement strand
AAAGGCCTTTTAAAATTTTGTTTCAGGGAGGGGATACATCCTCCCTTTAAAGATACATGCTAAAAAAAAATAAATAAATAAAGATACACACTAAAGATACTTGGAAACACTTGGCTGTTGTTTCTAACCCATTTTCAGACGTCCAATCAGTGGCCACCACGTACATGGGTGACCCTTTTTGAATTCCTAGGCTGGGTCACATGTTAGTGTTGAATGACGTGGTTCAGACGTGATGTTCTCCTGCCTGTCCACACATAACCCAGTGTACAGGCTCTGATATTTGAGAGCCTGGCAAGCTTGCACCTCCTAAAATTGAATTTGCCTAGTGAGGTGGCTCAGTTTCTCTTTTCCACAATGAAAAAAAAAAAGGAGGGTTGATAATTTAAAAGCCATTCCATGCAAGCTGAGAATCCAGGTCGTCTTATAACTCTTCTTAAGTGTTGCAACTTTTTCTGTGCTAAAAAGCCCATGAGTACAAGCAAACAAAGTAGAAGAGAGTTTTATATCTTAAGACAGAAAAGAATGGCCTTTTAATCCTCACTACTGCCCAGCAAAGGGGAGATGTAATATATTTAGACTTTGATATTGATGCCCAAGACTTAAAAAAATTTAATATTATATTTTTTCTTTTTAATTTCCTACCCATTGTCCCACCTCCACCCCATCCCCTCTTCCCTGTTTTCTGATATAGCCACTAAATAGTATTGAAGTGGTTATAAATAAACTGATTTGGCACAGTCATTCTACCGCTGACTGGCGAAAGAAACGTTGAGCCTGACACTTTAGGAAGTGTAAATGATCTCATGGCAGAAATAAAGATTAGACTTGGTTTCCAGCTGGGCAGAGTAAGGAGATTTTGTAAGGAAAATTGCTGATCTTTTTCACATGTTTGAGTACATAAAATGCTTTATGGTTAGAGCCATTTAGTTTTAAGAATTTTAACTTTGGGATTCCTTGTGCCTTGAAGTCTTTATTCTGTAAAAAGTAGAGTATGTAAGACAGGACAGTCTTCTGTGTTTGACCATCCCCAAAGTGCATAGGTATAAAAGTATCTCATAATTAGTAGTCTCCTTCCTACTTAAAAGGAAAGGAGGCTTTAAAAACAGAAATCTTGTAATTATGACAGTGTTTTTATAATAAGGAAGTGTGGTAATAAATAAAAACTTATTTGAATAAAAGTAAAGGATTTAAAAGCCACCGAGTTTCATTGGAGGAAATTAATCTTCTTTAAATTAGTCACCAAGTACTATACCCTAGGATAGTCCTAAACTGTCAAAACATAAAAGTTCACAAAACCTTGTTAGACATTAGTTTCTCATTTTAGACCACAACTTGCCCTTCCCCCACTTTTAAAAATTGAGATAGAGGGCCGGGCACGGTGGCTCACGCCTGTAATCCTAGCACTCTGGGAGGCCGAGGAGGGCAGATTGTTTGAGCTCAGTAGTTCAAGACCAGCCTGAGCAAGAGTGAGACCCCGTCTCTACTAAAAATAGAAAGAAATTATATGGACAGCTAAAAATATAGATATAGAAAAATTAGCCGGGCATGGTGGCACATGCCTGTAGTCCCAGCTACTTGGGAGGCTGAGGCAGAAGGATCGCTTGAGCCCAGGAGTTTGAGGTTGCTGTGAGCTAGGCTGACGCCACGGCACTCACTCTAGCCTGGGCAACAGAGTGAGACTCTGTCTCAAAAAAAAAAAATTGAGATAGAATTAATCATTTTAGTTATTTTAACGTATACATTTTAGCCAGGCGCAGTGGCTCACACCTGTAGTCCTAGCACTTTGGGAGGAGGATTGTTTGAGCCCAGGAGTTCGAGACCAGCCTGGGCAGCATAGAGAGACCGTGTCTCTACAAAAAATAAATTAGCTGGGTGTGGTGGCACATGCCTGTGGTCCCAGCTACTTGGGAGGATCGAGGAGCCCAGGAGTTTGAGAGCTGCAGAAAGCTACGATCTCATCAGAGTGAGACTATCCCTCCACAGACCCATCTCTGTAAAAAAAAAAAAGTGTTTATAAAGTATACAATTAAATGATTTTTAGTATAATCACAATGTTATGCAACTGTCACTACTATCTAATTCCCAAACATTTATCACACCAGAAAGAAACCCCCATCAGTTTAACTATTACTCTCCCATTCCTCCTTGCCCCCAACAACCGCTAACCTACAGTCTCTATGGACTTGCCTATTCTGGACATTTCATATAAATGGAATCATACAATATGTGGCATTTTGTGTCTGACTTCTTTCACTTAGCATAATGTTATCAAGTTTCGTCCATATTGTAGCATGTATTGGTACTTCATTCCTTTTATGACTGAATAATATTCTGTTGTATAAATAGACCATATTTTGTTTATCCATTCATCAGTTGATGGACATTTGAATTATTTCCATTTTTTGACATTATGAATAAAGCTTCTATGAACATTTGTGTATAAGTTCTTGTTTTAACATGTTTTCAATTCTCCTGGGGGTATATACCTAAGAGTAGAATTGTTGGGTCATTTAATTCTATGTTTAACTTTTTGAGGAAGCTTCTCCCCACTTTTGATAATAGGTAAAGTGCCTGGTTTATGGTATTCAATCAACAAACGCTGGCTTTTATTATCATTGTTATTAATACTTATTAAATTGTTAAGAGTTTTTCTGATGGGTCTCTTTTCTTTTTTCTCTGAGATCCTCTAGATAAATGCAAAAATGTACTTTCATTCTATTGGTATTTGGGGGTTTTTTTTGAAATTTATTTTAATTGTTGGTGTATACATTCAGGTTCTCCTAGGTGTTATGATACAGAAACTGAGGAAGGGGCAATATCATGAAATGAAAAGCTAGGGGCAACAAGCAAGGTAACCAATGGAGAGTAACGGATTCTTACCAGGGATGCTTAAAAGGACATGAGGATTTCCTCCCCCTTTTAACTTGCTTCTATCTGTTTGGGTCTTGACTAAAGAGAAACTTAATAGACTGGCGCCATCCCAAATCCCATTTGGAGGGGTCTCGTCTAAATGGAGGAGGAAGGAGAATTTCTGTAACTACTGGGATAGTTAGAGACTATCTTAAAGGTCGTTTCTAAAATACGTTACCTTGCAAAAGAATGAGTTATATTGTCTCTGTGGCATTGTAGGAGTAGGCAGTAAGTGAGATCTTACTGTCAGTAAGTGAGATGTGGAAAAGGCTTCTTTTTCTGTTAATTCAGCAGGGCAAATTACACTCTGCTCTTTGTCTTCTTTTGCTTTTTAAATTATTGCACGTGTGCCATTTAACCCAAGAGAAGAGTAGTAATAATTGAGTTGGATAACCTTGTGAATCCGTGTGGCAAATCTCTTAATTATAATCTGAGGAATCTATTAAATTTACTTAGTCATTCTCACAAATATTCTTTCCAGAGTCACCTCCACTTGCTTCATACAAATGAGCCATGATTCAGAGCCTCAGGAAAACGAAAAGAGAATAACTTCTCTCAGCCCCAATCTCCTTGTTCTTTTCAAACACATGTGCTAATAGTTATGTGAGTTTATACTCCTTATTGTGCTGATTAATTCCTATGGCCTGTGAAAGGGATTGACAGCTCTCCAATAAGCTGTACAATGCTGTCAAATGCAATATTACTGGTGGCATCCAAAGGTGGGAAAATACAATTGTTGATCACCTGTGCAGCACAGCACAATGTGACCATTCTTCATACATTAAAATATATTAAAATGTGGTGAGACTTAATTGAAAATTCAAAATTTCTTTAAGCAAACTAACAAACTTTTGGAGGAAAAAATTTTTTTCCACAAAGGATACCAAAGTACCATGTAAAATATAGCTTATACTCCTTCAAAATGAAGGTTATCCAACTCAAAATGAAAGGATATAACTTTGGATTTTGGTAAGAGTCAGTGAGTCTTCTTTTGGAGGGAAGATTCTGTTCTTGTCCCAAGAGAGCTGGTAGCATGTTTCAGATAGCTTCAGGATTCACAGTTAAATTAGTGTTTCTGGAAGTAGCTAACTAGAGATCTGAAAATATCTAGGCTAAGTAAAAACAGACTAAGTTGTCCACTTGAAGTTTACTATCTAGCCGTTAAACTTACTCCTTCCAGAAAATTTACCAGCTAATGGGTAAGGGACAATGCCAGTCTTAAATATATATAACTGCCTAGTTCTAGGTGAAATAAGAATGGTTCTGGTGTCCAAGCTCATATTATTTACTTATTTTGGCTATTTTCGTTGTGTTTTCTCAGATCAGTGACAGAAATACTTCATTGCCCATTGGAACTCTTTTTTCCGAACTATAACTAGGCAAGCCTAGGGGCCTTTGGTAACAACCCTAAAGCTCTTTAAGGCATAATTCTGGAGATTCAAAGTCTCTATCTGAGAGACCTAAGGCTGTTCTGCTGACTTGTTCCTTTTTGATTGGACTAGGTCTCCACACCCTGGCATCCTCCTACTATGCTACTGGGTCATTCTCAAGAGGTCACATCTGTATGCTGGTGTCCATCTGACTTCACAAAGGTTTGTAAATAAATCTCTATAGTTGGCTTAAAAGGTAGGTCACAGTTTTGTAGGTTTGCCCAAGGTTAGTCTGAGAGTGATGTAGATGTTTATGTTTAAATAGAGATTTAAAAGATCTAGAGGCCATCAAGGATCGGTATCAGCATTACTCATACTTATTCTGCTTTTCTCTACCAGTAGAGAAATGGTATCATGCACTAAGGAATAAGGATGGATTTCTGGTTCCCTAGAGTCATTTCTTTCCTAAATAAACAAACTCAGGTGAAAACTAGTCTTTTTCATTTTCTAGTATTACCAATGTCGTATATTAAAGGTAACATCTTGAATGCTCTTCACAGTCCAATTTGGGTTTTCACATATGGCTGACAAAGTGGTTACTGTAAAGTCTTAACATGTTATGTTATCCGTGGCTAAACCATGTAAGAAGTAGGTGTGAAATGTTTTAGACACTCTGGAAAGAAGAAAGTATGCCCACCTTTTAATTTTTTTATAGTGAATATATTATGTGATACTTAAAGAAACAAAAAACCCTAAAATATAGCAAGGCCAGAAACATGAACTATGTATATATGAATTTCATATAATAATGGCCCAAATTTTACTCATTCTCCCAACTCCCATTGCCTCTGGTCTGTGGGTTATTCTGGGTTCTACAGGAAATCTCACTTCTATGGAGGTCTCCCCTTTCATGTATGACGTTTTGAGGTTTTGTTGCCTATTTTTCCCATCTGTTTTTTATCTTCCAGAAACTTCTCATGGTCTGGTCTATTCATGGCATCCCTACTAGCTTCCAGTACTGCTGTGGATTTCTCTTTATTTTTATATCCCTATTACCATTTCTGTGGTCAGCTTCATGGCAGACCTTTTTATTTAAAAAAAAAAAAAAAGATTACTTTAATTACCCATAATTACATGCCAATTACTTTTTTTCTCTGTGAGATTCCATGTAATTTCCACTGAAATATCAGCTTTTAACATGGAGTATTGTTTCTTTGTGGAACTTACTAAGAGAAATGATTTTTAATATTCAATTAATTATTTTATCTTTTTTCAACCATCAAATATTATCCTTATCTCTATGCATTTCAACCATCATACATTAATTATCCTTATTTCCTGTAAGAAAAGACTCAAAGAAAATGGCAGGCCTATTTAACTATATTAATCTGGTGACCACCTTTTTAGAAGTCTCTTAAAAATAACTTTGTCCCAGGCCAGGTATGATGGCTCATTCCTCTAATCCCAGTACTTTGGGAGGCTGAGGTGGGAGGATCCCTTGAGGCCAGGAGTTTGACACCAAGCCTGGGCAAAATAGGGAGACCACATCTCTATTTAAAAAAAAAAAAAAAGGCCAGGCATATTGGTGGGTACCTGTAGTCCCAGCTACTTGGAAGGTTGAGGTGGGAGGATCACTTGAACCCAGTAATTTAAGGCTGTTGTGAGCTATGATGATGCCACTGCACTCTAGCATAGATGATAGAGTGAGACCCTGTCTCAAAGAAAAAGTAATAATAATAATTTTATCCCAAGCCTAGAATTAGGGAGGTAGAATATGGTTTTTGTTGTTGTTCTTTAAAAAGTCTGACTTTTGGAATAGGAGAAAGCTAGGTTTAAATTCTAGCTCTGCCATTTAATTGTGGTGACTTTGGGCAAATAACTTACCCCATTTTTCAGATGGGAGTATTTTGAGTACAATCCTTTTTATATTGTGAGAATTAAATAAGATAATGTAAATTACCAGATACATAGTAGGTGCTCTGTAAATAATAACTATTAGTAGACTGTAGCGTGACCATGGGATTCCAAGCATTTCATATTCAGCAGTTAAATATGTGTATCTTCTTTTGGCCTCCCAGTAAGGAGAGGAAAAAGCTGCCAGTCTCTTGGGGGCCAAGACTTAAGAGAACGTGTATTCTTTTTTTCTCTCTCTTTAGTGACTGAAATAGAGAAATTACATAAACAAATGCTGGGGAACAGTTCTGGTACCAGTGGCCATTTGCCACAAGCTCTTCAAGCAGGACTTTCTCTGCCATAAAAGGCTCGAGACCAAGATCAGGAATGGTCAGATATTTTTAAAGGGGCAAAGGTTATTTTTAACTCCTTTTAGCCTAGTGAATTTGTTGTTTTCCCAGATTGCTCCTTTACCTATCTGAAAAAGAATCTCAAAAGGAATGGTTCCATTCTACTTGTCACGGCCCACTAAAGTCATGGGCTAAGACTGATCTTGCAGAGGATTTTAGCAGTGCAGCAGAACATGTGGTATTTGGAAGATAGTTGTAGAAATTGAATGCTGGTGATATATACTGATCATTTAACAGAATGAAAGTAAAAAGGATATCTTAATTACAGGTTTTGTATTGATATAGATGGTGATAAAGAGAATGGCTTCCCTAACTTCTTGAAAGAACAAAATGAAATGAGCTTAGTTTTATAGTAGAACTTTAGGTAAGAAATACTGGTTTCAAATGACATATCAGCAAAATGTACGCAAGGAAGAAACTAGAGAGTCACCTTCATTGGAAATCTGGAATGATTACTGAAAGCAAGGAATGAAAATATATGATCTTTCAGACATCATGTTCTGTATCCTGTTATATCAGAAAAAATAATTCTCTAGTCATGAGCACCTAAGACACATCTATTTTTTGCTTTGTTGTAATTCTTTGATTGAAATTTCTTAACTCCCTTCCTGGCTCTCCTCAGATTGCTACCTGTTCTGATGACAATACACTAAAAATATGGCGCTTGAATAGAGGCATAGAGGAAAAACCAGGAGATAAACTTTCCACAGTGGGTTGGGCCTCTCAAAAGAAAAAAGAAGCGAGAGCTGGCCTAGGTAAGGATATCATGCACTTTCTAAGTTTTTTATGGTTTGACTGGTTTAGTCCTACAGTATAGAGTGGTAAGCTAGATTTGATATTGTTTTGGTATGTGCTTGAAGAAAAGTACCATCTTCTTGGCATTCATTGTTTTTGATAAGTATTTCCTGAGCACTACTCTTTTTATCTACACAAGGCACTGGAACATAGTACTGGATACAGTTAACAAATATTACCTGAACAACCAGTCTGTGGTAGGCACTGCTCTTAGTTGCTGGAGATTCAGCAATGAACAAAAGAATCAAAAATCCCAAAGATGTAAATAGAGCTTACATATTAGTATGAGAAGCAATAAACAAGATAAAGAAGTAAAATATGTACTGTGTCAAATAAAAATAAGTGGTTAGGAACAAAGGAAAACAGGAAAGAGGGAATGGCAAAGTGTACTATTGAAATTTTATATTAGATGGCCAGGGAGGCCCCACTAAAAAGATGACATTTGAGTAAAGAACATGAAGTAGTAAGCCATGTGGATATTCTGGAGAAGAATCTTAGAAGCAGACAAAATAGCAAATGCAGAAGCCCTAAAGTAGGGGCAGGCCTGGCATATTTTCCGTTCCTCAAGGAGGCTAACATGGCTGTAGCTCCTGTGGCCAGAGCAGGCAAAGGAGAGGGAGGAGAATAGCAGTAGAAAATAAGTTCTTTTGGGACTTTGCCTTTTGATCTGGAGGGTTTTGAGCAGAAGAATATCATGATCTGACTTAACTTGATCATTCTTGCTCCTGTGCTGAGAATAAACTGTAAGTGGATCAGGGTAAAAGCAGGACGCCAATTTTAAAAGCCATTGAAATAATCCAGGAAGTGATGATGGTGACTTGGCCCAGAGTAGTAGCAGAAGATATGGTAAGAAGTCATCAAGTTCTAGATTTATTTACAAGAAAGAGCCAACAGAATATGCTGAGGGATCAGATGTGGGGATAAAATGGAGTTATCATGATTTGAAAGTTTTTGCTGGAGAATCTAGAAGGATGGCATTTCATTAACTTAGGAATCCCTGCAGGAGAAGCAGGTTTGGGAGGGAACAGCTGGAGTTCCATTTGGATATATTGTTTGACATCCAGATGGAGATGTCAGGGAGGCATTTAGATGTTTAATTCTGCAATTCAGGGCTAGGGTTGTAAATTTGATTCAAAATCACATAGGTGAAGGTAACGATAGATAGAAAAGATACTAGGTCTGGGGTCTGAAGCTTGGGGCACCCCAGTGTTTAGAGGTTGGGGAGGTGACAAATACCATTAAGCAGGCACAACTAGAGAAGTAAGAGGAAAAAGTAGGAAATCGTTATGTCCTGGAAGCCAAGTAAATAAAGGAGGAGAGAGGTATGAATTTGATCTGATGTTTCTGGCATATCAAATATAATAAGGTGAGGCCTAAAAACTGACCTTTGGATTAAGCAAGTGAGCATTCAGTATAGTTGTGTGTTTGCTTTGCAAGTTACAGATACACTGTAGGTAGAGAGTTGAGTTTAACCAGGGTTGTGGTTTAGCAAAGCAAGTGAAGAAGTGAGCAATGAAGTTGAGGGTGCTTGCAAGAGGATAATTATGATTGGCTGTAGGATTTAACTTAGGTAAAGAGGGAAGTGAGGACACAGTGGAGCTGAGAGATAGTGCAAAAGTGGTACTATCAATGGATTGAGGGCCCCCTGGGGATAAAAGATTGTTGGACTTGGAGTATAAAACAGTGCTGAGAACATAGGTGGTGAACAGAATGGGATAATTGAAATTAAGATAATGGAAGACTTCCAGGTATTGGCAATAATAAGGTAAAGGAATAAGTGGCTTAGATGAATGAAAGGACAAGATTATTGTAGTAGAAGGTCAAGAAACTGAGAAACCAAAGTATTGGAAAGATCACATACGTGGATCTTCACAAGTTGACAGGGATCGTGTTAAAGAGAGTAAACCAAGAGCAAAAATCTTCAAGCATGTTATAATAGATATACAGTCATAAGTTTGAAGTTTAAGCTTAAAGATTCATTTTACTTTAGCCATCAAAGACTAAGGTAAGTGGGGGTTGACAGTGAGACAGGGAGGATATATGCTCATTTTTCTAATGACTTATTTAGTTGCTTATAAGACGCAGAGCTAGACTTCAGAGGGGTCTTTTGTTCTAAGTCTATTTTCTGTAAAGTCTTTGATGATGCTGCCTTATTTGTTTTTTATTTTTTGCTTTTTTTCAAAATTTTCAATTTTTATTTTATTAGTGTTACAGTTTAATAAGTCAACTAGTTCTACAGGGGTGAATAAGATAAACAGCAGTCCCCAGACACTCTGCCCTACAGTTAGTTTCCCCTTCCCAGAGGCAACCACTTTCAAATCTTTCAGTTGATTCTTTGATATGTATGTCTGCGCCTTTAGATAATATTGCACATTTCTATTTCTTTACTTTTTGCAGTTTTCAGCTTTATCTATTGACTTCTTTCCTTTGTGACATGAGGATTTAGCTGTCTTTCCTGTTTCTCACCATTAGCAAACGTGTGCACTCCCTATCTTCCTCATACGGGGTCATGATTTTGGTTAGATCAAGATACAATTCAGTGGTTTTTAGTATACAGTTGTCCCTCAATATCCATGGGTCCAGGACCCCCCTGCAGATGCCAAAATCCACAGATGCTCAAGTCCCTTATATAAAATGGCATAGTATTTGCATATAACCTGTACACATCCTTCTGTATACTTTAAATCATCTCTAGCTTACTTATAATACCTAATACAATGTAAATGCTATGTAAATAGTTGTTATGCTGTATTGTTTAGGGAATAATGACAGAAAAAAAAGTCTGTACATGTTCAGTACAGGCACAGCCATATTTTTGGTTTTGGGTTTTTTTGAGACAGGGTCTCACTGACTCCCCAAGCTAGAGTGCAGTGGTTTCATCATAGCTCACTGCAGCCTCAAACTTGTGGGCTCAAGGAATGTTCCTGCCTCAGCCTCCCGAGTAGCAGGGACTACAGGCACATGCCACCACACCTGGCTAATTTTTCTATTTTTGGTAGAGATGGGATCTCGCTCTCTTGCTCAGGCTGGTCTCAAACTCCTCTTCTGACCTCAAGCAATCCTTCTGCCTCAGCCTCCCAAAGTGCTAGGATTACAAGTATGAGCCACCATGCCTGGCCCTTTTTTTTTATTTTTTATTTGCGATTGATTGAATCCATGGATGTGGAACCCAGGATATGGAACTCAGGATACAGAGGGTCGACTATATTTAGAGTTGTGCAGTCATTAACAGTCTAATTCTGGAGCATTTTCAACACCAAAATGAGGGTTCCAATTTCTCCATATACTTGCCAAGACTTGTTATTATCTTTTTCATTATACCCATCCTATTGGGTGTGAATTGGTATCCCATTGTGGTTTGATTTGTATTTTCCTGATGGCCAGTGATGTTGAGCATATTTTCATGTGCTTATTGACTGTTTACATATTTTCTTTGGTAAAACGTCTATGCAAATCTTTTGCCCATATTTTAATTGGGTTGTCTCATATTATTGAGTTGTAAGCATTCTTTATATATTCTGAACATAAGTGCTTTGTCATATCATATAATGATTTGCAAATATTTTCTCTTATTCTGTGGGTTGTCTTTTTACTTTCATGATGGTGTCCCTTGACACACAAAAGTATAATTTTGAGGAAGTCTACTTTATCTGTTTTTTCTTTTGTCATTTGTGCTTTTTATGTTTTATCAAGGAAACCATTGCCTATCCCAAGGTCACAAAGATTTACTCCCATGTTTTCTTCTAGAGGTTTTTTAGTTTTAGGTCTGTTATCCATTTTCAGTTTATTTTTGTGTATGGTGTGAGATAGATATTCAAATTAATTTCTCACATGTGGATAAAGAGACTATTCTTTATCCCATTGAATTGTCTTAGCACCTTTGCCAAAAATAAATTGACCATAAATGTGAGGGTTTATTTCTGGACTTTCAATTCTATTCCATTGATCTATATGTCTGCCCTTAACGCTAGTTCTGCATTGCCTTGATTTTTTTTTTTTTTTCCATTGCCTTGATTATTATAGCTTTGTAGTAGGTTTTGAAATCTGGAAGTCTGAGAACTTCAATTTTCTTTTTCTTTTTCAAGATTGTTTTGACTATTCTGGGTCTCTTTTATACAAATTTTAGGATCAGCTTGTCAATTTCTGCAAAACAGCTAGGTCGGATTATCTCATTTAATTCCCAAAATAACTGAAAACTGAAGGTCAAGGAGGTTAGACTTGTCTGAGATCACACAGCTATGGAGTTGTAGTAGAACCAGAGTTCGAACCCTTGCAGTCTGATTCTAGAGCACATGCTCGGAAGTATACTGCCTCCATTAGAACCTAACAGAGCAAAGCAAAGTTCAAGTTGAGACCAGATTGGGAGTTATGCCTAGATTTCTCCATTTCTGGGTAATGCTAGGGTTACTCTGAAGAGCACGACAGAGCAATAACCTGATGTGAGTGCGAAAGGTTGACACACTGGCCATTCGATCCTCTAAGCCAGCTTCCAGCAACAGATTGGCTGCTGCTAACCACATTGCCACTTTGAAAATTATCTTCTTTTGCTTTCTCAAACTTCTAATTGCCACTGCAACCTTTCATTGCTGTCCTGGACTGCATACCTTCTCTCTGGCCCTTTTAATGCATTAACTGGACGTGTTTAAGTGCCAAGGCACAGCCTCTTTTCCCTCTGCCCTACTTTTCCTAGCCAGTACCTGCTCTGTTACTTACTATTCTTTCACTGTGTTTCAGCCAGAGATCCCATAGCACTGTTGAGGCCAGTGGTTCTCAATCGTGGCTGCGCATCAGAACCACTTGTGGAGCTTTTTAACTTTGTGTGTGATTCAGTAGGTCTGGGGTGGAAGCCAAGCACCTGTATTTTTATAAAGCCCCAGGTAAGTCTTTTATGCAGCCAGGATTGAGAGCCTCTGCTTTAGGCATGACTGAGTGACAATGATGATTATCTTTATCTTAAAGAGAAGGAAACCTTACCTGTTCTATTTTAGGTGCTTGCTGCAGTCTCACAAGTCAGCAGGATAATTATAGAGTCCATTTTCTGATTCCTAGAACCTCACCCTTATCCTTCTCAGCAGTAATGAAATTTAACAAGCAGTGTTTAATAATTCCTTGCTAGGCACTACAGGGGCACTGGGTGCAAAGATGAGTAAATCATCATCATCACCTGCTCTCACAGTATAGTCTAGGAGACAGATGCAGAAAGTATAATGCATTGTAAACATTTGTCCTAGCGGTATAAACAAAGGGCTCTGAGAACCCACTTCCTCCGGGAGAGGGAAGCTCTGTGGGAGAAGAGGAAAGAAGTTTGTGAATGCTTTACAATGAAGTTAACACTGTCATCAGAGCCTTGAAACTCGAGAAGAATTTTTGCCTGGCAAAGAAGGGGCTGACTTGGCAAGAAAACCACATGAACAAAGACAGAGATGTGACAGTGCACAGCTTGTTCAGGAAGCAATGAGTGCTCTCCTGTAACAGGATTCTAAAGTAGCATAGCACCTGATAAGACTAAAAAGGTAGGGTGAGGCCAGATGGCAAACGTTTGTGTAGAAAGAAGCTACAAGTTGACTGATTATTAGTAAACTCTCTTTAATTCTTCAAAGGAACTGACTTTCAGGAAGTCTTTAGGGCAATAACCCAGTCTATGCTACCCTATCTTCAGATTTCATCCATCATAGGATCAAGAAGGGTTGATCCACTTAAACAGATGAAGTACTACATGGCATGCCGTATTTAAATTTATAGGCCAATATAATGGCATACTGTGCAGCTGTTAAAGAGAACACAGAGCATCTATGTGTAACTTATATGAAAAGATACAGAGAAAAAAATACAAGTGCAAGTTGCAGAACATGTACATATACATAATATAATCCATTAGTGTTTTAGGTTTTTTTTTAAGGTATGCTATACCTATACCTTTGTATGTGCTAATAGGTACATAGAAGTTTGTGGAATGCACAGGAACATAAGAGTGAAATCAGAAGATTGAAAAGAAGAGTTTTTACTTTTCACCTTCTTCCTCTCTGTACTGTTTGAACTTTTTTACCATGAACTTTCACTACTTTTATAACCTAATTACTGTTTAAAAGAAAAATTTAAATTTGACCCAAAGTTTTGCTAACCTTCAAAGTTAACAAAATCTTCTTTTTGACCCCAATGGTCTGCCCCCTCCTCCAGCATAACATCCTGAAGGAAGAGGAAATGCCCCAACTTTCCAACACATCAGACAGATTTCCTGCAGAACTTTCATAAATACTTTCAGTGTGTGCCATGCAAGTATCAGAAACCTAGATGCCCAATCCGTCCCAGGCCCAGCTCTTCCTTCTCCACTAATCCTGCCTTAGAATCAGCATAGTGTAAGACCTGTGCTATTTTAGGACTTTCTGCCCTAAATGTACACTTCAACCCACTTAAATGGAGAAAATGACTATGGCAGCTGTGCGGTGACTGTTGACCTGTACTGAGGAGTGCAGCAAATGAAAACTTCCTTTCCTCCTGAAATAATAACTGTTATCTAGCTCTAGAGCATGAGTGTGAGAACTTAAACCAGAGGCTCCACGGATAGGTCTCTGTTACTGAGTCCTTTCCATAGCACATTATGGCAAAAGGGGGTTTTCAATAATGATCTTTACTGAAGGAGCAGTATCACTTTGGTTGGTTCTAAACATGGTTGATGAGAAAAGTTTAGGCAGAAGTCAATTTGTAGGACTTCTCTGTCTCAAGGCAAGACTGCTTTAGTAGTGAAAAGCACAGTAAAAAAGACAGAATAATTAACTACAGTTAGTACTTGCAAATCTTTATTCCTGCTAAAAGAGAGATTGCGTTTTTATATCAGCCCATCCTAAATTTAGTTGCATATAAATGCAATTCAATAATTATACTAAAGTAAATATCAGAGTTACAATTCAAAGACTTTGTGACTGAGAAATAAATAAGTGCCCTTTCTTATTATTTGAAGACAGGAACACTGTCTCAGAAATCTAGAAAGCTCAGAAGGAAAATGAGAAGATATAGTATTGTCAGTGGTGGGGCCTGAGATGGAAAAACCATGAAGTTTATAAGAATTTGCCTGAAGTACTTGCTATTGTATAAACAAAGGGACAAGTACACATAGAGAAGAGTCTTGTCTACTAAGTTTGATTTGCTTTACAGAGAGCAAGCATTGATATTCTGAATGTTCTTTGGCATTCTTTGTCTTGTGGAAAGTAGTAGTCATTTGTAAAATAAGGTGGGGGGGTCATGTGATGTCTGATAAACTTGAGAAGTAAAATTGTGGAATTATTTCTTATGGAGATAAAAAACTGTCTCCATTTAACAGATAAAGACTCTCAGTCCGAGGAAATGAAGGGTTGTGCCCTGTTCACATAGTAAGTTTTAGACCTGTGTGTTCCTGTCTGAGACCCCTTATGCTAATGGCAGCTTCACTTATAAAACTGAAATATCAACAACCTAACTGTCTTATTGTAATGAGGGTTTGTTATATAAATATGTTGTGGAATACTATACTTCTGTTATATACTAATAATACTTTGTAGCTGTTAAAATGATAATATAAATCTGAATTAATGTGGGAAATGTTCATGATATATTAAGCACATTATTCCTAATTAAAAATGGACAAAGGACTTGAATAGACATTTCTCACAAGAAGACATACAGATGGCCAACAGGTACATGAAAACTGCTCAACATCACTAATCAAGGAAATGCAAATGAAAACCACAATGAGATATCACCTCACACCTGTTAGAATAGCTTTTATCAAAAAGACAAAAGGTAATATGTTTTGGAGAGGATATGGAGAAAAGGGAACCCCTCTGTATACTATTGGTGGGAATGTAAGTTAGTACAGCTGTTATGGAAAACAGTGTGGAGGTTTCTGAAAAAATTAAAAATAGAACTACCATGTGACCCAGTAATTCCACTTTGGGGTGTATCTCCAAAGAAATGGTAGTAGTATGTGGAAGAGATATCTCCACTCCCATGTTCACTGCAGCATTATTCACAACAGACAAGGTATGGAATCAACCTAAGTATCTGTCAATGGATGAACAAAGAGAATGTGATACACAGTGGAATACTATTTGGCTTTAAAAAGGAAATGCTATCATTTGCAACAACATGAACCTGGAGGACATTATGCTAAGAGAAATAAGCCAAACACAGAAAGACAAATCCTGCATAATCTCACTTATATGTGGAATCTAAAAAGTTGAACTCATAAAAGCAGAGAGCGGAATTGCAGGGGGGTGGGGGTGGGGAGATGTTGGTCGAAGGGTAAAAGTTTCTAACAGAAAGGAGGAATTCATTATGGGGTCTGTTGTACAGTATAGCAACTACAGTTAGTAATGTACTGTATACTTGAAAATTACTAAGAGTAGATTTTTAAATGTTCTCACCACAAAAAAATAAGTGAGGTATTTTGTCTTAGGTGTGTCCTTAAAAAGAAAAAAAAAGTGAGGTGATGGATATATTAATTAGTTTGATTTAATCATTCCACCATGTATGCATATATCAAAACATTACATTGTGCCCCATAAATATATACAATAAAAATAAATTTTTTGAGATTAAAAACAGGTTACTAAATAGTGTATATGTTGTCTCATTTTTGTGTAGAAAAAATTTGAAGTGTATGATATATAGCACATGCACAAATATAGAAAAATGCTAAAAGTGCTCTACCTGGGTGTCTTTAAATCTTTATATTTTTATGTATTTTCTAGATTTTTACAAGTACATGTTTTACAGTGGGCCAGTGGGAGGCTGGCAGTTAGGAAAGGGAAAGGAAAATGCTAAAAGGGTGTGGTAGGAATCAAATGATTTATATAATGTACTTACTGACAAATTGACCCTTGAATTATTAAGTTAGCTGTGATTTTCCTTGATGAGAATTTAGGCACTTTGTATGGCTTTCACTTCTGATTTTCATGATCCTCTCTTCTTTTTCAGTAACAGTAACGAGTAGCCAGAGTACTCCTGCCAAAGCCCCCAGGGTAAAGAGCAGTCCATCCATTTCTTCCCCATCATCCGCAGCTTGTACTCCAAGCTGTGCTGGAGACCTCCCTCTTCCTTCAAATACTCCCACATTCTCTATTAAAACCCCTCCTGCCAAGGCCCGGTCTCCCATCAGCAGAAGAGGCTCTGTCTCCTCTGTCTCTCCCAAGCCACCCTTATCTTTCAAGATGTCAATTAAAAACTGGGTGACCCGAACACCTTCCTCATCACCACCCGTCACTCCACCTGCTTCTGAGACCAAGATCGCGTCTCCAAGAAAAGCCCTTATTCCTGTGAGCCAGAAGTCATCCCAAGCCGAGGCTTGCTCTGAGTCTAGAAATAGAGTAAAGAGGAGGCTAGACTCAAGCTGTCTGGAGAGTGTGAAACAAAAGTGTGTGAAGAGTTGCAACTGTGTGACTGAGCTTGATGGCCAAGTTGAAAATCTTCATTTGGATCTGTGCTGCCTTGCTGGTAACCAGGAAGAGCTTAGTAAGGACTCTCTAGGTCCTACCAAATCAAGTAAGATTGAAGGAGCTAGTACAAGTATCTCAGAGCCTCCTTCTCCTATCAGTCCCTATACTTCAGAAAGCTGTGGAACTCTACCTCTTCCTCTGAGACCTTGTGGAGAAGGGTCCGAAGTGGTAGGTAAAGAGAATAGCTCCCCAGAAAATAAAAACTGGTTGTTGGCCATGGCAGCCAAACGGAAGGCTGAAAATTCGTCTCCGCGAAGTCCATCCTCCCAGACACCCAATTCCAGGAGACAGAGTGGAAAGTCGTCACCAGGCCCGGTAAGTTGGTAGCAGTGGGAGAATACATTTCCTAACTTGAAGGGGGCTGGGGGGAAGATACTTTATCTAACTTGAAGGGGGCCAGACAGATCTCATCTCAAGACAGAATGGTTTATAAAAAAAAAAAAAAGTAAATCTATTTATTCCTAGGGTTGCCAAATTTAGCATATAAAAAATACAGGACAAATTTTGCACAGGACATATTTTTACTAAATGTTTTTCATACTAAAAAATTATTTGTTTATCTGAAATTCAAATGTAACTGGGCTTGCTATATTTTATCTGGCAACCCTATTTACTCCCATTAAAATCCCTCCTGCCAAGGTCCATACTCCTCAGCCCTGTTGCCTGATTTGCCGATGTCTTCTTCATGCTCTAGGATATAAATTCAAAAATATCTCCCCTCTCCTGTTAGACAGTATGCCATCCTCTTTTTATAGATAAAGCTGTTGTTCATGGGAAAGTTGCCAATATCCAGAAGTAGATTTCCAGTTTGTAATTACATTTTATGATTATTTAAAATACAGTGAAACTTAGAGACTTACTAAACAATTTAAATGCAGAATCCTTCTAGATTTTTATGACTTCTGCCCAGTCTTTTATAGTTATCTAGCCCACACCAGTGTTTTTGGCACCTATATCTAATCTACTCTTTTAAACATTCAGTGTAGTTTCACTTATTTTTTTAGGACTCATATTTCATTGGTTGACATAATATTTAAATTAGATAATGTCAATAACAGATATTGCTGGCAGAAATAGGTTTGTGAACCTTGAAAAGCATATGACTCATTACCATGGTGGAGGCAGAAGTAGCTATAAGCACTGGGTGAGCTATGGGCACCAGTCAGAGGGAATAGGAAGCTTCTGTTTACAGGTTAAGGGAGGGGGGCTAAAGAAGTTTCCACTGTACTTCACTGTAGCCCTTGTTCTGCGTTATGGAGATGGTGGTAGGATGAATGAAATCCAATCGAGAATCATGATGAGCAACGTCTGCCCTTTTAACCAGGGAGAGGCTGGGTAACCTTAGGCCAGTTCTAGTTTAATAAGTGTTCGTTTCCCCAACTCTTGCTCTCATGAAGGCCTATCCCATAATTTTAGAAAAAATGACCATTAATAGAAATATTTTAAAGACTATTTAGTACACAAACTCCAACCTAGACTTTGCTACAGAAAATTTAAAAAAAAAAAAAGGAAGAAAAAGCTATAAGGACTCTTTCCTTTCTTTTCTCAAAATTATGACTGCTCTTTGCCCCTAACCAAAATCCCTATTTTTTTCAGGGGGGCTGGTCTCAACTGTGTTAGCAGAAAAATAATTTCGATGAAAAATTATTTCCACTAATATGCAAATCTTAAAAGCTTTAAAAGTAGGAATAGTGTGCTGGTCTTAATAATTTCTTTGAAGCTAAAGTTTTTAAAAATTGTTTTTCTTTATCTGTATGACAATATAGACCTTCAGAAGAGTGTAGCAGCCACTATTTGTATACCTATCTTGTTTATAAACTGGGGAGGCTGACTTATTTATTTCAAAGAGGATGGTAATTGTTACCTCTTTTGTTCCTAGTAAGAGGCTTAACTGGTTAATATTTTCTATTCCCATGAAAACTCTGTCTTCCTTCCTTGCATACTATCTATTAAATTTTTACCATACAACAGCCAAAGAGACATTACTGCAAAAATATTTGGGACTGAAAGCTGGCTGACTAATCAAATTTCTAGGCAACCTAACTTATGGTACCCCTTAGTAATAACTTGCTGAGGTAACAGCCAAACTTTATCTTAGGAAATCTCTGAAATCTAAACTTTCTTCTTCTAGGTCACCATTACTCCCAGCTCCATGAGGAAAATCTGTACATACTTCCATAGAAAGTCCCAAGATGACTTCTGTAGTCCTGAACACTCGACGGAATTGTAGATTCTAATCTGAGTGGGAGTTAACTGAACTTTGGTCCACTCAAACAGGGTGAAAACTACAACAGAGCAACTCTGTAAGTCTGGTCTTGAAGAAAGCTGCCATCTTTTCATTTCTAAAGAAAATCCTTTCGACTCTAAAATGCACCTAGTCTGGTGCTGCTACCACAGTGTATATACAGCTTCCTGAGGATGAATGCTGTTTAAATTTCATAAAGTAAATTTGTCACTCTGTAGCATTTTGAATAAATAGCCTTCACTTTTTAAATTATGCATCTTCTCTACAATAATGACATCCCAGCTCATGGAGGCAAAAAATAAGACATAATCTCTTGTTATCCTGAAACTCTCTATGCTCAGTGGAAAGTATCTGCCAGCCAAAGCAGGAGGCCTATAAGGCTGACGGCTGAAGAAATCCACTGCTGAAGACTCCTGGTTCTGTTCTGCCTCAAACAAGTATAATTTCATTTGAAATACATAATCTTTTCACTACATTTTTGTGGGTTTTTTTTTAAATATGTGTAAAAATGTGATGTTCAGATAAGTACATTTATATCAGTTCAGTGTTAAAATACAGTGTGAGTTAAAGTCATCTTTATTTTAAATGCAGCGATAAATGTCAACTCTTTGGAGAAACTAGGAGAACAACAAAAGAAAGCTGTATTTGTCTTTTTCCCCTCACATATATCTCCCATATAAGCTTTAAGGTCCTCATATTTTCACCAAGCAATCCACTATGTTGCCAACCCAACATCACTTTCTATAGGAGGTTATGATTTTTGCCATTTACTAGAAGAAGATGTTTTATAAAATCAATAGTCTTACACTGAAACTGGGGTTTGAATTCAGGTGCAGTCCTCAGTTCTCTAGGTGCTGTAACATTTTTAAAAATAAGTCATCAGATTTTAAGAAAAGTGTAACGATTTCTTACTGATATTTTTATAAAAGAAGATAGCTCTGAACTGAAAGTCCAGAACATCTTGTCTTTCTCTTCATATACATGAAAAGCAATAGCCTTCTAGTATAGCCCTGAGCCAAAAAGTAATGGAATTTTCTCTAGATATTTAATACAAAAAGTGTACAGCCTGAGTCTAAATTAATAATGTGCAAAATATCTTAAACATCCCTCCCCTTAATTGACGTATCAGTGATCTTGAAATGAACCATTGTTTTATGTTCTTCACCTTTGTAACCTCATGGAAAGCAGCTTTATGTACTTTCTATGTCCTGTGTACTTAGAAGAGAGTCCCCGTGCAGCAATCACGAAACTTGATTTGTTCTATCATATCCCTGGGACTGTGAAAACTATTTCTATTTTTGTCACGATTTTAAAGTGTATTCTTAATGAAAACTCTTTAATTCCTTTGATCTTATAAGTTTAAGCTGTAACAACCAAAACTGCATAGGTCAAGTAAGCATAGGTTCTCTGTGGTTTTATCCAGGGAGAAAAATAAATAAAGGAAAGCCATACAATTGCTGTGGTCAAAACCAAGCACACCATAGCCTTAACTGAATATTTAAGAAATCTACTTATATTTGGTGTTTGCTGAGTGTTGGGCCGTGGGAAGGTGTTATGACCAATACCTGCAAATAATGCCATCTCTCTCGATTTAAAAGTCAGCATGGAAAAAAATCCATGAAAAGGATCAATAAAGTAGATGATCTTGTTTGTATCCTTGCACATCTGGCAGCACTACTGAGTGAAGTTGGGGTAAATGAGGCTGTCAGAAACTGCTGAGCATCTACTGGCTGTAACATGTCTCTCCGTACCTTAAATGGGTGCCAAAGGTCAAATGTAATAAGATAATTATCCCTGCCTGTGTCGGTGTCAGACTCTGAGCTGATCCTGAATAATAAAGCCTTTTACTTTATCTGATGTCCTTTTCTGAGCCTTTGCATTAACCTAGAAGCAGTCAACACAAAAGAACTGTAGTTAGTAGTACTCCCGAATCCCTTTTGTTTGTTCATTGAATAAAATTCATTTATTCCCAAGGTTATAATCTAGTTGAAGCCTAAGAAGGTTTTAATGAAATACATCTTGCTTGGTTAGACCTTGAATGTTTAAGGTGGCTTGGATTACTTGTTGAAGGAGGTTGGAGTGATGTAGTTCTTTTTCTAAACAAGTATTTCCAGCCCAAACTTTTCCATTTGAATACATTCCAAGCATTATTGCTACAATGCTATATTAGAGTTTCCTTTTGGCTGTTTCAACATAGGACCTTAATTTACTTTTGTGAAGGTTGACTAATTAGTCCCTTAAAATGTCTCTTTTAATCTGGGCCATGCTTTTAACTGATGAATCAAGACCATGTGTAGGTAGCTACCCCTGCGTTGAAGGGTTGGGGTGGGGTCAGTCTTAATAGCTGAAAACTACACTAAGACTTTTGGGACACCCAGTAGAGGAGGCATTTTTAAAACTTTGTGCAAAATGGATGACTGGAGACAATTTTTTTAAGTGTGTGTGTGTTGCTTTAGCCTCCAGCTTAAAATTAGCCTATGGCCACGTTCTTACATAAGTCACGTGTGGGTTCAACAGATGCTTTTTGAGAGCCTGTCATTGCCGACACACTGCTGCTCTTGTGTCTGTTTTTCCTAGTCCCAAGAGGTTCAGACTTCCTTTCACACTGCTCTCAAAGCAAAGGCCAAGTAGTCTCACAGAGAGAATCAGTTCCACAATTAGGTAGTGTGGGCAACATTTACAAACATGTGTCACAAAAGAAACCGAGTGAGAATGTTGTACTAGAAAAACTGAGTTAATTTCCTCCTTACGGCAATTCAGCACAGGTGGTTTCTGCTTCCTAACTCGCTAAAGGGCTGAATGCAAGCCCAGCTGAACTCTCGTCAGTAGACCTCACTGCTTCTCGCACAGCGCTTCACAGGGAATCCTTTGCCCTCGGTTTGCATCATGCCACATTACAGATCAACCAGTTACTCATTAAATTCTTGGCGATTATGGAAAAACCTGTATTATACATCAGCTCTTCAGTTATTGGCTGAAGTTATAGGCAGGCTGAACACACACGTTGGACTTGAGGTAAGTTTAATGCTTTACTAGATCTGATGCCAGGAATACAAGGCTAATTCGTTGTAAGGTAACCATTTTGTTGTCTAAAGTGGTAGAAAAACCTGTTTTATTTCTGAGCTACATTTGAGTGCATGCTAAAAAGTGTAGGAGTTAAGGAATGATGTAAGGGAAATTCAGCCTTTAAAAAAAAATCACCTGAGCATATTATAAGCAGCTTGTTTGGATACGTATGCCTGCAGCAAGTATATACATCATAAAGATATTATTAAAGAATAGGTGTGTTTGATCCCAAAAGCTTGTCCCTCCCACTTCCCAGCTAAGCCAGGAAAGAGGATTTCTAGGATATATAACCAGGTTCTTTATTTTGAACTTAAAAGGTTTAATATTCCATTTCTCTTTAATTTCCTTAACTTGCCATATGCCCCTTTCTGTTTTGACATTCTAAATAATTTGTATTCAAGCCATTTTGTGGACTATGAATAACACATTTCAAAATGCCTTTGATTGGAAGGCATTCAATTCAGCCCGCATTTACTTGCTCATCACCTGGGTGCAAGCCCTGTGTGAGGCACCTGGTCTGCAAAGAGTTCTTCCCTTTATTTTCAGTTGTCAAAGGAGTCCCTTTATCTATGGCACTTCAATAGGCTGAAGTCCGCCTTGGAGAGAAACAGGCAAAGACCAGATTTTCAAGTCCTTTGAGTGAAGTTTGTGAGCAGCTATGATGTAGCAAGTGCTCACAACACTTGCAGACTCTTCCCTGCAGGAATTTAATTCAGCTGCTGCTTAAAGCGTCTTTAATTTCTCAAGGTAAAATGCTTTTTACACATACGTTTTTATTATATTTTTTACAATGGTTGAAAACACAATCTCAGGGCCAAACTGCCTAGCTTTGAATCCAAGCGCTAGCTGTATTGTAACCTTGGGGCAAGTTACTTAACCTCTCTGTGAATCGATTTCCTATCTGTAAAACGGGATTATGTGATTATTACATGTAAAGCTCTTAGGACAGTGCCTGGCACAAAATAGCTAATGTTTATTGAATAGTTGCTCTTAGACATTATTCTCATAAGGTATGGAAGGCAGAGGTTATTATCTATATTTAATAAATGGATATAAAGGTTTAAGTAATTCATTCCTGTCCCCTTTGCACTGTAGCTACAGTCTATAAACGTACAGGAACTAAATCAGAATCACCTAAGCTTTTTTTTTTTTTTTTTTTTTAATCTTTTAAACGTAAATACTGCCTGGGCCTCTCCGTCCCAGCACTTTTCAAAAGGAGCAAGTAGGCCTGTGGGGGTGGGAGGGGAATCTGCAGCTCCCCAGGTGTTTGAGATTAATAGTTTGCCCCAGTAGGTACAAGTGAAAATTGCAGAGACTATTTCATATGTGGACTGCAGCCTCTGTTTAAAGAGGCTATAATCTGCAAATCTGTATCCTGGACTCTTAAGCAAACCAAAACCTTTGCTCACACCAAGCCCACCCTTCCCTTTCCTGACCGCTGCCCCCAGCTCTGCTACATTGTTTAAGACGTGATCACCTTTGGAGAGGAAGCTGCAGCTGCTAGTCTTTAGAGCTAGCTCTCTTGATCACTTGAGCTATCCTGCTCTCTGGCCAGTGAGCAGGCAAATAAGAGGTAAAGCTCAAAACAGGCCATGTTGCTGTGTTAGTAAGTAGTAGGTTACAAAAGAAGACTCAAACATTTGATGGAGGAGTATTATGTAGACACTAGATTGCTCTCACTTGAGCTTTTTCCCTGGGCTCCTCTGATGTCATTAATACTTGTTGCAATTGTCATGTCAGTGCCAAAATACCAGCCATGAACATTTCCTTGACATTTTGCTGGACAAACCCAACATTGGGGTTTCAGTTGGCATGTGGGCATCAAATTTATGCTGCCACTGATGCTATTAGGGACCCTGGTTTCCAATTTACGGGAACTTACGGAATGTGGCATGTTCTTATTAAGCTGGCATCTGCTCCTTTGCAAACAGATAGTCCTGCTACCTGGATCCCCTTCACGGATTTGTGCCAAAGTTATCAATTCAAATGAAGATGTTAAGGGCTTATTTTTTTTTTCCTGTTAACAGCCTTGCTCACTTCTGAAGTCAGGGTCGAAAAGCAAGTATACACATCAGCCCTTTCCTCTATCCTTATATTACCAGATGATATATGTTACTGAAACAAAAAACTGTAAGTAAACCATCTGGCCTTGCTGTGTTGACATGGAGTTAGCAAATATTGTCATACCACATCACTCGATAATCATTCAGCACCACTCTTCACCTTTTTCCCTGCAATATGCTCAAACACAATTTTCCAAGAATATTTTTAAAAGAAGCATAATAGGATTTATTAAATGTAGCTGTGAGATAACTTACTCCTGGTTCAAGAACTAAAAAAAATTAAAATTCAGTGGACATTGTTGCCTCTATAACGGATCAACATTCAGCCCAACCATTAATGTCAAGTTGGAAATGCTGCTTCCTTAAAAGCCTTCTAGGATTTAGACTTTGTAAGGGAGTAAGAGACTTAGAGTCCAAAAAGTAATGTCTTCACAAAGAGGTTGACTAGAAGATAAGTTGAAGTGAACATTAATAGCTGGGTGCAATGGCACATGCCTTTCATCCCAGCTACTCAGGGGGCTGAGGCAGGAGGATTGCTTGAGCCCAGGGGTTCAAGGCCAGCCTGGACAACATAATGAGAAACCATCTCAAAAAAAAAAGGAAATGAACATTAATAACTTAAGGGTGATTGTGATATAAACACTTCTCAACTCCCCAATTCGGTAATGAGGTATTTGCCTTGAAGTGCTCAACTGTTAATTAAGTATCAGGGTTTGAAAAACTATCTCCTAAAACCAAGAAATGTATGTGACAAAGTCTGGAGTTGTACATGGAAAGCCTGCAGGATAAGGACAATCGGAATGTGGTTTCTTTAATGATTAGGAATGGTTTCTGTTCTAGCCAACTCTTCTGTACGATAAGTTACACAAAGAGAGGATGCAGTTTAGAGCAGCTTGTTAATTTGAGTTAGCCTGTGGTGTCCTCCTGCCTTCCTGTTTACTTCGACAGCATTTCTAATCCCATTTATTTTCTCCTTTTTTTATGTCATTTTGGCCACTGTACTCATTTGCACAGTGCATGAAGCCACGATTGTGGGTTTGATTCCCAAATGGGCCAATTCATTTCACTCTGTTTGTTTTGTAGCCACAAGCAGCATCTCACATGCCTACCCTAGCCAGCCACTCCACAAGGAGGGGTGGATAGAGTGTTCGGACCCAGTCTTGACTCTGCCGTCTACTGACGCTGTGACCTTACACAAGTTATTAATACTTAATCTCTCTGAGCCCCAGTGTCCTCACCAAAAAATGAGAAAGGTAATAATGGCTGGCACTTTGTTGTCACTGGAGACTTAATTGAGTTACTATATGCAGAGTGCCTGGACAAGTGCCAGGCGTGCACTAAGTTTTAACTTTGTATAATTGTTCTGGGTGCTAAGGTCCCTACCTTGAAGAGAAAATAGCAGGAAAGAAAGTCAGACACGTATGGTTTCAATGGAATGGTTTGTCGAGGGCTCCAACACCACAGAGAACTTGTTCCTTTGCAGCTGAGCTCAGCAATCTGGGAGCAGAGCCAAAGAAAACTGAGGTAGGGATGACCTGAGGTGGGAAGTCGGCAGGGAAGGGCCCGGGAAGAGTGGGCACCCGAGGGCCAGGCTGGATACGGAGGAAGCAAGAGATTCCGGGAAGAGTGAGCAGGTGAGGGGGAAACACCTGAGACAGAAAGGTCAACAGAGGTTAAATAGTTTGTGATCAGAGCAGGGTTGTAAGAATCTGAGCCATTCTGCTGCTGTGGCCAAAGTATATTTGTCACAGTGAGTGACAGGTTGGGCAGAATTTAGTGTCATTGTGGTTTTTAAAAAATAGTGAAGCCGGGGTATCAGAAGGGTGGAGAACAGGCAGCAGGGGATGAAGCGGCCATGAAAGCTGCAGGGCAGGTGTTAAGCACTGAGGAGGGCGAGGGAATGTGCTGGAGACTGGTGAACAGTCTAACAAACCGGCTGGCAGTATTATGGGGTGGTGTGCCCAGGAGCGGCTGGGAAGCCACAGGAAGTCGGCGCAGCCCAGCCTGCTCTGATCCTGAGAACCAGGACGGGGCCTGGAGAACAGGCCAGGCCAGGCTGTCATTCAGGACGGAAGGTGGAGGAGTGTGTGTCAAAGGGCGAGGAGGCAAGGAAGGTGTCCCTGGGTAGCCGGTGCTGTGCAGCCTGGGGCATAGAGAAAGCCCAGGGACAGTCACAGCATGTGCTGTCCTGGATTGCTGCCCTGCCAGGAAGTAGGAGTGAGAGGCCGGGTTATGTCCCCACACTGCCCCACCTGGGCCGCCCCCCGCAGTGCAGAGCTGGGGCCTGCAGGAGGCAGCCCGGGAGGGGACGGGGCTCCTGAGTCAGGGCAGCTTCCTACTTCTGTGCATCCAGGCTGCTGAATAATGGCCCCCAAGGCAGTGCCAGCCACTTGCAGGCACAAGGGGACAGTGAGAAGTAGGGCTTGGCACCTTATTTCCAGAGCTGCAGTCAAAGCCCAGCCCTGCGGTCCGTGTGCCTGACATTTGACAACAGCGCTCACTGGCCCTGCAGGCACTGGCCAGGGTGCCCAGAGAGGCTGTCCCTGTGAGGAAGATGAGCTCTGCGGCCTCCCTGAAGACAGGGAGTTCTGGGTCCTTACTTCCTGAAGGAGACTCACCCGGTCAATCCCACTGCTCATCCCAACTGGCCAGTGCCTCCGCCTCAGTTTCCCTTAGGAAAACAAGTTCCCTTGTTTTCTTTCCCTGCTCACTTGTTCTTTTAAAATTATTATAAAATGACGGTGACGTGCAGAACACATACACACACTCTGCTCCAAACCTGAGGTGTCAAGGTGTGTCATTTGAGCTCGAGTGTGGTTTGAGCTGGTTTACAAAGGCAGGGGTGCCACCCACACTCTCTTGGCCACTGGCTCCCCATGTGTCCCCAGTGATACCCATGTGTGACTCTCCTGGATACAGCTAGGGCTCAGTCTAATGTGGACACAGAGTGACACTACTTGTCACATGTACATGAAGGTCAGACTTGTGACCCCGTGAGCACAGTGCTCTGGAAACTTGAGCTAACTGGCCCTGAGAACCTCTGCGACAAGCCTTGGGTTCATTTCTGTGAACAGATAGATCCAAAGAGTAAAGTCTGGTTGCCTTAAACCTGCAATCTTCTTTAGAGCCATTCAGGTCCCCAAAGGCTGGACTCTAGGCGAGTCCCCATTAATATCTTAATTTCCTATGTATCAACCTCCTTTTTTCTTAAAAAGTAAATCCTCTCAATGGTTTGGGATTTCTTCTTAGGAATTCAACTTCTTTCTTCTTATATTAAACACCCTTATAAAAGAGAGGAATTGGAACACAGCAGGATTGAGTGGTTCGCACTGAATCATCGTAAGAACTTCAGCACAGCAGTGACCAGAGCCCCACAGAGTCTCTGCCTCTGTCGGTTGGCACCCCTGCTTCACCCGCTGGCCTCTGGTTTGTGCCAGTCTGAGACCCAAACCACTGATGGCCACAGGCCATCTCTGTGACGATCTGGACTTCACTGCATCAGGGAGTGATCATCATTGCACTGGAGGGACTTTCTGACGCATACCTTTCTGCGATAAACCCAATCGGTAGAATTCTATTGAGCTTAAAGGTTATTGTCCCGCAGTCGGAGCTTCTGATGCGTTTTGCAGATGCTTTTCTCTTGTTGATCCATCAAGACGGTTTCAGATTCACCTGTGGGCAAAATGACTGTCTAAAGCATAATGTGCTCAGACATTTGTTGCCAATTCCATTGGTTTTCTGTGGCTACAACTGAGACTTATTTATTAAATCAAATGCAATAGCATTGGGAATATAAGTTTCTACACTCTTCCTCTGAAAAGCTCGAGGATTTCTTAACTATTGGAGGTTACTCACATTTCTGAGAATCATGAAAATCTAGGGACACGTGCCCTGGAAAAAGTCACACGACACTTATATACAAAATGTTGCTTATAAGCATGTGGGGAGGGGACTGCAAATTTGCAAACCCTGTGAAGCCCACTGATGGGCCCTGGGGGCTCCACAGACCTGTGTTTAAGGAGGCCTTGAGCTACTCTAGGTCCGTTCGGTGCTAGCACAATGCTAATGGAACAAGGCTGGTGGGTTTGGTTCCTTTGTGGTTGAGTGAGCTCTGCACACAGGAGATCTTATCTCAAACCACAGGGTAATCTCAAAAGTTCAGACCTGAAAGGAAGTTTAACATATGCTGAGTTCAACCTTCTTTTACAGATTAAACTGGAAAAAAAAAGCAGCACAGAGCATATGAGTCATTTACTTGAGGTCACATGGATAATTAAAGGCAGAATTAGGACTAGAGTCCAAGTCATACCACATGATACAAAGTGAATGGTCTTTTAATGGTGAATCAGGATTATCAACTTTACATATGGAGGAAAGCACATGATTAAAATATCCCCATTTTTAAAGACCAAGACAGGCAGCCAATATTTACTAAGTGTCTATCATATTCATCTATTCATTTATCAGAAAATATATTTAATGTTCACTATGTGTCAGGCACTGTGCTAGGTACTATTTACCATAAAGCTCAAATGTTCCTTAACACATTATTGTCAAAAACAAAACAACACACAACAAACATCCTTATGCAGTCCTCAGTATGTGTGACTGGATGAATGATGCTAATATTAGTCACCACTGTCCAGTCAATAATAAATGACTAGGGGGAAACTGGGGCTCTCTGGAATGTACACTGATCTGTTGAAGTCAGTAACATGGAGGACAACTACTGAGCAACCCCACGGCAACATGGTCCAGGACAGAATCTGAGGCAAAAGAAACTGTTTGGTCTAGGGTGAGATATCTGGTATTTCCTGTTCTTTGAAGCTCTCGACATGAAAAGTTACCACCGCACACTGGCAAGGGGTTCTGGCCAAGGCACTGCCCGCTCTGGAAGTCACGGGCCATTTGCCGTATTCCCACCCTATACTTTGGCAGAAGAGTCAGTCCTGATGGAGCCAGTTGAAACTTAAATGACTCCAGAAGACCCTGAGGACATGGATTGGCTTGAGAAGTTTCTGAGGTCCAAGAGCAGCTCTGGAACTGACCCGTCAGGTCTAAAGTTGGACGGCCCCAGGCCAGAACAAGTCAGCAGAGATCAATCAGTGCCAGAAAACTTCAAGGGCAGGCTGGCGGAGCAGACAGGTGGGGAAGAGTCATGGGCATAAGGGAGAATTGGGTGGGGGGAGTTGGCACAAACAACTCCAGGGTTCCCCTTCGTCTCCCCCAATCTTTAATATTGGTGTGCCCCGGCATTCAGTCCTTGGCCTTCTCTTTTCTATCTCTTTTCTGTCTACACTCACTTCCTTAGTGATCTCATCCAGACTCATGGCTTCAAATACCATCTATACACAGATAATTCCTAATTTTATATTTCTAGCCTGACCTCCAGCCTGAACTCCTGAGTTGTATATCCAAACGAAAAGTTGACCTCCCCACTTGGATGTTCAAGAGGCATCTCAAATGTAACATGTTTAACCTCCTAATTTTACCCACCCCCTTACCCCTCATCCTCCCAAATCCAATCAAACCTCGGTTAGTGGCAGTGCCACCCTCCCAGTTTCAGGCCAAAAACTTCAAGTCATTCTTGACATCTCTGTATTTCTCACAACTTAAATTCAACTCATAGTCAAATCCTGTTGGCTTTATTTTCAAAATATATTCAAGCTCTGCTTGCACGCTTGAAGGAGTAACTGATACAGATATTACTCTCTTACCATAAACAACTAAAACACTGGATCAAAGATATGAAACAACTATTTCCAGACACGGACAAGAGGCAGTACAGGACTGTGATCCCCAAAAGAAGGGAAGGAAATGAGGTGGGCCCGCAGTTGTGGAGGCAATTTCCAGATAGAGCCCAAGGGGTCTTGCTGAGTTGAGGGGTCAGGGACTGGAATTTGGTGAAGCCAGGTCAGCTAGGATTTGCTAGATAAAATGCCAAAGAGGAGGGAGCTACATGCAGAAAGAGCTTCATATAAAAAAAAATGAGGCTTTGGCTGAAGACCAATCTGTACATGCACAGGGTGACACTCTACAAGGCCAGGCCAAAGAATGACTGCCGGGGAGAGAACCATTACTGAGGAACAATTACTGAGCTCACGTAGGGCTCAGAATCATTCCAGTTCTGACCAGCCAGAGTAGAGAGTCCTTGTACAGGTCATATTTTCCCAGTATGGCCCGATAGCTCCAATCTCATATACTCTGCTATGTTGTGACCTAGCTATTCCCACATCAAGAGATAGAGTCTAATTCCATTTTCCTTTAATCTGGGAAGGATTCTAACTGCTTCTACCAGATGAATATGGTCGTGAAGCCGTGCTGACTCTGAGGTCAGGTTGGAAAGGACGATGTGGCTGCCAGACACCCCTGTCATCTACCACCTCTCCGTTCATGCCTGTGCCCACACAGGTGGTGCCTTGTGATCAGCCTATAGAGGATGGAAAAGCCAGGCTGGTTCATGGAGGGGTCAAGCCACAGATGGGCCGGTGCCGCATTACAGCCCATTCCAGGGCAGCCCTGAAAGACACAGTGAAGGGAAATCTTCCCAATAGAGCTTCTATGCAGCTGCCATTCATGGATGACAAAAGAGAAATTGCATGAGATAAAAAAAAAAAAAATACAGAGATTCATAGGTATGGCTTGGCTGTGTTGGTCAGGGGCCTGGAAGGTGAAAGCTTGAAACATCAGGGACAAGAAGTTCTGAGAGAGAACGTGTGCATGAAGACACACTGTTACGAAGTGTGAAGATCTTCGAACCACAGGTTAAGGCCCTGCAGGCATCAGACAAGTAGAATGATTCAGCCAGTTGATGTCAGATAGACTCTGTCATTGGCCACTTCAGTGCGCCCATAAAGACTAGCCTAGCTATTGCTGCTGCAAATGTCTAACCTACCAGAAACAGATGCTCTTACTTAGCCCCCAGTACAGATCCCCCTTTGAGGAGATGACCCTGGCATTTCATGGCACGTTGATTACATTAGACCTTTCTCACCCTGGAAAAGATGATCATTTATTTGGACTGGGATTAAAACATATTCCATGAACTCAGTGTACATGTAAAATATAAAGTTACACAACTTTTAGGAAAAATAGAGGAGAAAAAAATCTTTGGGCTCTAAGGTTAACCAAAGAATTCTTAAACTTGACACCAAAAGCATGATCCATAAAAGGAAAATTTGATAAATTTGACCTCATCAAAATTAAAAACTTGCTCTGTGAAAGACCCTGTGGAAAGGATGTAAAAAGCTACAACTGAGAGAAAATATTTGCAAAGCACATATCCAATGAAATCTAAGGTATATGAAGAACTCTTAAAACTCAACAGTAAAAAGCAATCAAATTAGAAAATGGGCAAAAGATAGGAATAGACTTTTCACTGAAGAAGATATATAGACGGCAAATAAGCACATGGAGAGATGTTCAATATCATTAGTCACTGGAGAAATACAAATTAAAGCCATAATGAGATAGCACTACACATGAAGTAAAAGATAATGGCAACATCAAGGCTGGTGAGAATTTGGAGAAAGTGGACCAGCCATGCATTGCTGGTGGGAGTGTAAAATGGTACAGCCATTCTGGAAACAGTTTGGCAGGTTTTAATCAAATTACAATTTAATTTAATTTTAATCAAAGGTGCAGTTACCATAGGACCCAGCAAATGCACTCTTGGGCATTTATCCCAGGGTAATAAAGACTTACGCTTATACCAAACCTGAACACAAATGTTCATAGATGCTTTATTCATAACAGCCAAAAGACTGGAGACAGCCCAGATGTCCTTCCATGGGTGAATGGTTAAACTGTGGTGCATCCACACGTGGGATACTCAGCAATAAAAAGGAACTATTAATGAATGCACCAACCTGGGAGAATCTTCAAGGAATTATGCCAAGTGGAAAAAGCCAATTCCAAAAAGTTACGTATGTGTGTTATTCCAACATTTTATAAAAATGTTTTAGGAAACATTTTTGAAATGACAAAATTTTAGAAATGGACAACAGATTAGTGGTTGTCAGGGGTTAGGGATGGGGGAAGGGAATGACAGGTGAGTTTGGCTATAAAAGGCCAACACAGGTATCCTTGTGGGAATGACACTGTTCCATAGCTTCACTGTGGTGGTGGATATACAAACCTACACACACATCACACACACACACACAAATGAGTACAGGTAGAATTGGGGCCTTCTGAATGAGTTTGGATGATTCTATCAATGTCCCTGATAGTGATATTTTACTATAGTTTTGCAAGATGTTACCACCAGGGAAACTGCATAAAGGGTACATGGGATCTCTCTGTGTTATTTCTTGCAACTGCATGTGAATTTACAATTATCTCAAAAATAGAAGTGTAATTTTAAAACAATATATTCCTGCTTGATCTTCCAGATTTGGGTTTGCCTTTCTTCCAAGTAGAGCCTCAACCAACACTAGCATCCAAGGGCTTATGGAGCACTTGCTCCACTGACATGAGATCGAGTTTAACCTTGCCTGGAACCAAGGGCCTCACTTTTCAGCAAAGGAGGTGTGGAAGTGGGCACATGACCATAACATCACTAGTCCTACCACAGACCCCAAAGCTGCTGGCCCAACAGAGTGGTGGAAAGGCTGCTTAAAGATGCATTTGAGGCACCAACTTGGAGCCGATATCCTGCAAAGTTGAGGTGTTTCCTCCAGGCTGTGGAATCATCCCAAATCATCCCATGTACCACCAACCGCTACATGGTACTGTGTCCCCAGCATGTAGACTACATAGGTCCAGGAACCGAGAGGTAGACCCATTTAGCATCACTCCAGTGACCTCCTTGAGGAACTTGTGCTTCCTTTCCCTGCAACCTTGGGTTCTGTGGCTCTGGGAGTCCTGGTTCCCAAAGGGAGAATGTTTCCACCAGTAAGAAGAATAGTAGTTTCAGTAAACACTTTAAGTTCGGGCTGTTGCATGGTCACTTGGCTCCTTGTGCCAAGAGACAGTGGACAAGGAAAGGAGTCACACACAGGTTGAGGTATTGATCCTGATCATTGGGAGACGATGAGGCTGCATTATGCGGTGGGGACAGGGAAGAATGTGTTTGACACTCACTTAATCCATCAGGGCATCTCCTGACACTTCTCCTCCTAATTACAGAAGTGAATGGAAAAGGGCAGCAGCCTCTATCTAAGAAAGGCATGGTGACCCATGGCTCAGACCCCTTAGGGATGAAGGTCTGGGTCATACTACCAGGAAGACACTTGGAACAGCAGAGGCGTTAGCCAAGGGCGAGAGGACTCTAGAATGGGTAGTAGAGGAGGGAGATGATGAGTATCGACTTGGCCTCAAGACTAGCTGCAGTAGTAGGGACAGAGGGAGAGGTGGCTAGTTCATCCCACTAACCTTGAAGTTTCCCAAGGAAACAGACCACCCAGAATCCTGGAGAAGTTGTTCCCAGGTGGAGTGAATTTATTACAAGAAGCAAGTGGATTTGAATGATGCAAGGGGTGGTTTGTGGCTTGTAGTGGACGGATCATCCAGATTCCCCCTTAGGGACTAAGACACTCAGCATGCAGGAGTGTTGACTATAGATGGCTCACAGCTGTGTCCCTCTCTGGGCAATGCTATCAGCCAAAGGCAGCTCCCTTGGCTCAATGCTACACCCCCTCACTGGGGACGGCCCACAAGCAAAGACTAGTCCATGTGGGGCTGCAAAGCCCTGGCCAGCACCTCAATTTGGGACAGTCCTGTCTAAGAAGCATCTCCAAGTTAACTCATTCACAGCCAAACTCTTAGAGTCCTCTGTAAACCTAAACTCATTCCAGTAAATGCCAGTTCCATTCTTCTAGTTGTCCAGTCCAAAACCTTGGAGTCTTCCTTCACTTTTCTCTTTCTCTGGTTCCTCACGTCTAAAATACCAGCAATCCTGTTGGCTCTACCTTCATATCCACAGCCTGACCACTTCTCAGCACCACCACTGTTAGCCCTCTGGTCCAAAGCCCTATAAATGCTCCCCGGGGACCCACTACAGCCTCCTAACTGGCTTCCTGCTTCTGCACTCGCCGCTCCCTGTCTATTCCAAGCAAGCAGCACAAAGTGATCGTGTTAAGAGCTAAGTCCTATCATGTCGCTCCTCTTAACAAATTCCTCTAGTGGCCTCTCATCACATTCAGACTATAAGCTAAAGAGCCTCCAAAGCTCCACATGACCTGGCGCTGGGCCACCTGTGTGACCTCATTCCCACCTCTCCTCCCCATCCCTGCTCTAGCCTTGGGCCTCTGTGCCACTCCTTAAGCACACCAGGGATGCTCTGGCCACAGGCTCTTTGCACTTTGCCTTTCCCTCTGCTTGGAAAGCTTTCCTCCCGGGTAGCCACATGGCTCAGGTCATTTGGGGCCCTGCTCAAATACCACCTTATCACAGAGATGTTTCCTGACCATCTGGAATATAACAGCAAACTTCACCCCCACCTAATCACCACCCACGCCCCTCCCCCAGCCCCCCTTGCTGTGCTTTAGCACTTACCACCTGCCACCGGTTTTGGGTTTCCTATCTCTCTCCCTCCACTAGAAAGCAAGCTGCCCAAGAACGGGGACTTTGTCTTTTCGTTTATTGCACTGTATCTCCAGTTCCTATAACAGTGCTTGGCATCTAGTAGATACTCAAAAAGATATTTGTTGAATGAACAAATAAAGTTTCAAGGACTTTATAATTTGGGTGTTTACACTACACCCCTCCACTCCAAAGCAGCTATATCCTGAAATGCAGATATACCAAAATAACCACGGAAATACCCCAAGGTAGAGAAAGAAACGTGGCATGGCCAGACCTAGCCATGTGCAACAGACACTCTCATTGACCTTAGGGGAAAAAGGCCTCCTCGTTGTGAATTCACCGGCCTATCCCATCTTGATTGCAACAGGACTCAGAGATGCAGGAAGAAGGAAAAGACCTGGGCCTGCGGGAGTGGCTCGTGGCCTGACACAAGAGCTGATTTATCGCTTAGGCACAGGAAGCACAGTGCTGAGAGCTCGTGGTAACTTTAGGGGTCTACAAAAATAATTTCTTTTAGATCCAGAAGAAAAATGAGTATAATAATAATAAGCATAGGATAAATCCAGCTTGAGTTATATTCATCTTTATACCAAGGCCATCATAAAATATAAGTTTTAACATTGTTTTATGGAGAAAGCAACCCAGGAAGGCAAAAGGGATCGCTGACATTGTGACGTGGCCCTGCCTGACACGGCCCCTTAAGGCTCTGGCTGACACCAACGACCCATCAGGACAGGGAGGTGGGGGGGACTGATGTTGAGCGTGTTTTCTCATTTGTCACCCCCACCCGGCTTTTTGGTCCCACGTTCCAAAAGGGGAAACTGAAGCTCTGAAAAGTTAACTGATTCTGCCAGGAACGCAGAGACAGTAACTAGCCATGCTCAGATTTGGGCCTGGGACACCAGAGACCGAGCCACAGGTCACCTTGCTTGCCCTGCCGCTGCCAAAGGGCGCCTGCACAGGCCCAGGCACAGATGGGCAGGGAGACACTCGCCTCGGATCTGCCCCCGCCTGCCACTGAGTCACCCAGCTCCACCCTGCCCTTCCTGAGCCCGGAGTTGCCTGGTCTACCCCATCCCCCACGCCAAGCCCCTGCCCCACCCCTCGCTCCAGGTCTTAATCATGAAACTTTGGGGAAACAGGGTTAAGTGGGAACACCCCGCCCTGTGAACGAGCAGGGCTGGCTGCCCTCTCCTGCCTGTCGGTCCTCCTGGAGAACATTAACTCAGCCCCGAGGAAGAAAAGAACGTTCTGGGAAGGGCTCTTCCTTATTATTCCCACTGCAGGCTGGGTGCCAAGCCCTCGCGCCTTGTGCCAATGGGAAGGTCGGCAAAGACTGAGGGCCTGTTCTGTCTGCATTCTAATCCTCAGCATGAGCTCAGGGCGAAGTTCTTTCTTGAGGCCTAAGCAGAGATTCTCTAAGCTTTCTTTGTCAATCTCCCCTCCATCTCCTGCCCCTATTTGGTGAACCCTCAAATAGGAGCGGTCGGGCAGTGCTCAATGCCCAGGAGGAGAATGAGAAAGCCTAGCTCGCATGAACTTGGGAACAGAAGGGCTTAGCTGAACTCCAGCTCTGCAGTTAAATAATTTAGCCTCTCCAAATGCAGCTAAAACCCTTGCTAAACAGACAAAAAGAGAAAACACAAGGTTCATAAAGTGCTTAGCGCAGAATCCGGAATAGAGTTGTGCCACCAATAAATGTTAATGATTAGAGTGCTTTCCACTCTAATCTGCCTGATTTTGTGGTGGTTGTAGTCAGGGTTCCTCATTAATTCAGTCGTTCATCATACATTTATTGAACATTTACTGTGTGCTGGCCACTATGTAAGCATGAGAGACACAAAGTTGGACGTGGAAATCTTTGCCTTTGAGGATCTCGTGCTCTGGTGAGAGTTGCAGAGAAGTGAGCAGTCAACTACAATCTGACGTGGCAATTGTCCAACTCTGCATCTCAGCTGATGGTGTTGCCATCAGGGAACCAAAGGGTCAGGTGGCAGAGAAGCATTTAGCCTTCGAAGAGTAGATTAACAAAATGAGACCAAAGCATGTTACAAGATGGACAAGAATAGATAAAAATAGGACCCCGAGACCGAGCATTTGGCTATTTTTTTTGTGGGTGTGAGACAAGGTCTTGCTCTGTGACCCCAGCTAGAGTACCATGGCATCATCATAGCTCACTGCCACCTCCAATGCCCAGGCTTAAGCGATCCTCCCACCTCAGCCTCCTGAGTAGCTGGGACTACAGGCGCATACCACCCCACCCAGCTAATTTTTTAATTTTTTTATAGAGATAGGGTCTTGCTATGTTGTCCAGGCTGACATCTGGCCATTTTATACAGTAGAAGGTGCAAACCTGGCTGTTCCTAGCTATTCCTCCTAAGAAAGAAGCTCCTATTACCGTTCTTGGGATTTAGTCCTTGGAGGTTTCTAAAACTACAACAGATTGTTTTTGTCAGGGCTGGCATCATGAGTGAGTAGAGTAGGTTGCCACCTATGTGTGTGTTCCGAGAGAAATAAGGAGGTGCCTCGGCCACATACGAAAATGCCTCCTCACATCACTGTTCCTGAAAGTCCATCGTGGGAGTCTGTCCTTAGAGACTCATTTAGCCCTCAGAATCTCCATTTCAGGCACAGAGTCCAGAGGGGGATGCGCCTGTGCCCTGGCTGTCCCCTGCTCAGGCTGCCCTTTTCCATGTATTCAAAGGCAGCTGTTATTCAGGGCCGGGAGCACTTCCTTAATGGTTTTGTTACAGCCTGATCTGCCCTATTGCCCTATTCTTTGGGCTCTTTATTGCTGGTACATGTATTTGATCCAGCCACACCTTGTGTGGCTTCTGCGACTTCGTGGTTGGATTCTGTGTGTGTGTATGTGTGTGAGTGTGCACATGCATGTGCATGTATATGTCCTCTATTCCTAATTGATCTATCAATTATTGTTGCATGAAAAACCAGCCCAAAACTTAGTGAGTTAAAACAATTATTTATTAGTTCATGACTGGGCTGGGATCAGTTGGGTGGTTCTTCTGCCTGTTGGCTTTATGTTTCTTATGCAGCTTCAGTCATCTGAAGGCTCAGCTGGGATGGGAGCATCCAAAAGGGCTTCATTCGCATGTCTGATACCTCTGTTAAGGAGGTTAGAATGGGTAGGGACTGGCTGGCCCCTTTCTTCATGGAGTCTCATCCTCCAAGACCTCTCCGTGTGGCCTCTCTCGCCAGCAGGTTAGCCTGGACCTCCTTACAGAATGGCCACCGAATTCCAAAAGAGAGCGTGTCAAGAAGTTGAGGCCTAAGGTACAAGCACTCATCTTTGTTTCATGTTTGTTAGTATCTCATTGGCCAAATAAGTCACACAACAAACCCTAGAATCAATGTGGGAAAGGACTTCAAAAGGGTATGATAGTGAGAGATGTGATTTATTGAGGAGCAACCAATGTTTACCACAGTTTATAAACACTTAGGGTAGAGATTACATCTTCTATTTTTGGAAATTTTCACATTTACTAGCATTGCCTAAAGTATATTGGTATGAGCAATCCTAAGCAAAAAGGACAAATCTGGGGCCATCACATTACCCAAGTTCAAATTATACTATAAGCCTGTAGTAACCAAAACAGTGTGGTGCAGGTATAGAGGTAGGTGCATAGATCAGTGGAACAGAATAGAAAACCCAGAAATAAAACCATACACCTACAACCACCTGATCTTCAAAAAGCAGATGAAAACCCATACTGGGGAAAGAACATCCTATTCAACAAATGGTGCTGGGAAAATCATAAAGCCACATGCAGAAGAATGAAACAGGATCCCTATCTCTTACCATACACAAAAATTAACTCAAGATGGATTAAAGACTTAAATGGAAAACCTGACACCACAAAAAGTCTAGAAGAAAACATAGGAAAAAAACTCTTCCGGACAATGGCCTGGGCAAAGAATTTATGACTAAGACCCCAAAACCAAATACAACAAAAACAAAAATGAACAAATGGGACTTAATTGAACTAAAAAAGTTTGTGCACAGCAAAAGAAATAATCAACAGAGTAAACAGACACCCACATAATGGGAGAAAATATTTGCAAACTATATATCCAACAAAGGTCTAATATCCAGAATCTACAAGGAACTCAAACAAACCAGCAAGAACAAAACAACCCCATTAAAAAGTGGGCAAAAGACATAAACAGACATTTTCAAAAGTGATACAAATTGCCAACAAACATATGAAAAAATGCTCAACATCATTAATCATCAGGGAAATGCGTATTAAAACCACAATGAGATACCACCTTACCCCGTCAGAATCACCATTATTATTATAGTCAAAAAACAATAGATGTTGGCACAGATACAGTGAAAAGGGAATGTTTATTAGTGGGAATGTAAATTAGTACAACCTCTATGGAAAACAGTATAGAGATTCCTCAAAGAACTAAAATTAGACCTACCATTTGATCCAGCAATCCCAGAACTGAATATCTACCCAAAGGAATAGAAATCAGTATATCAAAAAGACACATGCACTCATAAGCTTATTGTGGCACAATTCACAATTGCAAGGATATGGAATCAACCTAAGTCTCCATCAACTGATGAGTGGATAAAGAAAATGTGATATACCATGGAATACTACTCAGCCATAAAAAAGAATGAAATAATGTCTTTCACAGCAATTTGGATGGAACTAGAAGCTATAATCCTAAGTGAAGTGTCTCAGAATTGGAAAAACAAATACCACATGTACTCGTGTACTCACCTAGGAGCTAAATGATGGGTATACTTGGTCACACAGGGTGGGATAAGGGACTCTGGAGACTCAGAAGGGGGGAGGGTGAGAGGAGGGTGGATCAAAAACTACTTGTCGGGTACAATGTGTACTATTTTGGTGAATACTAAAAGCCCTGACTTCACCACTATACAATTCATGTAACCAAAAACCACTTGTACCCTCTAAATCTACCAAAATTAAAAAATATATATTAGTAGACTTTTTGTTGACTGAATAAATGAATGATGAGTTAGCAGAGAGCAAAGATTTATAGAATGAACCTTGTAGGCAGGAGCTCCATGAGGAAAGCAGAGGCCTCAGAGGAAAGGTGGTTGAATACCGAAACCAAATGGGAGGACGTTAGTGAATTTAACACCCTCGCCATTGATTTCCAGACCAGAAGAATGCAAGCAAGAAATAGCCTAAGAAACCAGAGTGTGCTCAGCTCAGCACTGTATTAAGCCTCATGGAGGAGACAGAAGAAAACAAGACCATTGTGGTTCTTGAAAAAACTATAAATAAAGACAGGAAAACTTAAATATTACAAGGCCTAATAATATCTTTAACACGGTACGTAGGATACACTAGACACCCAAAAAATGTTCTGGAAAGAAGGAACATGATTGGTCAGAAGGTGAAAGATAGGTTAGATCAGGGTTCAGCACACCGTAAACCACAGGCTAACTCTGGTCCTCCATCTGTTTTGTAAAATAAAGTTTTATTGGAACACAGCAGCTATATCCATTTGCTTACATATTGTCTATGGCTGCTTTTCCACTGTAACATCAGTGTTAAGTAGTTGCAATAAATGCCATAAGGCCTGCAAACTCTAAAATACGTGCTGTCCCGTCCTTTACAGAAAATGTTTTCCAACCCCAGGTCAGTCTAAAATGACTCAATGAATGCTTTCTAGACTCAGCAGAGTTGGTACAATTTTTCTTGATGAAGGATAAGGTAGGTGAGCTCAAAGTTAGATAGAAAATGAAATGTTTTGTGCACAAAACTGTGAATAATTCTGGTCCCAGGTGAAAAAAATGTTTTTTGGGACCCCCAGCAAGGAAGGATTGGTGTTGATATGCAACAATGTCAGGTCCTGGGCCCCTGTTTAGATCGGTGGTCCCGGTAATTCCTCCCAACTTTCTCTCCTATTCATTACCCTGTTTGCACATCCCCATCCACATATTTGTCTAATGGGGGGCAAGGTATCCAGATATTGAAATCAGATAACAGGGAACCACTGGCCAGGTAGATGCACTTTCCGTTTGAACATACGTCTGGGTCCATAGGAGAAAGGGAGCATCTAACTAGGAAAAGAAAGAGCTGGTACCTCAAACCTTATTCCTTTAGCTTACATGGGACTCAAAAGGTCATCTTGATCATTCCCCTATATCTAGACTGGATTGATTAAAGATCATCTCCAAGATCTAATACACACACACACACACCCACACACCCTACTGTACCCCACACCCACATGCTTAAAAATAGTATAGCCTCTCTCCAGGGGTAACTTATCCACAGGCACAGTGGGCACAGTGTGGAGAGTTCATAATATTTTAGGGTCCAACCAAAATGTCCTTTTTTTTTTTTTTTTTGAGACAGGGTCTCACTCTGTCACCCAGGCTGGAGTGCAGTGGCATGATCACAGTTCACTGTAGCCTTAAACTCCTGGGCTCAAGTGATCCTTCTCCCTCAGTCTCTCAAGTACCTGTGACTACAGGCATGCACCACCATGCCCAACTAATATTTAAATTTGTTTGCAGAGACGGTGTCTCGCTATGATGCCCAGGGTGGTCTTTAACTCCTGGCCTCAAGGAATCCTCCTGCCTTGGCCTCCCAAAGTGCTGAGATTACAGGTGTGAGCCATAAAAGATTTTAATTTTTCTTTTTTGAGACAGGGTCTTGCTCGGTTGCCCAGGCTGGAGTGCAGTGGCATCATCATAGCTCACTGCAGCCTCCAACTTCTGGTCTCAAGCGATCCTCCTGCCTCAGCCTCCCAAAGTGCTAGGATTACAGGCATGAGCCACTGCACTCAGCCACAAATGTTTAAATTTTGATTTCAAATCAGGAGAAAACAAAGAATGTAATAATAATGAATAGACAATAATGAATCCAGCTTGGATCATACTCATCTTTATACCAATTATATAAAATATAATTTTTAAATATTTTTTATGCAGGAAGGACCCACAAAGGCAAAAGTGCCAAGGGCTGGCAGAAGTCACAATGCAGCCCTGCCTCCCTCAAGTGACAGGTTTTAGGGTCCATGAACTTCCTGGAGAGTGGACTTTTCCCAAGATCTGAGAATTCCTGCTGTGGCCCTGTCCTTCCTTGGCCCAATCTTTCTGAGAACTGTACGCGGCTGCCTTTAACCATCGAGTCAGGATAAAAACCAAAACAGTTTTCTGGGAAGGAACTTGAGGCCTGCAGGTTGGCAAGAAGAGGGCTGTTGTCAATTCAGCTGGCCCCAGGGCCTGGCCAGGTGGGGCTGCACAGCCCAGGCTGGGCACAGCAGGACCCAGCCCAGACCCTCCATGAACAGCTACTGCTTCAGGCCCAAGCGTGTTGATTTAAGAAGCTGTAGCTTCTTCCCCCTTCCCCGGCAGTGCACGTCGCGCTGGGGAAGCCATGCTCCAGCTAAGGGCTCTCAAAGAGGTGAGCACCTGGAGGTCGCACTCAGGACTTGGTCGCTGCTGGTTTGCCACCTGGGTTTTCAGAGCTCCGTCTCTCAGGAGCTGAGGGCTTTGTTTGTTCATTAACCAGCTGCTTTAATTTTCCTCCATACTCTACCCTCTACTTTCCTTTGTTTCTGCCTCAAGGTGTTTCTTCTTAGAAGGCTGGGGAGAAATTTCCTTTCCTTAAGTCAGAGCAGCTGGGGTTATTTAAAATGCAACTTAAAATTTACCCTAATCTTTATTATGGATTAAAATGTGTCCCGCCGCCCCCCCACCCAAAAGATATGTTGAAGTCCTAACCTCTAGTGCCTCAGAATGTGACCTTATTTGGAAACGGGGCCATTGCAGGTGAAGTCAAGTTTAGATGAGCTCATGCTGCAGAGTGGGGTGGGCCCCCTAATCCCATAATGACTGGAGTCCCGATAAAAGGAACAGGCAGGCACAGGGCGAAGGTACCCATGTGATGACAGAGGCAGACACTGGAGTTATGCAGCCACAAGCCAAGGAATGCCTGGGGCCCCCGGAAGCTGGAAGAGGCCAGGAAGGATCCTCCTCTAGAAGGAGATGGCCCTGCCAACACCTTCTAGCCTCCAGAACTGAGAGAGAACACATTTCTGATGTTTTAAGTCACCTGGTTTGTGGGATTTTGTTTGGGGAGCACTGGGAAACTGATACAGTCTTCCAAGCCAATAACCCTGATACAGCTGGAGCCTCAGAGGGATTGACTGACATGTAATAATCACCCCGAGCCCTTGTCCAGTGTAAAAATTCTACTTCTCAGAGTTCTTCCTTCTCCATTATCTCATTGTAGCCTCGTGACTACTTTGTAACCCAGGGCAGATTTCATTACCCCTCATTTTACAGATGTAAAACATGACGCTCAGGATGTAAAATCATTTGCCCCAAGTCAAACCTCTGGTGTCTCCGTGGCTTTGAAAAACTCAACTAGTCACAGTCAAATCCAGCTCCACCCTTGACTAGACGTGTTTGGCCTTCAATGAGTTCCCTGACCCTGTGGTGTCCAAACTCTGGGATTTCAAGTACGGTCATTGCTTTTTCTAAAAAAAAAGGGCATTAAAAATCAACTGCCACCTATGATCAACATCATTTCTGAAAAGAAAGGGCATTTTAATATTAAAAACAAGGAAGGCGATAATTTCAGAATAAAGGGCTCATCTTTTAAATTAAATAAATTCACCTGCTGACTACTTTGTCCATATTTTCTTCATTTTTCTGAAGACTGATATCAGAATTGGCATTTGGCAACCACTTCTGAAATCTCTCCAGGCCTTGTTTACCTTATGAGAGGTGTTGGATTTCTCACTGATTTCCTTCTTAACATTTTAGGAAGATCTGATTCAAGCTCTGATTCTCCTGCTGCTAACACAGCGGGAAATGGGAAGTCCTGCGCCTGGGCGGTGCAGGCCGGCGGGAATGCCTTCTTTAGAGGAGCTGCTTGAATGAATGTCCCGAGACCACACCATTCCCTGCTGTGCTCCGAGAAAGCAACCAAGAGTTGTTTTGGTGGCACCAGGTAAGCAGCAGGAAGAACTGACTTCCTTTTAGAAAGCGGCTCCTTTGTGTTTGTGGCAAAACAGCTTGGGGTTTGATGTGCAAACTGCAGCCTGTTTTCTCCCGGTACCTTGGGCTGGTGCTGGCTGGCTTGGCCTTCATGCTGAGCACAGAGCTCCTCGGCCCACAGGGCGATGGGTCCCCACCTGCTGCCCTTCTAGGTCACAGTTGGGGAAAGCAGCTTGGAGAATCCAGCGCGTCCTCCACGAGCTGCCACTGGGCTGAGCTGGAAGCTTGAATGTGCGCCACTCTGCTAAAGTGCATGATTTTACCATCACCAGTGATAATGGAAAAACATCTTTTGCCCATTGTTTTTCATTTTTAAAATCCACTGTCTTTTCAGAATAACATCAGTGCTCAGGGAAATCTTCATGAAAGAGATAGGACTGGAAGGTTATCCTGAAAAATGGATGGTGTTTGGTTGGACGGGAGTCAGGGTGGGAGGATGGAGGTGGGGTGCGGACCGAGGAGAGAACACTCTGGAGGGTGGGGAGGAACAGGGCGCTCAGGGACTGGGGAAGGCCCTTTCCAGGGGGGCACTGGATTCCCATAAGGAGAAGGGGGGATGAGCTAGGGACGGGCCAGACGTGTGGGGATCTCACGCGCTATTGAGGTGCACAGACTTGGTTACTTACTGCTGCTGTTCCCCCACCTCCCATCCCCTCACTGTGAGGAAAAGCACTTTCAGGCCAGAAGAGGTAAGTGATCCTGAGGGGTAGGGAAAGGCCAGAAACAGAGTGTGTCTGACAGGGTTTCTTCCTATTAAAAAGTTATTCGGGGAGGTGGGGTGCAATGGCTCACACCTATAATCCTAGCACCCCTGGAGGCCAAGGCGGGAGGATCGCTTGAGCTCAGGAGTTCGAGACCTGCTCTGAGCAAGAGCGAGACCCTGTCTCTAAAAAAAAAATAGAGAAATTACCCAGGCACAGTGGCACCAACCTGTAGCCCCAGCTACTGGAGGCTGAGGCAGGAGGATCGCTTGAGCCCAGGAGTTGGAGGTTGCAGTGAGCTATGATGATGCTGCTGCATTCTAGCCAGGGTGACAGAACAACAAAAAAGGTTAGTCAGGGAAATAGTCAAACTGCCTCCACCCTCTCAATCCTTTGAACTGGGTGTTTCTACCCCTTCCTTTTCCCTGAAAGTTAAAAAAAAAAAAAAATCCATGGAAATCAACAGGTCTTCAGACAAACTTGACCCCTCTAAGGCAGTTTGACCAAACCATCAAGCGGAGGAAAAGTCCCTTCCCTTCGCTCTCAGGCAGGGCCGTCATAAGGACTAAGGAAGTGACCTCTTTTCAGGAAGTGGGTGGACAAGTGACCTAAAATTCAACCCTTTTCTTCTTGGAAGAAACTTATCATCTAAAGGAAGAAAGCTTTAAGATGTGCTCCCTCCTCAGTGTGGGAGGGAAAAATGACAGGGAGGAAGAATTCACTGTCCTGGAGTAGTTTAGAATATGGAGGAAAAATATTTTCTAAGCATGGGCACCTGTTCCCTCCAACCTAAGTGGAGAGTTTGCAGCTTTAAAGACATCTTTTCCCTGGAAAACTTAGCCTCTGTTTTTATATTGTCCCAGTTGGAGACCTTGGAGGATTTTTGTCATATAGGATGTTGATCTGTTTATTTATTTACTGTATTTTGTTTTCCCATCACCTCCTGTTGCATTTGTTGTGATTCAGACTCAGTGGTGAGTGAGGAGATGAGGCTGGGATAAGAAGGAAAAGACCGTCAAAGGAGCTGACCTGTGAACCAGAGGGAGATTGGGAACAAACTCCTAAATGACAGTGTATTTGGCTTTCCATGTCTTTATTTATTAATACATTTTCATTTTTATTATGAAAGTCATATATTCACCTGGTTAAATTTGTATTTTGTGATGGTTAAATTTATATCTAGACATGGGGTTCCCAGATATTTGATCAGATATTATTCTGGATTTTTTTGTGAAGGTATTTCTGGGTGAGATCAACACTTGAATAGGTAGACTGAGTGAAGCAGATGGCCCTCATTTAATCAATTGAAAGTCTGAATAGAATAAAAAGGCTGACCCTCCTACAAGTTGGAGGGACTCCTTCTGCTTGACTGTTTGAACTGGAACATCAGTCTTTCTGCTTTTGTACTTGAACTGAAACATTGGCTCCTCTCGAGTCTTGAGCCTGCCAGCTTTTGGACCAGAATTATACCATCACCTCTCCTAGGGAATGCTATGGACTGAATTATGTACCCGTAAAATTCATATGTCAAATGAAGCTCTAACCCCCAGTGTGACTGTGTTTGGAGATAATGCTTTTAGGAGGTAATTAATGTTAAATGAAGTCAAAAGTGTGGTGTTCTAATCTGATAGGATTGGTGGGTGGACTTTGTAAGAAGAGGAAGAGAGACAGAGACAGAGAAAGAGAGATCTCTTTCTCTCTTTGCCATGTGGAGACACAGCAAGAAGCTGGCTATCTGCAAGCCAGGAAGAGCGCCCTCACCAGAAATCAACCATGCTGGCACCCTGATCTCAGACTTCCAGCCTCCAGGAAAAAAAAATTTCTGTTGTTTAAGCCACCCAGTCTGTGGTATTTTGTTATGGTAGTCCGAGCTAATACACATTTTATTTTAAAAGTAATTTAAGTACCCAGTATAGAGTATTAAATAAACATAAGTGCCTAGCGTAGAGTTTTTCTCCTCCCTAGATATGACCATGGTAGGCAGCTCCTTATAAATTTTTATTAAAAAGTATTTACCCATATGTAACTATGAGCAAAAAAAAAAAAACAAAACAAAACCAAAAACCTACAATTGGAATCATGCTATATACATATATATATATATATATATATATTGTTATGCATCTTGCTTTTTTCACTGAAAAATCTTTCAAAATCATTTATCAGTAGTATGATCATACGTCCCAATTTGCATATGACAGTCCTGGTTTGTACGTTTTGTCCTAGTATAATTACCAACAGAATCCCTTCCCACTCCCAAAAGTATCCTGGTTTGGATAAATCTCACGGCCACTCTGCTTACCAAGTGAAATGGATTTGCCTTTTTGCTTTTCATAAGTTTCATGGAATGTCACATCATGGATACCTCAAATGTAATTAGTCACCTGTCTTTGGGCACGTAAGTTATTTCTTGTTTTTCACTGTTGGAAACAGTTCCGCAGGGAGCCTCCTTGTCCATTCCTTTGAACTCCTGCAAGAGCACATGTGGAGGAAAATTCCTAGCGGTGAAATTACTGGGTCAAAGGGTTTATGCCTTTTACATTTTTGTGCAAAATAATATTTTTATTTACTTTTTAATTGAGGTATAATACAGCAGGTCCTCAAATATCGTTGTTTTGTTTTTTTCAGGTCCTGCGGTTTCCTCCAACATCCCAAAGCTGCGCCCGCTAGGTGAGTGGATGTGTCTACAGGTCTCAGCATGGGTGAGTGTGGATGTGAGTGGGCCCCGAGGTGGGACGGTGTCCCGTCCATAGGTGGCTCCTGCCTTGTGCCAGGAGCAGCCAGAGTGGGCTCCGGCCATTGTGATCCTGACCCGGAATAAGCAGTAAATAATTCTCTTGTTTTTATTAATACTAATCTTTCTCAAATGTGTATATAGCTCACATTTATTTCAGCATTTAATATTGGAAGTGTTTTGGTGTGTTTTTTAAAAAAGTTTGGTGATGTTTTTGTGCCCAGAAATATGCCGTAGGAACTGGACTCTTGTGTATATGAATTAGCCTGTGGTCAAGTTGGTTTCATTATACACCTTTCCCTTAACATCTCAGCTTCCAAGAACCTATAGACGATATTAAGTGAGGACTTCCTGTATTCCACGAGGCTAAAATCAAAGCATCAGAAGAGCTGTGCTCCTTCTCGAGGCTCTGGGGGAAAATCTGTTCCTTGCTTTTTCCCCCGCTTCTAGGGACTGCCCCCATTCCTTGGCTCATGGCCCCTTCCACCTTCAAAGCCCGCAGTGGCTGATGGAGTCTTTCTCATATTACATCACACTGACTCTTATTCCTCCCTCTTCCACTTAAAGACCCTCATGATTACCTGCGGCCCACCTGGATAATCCAGGATTATCTCCCTATTTTCAAGTCAGTTGATTAGCAACCTTAATTCTATCTGTAACCTGAATTCTCTCTTGCCACGTAGCATAGCGTATTCACAGCATCCAACAATAAGGACGTGGCCATCATTGGGAGCTGTTATTCTGCCTACCACAGACTCCAAACTCTGCAAAAGCAGAAAGTATATCTCACTTCTACTGTATCCCCCATACCTGGAAGGTGGCGAGCACTCAGTGACTGCTTGTCAGTTGACTGCGTCTTGCCTGTGGGATTCTTTCATGTCTGGTAGGGAGAGCTAGCTCTAGGGCCCCATCAGAAGGTACCTTGCTATCTACCCCTCAAAGCGGGCAAGAAAACCTCATTGTGGCAGTGGAAAGAGTGTTTCCCCCACGAGTCCTCTCACCAGCTGCACGGTCTTCTTCCAACAGCACCATTTTTAGCCTCAGGATGTTGAAGGCAGAGATAGTCACAGGTGTCCTTCAGGGCAGGGGCATGTCACGTGTCTGTGTTCCCTAACACAGAGCCTGGCACACTTTCAGAACTCAGTGCGTTGTATGCTGAGGGGGTCAGGGGGGGAGCAGGAGTCCATTTGGGGCGGCAAAGCTGATAGCAAGCTGTCCAGTAGGGCAGTGGGTCGGGGTGAGGGATCTAGCGCCCAGAAGGGCCACCTCCTACATGACCGCAGGTTCCTGAGGCAGACAGTGCTACAGCGGTCAGGGGACCAGAGCACCAGGTGATCTTGGACTTGGTGAGTCAGGCCAGGCAGGAAGTCAGCAGCAAGCAGACAGGGCAGTGCCCGAATGGACAGCACGAGAGGGGTCAGGAACCAGGTGGGTTCAAGAACCTGGTGTGGGTGGAAGGTGAACCTGAAGGGGCACATCAGGAACCTACAGGACGGGAGGAGCAAGCTTAACCCGAGGCAGCTTCCTGAGCCATGCCCTGGTGTTTACATTGTCCTCTCTAGTGAGAATCAACTCAGCCTCACCAGAGGCTCCCGGACCACGGGTGGCGCCTACAGCGTGGCAGCAGAGACAACAGCTGTGAGGGCCTCTGGTCTGCAGACTTCAAAACCAGATGGGAGCTAGAGACTGTCACTTCAACAAGCACCAGTCACAGCAGATACAAAACTGAATGGGACAGCTGTCACCGTGGGAAGCTCACAGTCTAGGGCAATAGTTGGGAATACAACTAACTCTTACATACTGTGGTAGATGAGAACAAAGGGCTACTCTTTTTAAAGTCTTATTTATCCTTTCCAGTCACCCTATGTGGTAGACATTATTTCCTCCATTTTGTAGATGAGAAATGTGACGCTCAGAGAGGATAGGTAACTTGCTCAAGGTCACACAGCTGGCAAGTGGTAGATCCAGTTTACAAACTCAGATTTCTTTTACTCCAAAGTCCACACTTCTAAACTTCATTCCATAAAAGCTGAGGCTGTTTTTCCTTATTGCCAAGCACAACACCAGGCAAATAGTAGGCATTCCGTCAATGCTTGTTAAATGAATGACTCCTTGAAGTAGATTTAATTCTTATGCTCCTGAACTCTTCATGCAGTTCTATTATAACTCTATTTTAGTACCAAGACTTTGGTAGGGTAAGTATATTCCACTCATTCCAAACAGGACTTGAAATGAGATAACTGTGTTTCCGAGCTTGCTAAATTACCAAACTGTGTAATTCTGAGAGACAGGGATTATATCCTACCAACTTTTTAGCCTAGCACACAGTAAGTGTGCAGTAACTATGAGCATGAATGCATGAACCTGGGAGTGTTGTGCTTGATGGATTGGAGCGGGAACAAAAATCTGGGCTGGGATGGTCGGAGCTATTTTATTCCTTCTGGTGTTAGTATGGTGCCTGGTGCGTTAGAAGTGCCCATAAACATTGGCTGAATCGATGAGTGAATTCTGCACTTACTCTAGTTCTAGTAAGTTATGACAGTAGAATCCTACTCACTCTCATTAGTTCTAGAGCCCATGGAGATACTGTATTACATTCTGGAGACCCTCCAAATCCAAGAAATTTGAATACACCCCTGTCTCCAAAGGAACTGCATTTCGGTTCCAAGTAGTTGAACCACAGTCATAAACACAACCACAAAGGAATGGGAGCAAACCACCAAAACACTGCGAGTGGGAGGCCCGACTCCTCTCAACCGGTCAGGAGCATTTCTAAACAAACACAAAGGGAACTACACCTGCTCCGGATCCTGCCAAAAGAATAGAAAGCAAACCCAAGAAAGTCAGACTGGCACCCAGTGAGTGCCCAACAGGGCCAAACAGGAAGCTTACTGGGGGAGGAGAGATGCCAGGATTAGTGGTGGTAGGAGGCTGACCTAATTCCACGGTGTTCAGGGATATTATTGCATGGCCCGATGAATCATAGAATTCAGGCACACCATATCATTTTAACCAGAGATAATAAGAATAACAACAGTCTTTTATTGAGTGATTACTAAGTACCGGCCCTATGCTTTACACACTAGCTCACTTAATTCTCACAGTGGCCCCGTGAAACTGCTAAGATTGGGCAGGGAGGTAACTGAGTAGCAGGAGTCATCCAGGTAGGGATAAAAAAAAAAAAAAAATGTTAAGGCAAGCGCAGCACTGAAGCTGAGGACGGGAAATTCGGATGTCGACAGACAAGTGTCTGCCCCACCGCGAATTCATTAAGCTGATGATCCCCAAACACACATCAGGGTGAATTGGGAAAGTTTTCGAAAGACAGCTTTCTGAGTCCCCCTCAAACCCACAGAATGAGGAGTTCTAAGGACAAGACCCAGAAATCTATATTTTTATCTACATTTTTAAAATCTATATTTAAAAATCTCTACTTAAAAAAAAAAACCCCACCCTGAATTCACACTTGTGACTATCCCACGTGTACATGGGCCCTTAAAGAAAGTGAAGATGCCAAAATAACCTAGGACCCTACATTGGCTTGTTCCCAAACTGCGTTCATTTAGTCCCAGCTCTGCCTGTTCCCAAATTCATGGCTCTAAACCCCCAGACATTCTCTGGGCCCGTGGAGACGGTGTTTCTCTGGACCACACTCGGTCTTTGAGCTTGTTTCCATATCCTTTGGATTAACTTGACCCCTGGGCATTTTGTGCCACTGTAGGTGGTAATGTCCCCCCAACCCAGACATTTGCATTCAGCCGAGCAGGGCCACAGCCCTGTTGGTGAGGATGAGACAAGGGAAACTTGGACCCAGGGTACCACCAATGAGATCGTCATACAGAAAGATGAGGGTCCTACGAGACTTGGCCCAACCAAAGGCTTCGCATCTACTGCCCATTAGGAGAAGAATGAATCCCTTAGGCGTCCTGAGCCCTAGAGGAGAGGCTGCCAGTGAGTGGAGAAGGAGGGGTCTGAGCTTAAAGGCAGACCTAGAAGCATCACAACAAGCTCCCGGGGTCTGAATCCTGTCCACCAATCTTTCTTCCCCTGCGTCAAGAGCCATGTCCCCCAAGCCCATCCCTGGCCGTTACCACAGGCGCACACCTCTGTTCATTCTTGGCAACCGTCCACCACCCACAGACAAAAATAGACCAGCCGGCCTCGGCAAGCACTTTGCTTTCACTGATGAGAAACAAACACCCGCTTGGTTTACTTTCCCTTCAGAAAATCAAGGAAGCTTCTTGACAGAAGATATTGGGAAGGTTTAGGGAAGGCCAAGGGTTCAAGTTTTAAAACCTAAACCATTTGACAGGCCCCGTGAAGGTGATGAACGCCGAGAAACTTATGGTTGACTTGAAACTCTTGCACTTTGTGTCTCGTTCACTAAATGTGGTAAGACATTCCTCGGGGTCCCTTAGATGCAGAAAAAAATTCACTTTAGTGAGGCAGGTTTGCATTCCACGTAAGAAAGAACTTTCTAATAGAGTTGTCTATCCAGGAAGAGTCTGCCCTGGGAGATAGATGTGCGATCATTATTCCCATTGGATATGACTCTGATTATCTGTTGGCCATGCCATGGGTGAGATATTGGAGCAAGATGACCTTTAAGATATCTCCCACACCCTAATTCCATGACTCTGTGATCATTATCATCAAAAACTCTGAAGTCTTGACTGGCCACCTTTTGCACATGGGACTTGTAAAATGTAGAACAATGAACTCCTAAAAGACCTATTCAAGAATCAGAACCCAGTGGCTCACACCTGTAATTCCAGCACTTTGGGAGGCTGAGGTGGGAGGATTGCAAGCCTAGGAGTTTGAGACCAGCCTGGGCAACATAGCAAGATCCCATCTTTACAAAAAGGAAAAAGAGAATAATCAGAACTGGTCATGTTCTAAGGGATATTCCTGGAAAGCTCTGAGGCCATGATAACTTACCAATATATATCCCAGTGATATTTCTGGATGTTTCAGTCACTGAGAATCCAGGAAACCTCACCTCTGGGTAGTGTCTGCTAATCAGCTCTACTTTTTGAAATAGTCTGTGTCCATCACCAAATGCCCCTGGAATGTGATACCTTCCTGATAGACACATTAGAGTTTATTTTGGATTTATCTCATGCTCCTAAATCTCTCACTCAGACCTCTCATCTGATTAGATTGTTCCAATTAGTTGTATATTTCAGATATGTATTTCAAACTGCCTACACTTGAATATTTATTAGACATTTTAAACTGAAAACTGGTCTTCCACCACCAAGCCTGCTCTTTCCACAGTCTTGCTCATTTCAACTGATGCAACTCTATCCTTCCAATTCCTTGGGCCACAAACCTTGGAGTCATTTGTGACTTTTTCCTTTGCACCTTATAGCCAGTCTGTCAGAAGAAACTATCATCTCTGCTTTCAAAATATATTCTGAATCTGACCACTTCTCAATGCCTCCACTGCTAGCACCTGGTCTAAGCCGTGGTTATCTCTCACCAAGGTTAATGCAATAACCTTTCAGCTCATTTCTCTGCTTCCCTCGTTCAGCCTTTCCCAGTGCAGGGACCAGAGTGGGGAGATGGAAATGTTCTATGTGACGATTGTGGTGGTGGTTACATGACCCCATACATTTGTCAAAACTCATCAAATGGCATGCTTAAAATTGGCAAATTTTATTATATATAAATTATATTGCAATAAACCTGATGATAAATGTAAATCAGATTATCTCACTTCTTTAATCAAAACCATCAAAAATGGTTTCCCATTTCATTCACAGTATAACCCAGAGTTCTTATAATGGCTTTCAAGGTCCCATGTAGCCTGTCACCCTCATTAACTCTCTGACCTCGTCTCCTAGTACTTCCCTTTTTCCTCCCTTAGCTCTGAACACACTGGCCTGCTCGTTTCCCTCTAGCACCCCAGGATCACGTATGTGCCCCTGCCTGGATCACTCTCGTCCTACTTACTGTCAGAGTGGCTCCCGCTTCGTCAAATACTTTTTCAGTTGTCACTTTCATAGTGGGGGTTTCCCTGTCCTTCCTATCTATCCAGCCTGCCTTTTCGTTGTAGTGTTAAGACTATTTACGTTTAGTGTAATTATTGATGTGTTTGGGTTTAGGTCCACTATCTTGTTATTTATTTTCAATTTATCCCATCTGTCCTCTGTTCCTTTTACTTCCTTTCCTGCTTAATTTTGTATAAAGCAAACAAACAAACAAACAAACAAAAAAAACCAGGGCTCCATTTTATCTCCGCTATTGGCTCTTTACCTATTTTATATAGTTTTTGTTTGTTTTAGTGGTTGTTCTAGAAATTACAGTATGTATCCTCAACTTATCACAGGTATTTCTTGAAGCAAGATTATACCACTTGATGTACAAGGTAGGAAACACCCAACATACTTGTCTTTACTCCCTTGCTGGCCTTTTGGCTATTACTGCCATACCTTTTGTTACTTCTATGTATATTATAAACCCCACAAATTGTTGTTAATTTTTGGTTAAAAGTCAATTGTATGCACTCATGGATTCCTATTTTATTCAATGACATAATCTATCACCGTTATTATTTTTTTTGATCTTCAAATTGTCCCAGATTTGGCCAATGGAGATCCCTTTAAGTTATTTCCTGTGTCCTTTTGGTAC
>CM052450.1:15765824-15789691 GCA_028533085.1 Varecia variegata | reverse complement strand
GAGATGCCTGATCATATCTACTCATGAACTGGGCTACAGGGAGATCTGATTCCATTGGAACTTTTATTGTCCAGTGGGTCACATCCGGGAGAATTGCCATTAACCAGACATTTTTCTAAACAAGGATTACAGGTGCTTCCCCTCCCGTAAATTAAACCCCTAATAGCAGAAGTAAAGGAAGCACATGTCCACTCACACACAGACTGAATAGAATACTGGCCCCCAATCAAAAATCACCAGGAAGTCAGACTCCAAGTCAAGCTCTCTGTCCTGAAACGACTCTTTCATAGATGTCACAGGTATCAAAGAGAAAAGGCAGAAATGGAGCTTTTACAAGTTCCTCAACCCAGAAGCCTGGTTCTGAGGGACCAATATGCTGTTTTGTTTTTAATGAAGGGCACTTTTATTTAAATAATATTTTTTCCTTACCGTCCCTCCTCTTTCTTTCTCTACTTCCTGCACCCTCATCTGCACCCCAGGTCATCAGTGCCAGTAACTCAATATAGTTACTTTCATACCTTTTCTTCATGTTCATATAATCGTATATCATGTTTGGCTCCCCATAACAGTGAACCCAACTACAGAGGCTCAATCACATAAGAGTTTATTCTTGTGTGTAGGAGTTCAGGGCTGTCATGGTAGCTCCACAAGATAATCAGGGAGCCCGAGCTGATCAAACTGTCTGCCCAGCAACCTTTGGCACTGTTATATCTTCAAAGTCACAAAATGACTGCAAAAGTGCCAGCTATCACATCCTTATTTCAGATTTTAAAAAGGGGAAGACCAGGGGCAAAAAAGACCTTCATCAAACACTCCATCCAAAACTTCCATTTATTATCTCACTGGCTATTTGCATGGACAAGAAAAGCCAAGGAATGCCCTTTTTCTTTGGGCACATTACTACCACCAATAATGGAGGTTCTATTCATAAGGAAAACAGAGAAAATGGATTTAGGTAGGCCATCAGCAGGCTGTCCCTACACACACACACACATACACACACACACTCACATACACACACACACACACAAAAGGTCTTCGGGTTGTTGATTTGCCATTGGTAGATGTCATCACTTTCTGAAAATTGCTTCAGAGAGAGTATATATACACATTTGCATATAGCTTTTCCCACTTAATCACGTTTCATGCAAATTCCCCAAGTAAATTAGTATAGATCTAATTCATGTTTTTAAATGACTACATAATTCCTCATCATGTATACATACTATAATTTATTCAATCATTCCCCTAATGGTGAGTATTCATTTGGTTTTCAGTGTTTCACCAACTACAAACAATGCAGCAATAAATGCCTTTGTGCATGTATCCTTTGTACCAGTGCTTTTGTTTCTATAGGCTAGATTCCCAGCAGTGGGATTGCTGGGTTGAAGGGCAAATGTATTAAAATTTTATAGTCTTTGCTTGATTGCCAAAATGTAGTAATTCATATTTCACCCAGAAATATATGAGTACTTGTTTCCTCTTCATTCTCACCAAGAGTAGGTATTTCATTCTTCTTAATTTTTACTAATCTGAAGGGTATAAAGTGATATTACATGATTACTTTCATTTTCACTTCTCTGATTGATAGTGATATTGAGCACTTTTAATATATTTATTGGACATTTGACTTTTCTCTTCTATAAATTACATATTCGTGCCATTTATCTATTTCCACTAGTTGTGTTTTCTAATCAATTTCTGTGAGTTCTTTGTATAGCAAATATATTAATAATCAATTTATATAGTACAGTTTGTATACTAGTAGACTACATAAAAACTTTATTGTCTCTTCATTGCCTACAGAACAAAGTCCAAGTTCTTTAACAAAGTAAGTTAGGTTGTCTGGGCAGGAAATGGTGTTCAGATGCCTTTGATGGGGAAGTTTAGGCAATTCCCTTTGCCCGTGTGTCCGTTTACATCTGTTGATTTACACAGAGCTTGAACAGTACAGTCTATGAGAAAAAGGTCTGAACCTTGTTCCTGGTTGGATTTCAGTCATCTGATAGACTGGAATGGCCCTGAAGGAGGCATGACTATAAGAAGTGGGGGCCCTGAGAACTAAGTCACCATAGAGAAGAAGGAATCTGGCCCCTTGAATCAAACCCAGCATTTGAGCCAGAGTGTCCAAGGGTAATGGTGTTCTGGGTCACCGTGGAAGCCGATGCTAGAACTTGTCTCACCTCGTCACTTTGGCAGCAGGTGTGGCTCCTGGAAGAAAAGGGAGGGTCTTAGTCTGTTCAGTCTGCTGCTATAACAAAATACCATGGACTAAGTAATTCATAAACAGTAGGGATTTATTTCTTACAGTTCTAGAGGCTAGGAAGTCCAAGATCAAAGTGCCAGCAGATTTGGTGTCTGGTGAGGGCTTGCTCTCTGCTTCCAAGATGGTATCTTCTTGCTGAGTCCTCACAAGGCGGAAGGTACAAACTCCGTGTCCTCACGTGGTAGAAGGACAAGGGCCAGACAGCTCTCTGAAGCCTCTTTTGTAAGGGCATTAATGCCATTCACAAGGGCAGAGCCCTCATCACTTAATCACTCCCCAAAAGACCCCACCTCTCAATACTGTTAGGATTAAGTTTCACGATGAATTTTGGAGGGACACAGACATTCAAACCATAGCAGAGAGCTTGTGTGGAAGTTTAGAGAGCTGTTGCTTTGGAGCCAAGCAGCCTTGCCATGGAACTCTTAATTGAACTGTATCCAATGAGAGCATTTTCCTTCATACTTGGCTAGAGCAGTGGCAATAATATCTGGTCTTCAGATGTAGCAGTGATGCTCCAATTTCAACATTATGAACCTACATGTCTAGATATTTGTGCCAATAATAGGGAAAATGTTCCAACCATGTGTTGGCACCCTGTTAAATCATTAGGCCTGGAACTGCAGAATTCCAGCCTGGCTAGACAAATTCTAGCAAGTGATAATGTAGATGGGTTCATCAAAACAGAACAGTATTCTCCAAAGAGTCTCCTAAGTTTTGGCAGAAAAGACCCTGAAAATAATTTTGATTTCTTGCAAGGATCTTGACTTCCCATAGTCAAGCCAGCGAGACTCAAGAGCTTGTGAGAGCTGGGTGCTGACACTGATGGGACCGCCTCTGTACACACTGGCGAAGCCTGAAACTGGTGACTTCCTTTCTCATCGTACACACAATGGCCTCACCGCCTCTCCAGCCTCATCTTCTGTAACCTTCTCTGTCCCTCTCTAAGTTCTGGATATGTAAAGCCAGCAATAAATGCCTCCAAGCGCCATACTTTCTTTGTCTACTGTAACTTTGAAGATGCTGTTCTGTCTTCCTGAAACACTCAATCCCTCCATTGCATTATTTATTGGCTAACTCCTGCGAGTCACTTCAGAAAGCCCCTTCCACTTGAATCCTCTGCTCTGGGCTTGAGGTCCCTCCCAAGGCTCTGATAACACTCTACGTGCCACACACGCCACCCCTTCTATCAGACTATGTGCTCATTTCCTCAGCATTGAGCGCAGTGCCTGACACATAATAGATGCTCAATAATGCTTGTTAAATGAGTGCATGAATAGATTAAAAAAAAATCTTCCCATGTGCTCAATGCTGTGCTCATTTTTCCTAAGATAAATAGAGGATGTATTCGCTGCCCTCAAATAACCGATAACCCAGCTGAGGAGACAGGGGCTTTTTGTTGTTGTTGTTTGTTTGTTTCTCCCTACAAAGTAGTAAATAGTTATACACATACAAAATTAAACATTCAATTACATAATATACCCTGTAAGAACAATGAGAGTTGGGAAGAGGGATATAATAGAGCCATGTCCATCAGCAAAAGAAAGAATACCCTATTTTGTTAGTGGTCATCTCTCTATGGTTCAAAAATAACCTCCAAACATGTATCAACAACTATCAGTATGTGAAGCCCATTGCACCAGTCACAGAAGCTAAAAAGAGGGCAAATTTCTGGCTTTAAGGGCTTATTTTCTAGCTGCAACTGCTTCAGATTCTGTTTGGAAGTAGACAGAGTAGACACAATAACAGGTTACAAGCAAATGAGCACCACGTGGGAGTGACAGGGCAGGTTGGCCACATAAAAATAAAGCAAATCAGTTTCACTCATTAAAACAGCAAAGATGCAAATAGAGATAATACGCAGCCTCGGTTGGGGGTGGTGATTCAGTGAGTGCTATTAGACACGATTAGTGGGAGGGGAAATTGGTACATATTTTCTTGAGGGCAATTTGGCCTCATGTATCAAGACTTTCAGAAATGTTCCAACTCTTTGACCTAGTAGTTCTATTTCTAGTAATTTATACTAAGGAAATAATCAGAGACATGGACACTTATGTAAGGATATTAATAGCCGTGTTATTTTAATGGAAAAACATTAAAACAGCCAAAATGTTGAACAATAGAAAATTGGTTAAATAACTTATGATTCGTCCCTATGATGGACATTATATAGCCATTCAAATCCATGGTTTTCTGAGAATTTTAGCAGTATGGGAAATTTTTCATGTCATAACAGGAAGTGAAAAAAATATACAAAACTATAGACACATTATCTACATTCTGTGACTGCAAAAACCCCAGATGTTAGCAGTGGTGGAATTATGGGTAGTTTTTTTTCCTTCTTTATCATTTTATTTATTTTCTAAATTTTCTGCAGTGAATATGCATTATTTTGGAGTTAGAAAAAGGTTTTAATTTTTAATGAAGGAAAGTTGATGGGACAAGATGGTTTATGCTCGAAGCAAGGTGAGCAAGTGACGGTAAGCTCCCCACTCACGCAGACTGGCTGGGAATTGTGCCCCGTCTTTGGTGTTCATGCTGTGTGGCCACATCCTTGTTCTCTGTCACCTCTGCAGTGTTTGACAGGGGAGTGCATGGGGAGAAAAGCAAAGAGAGAATTTGACAGTGAGACTACCGTTTCTTTTTTGTATTCAAATGTTTTATGCAAAGCTTATGGGTGGGCAAGTTGGAGGCCACCGTAGTGAGCATCCCCTTCCCTGTGTTCCGTGAATCTTTTCTTTTCTTCTTCTTTCTTTAAAATGATGCTTGATGAGGAAGAGGCAGGAAAGAGTAAAGGTTGCTTTGCTGGAGCAACACGAGCCCTGAGAGGGTTTGCAAGGCACGCAGAGAAAGCCTCCTCTCTCCAGCAAGTGGTGGTCATCTTCATGGCCTTTGAGTCCTTAAGGACCATTCAGGGACATCTGGCCTGCCCAGGCACGATAAGATCAGCACTGTGTCAGTCCTTTTGGCCTGGCGGAGGGGTTAACTGAGGTAGGGAATGACTGATCAGAAGAGAAGAGGCAGGCTCAGATGTCTGCCAAGGCATTGATTAGATAGCCTAGGAAGTCAACCCAGTTAATGTACATGCTTCAAGCAGCAGATGATCAGTGAACATTTGACATGCAAAAACTAGCTTCCATTTGTACCACTCCTCCAACCTCCAGTCCATCAAGGGCTTTTGCATTTATGATTGTATTTGATCCTAACCACTACCCTTTGAGAGAGGCACTGGTCTCCCCATTTTACAGATGAGATCATTGAAACTCAAGAAGATTAAAGGATTTGCCCAAGGTCTCTCTCAGTTAATAGGAGCTGGAGTGGAAACCCAGACTTCTGATTCCTCTATCTTGTCTGAGACACTCAAGCCCTGACAGACCCATTCTCATACAAGAACACTCACAAATAATCCTGAAGAGTGAGAAAGAAAAATGAAAATCTATCTACTGGAAATTTTATTCATGCGATATTTTCCCTTTTGAAATTATTTTTCCTTTCTTAGCCCATATCATGGTTGCCAAGGAGACACACAACAGACAGGGCCACGGCACCACCTCTGGGCCTTAGCCAGGTTTATTCTATAATCCAACCCTGTGAAGTGAGTGAGTCCCATTTTACAACTAAGGACCTGTGGCTATGAGGGATCGAGCAACTTATTCAAAGAGACACAACCAATAAGTGGCCCGGGCAGGAATCGAACCCAGCTCTTTGGGCAGCAGAGCCCAGGCACTTCCCAGGGTACTACTCAGCCTCCTCAGGTAGTATGTGCTCAATAAACACCCTGACTCGCTCTGATCCATCAAAGGAGGTTTGACAGCCTGGAGTGTTTATGAGCTGTACCGCCACAGCAGATCAGGACGAAGCACACAGAGATGCATTGGTATTTAACAGATCATGCATGAGACAGACAGAAGACAGCTGTCCTTCATCAGTCAAAGAGATTTGAAATCTCCTTTCCTAGAAAATCTTCCTGGCTTTGCCTGAATCTGCTACCTCTCCTCTTTCCTAGCTTCACCTCCAAATGACTTTCCCTGGAGGTCTTTACGGAGCGGTCACTGAAGCATCTCATGGCACCCACATGACATGCCCATGTGTTTGCAGGGGGAGTACCCATCTCAGGTTCTTGGCCCACAGAAGGCAGGCTGTGGGCTGCCGAAATCATTGCAGATAAGGCCCAAATCGGCCTTGAATCCTCCTTTTTCACCACCAGCCCTTTCCAGGGGGAAGACCTGAATCATCTTCTCAGCCTTCAAGAAGTTCAAATCTCAACTAAAACAACAGCGGAGTTTTCCCTTTCCCAGGAGAAAACAGGAGATTTTCAGCCTCTAGTTAAAAAAAAAAAAAAGAGTTCTTTTTTTAGAGTTTTTTCCTTCCAATCTCTTTTACAACCAGTTCCCTGAACTTTCAGCTAGACCCACCTGTCTTTTCTCACACACACACGCCCTGGGTCCCTGTGTCCAGCCCCACGGTCTCCTGCCTTCAGCCCTGCTGTCAGTGGTCTGGGGCCTGGCTGAGGACCACAATCTACACAGACCACGCTCGAGGCAGGAAGCTGAGGCTTCCCTCTGTCACCGTATTTCTTGCTGCTTAGCATGTGTGTATTTTTGACATCTGTTTATCCAGTCTCCTCCATTAAATTGGAGCCACAGAATGTTAGGAATGGGAGGAACTTAAGAGCCCTCTACATGGAGCACCTCCACAGCCTGTCCCCAAACACCTCCAGGGGCTTTGGCATTTGTCCCAGAACTCCCCCCACATTATAGCAGCAGTTCTTAGGGGGACTGCTGCTTCTTTTTTCCTGGTATTTCTGCCTGGTTGCCTCCAAAACTGAGTCAGGGCTCTCCAAAAATCAGTGTTCAGTGTTGTTGACCAAGGAAGCAGAAACTTCTAGCTCCAATCACCCTCAAGGGACCACTTAGTTTTGCCAACAGACCTACAGGTACAGGCATGGTGCTTTACCCTGTTCTGTGGTGCCAAGGAATGGCAGGCAGGACCACTCTGAGGCTGGGGCCAAGCCACTCACCCTGCCTTTGGTCCCTGCCGCCTCTCCACTATCCCAGCCCACTACCCTGCCCTCTCTGGACTCAGCTGCCTGGATTCCTGTGAACAGAGGCTGGGGGTCTGTAGTGTAGTACAGTGTAGCATAGGGACTTTTCCATGTCCCTTCCTGGATAAGTCTTGCCCTCACATGTTCCAGCCTGGGAATCTCAGCAGGGCATTTGTGCTCACTGATGGCTTGGGTTGGTGACGGTAATCACGCCCTGATGAGGATTAACGAGCTTCCCGGGCCTGTTGGGTGACTCTGCCTTGGGAAACTGTCCAGTCCAGAGCTGGGTCTGTCCCCACAGCACAGCACGCTTTGCTATGAGTCAGAGCTTGCAAATGCTGAAATTACCACCACCATGTTTCCAGGGATGACACACACTCCCAAATGCCACCACTGTGTATTTTCTTCCACAGTAAGCCTTATAGCTGGTCTGCAAGCCGGCTTCTGCGTCGGGTAAGTTTCTTTTTGTGTCAGTTCTCAGTTATTCCTGCTAGGGGAAGCAGCGGTGGCTTGGATAATCCAAAGGGACAGATTGTCTAAAAATAATATACATTTATCTTTGGAATGTGTTAGGTGATTTATTTGTTTTAAGCAGAGCAGTTACCTTCCTAATGATAATTCAGGGTAATGAGAAAGAAATGGCATTCCATCATCTCAGATTAGTTAGATATGCAGTTCTGGAGGTGGGGGAGGTACAGGTGAGCCAGTGAGGTAGGATTATGAAACTGTGTGTTCAATGTCCACACTGGCTGCAGAAGATACCCGCACTCCATCCCTAAATGTCCAGGGGATTACACCAGCTCAGTGCTTTTGCTCCCTGGAGTAGGTTTACACATCCTGCCATCTTGCCAGTTGGTTGGAGATGCCTCCCATCTTGGGAATGATGGAGAAAACCAGACAGAGAAAGAAGTGCTTCTTGTGTCCAGGAATTTGAGAGCTGTCCCTAAAATCAAAAAGGGAGGGATTTAATATTCTTTTTCCAGCAAGTATTGGAAAGCCCCCTCGAGAGAGAGAGTGTTTTTGGGGAGCCCATGAATGATCAATTCCTGTTGCCCTTTCTAGGCTCCTTAGACTCCTAGCTCTGCATGCTAGGACATAAGAAGACTCCAGTGTGCAGAGAATGGGACAAGGCAGGAGGATAGAGTGTGAAATGTACAGAATTTAGACTCAGAAGACATGGATTGCCTCTTGTTAGTTCTAGGATCTTGGGTAAGATATTTAATTGCTTTCTCAATGAACCCGTCTGAAAACACCAACAAGAACTTGCAGATGAGTGGCTGCTGTGATCTGAATGTTTGTGTCCCCACAAAATTCATATGTTGAAATCCTAAGCCCTGTGGTGATGGTATTACGAGGTGGGGACTTTGGGAGGTTACTGGGTCATGAGGACAGCACCCTCATGAATGAGATCAGTGCTCTTATAAAAGAAGCCCAAGGGAGCTCGTTCATCCCTTCTGCCATGTAAAGATACAATACAAAGTGCCATCTGTGAACCACAAAGCTCTCACCAGACACCAAATCTGCCAGTGCCTTGATCTTGGACTTCCCAGCCTACAGAACTGTGAGAAATAAATTTCTGCTGCTCATAAGCTACAGCAGCCCAAATGGACCAAGACAGTGGCAGCTACCTAATATTTATGAAAATATTTTGGAAGCTGTAATGTCCTGTACAATTGTTAGTTATTATTATAACCACAACTGGCTTAGTGAGACCCAACAACAGTCCTGGATATAGAACTCAAAGGACATGCCCTCCCTATGGTGACACACCTTAGAGTTTGAAGGGCTATGTGTTCTCAGCACCTAAAGGGTCTATTCAAGTGTGTGCTTAATGATTACTATTCTGATTCTGACGTAGGTGGAGATAGCACAAGAACCGCGAGTAAGACTGACTGCCTTCCTGCATGTAGTCCTTTCTCACTCTCCTGACATCTGGTTGAATTTGTTAATGATTCTGGATCTCAGCCTCTCCAGATCTCAGCTTCTTCAGGAATGCTTGGCAGGAGAATTGCCATACAACTTAGATGCCAGGTTGGAATCTGCGCAGACTCCCAATAAGAGGGCACTTCCAAGCACTCTGCCCAGGCTTCCTTATCTAAGATCCTTTCTTCAAAGGACTGGTAGGAGGCAGGGAGATGGGGGAGGGAGGGAGTGGGGAAAGGTAGCGGGATGTGTATGTGTGTGTGATCTCCACTGCTGATCATCCACTTTCCCATTGCACTGTATTCTCTCCCACAGAGGAAAGGAAAAAAAGAATCATAATGGAAGTTTCAGGATACCCTAAGTTTTCCTTTCCTGGTCTGTACCTCTTCATTCTCATCTCTCCATTTGTCCCCTTCTTTCTTGTGATCTTGTGATCATAGCTACCACCTCTGGCTTTAGTGTTTCTGTTATTTTGTCCTCAGCTCTCAAACCACAGGGCTTCTGGGATCAAGCGACAGACTCCATTAGAGGAAAATGGGATGTGTGCTCCGATACTGGAGAAGTAACCTTCAGGCTCTCATAGTTGCTGAGAAAAAAGACCAACAAGTTCATCTGGATGATCTCAAACAGCTTCCTTTGGTTTAAGTTTAGGTATAACTGTTCCTAAGTCTTTGTGGACTTGTGTTCCTAACCCATCCAAACCCAGTGGAACTCTAATCCTCATTCAACATGTACCATTGGCTATGTCTTAGTCCATTTTGGCTGCTATAACAAACTACCATAGTCTGGGTGGCTTATAAACAAAAGAAATCTATTTCTCACGTTCTGGCAAGTCCAAGATCAAGATATCAGCAGAGTCAGTGTCTGCTGAGGCCCACCTCCTAATTCATAGATGGCCATCCTCACATGGAAAGAAAGGCAAGGGAACTTCCTGGGGTCTCTTTGATTAAAGCACTAATCCCATCAATGAGGGCTTTACCCTCATGACCTAATCGCCTCCCAAAGGCCCCACCTCCTAATACCATCACATTGGGGATTAGGTTTCAACATATGAATTTGGGGGACACAAACATTCAGTCCATACCAAGCTACAATTAGTCCTTCCACCTCAGGATCTTTAGCTATTCCTCAACTACCTGTCTGCCACCTCCCACACCTCCAAGTGCTTCCTACTGGGTAACTGGGTAAATTTCAAATTATCTTCAGTGGACATAGTATTTCTAAAACTAGAAGTCTTAAGAAATAAGGATTTAGTAAATCAGGAATCTTCAAAAGGTACACATCCTGTCTTAGGTCATGTTCCCTAGAGGCAGAATCTGACATGGGATTGTCATGCTGGTGACTTTTAGGGGGAGTTCTAGAAGAAACCTGAAAGGGAGGAAGGGGAGCAGGATAAGGAAGGGAGGAGAAGCTAAGCAGGAATGTGGCTTCGGGAGAAACCTGATCCCAAGAGCTCTGGAGTATAAACAGCACCACAGAATTTGCCCTGCGTTAAGGCGAGGAGGTGGGTGCTTTTGCATCTCCACCCTGTCGGTCATTGGCTGTAGGCTATGGAGGGGTGTCGTTTCCAGGCACGTGGGGAGGTGACCGCAGCTGTCCAAGATATGAGTCATCAGTGGCACCCACAGCAGCTGCAGGGAGGGCACCCCTGATTGAAAAAGGGATCCCAGGGGCACCAACAGCTTTCACTGCATAGTTACTCTGACTCTTTAATTCCAGTCCTAGGATTATGCCATGTTGGAATAATTCTAACCATAGAAAAAAACAAAGATGTTTATTGCAGTTAGTTATGATAAAACATTTTAAAATACAAAAACCTAGAGTTGCAATAGGACAGGAATAAATAAGTAAATTATGTAATGGCATAACTAAGCAAACACATTACGCACTTTCAGGGCATTCTTTGCCCCACAAAGCCTGGCCTGTGTCTGCTGTCCTGATTTGGTCTGGTCCCACTCTCCCCACTGGCTCACTGTTCTCTTGCCAAACTGGTCTCCTGACCGTTCCTCCCATATGTCAGGCCTGCCACTCTCCTAGGGCTCTTGCGTTTACTGTTCCCTCTGCCCAGAATGCTGTTCCCAGATCTGCACATGGCGGCTCCAGGGAGTCGTTCAGGACTTGGACCACATGGGTCCCTTCCAAGAGGACTTCCCTAGACACCCATCTGAAATAGCTGCCCTAGTCACTCCCTAACATGCCACCCTGTTCTATAGCATTTCTCGCCCCAAGGTTTGCTCATTTATTTATTTACTTATCTTTTTCCTGTCTTCCCATTACTCGGGTAAAGGCTCCCTGAGAGTATGGCCTCACCTGTTCTTTTCACTGCTTTATCTGGTGCCTGGAGCGTAGAGGGCACTCACCAGGTGGCTGTTTGGTGAATGAGTACATATTTTAAAATGATGTCTACCAAAACTGTGTAGTCCAATGGCAAATGACCAAAATCTACAGTTAAGTGAAAAGATCATGATGGAAAATGTCTTAGATTGTGTAATTAGATCTGCATTGAGAGGACTTCTGCTCCTGGCCATGGTAGAGGAGGGACTTCAGGGATTTACCCTCTTGCCTTAAACAACTAAAACTCTAGACAAACTCTATGACACAATGGTTTCAGGCTATGGACAATAGCACAGGATCGTGTCCCTGAAAAAAGGGGCAAAAAACCAAAGTGAGTCCTATGATTTCTTCCGCTTCCTGACCAGAGGCAGTCTCCAGGCTGCAGCGTTGGGAGGGGGAACCCAAACAGAGCCTGGTGGTCTCACTCAGTGGAGAGACTGGAGTTCAGGGAAGCTGGGATGGCCAGAATTTGAGAGGCAGCGTATCAAAGAGGAGGGATATGGCCCAAGAGAGCTCCAGAGGTCTGCAGATTGAGTATTTGAGCACTGAACTGTGCATGTGTGAGAGAAAACAACATGGAACTGGGAAAAAACACACATGCTCACATCAACAGAACGCAAGAACACCCAAAACTCCTGACGGTCACAGAATTCTGTTCCCACTAGCCGCAGTAGAAAGACCTCATAATACACAGAGCATTGGGTCGAGTCCTCAGAAGGGTGTTGTAATCGCAGTGGGGCTAAATTAGCCCTGCACTCACTGTTGCTGTGGACACACCCTCGCAAAACTTAAAAGCAAGCCCTGAAGGAATCAAACCGACTCTCAGTAACTTCGTGCCAGAACAAAGTAGAGCATTATTTAAAGGGTCACAAAAAAATCCAGTGCAGTGTAAAGTTCACAATACTGAAAGGGATGCAAATTCTCTTCTAGAAGGAGGAAGGAAAAATACAACATGGAGCCGGCACCTCCATGCCCCTCCTAAACAAACGAACAAAAAACTTCTGTATTGACTGGAACACATGAGAACTTTGTCTCAGGAGCATGTAAGACATGGCAACCAATCCAAGTTTGCCAAGTACGCATCGAAGTAGGAAAATATTACCTGTAACCAGGAGAAAAATAAATCAGTAGAAACAGACCCAGAAATGACAGAGATGATGGAATTAGCAGGCAAGAATATTAAAAACAGCTACAATAAACATGCTCCACATGCTGAAGAAGGTAGAGGAAAACATGAATGCAATGAAGGGAGAAACAGAAGATACAAGAAAGATCCAAACAAAACTCCTAGAGATGAAAAATACAATATTTGAAATGAAAAATATACTGCACAGGATTAAGAGCAAATCAGATAACACAAAAGAAAAGATCAGTGAATTAAAGATACGGCAATAGAAACTGCCCAAAGAGAAACAACTAAAAAAACAAAGAGAGAAGAAGAGATAGGTCCAGTCACCCATGAGACAGTATCAAGCAGTGTGACGTAGCTGTAGGTTCAGCTGTAGGGAGAGGAAGGGGAACACAAGAGTTTTTGCAAACATAATGGCTGAGATTTTCCCCAAATTGATGAAAACTATAAACTCACAAATACAAGAAGTTCAGTAAACTCCAAGCAGAATATATATAAAGAAAAACCACATCATAATCAAGTTTCTGAAAACCAGTGATAAAAATAAAAATCTTGGCGGGGCACAGTGCCTCACGCCTGTCATCCCAGCACTTTGGGAGGCTGAGGCAGGAGGATCGCTTGAGGCCAGGGGTCTGGGCAACCTAGTGAGATCCTGTCTCTACAAAAAAATTTCAAAACTTAGCCAGGTGTGGTGGTACGCACCTGGAGTCCCAGCTGTTGGGGAAGTTGAGGCAGAAGGATTGCTTGAGGCCAGGAAATTTTTGGTCCTTTACATCCCTTGAGGAAAGAGCTTGTTTACTGACTTCTAAAGCCATCTCTTACATGCTCCTGATATGAAGTTCTCGTGTGTTCCAGTCAATACAGACGTTTTTTGTTAGTTCATTTAGAATGGGGGTGGCGGTGCGGGCTCCATGTTGTATTGTTCCTTCCTCCTTCTAGAAGAATATTTGCAGCCCTTTCTGTATCCATGGAGTGAGGCGCTTAGCTCAGCACTCTAACATACCCTGGATCTGCAGTTGTAGCAAACAATGGTCTTTATGCATTAACCAATATCTGGCAGTGCCTGGGACAAGATCCACGGGAGTGGAGAGGAAACAGGAAACGGGGTTGTAGTTCCAGGAAATTCAATTTGATTCAATGGAGGCTGACCAACACCTGCCACGTCCAGGGCCCTGAGCCTGAGCGGTTGGCGCAGAGTGGGCTGGCAGAAGCTCTTCGGCCTGGAGCTGCAGCCCTGGGCTGGTGAGGAAACTCTACATGTACGTCAGAGATATGTTTTCTCTCTTTCCCTTTGGGAAGATGTTCTCGGGAGTTCTTTTGCCAGGAAGTGGGTCACTTCCTGCCCACATGATGAGGTTTCTGAAAGGCATAAATAGCTTCTCTCGCCACATGGAATTGGCTCCAGATGCCCCCGCGTGCCAGAAGGCGGGTCTCGGGAGGGTTCTCTGCAGCATCAGGGAGGTGAGGGACAGGGAGGTGAGGGACAGGAGGCCGTCGCTGCCGGACGAGCAGCACCAGCTGGGCCCAGTGGGCTCGAGGGCTGAGGGCAGAGGGCAAAGGGCAAAAGGACCTGGAAAAGCTGCAAGTCTGCTGGAGAAACTGCCGGAAGAAATGTGCTGAGAGTGTGGGGAAGCACACATGAGAAAGAGCTCAGTAAATGACGAGTAAAAGAAAATGTGTTTCTAAGAATCTGCAGAAGGAACGACAAAGACTCCTAGAAATGTCAGTAACTGGTCAGTCTCGCAGGGCAAGCCACACACAGACAGGGTTCTGGGGTGCAAAGAGGGGAAGAAAATGACAACTTGTGGGGCTGAAGGCCATGAGACTCCACTGCTCATGGTAGACTGAAGAATTCCCAAGTGTAGCTGTGGATGCTACATTCAAATTTGTGTTGCACAAACGTTTTTTGTGTATGACTTAAATGTGTACTAAATTTTATTGGTAATTTATCCATGGGAGTTACTGAATTATTATCAAACATGTCCTTTTTTGTTAAAGGTATTGGTCTGCCCAGGAAATAAGGACCTTGGGCCTACGCTTTAGACCTTAACTATGCAAAGCATGGTCCTTGTACCACAGTGTTGGTGTCACCGGGAGCTTGTCAGAAATGCAGAATCTCAACCCTCACCCCAGACCTGCTGCATGAGATCCCAGCTGATTCATATGCACATTAAAGTCTGAGGACTGTGCTTCCTCCGGCTGGGTCTCTCCTCGCTGGACTCAGAGTCCTCAGGGCTGAGATGGGGCCACCCAGAGCCCACCTCCCCTTCTAGCTCCTGCTCCAACTAGCTAGGACACCAGAATCCTCTGCACAAATGTTCCTCTCTGACCCTGCCTCTAGGGTCTTCGTGGCCTTTCTCCAGGCCCATCCTCCCAGGGCTGACCTCACTGCCGCTGTCAGATCTCTGGGCCTGAGAGGTGGCCTCAGGGCGGCTATGTGCCCAGATGTGGACAGAGGTTGGGCTGCACGTGAGGCCCCTTGGACAGAACCAGACGCAGGAAGAGAAGCTGAGGAAGGGGCTCATCGTGTTCCGTGCCGCCACATTCCAGGAGGACTCCAGGGAGTTTAATATTCTACATTGGAAATTGTCCTTCCAGGTCATTCTGAAGATGTATTTGTCAAGCTAGGGGAATAAAACATGTCATATTTAACAGCTTATTTTCTCAATTCATCACTTTGAAATATTAATATTTAGACATAGGGGACCCCATTTATGCTTTTGCCTATGCCCTGCAATGTTTTTGTTGTACCCCAAATACACAAATCTTGGGGGAGCCAAATGCCGATCCTCACACTGTTTCCCAAACAGGGCCGGACTGTACCCAAATGGGTCTGTCTACAGCCCACCTACCCAGGTGATAATAAAAGGAGCAAATATGTTTCCTAACTTGAAAAGGGGTGTTATAAAGGAAAATACAGATTCTAGAAGGTGGAGCAAAAATAGATGAAGAGCCAACCATTATATAATTTGAAAAGTGCTGTAACAGAGGATAAGTAGAATATCCTATTATCCCACAGGAGATAGAGATTACCTCAGCCAGGGAGGTTTCCGGTGTGAAAGCTGGATGAAGGGTTTTTTAGAAAGTGGCCATTTCAATAGGAATCAGGTGGGAAAGGGCAGCCGTAGCTCAGTCGGCGGGAGAACCGAGTGTGTAGAGAGCACCGAGGGCTGAGTCTGCAGAGGTGGGAGCCACCAAGCCATGCAGGGTCTTTATTTAGGAGAGCGACATTTCCCAAGCTGCTCTGCAGTCGTCTGTGTGCCAAGTGAAGTTAATAAAATATTGCCAATATTTTTCTTCTAAAATTTATTTAAACGTTTTTATAAATAAAGTTGTTATGTGGGACAAATGATTGTCCACATGCACTAATAGAAGAATCTAGACACAGACCTTACTTACAACCTTCACAAAAATTAATTCAAAATGGATCCTAGACCTAAATGTAAAACCCAAAACTATAAAACTCCTAGAAGATAACATAGGAGAAAATCTAGATGATTTTGAGTCTGGCAATGACGTTTTAGGTGCAACACCAAAGGCACAATCCATGAAAGAAATAATTGGTAAGCGAGCCTTCAATAAAATTTAAAAGTTTTGCTCTACAAAAGATGTTGTCTAAAGAAAGAGAAGACAAGCCACAGACTAGGAGAAAATATTTGAAAAGAGTCATCTAATAAAGGACTGTTATCCAAAATATAAAAAGAACTCCTAAAACTCAACAATAAGAAAGCAAACAACCCAATTAAAAAAGGGCTGAAGACCTAAACAGACACCTTACTAAGGAAGATATACAAATGGCAAATAAACACATGAAAAGATGTTCAACATCATATGTCATTAGGGAATTGCAAATGCAAACAACAATGAGGTACCACTACACACCTGTTAGAATGGCTAAAATTCAAAACAAACACAACACCAAATGCTGGCAAGGATGTGGAATAATAGGAACTCTCATTCTTTGCTGGTAGGAATGCAAAATGGTTCATTGACTTTGGAATATAATTTGGAGATTTTTTACAAAGCTAAATATACTTTTATCATACAATTCAGTAATTGAACACCTTGATATTTATCCAAATGAATTGACAAATATGTCCACATAAAACCTATACATGTATTTTTATAGTAGTTTTATTCATAATTGCCAGAACTTGAAAGCAATCAAGATGTCCTTCAGTAGGTGAATGGATAAATAAACTGTGGTACATCCAGACAATGGAATATTGTTCAGTGATAAAAGGAAATGAGCTATCAAGCTGTGAAAAGACACAACTATATCTTTTCATGAAAGAGGCTAAGTGAAAGAGCCAATCTTAAAAGGCTATATACCATATGATTCCAACTATATGACATATTGGAAAAGGCAAAACTGTGGATGCAGTAGAAAGATCAGTAGTTGCCAGGGGATGTGAGGAAGGAAGGGATGAAAAGGCAGAGCACAGAGGATTTTTAGGGCAGTGAAACTGCTCTGTATGATACTGTAAAGGTGGATGCATGTTATTATACATTTGCTCAAACCCATGGAATACGTAACACCAAGAGTGAGCCCCAATGTAAACCATGGATTTAAGTGATAACCATGGTGTCAATGGAGTGACTAGTGGTGATGTACCATGTAGGAATGCGATGCTGACAGTGGGGAAGGCTGTGTGTTATGGGGAGAGGACAGGGAGTATATAGGAACTCTTTGTACTTTTTTCCAGCTTAATTGAGGTATACTGGACAAATAATTGTATATATTTAACATACACAACTTGATGTTCTGAGATACCTATACGTTGTGAAATAACTACCACAATCAAGCTAACCAATATAGCCATCGTCTCACATAGTTACCTTTTTTGGGAGTGTGTATGGTAAGAACACTTAAGATCTACTCTCTTAGAAAAGTTCAAGTATACAATACAGTATTATTAACTGCAGTCACCAGGCTATATGATAGATCTCAGAACACGTTCACCCTGTATAACTGAAACTTTGTACCCTTTGGCCAATATCTCCCCATTTCCCTCCCACCCCCAGCCCCGGGCAAGCACCATTCCACTCTGCCTTTATGAGTTCGACTTTGTTAAATCCATATATAAGTGAGCTCATGCAATATTTGTCTTTCTGTATCTGGCTTATTTCACTTAGCATGATGTCCTTTGGGTTCATCCATGTTATTGTAAATGGCAGGATCTCCTTTTTATAGGACTGAATGATATTTCATCATATTATATATATATTCACACACATCCATACCACATTTTCTTTATCTACTCATACATATACAGGTTGCCTCAGGTTGCCTCTATATCTTGGCTATTGTGAATAATGCTGCAATGAACATGGATATGCAGGTAACTCTTTGAGATACCGATTCCATTTCCTTTGGATATATACCCAAAATGGGATTGCTGGATCACATCATAGTTCAATTGTTAATTTTTTGAGAAACTTCCATAATGGCTGTACCAGTTTACACTTCCACCAACAATATACAGGGTTCCTTTTTCTCCACATCTTCACCAACACTTGGAATCTTTTTGTCTTCATGATAACTGTTGTAACAGGTATGAGGCCATATCTCATTGTAGTTTTGATTTGAGTTTCTCTGATAATTAGTGATGCTGAGTACCTTTCATATGCCTGTGGGTCATTTGTATGTCTTCTTTTGAAAAATGTCTCTTTTCAAGCTCTTTGCCCATCTTTTAATTGGGTTATTTGATTTTTTTTTTTTTTGCTAACTCGTATTTTTTTACTCAGCTTTGCTGTGAACCTAGAACTGCTCTAAAAAATAAAATTTATTAAAGAATAGATCCTCCCCTAAAAGATTTTTGTGAATAAATAAGTAAATGGAGAACAGCAAGTCTCCCCAGAAGAATTCCAAATACTTTATGTAGATACTCCACCCTCAAGGAGGGGAGCATAGATCCTCACTCCTTGAATGTGGGCTGCATATAGTGACTTCCTTCCAAAGGGTAAAGTATGGAAATGGGGAGAAGGAGTAACTTTACAGGAGAGAGCTGACAAAAACTATCTCAATCAGGTGGTCAGGGCCAACCAAAGTCAACAGCGCTACATCATGTTGATAGCATGTACCCTTGATATGATGTGATAAAAATGGCACCTTACCTCTGTAACCTTCCATCTAACAAACCTATAATCCCAGTCTAATCATGAGAAAAACATCAGAAAAATCCCAGTGCAGAGATAGTCTATAAATTACCTGACCAATACTTCTCAAAACTGTCAAAGTCATCAAAACCAAGAGGAGCTTAAAGAGACACAACAACTAAATGAATTATGGCATCCTGGATAAATCCTGGAACAGAAAAAGGACATCAGGTAAAAGCTAAGGAATGCTGAATCAAGTGTGGATGTTAGTTAATAATAATGTATCAATATTGTTACATTAATTGTAACAAATGTATGATACTAATGTAGCATGTTAACAATAGGGGAAGCTGAGTGTGGGTATGGGGGAACTTCCTGTACTATCTTTAAAATTTTTCTGTAAATCTGAAACTGTTCTAAAAATCATATTTATTTTTTAAAAAGATATTGAACACACTTAAATGGTTTTTACCCTACAGTGTCAACTTGCCTTTAGAAATGGTGAGTCTACACAAACATGGTGGGTGATGCACCCACGCCTGTGCATGTTGGGGGCAACACTTATCAGTCAGGGATCATCTCTCATTCGGCGTCATGTATTATGATTTCAGCACATATGGTTATGCTTGTCAGTGTTTATTATAGCCCAAACATTTACACACCCATTCCCTAAAATTCTATTGGGGGGTACCAGGTGGGTGTAGGGTAGTGGTTATCTTAGTCCACTTTGCTGCCTCAGCAAAATCAGCTGGGTGACTTAAAACAACTGAATTTATTTCTCACAGTTCTGGAGGCTGGGAAGTCCAGTACCAAGGGCTGACAAGGTGGGGTTCACTCTGAGTCCTCTTCTCTTGGCTACCACCCCTCTGCGTGCTCACATGACCTCTTCTCTGAGTGCATGTGCAGGAGTAGGGGAGAGCGCTCAGGTGGCTCTTCTTATAAGGGCGTTAATCCCATGGTGAGGGCCCCACCCTCATGACCTCTTCTAACCCTAATTACCTCCCAAAGGCCCCATCTCCAAATATCACACATCAGGGGTTAGGGTATCAACATATGAATTTGGGGGGACACAAGCATTCAGTCTATAACAGCAGAGAAGGCCTCTAGGCTTTGCAGTCAAACTACCTTGATTGGAATTCTGAGTTCACCCCTTACTAGTTCTGTGAACTTGAACAATTTACTCTGTGCCTGTGCTTCTGTTTCCTTGTTAGTAAAACGGGGGATATTAACAATGCCTACCTTGCAGATTGCTTTGAGGATTAAATGTATATAAAGTGCTTAGAATAGTGTTGGCGTGTAAGTATCAGTGAACGCTGACTATTATCATTATTATGATGTAAGTCATGAGCTCCAACTAATATTTTTCTTTTTATATAAAAAGTGTTGTGAAGTCAGATATGTTTGAGAAATGCTACAACAAACAATGGGGACTTTTTTTTTAAAGGGTTTGAGCAGGGAGGGTCCGCCTCTAGTGTTTCACTTTCTCCGCAGATGTGCCCGTCAAAGACACCCGGCCAAAGTTGGTCATTTCCTTCCTTTGTTCCTTACCTCATGTGTCTGGCTGGAATATTATGTACTTGGCACGTTCTGATTTTAACTTAGGGGAAAAGGATGAAGTTACATATTCAACTATACAATATTATTATTCTCAGTTCCACTTCATAATTCTTTTTTAGAGAATATATAAATAAACACAGACATCTAATAAACATACCACTTAATTATACATTCAATTCCATTTGGATTCCAAGTACAATTTTTACAATTTTAATTTTTTAACAAATGCCTACTTTTATTTCATGATCAATTTTAATGGTCCTTTTTTCCCCCTTTCTTAACTTGTGCATGTCATAGTTATTAACTGTACTTACCCTTCAGTGAGGCTTAGTCCAGCTTCCACCATAAGTTTGTGCTTTCACAATTTCCATTTTCAACTTCCTACCCTTTTTTAATGCTTGGTCTCATACACAGATTGGTGGTTTTTCAATTTTTATTTTTAATTGTGGTAAAATACACATGCCATAAAATTTATTATCTTAACCACTTTTAAGTGTACGGCTCGGTATCACCGTGTTTTTATTGTTAATGCTTGTTTTATGGGCCTACCTGCATTTAACTTGTGCATTATGTAAACGCAATATATACGTATATACTTTTTGAAAAAAGTCCTCAGAGGCCTGGTAACCACACCCAGAGGGAGGCTATGGAAAGTTTTTCTTTGCTTCTTTTTTGTTTTTTAATAGTTCAGCTCTGTTCAACAGGAAAAGGTTTAGTTTTCTAAGAAAATTCTAATAATCTGTATAATGGTAATTGCTGTCATAACCCCCCTAGACAACTGACACTCCATTGTGTTCCTCTGATACCTTGTCTTTTGTATAAAAAGATAAACATCTATTTGGTTTGCTGACTCCGTTCTGGCCAAGAAGGGAGCCTGGGAAGGAGTCGGTGACATTGGGAGCCCCAGGGCATGCTGGGAAGGAGAGTGGAGAGGCCTAGAGCATGCTAGAGAGTCTGCTCTCCTGGGGGCCTCTTGAAAGTTGTGGGTTCAGCTCAGCTAAGTCCCTGTGACTCACACAGCTCTGCCTGTGAAGTGCCTATAGTCTAGTCAGGAAGGTAAGATGCACATATATATTAATAGTATATTTTGAAACTGCTCATGCCTGTAATCTAAGCACTTTGGGAGGCTGAGGTGGGAGGATTGCTTAAGGCCAGGAATTCAAGACCAGCCTGGGCAACTTAGCAAGACCCTGGTCTCTGTAAAAAAATAGAAAAATTAGCTAGGTATGCTTGTAGTCCCAGCTACTTGGGAGGCTGAGATGGGAGGATTGCTTGAGCCCAGGAGTTCGATGGTACAGTGAGCTATGATCGTGCCACTGCACTCTACCCTGGGTGACAGAGCAAGAACCCGTCTCCAAAAAATAAATAAAAATAAAGAGCAGTTCAAGGCCATATTCAAGTGTGTCAGCAAATGAATGATACAGATAGTAAAAGCAGAAATGCTGTGGGTTGGAGGGTTAAAAAAGCTTCCCGGGAGAAGTAGAATTCCTGACGCATCTTAAAAGATGGGTAGATTGTTGGAGAAACAGAGGGACAATTAAGGTCCCGCTGCCAGAGAGAGGAAGAGGAAATGAACATAGCATGGTGGGAAAACCTGTATTCTCCCAAACCATTTTATTATTCATTTTCATCATCTCCGAACTTCGGTTGGTTGGATTGGTTTTTGCAGTTTTGCTACCACTCCTCAAATCCCTAAGGCAACCTCCTGCATTTACCTTTCTAGATTTCTGTGGGTGAGAAACAGATCTGTCTTTTTGCCTTGCCTGTTGGGGCATTGGTTTCCTGAGGGTAGAGGTCATGACTGTGATGTGCAGTGTGTCTGGGAAAAATACGAGGATTACTCTTTGGATTCGAGGTTAGATTTCTGTCATGACAAGAGGTCCCTGGGAGTAGTGTTTGACGGCGATCCTACCCACAGACACTTCTAGGGTGCTTGTGACTCGCTAACTTGGGGGTAGGGGTCTCCCCTGTCACTGCTCTTGAGTTTCTTCAGAAAGAGATCACACGTGGAGTTCCCACGACTGTGTTTATTCTACAGCAACACTGACAAGTCTGGCCTCAGAATCAAGACTGGCTCAAATCTAGACCCCGTAGACACTGATCAATTTTGTGGTCTCTCCTGAGCCTCTGGGGTCTCAGCCATTCATCTGGCTACTCAACTTACCCTGGCCGTGTGGTTTAGCCAAGAAGAAAGGGATTCTGGGCAGAATGCCATCAGGAAGGTTGTCCCCCAGGAAACAACACACCCTTTATTTATGGTCTTTTGCTTTTCCCCCATCAAATCAGATTTTGCTTTCTCCCACTACTGAGGTGAAAGAGACAAAGACCTGTGTTTAACATGCAAAAGCAGTAGCTCACATCCAAATTGCTATTATCCCTGCAAGAAGAGTTCTTTCGGTTCTTTAACATTCTTCAGCTATTTATTTTCATTGCGTGGGTTACATTTACCTATTTTTTGTTGCAAGTTTTGTATAGCATAATCACAAGGAAAAGGAAGCAGTTCTATACTACTATTTTTTTTCTAACCAATCATCCCATTGAATTTTTGTTAAAAAAATTCTATCCGGATGTGAAAAAATTTCATGTAAAGGAATTTCAAATAAGTATAAAATATGGGTAAAAATTTATATTTTATCTTATTTTCCAAGACAGATAATAAAATCACTGACATATACAACTTTAAAAGTACTATTTGCCTTTCATTTCTTTTGGTTTCCTCATCTGTAAAAGGAAAGGTTTACCCTGAATAGATTATTTTTAAGTTTTCTTCTAATTTAATATTCTGTGGTTCTATAGGAGGATATGGTGCTGTTTTTGTTGGAAATTCAAGATGGTAACATCATACAAAAAGAAGATTAGATGGAGAAACAAAAATCTGGCCTGAAGTAAATTGGTAACCACCACTTAAGAAAGACCCTTTTCTGTCTGGACAGGATCTAAGAATGGTCAACATTAGCATAAATGAAAGGAAGAGTCAGCAGTTGTTTCATATCTACCTGGAGTTTAAAATTTGCAGCCAAAGGTTACAAACTCAAATGCTTCCAAGGTTTTGAGGCTAGTAATATAAGTTTGTGAAGTGGTAACCTGGGTGTTCGAGGGGAGTGGTAGGAGCCACAGTCTGTAGGGGAGCAATTGTTCCCTCCCTAAAAGTAGGTGAATAAAGAAATAATAAAACACTGTAGGCCTATAATCCTAGCACTCTGAGAGGCTGAGGCAGGAGGATCCCTTGAGCTCAGGAATTAGAGACCAGCCTGAGCAAGAGCGAGACCCTGTCTCTACCAAACAGAAAAGGCTGGGGGGGGCGGGGAAGAAGAGGAAACAAAACAAACCAAAACAAAACACTGTAGTGGCCAAAACACACAAACAGATCTGTGGCTATATTTGGCCCACAGGCTACTAATTTCCCACCCTTAAATTCTAATCCAGCCAATCTCTTTATTTTTTAAGTAAAGAATCTGAGGTCCAGAATTGGGCAGTAATTTGGCTAAGGTCACGCAGCTCTTTGGTGGTGCAGCATG
>CM052450.1:15725360-15765324 GCA_028533085.1 Varecia variegata | reverse complement strand
TGTTATGTGACCTTTCCTCAAGCAGTTCTTGGCAAGGGAGATGGAAATATCATGGTTGGCTTAGACTAATCAATACTTACCTTTAGAACTGGGGACAGGGTCACCTTTCCCCAAGCCTCAAAAGGGAAAAGCAGATGAACAAAATTGGGGTTCCATTAGCTAGGAAGAAGGGAGAAATATAATCGAAGTTGAGCAGGCCTGCCGCAGGTCCCACCGCAGTCTGCAAACGCCAAGTACAAAGACCAGTAGCTGGCAGGTATATGCCCAGGAAATGTTAGTCATCAGTTTTCTCAATTGCACCCAGTCTACACGAACTGGTTTGAGGGCAACATCATAAAGCAACTCTTCACTTAGAAATCCAGTCATTTGACAGGTGCTGATGAAAATTATTTCAGAAACTTCAGACGGACAGCGTCCAGAAGTAACCGCTGCCTCTTCCTAGCTTGCGGCACGTTGCACGGCATAGCTCATTGCCAAGCGGGTGTTACGGGACTGCATGGTTGCTCCTTCTGCTTTGAGACCCCAAGGATCTGGTGTTTCTCTCTTCTGTGTTGGCGGATCCTCTGAACATCGACGCAGCCTTCATTCCACAAATGGCAAAGAGGTCTCCCCCAAGTTAGAGCCCACACACACTTCGTGCCTGGGGAGGGATGACTCCCAGCCCTGTCCCTTCACCTCAAATGAAATATAATAGATATGAAAGTAAAACAAAAGACAGGCAGACAAAAAACAGACTCGAAAGACAGAATTAGAAAGACACATATACTTTCACTGAACAAGAGAGAACAAAAGCAGGCAAAGGGGAAACATCCCTCTGTCTACTGGGCACTGAGAAATCAGGATTTTTTAAACTATATTTTAAATGTAAAGATTTATTTCTTATCTAAGAAGGAGAGGATACGCAATCAACAGTCCTCTTTCCAGCAGTTTCTTTACTCATCTGGAGGCAGGAGATGACCAAAGGATCTTTCCTCCTTAAGAAACACCCCCTCCTTCCTCAACTGCACACCCCTGCCCTAGGAATCCATGACTCCAGGAAACAATTTCAGATAAAACAATTCCAGTTACTGGAAAATCATAAGGCTTTCCTCTGTGCGTTTACAGCAGCCTGCCCTCTGACCCACCAATAAAAGAGATTTACTGAGTGAGCGTAGCACCTTTTATGTAATCTCAGTGTGACTAGTCAATGCATCTGTCTCAACTCAGACTCCTCAATCATACGATGATGAAGGTTGAAACGGAGAAGTGGTTTTCAAAGTGTGTGTGTGTATGTACATATGTATTTACTTAAACAACAGAACATGATTTCCAATGATGACCTCTTACGTGGAACTTCAACATAAAAGCAGGTAAAACAGAGGTGCTTCAATTGCGGAAAGGTGGGCGTGGAAAGGGTGGACTGAGAGCAGGAGGCTCTTTGATGTCCTCATCGTCACCCCAGCCAGGTTTCCCAGGCAGTTTGGCAGCCACTGGCCTAGCTGTTCACTAAGGTACCTTCAGATCTAAAACACTAAGGTCCTGCTCTTTCTTTCTCAAAAAGAAAGTCTAATTCTTCTTTTCTAGTTCTACCCAGTAGCACGATACACCTTGATGTAGAAGGAAGACACAAAGTAGGAGAGAAAAAAATTCCCTTCCTAACCTCATTTCTCTTGTTTTTTTTTTTTTTTCGAATTCTGAAAAAAAAATTTTTTTAAAGTGAGCCATCCAGGGAGTAATATAACTCACACCTACCACTCATAAAATTACAACTTGACATATTGTCTCAAATAAATTTTTTTTAAAGTCAAGAAATAAAACCTGGCAGGTAAAGTTCTCTTAGTTCATCTCCCCAGTCCTATCTTCCTCCTTTTCTCCTCAGATAAACACTATCATGACTAAATACTGGTCCCCCCAAAGATAGCCATGTCCTAACCCCTGGCACCTGTGAATATGGTGCCATGGCAAAGGGGATTTTTGCAAATGGGATTAAATTAAGGATTTTAGATAGGGGGGGGTTAGTCTGAATTAGCCAACTGGGCCCAATGTAATCAAGAGGGTCTTTATGAGAGCGAGGTGGGAGGGTCAGAGAACAGGCAGTGATGATGAAGCGGCGGCTGCCATGATGCGTCCAAGAGCCAAGGAACGTGGGCAGCCTCTAGAAGCTGGAAAAGGCAGAGGTTCTCCCCGAGAGCCTCCGGAAGAACATGGCCCTGCCAGCCTGTGGTCCACTTCTGTCCTCAAGAACGTGAGAGACTGCATCTGTGTTATTTCACGCTGCTGGCGTGGGCTCATCTGCGACAGCGGCAACAGGAAACTAATCCAACAAGTTGGGTGAGCTGCCATCTGGCCCATGTTTTTATATTTCGACTGGATAGATAGGTATATAGAAATAGAGAAAATTTTGTTTTATACATTTTCTACACTCATTTGATGTTTTGAGTATATCCATTTGATGCATAAATGTCTCGTTCATCCAACTTCACTGCTCTACGGTATTTCCTCCTAGGACTATACCACAGTTTATATAGGTCTCTAAAATGAGCATTAGGATACCTCTAATTTTTCACAGTGACAAAAATCCTTGTAAATATTTCCTTATACACACATCTCCTTGTGTATATCTGCAAAAGGTCCACTGCAATATATATCTAGCATTTGCAGATTCTGGCTTTACTCCAGCCTCCAGATTACAAAATAAAGTTCAAAATCCTTAGCACGTGTGCCCAGACTGTTAACAGGGACTGTCTCTGGGAAGGGAATAGGATTCAGGTGAGGCAAGGGGAGGTAAACTTTCACATTCTCCTTAATCCTTCGATGTTGTTTGGATTTTTTACAGATATATATTACTACATTAAAAAAATGTTAACCAGGCATTTAAGACTCTAAAATAGAGGTTGAAAACCATTGATCCTCAGGATGAATTCAAACTTTTTTTGTTTGTTCCACATGGGATTTTAAAAATATTGAAATATTCATTTATATTATATAATTAAGAGATTTCCCATAAAATCCTCAAATTCTGAATTCTCTTGAAAAATTAGAAGAGTTGGAAATATTGGACCTGCATTTTCACGTGAAGGTGAAAGATAAAGTTGGGCTATTCCCACGTGAACAGGAATAAGTGTCCTCTCATTTTGCTGTGGTCCCCACCTCTCTCTATTGCCCGCCCACATAACTCATTTATTTTATCCTCTGGCCTCCTGTAGGCATTTGAGTTTGCCACTCTAACTAGAGTTGCTGGATAAAAAAACAGGACTTACAATTAAATTTTAATTTCAGACAAATAATTTTTTGGTATTAATGTCCCAAATATTGCTGAGCATCCTGTATTTTTATTTGCTAAATCTGGTAATTCTAGCCCCGGATCCCCAGCTCTCAACAGCCTGGCCTCCCCTCATTCCAACTTTATCACTCATTGCTCTCATTTACAGGCCCTGAGCTCTGGCCAAATCAGATTGCAGTTTCCTGAACATATTTGCATTCTTCTCTTATCTTGGAGATCCTACCTTTGCTGCTCTCTGGTTACCTAAGATTAAATTAGTACCCTTCAAGACCAAGTTGAAGTTCCAGCTCCTGCAGAAATGTCTCTGCCTTAGGGATCCCAGCTTCCTCCCAATTCCCATTGCATTATTAATAGAACTCACTTATTATTTATCATTTTGAACTGCAGTGTTCCTTGTCTTTTCACAGATATCTCCCCAACTAGATTATAGCCTTTGAATTTTTACTTATCGTTGTATCCCTCATGCCTAACAAATGATTTGTACAAGGGAGGTAACTGATAAGAGTGTGTTGATGTAAGGATGATGTGTAAGTTAGCTTTTCATAACGAACCACCCCAAAACTTGAGGATTTAAAATAACTGTCTCAGATAACTGTTTTAGTCAGATTGAGCTGCTATAACAAAATATCATAAACTAGGTGGCTTAAACAACAACTTATTTCTAACAGTTCTAGAAGCTGGGAAGTTCAAGATCAAGGGACCAACAGATTTGGTTCTGATTCATAGATGGTGCCTTCTAGCTGTGTCCTCACATGCTACAAGGGACACATGAGCTCCCTTGGGCCCATTTTATAAAGACACCAATCCCATTCATAAGGGCTTCGTGCTCATGGCCTCATCTAATCCTGATTACTTCCAAAAGACCCTACTTCCTAATACCACCACATTAGGGGGTAGGGTATCAACATATGAATTTTGGGGAGACACAGCATTTGGTATAGTTCATGATTCTGTGGGTTGGTTGTGGTTCTTCTAGTCCGGACTGGTTTGGCTGGGGCTGGATGGTCTAGGAAGGCCTCCCTCATACATCCGGGGCCTCATGTGGAATCCTGGGATGGTGGGTATGGCTGGAGCCTCTTTCCATGAAGTGTTGCTCATCCTTACAGAGGCAGGAACGCGCTTGTTCACGCGGTGGCAGAAGGGTTCCCGCCAGCAAGAGCCTCTGCTTGTGGCATTTGCTGTTGTGCCATTGGCCCAAGGTCACATACCCAAGCCCGGATTCGATGGGTGGAGAAACAGACCACTGCTTGCCGGGAAGCGGGAGAAAATCCCATTGCCAAGGAGCATGAGAGGCAAGATCTAATTGGAGGCTGTTATTGCAACAATCTGACTCAGATGATAATGAGAATCCAGCTTCCATTGTGCTCAGAAATTTCAAAACTCATCTCAGTTGGGGAAGTCTGCTTGGTCTCTGCATGTCAGTGAAACTGAACTTCTCTGGGTCGGCCAACTCCTTCCCCCAGGGGCCTTTCCCGTGTGTTTGCTCTGCCTGGAATGCTCCTCCCATCTCTTGGCCAGGCTAATTATTATGTTTCCTTTAAGTCCCTTCCTAAAGTCACTTCCTGAAGGAGCCTTTCCTGATTCTCCAGCCCAGGCCAGTTCTGTTCTACACACTCAGGGCACCATGGTGCCGTGTTACTAGCACTCGCCACCACCGTCATGGACGACTTTGTTGTTTAGTTATTTGTTTAATATCAGTCTCTCTGTCTCTCAACCGAAAGAGCCCCAGGGCAAAGACCGAGTCCAGTTTGTTCGCTAGTGAATTCCCAGCATCTAGTGCAATGCCCGGCATAGAGCAGGTGCTCAGAATCGGAGGAATAAATGAATGAACCTGTGAATGAATGGCCTACAGTGTGCTCAGCGTGGAATAGGCCTGTTCAGAAACATGTAACCTGCTGGGGACCAGGTAGCACAAAATGATTTGAGAGCAGCTCAGGACCAAATAGAGAGTGAAATACCAGACGCTGGGCTGTGAATGCCGGGGGGCAGGAGACCAGGAAGAAGGGAGCCAGATAGGCCAAGAGGTCACCGAAGGCTTCGCGTAGGAGGCAGCACACGAGCTAGGTCCAGAGGAGGAACGAGATTTGGATGCAATGAAGTCGGGGAAGGAAGCTAATATGTTAAGGTCATGAGTTTGATCCTCCATAGCTCCAGTTATACTGATACCCTCATAAGCTATTGATTGCAAGACAAAGCAGGCAGGAGAGTCCGTGCAGATGCTTCCGGGAGCCATTCCTGCCGTGGTTGAGACGGCTTCCGGAGGTTATGTTTCAGAAGACACTGCAAAGTCAAGTGCCGTCACACGTAAAACAAACAGCTCATTCAGAGACCAGATTCCTCCGAGCCATTTAAACAGAACCACAGCAAACATCTGCTTCTACTCGTCTGGAAACATTGTGGTCTGGATGTTCTCTCTCTTTCTTCTCTTTCACTTTTAATTATTTATGATGAAAACTTCCAAATATACACAAAGAAAAGAGCACAAGAAATCCCATCACCAACTTCAACAAGCATCAGTACTTTGCCATACTTGTGTCATCTCTCTCCCTTCTCAACCTGTTCTGTCTCTCTGCTTTTTTTTTTTTTTTTTTGCTAAAGCTTTTTAGAGCAAATCTTACATACCATAACACAACACTCCTAAATACTTCATCTCTAAAAGAAATAAGGGCATTTTCTTACATAACCACAATACCTTTTTTGTACCCAACATAATTATGCATACAGCATAATTCCTCAATAATCACTTAATACCCAATCCATATTCAAAATTTCCAGATTGTCTAAAAAAAGGCCTGTTGACAGTTGGTTTCTTTGAATCAGGATCTAAATAAGGTCCTCACATTAACTTGATTGGCATGTCCCTTAAATCTCTTTTAATCTAGACTAGGGATGTTCTCTTTTAACTGGGGCTTCTCTTTGCCAACAACCTGCCTCAGCCCTCGCGGCCTTTATCTCAGCTCTGGACTGGCAGGGAGCCGAGAGATCAGAGGCAGGAGGAGTGAAGGTAACGTGGGGAGAGGGCGGGAGGGATGGAGTGAGTCGCAGAGTCCTCAGATCTTATGAAAAGAAACTCCTAATCAGCTTCAGGAGAAACAGATTAGAATAAGAGACTCTTAAGAACTGGAGTTGACCCGCACGCTCTCCTAACACCTAAGAATGACGAGAATTTACCGAGATTGTAAGAGGCCAATTCCTGTGGGCCAGAGAGGGAGGGCAAGAGAAAGGAAATCAGGATGAGTCTGATGGACAACATACAAGCGCAGGCAGGACCCGCGGCCTAATATGCAGGGCTCAATGCAAAATAAAAATCCCAGAGCCCTTGTTCCATAATTATTAGGAATTTCAAGATGGTACCAGCAGAGCGTTGGACCAAGCATGCGGCCCTTCAAAGCACAGAGACCTATGTGACTGCACAGGTGACGTGCCCACCCCAAAAGCTGCCCAGTGCATAGGTGGCTGAGTCCAGAGGCCCCAGGGAGCTGTTCTGCAAGGCAAGGCTTCAAGAACCGTGTGTCTCATTTGCATTTCAGAGACAAGCACAGGCAGTGGGTATTGTTCCCACATCTGGTAGCCACCAGCAGCATTTCAGACTTGTCAGGATACTCAGGGGTGGTGAACGGCTTCCAGAGGGTCATAGAGATCAGCACTACCGAGTGGCAAACCAGGGATATTGTTGGGTCTGGATCTTCTGGCCTGTGTGCTCATCTATGTGAGCCAGAATGCCCGGCTCCATAACCAGGCTCTGTCACTCACTGCTACTGCGTAACCTTGGTCAGTTATTTGACCTCTTTGCGCTTGTTTCCTCATCTAAAAAATGGGGTTAATAGAAGTGCCTACCTCAGAGGATCGTTTGCATGTTGAATCGGTTAATAGTTGCTGGCACGTGGAAAGCACTGTGTGTTTGTCAAAGCAAAGTAAATTCAGAGGCTAGAGCTGTAAGTGTCCAGACAGATGCCTCGTAGTGGTGATACGTGCAGGACAGACGGACTCTGCTCTTCTACCGGTGGGAGGCTGTGCCTGGCAACTTGATTCCTGCTCCCCAACAACTACACAATGGTCATTCACTCAACAAGTGTCCATCAAGTGCCTACTATGTACCAGGAGCTCACTGACTGGAGAAAGAGCCAGGCATGGTGCTTGTTCTTATGGTGCTGACCGTTTAGCATAGGGAGGGCTCCACCTGCAAAATCAGTCCTGCCCAGGTGTAGGACCAGGCTTGGCTCCAGGTAGGAGGAAGAGGAGATTCCCTCAACCTGCAGCTCATCAGTAAGGCAGTTCTGCAGCTGGTAAGCATGGTTTGACTTTAGTATTCTGATTCCCTGCTACCATTCTGCTTTGTGATATTCTATTTTAATCAAACCCCTGCCTGGTAATTCAGCACTCTCCATCAAAGAGCTAATGTTTTATTTCCTGTCCCAAAACTCAGACACTCCCAGCCTGAGTTCTAACACCTGCTGTGGAAACCTCCAAGATGTTGTTACCTGTTTGTCTGCCCCTCCCACCTTTGGAGGGGTTCTCAGGAGCTTGGATTTGGTTTGGGCCACTCTTGGTTAACAATGATTACGTCATTGTTAGGACAGACAATGGGGAAGGGCAGGGCACAATGCCAGGACGTTTTATGGCCTTCTCAGCCTGGCCTGGGCCCATGTGTGTCCATCTTTCCAGTAACTAGTACTGACCTTGCCCTCACGTCCTTAACACCTGGCTACTCCTTGACTCTGCATAGCTGCGTGGACTTAGGTGCCCATCTCACCAACATTCAAGCCTGGGATCTGAAGGATTTGGTCAGGGGAGGTTGTGGGAGCCCTTACGAATGTCAGTCTGACATTGAAACAAGGTTGTTTTCCTTCAACTAACAAATTCTTGGCCCTCTGCCAAGGTCTCTGAGAGGTAGTTTGTGGCAGGATGGCCATGAGAGGATAAGGCAGGGTGGTAGAGGTGGAAGGAGAATGATAAAGATGCCAGTAGCTTTCCAGTGGCCAGCTCCAACCCTGAGGCCATTCTGAATGCTGCTCTGCCAGCAGCCTGGGGACACTGTCTAGAACACCACCATCCTGGCCAGCAGCCTACAGGCAACTGGACTCTTCAGGTAGCTGGTGATAAAAAAAAAAAAAAAAAAAAAGTGACAGGTGGAAGCCAAGGGAGAATTTTTTTACACATCCTTCTTCTTCCCCAATCTGCATTTTAGAAGTTCTGAAATGGTAACAACTGGGCAGGGGCAGTGAAGGGGGGTAGTTTTCCAAGCTCACTTTGAAAGAAGCAATCAATGTGTGTTTTCCCCCTAGAGCCTCCAAGCCGTGGCAGGTTAGAGAGCTGCAGGTCCCGCTGATGAAGTATTATCGGAACAGCAGAAAGCCAGACCCTACGAGGCTGATGCCAAGAAAATCAGAGAGGACTTTGATGTGTGAATCTGGGATTGCCTCGGAAGCCTTTGGCCCTGGGAAGAGGCCAACCAGGAGGACAGACAATGGGGAAGGTGGCCAGGGCACAGTGCCAGGACATTTTATGCTATTAGGCCATCACATCCCTGCATCTTCCAAACATACAACCTTCATTCATCTTACAGAAACTCAGGCTTCTACGTGGGGGACAAATCAAGTCTGTTTTTAGGGTAAACTTTTTTCTATGAACTCAGAGATTTTATAACAATGGATGTTGATGTCTTAAAGGACCAGTAGGCAAAGTAATTAATCAACATTATCTCCTAAACAACAGCCAAAGGCCTGTGGAGGGGAGGGAGAGAAGAAAAAGAGTGACTTCCCTAAAGCATATTATAGTTTAGTAGGAGAAAATATTTTAAATCTTAGAAAACACAAAAAATCTACAAGAAGAGAGAGGTTAACACTTCACAGGCAATGAAGGATACATTGTTCTGAGGTAGCAGAAATCCTTCCTGTGGAGTGTCGGGGAAGACTGGGAGAAGGTAGAATTTGAGCCTGACCTTGCCGGTTGGGGGATTTAGATTATGAAGCACCCACTGGGTGCCAGGCACTTTGTGTGGGAATGCAAAGATGAGGCCTTCGTGGGCTCTGTCCCCAAGGGCGTGCTCACAGTCTAGCGTGGGCAGCAGATCTGTGAACAGAGAACAGAGCAGAGCCCTGGAAAAAGGTGCGATCGTTGTATGGCTGGGGAGGTAGGCAGGGGGCATGGGGTGTGGCGTGTGCGCACGTGCACGTGTGTGTCTGTGTAGGGAGAGAGGAGATGGGGGAGAGCTCTGGCTCCACTGAGAATGTGGCATTTGAGCTGAGTCTTGAAGCCTCGTTTTACTCTGAGGACTAGGAGGACGTGCATTCTAGATGGGGCATAGGGGGGCAGTTTAGGGGAGCAGCTAGTGAAAAGGCATAGACAGGTGCCACATAGTAAAGACAGGGAGAGCTCAGAGACGTCTGTGTGACTGGAGTAAAGGACACACGTGGGGTGTGGTAGCAGACGTGTCTGGGAAAAGTGGGCAGGAGAGAGATCATGAAGGCCTGTGTGCCAACAACGTACACAGTGGTCATTCACTCAGTAGGAGTTCACTGAGCACCTACTGTGTACAGGCACATAGTAGATAAATAGCTGATAAATAAAGAGTGTGCATTTCACCCTGCAGGGGATCGAGAGCCAGCCACAACTTTTACGCAGGAGAGGACTGTTCATGCTTACCTTCCAGGAAACTCGCTCCCTGGGAGGAGGGATCTTATCACTTCAAGAAGCTGGAGGAAGGGAGACTAGTTAGTTGTAGGGTGAGTGCATTGGTCGGGGGTTGGGGCACTGAGGCTTTCAGGCAAGGACATAGCGGCAGCTCACAGCTGTGTGGTGTGCAACATGGATTCAAGGCAGGGGTACCATTTGCAGCTGGGGACCTTTAGAGGAGAATGTTCCGTGAAAGGCTTTTTTTTTTTTTAATACTTTCACATTGCTCTGGATTTTTCCCCCCTTCAGAAGCACCTTTGATTTTAAAATGGTGAAAATGTCTGTCATTTCTGTAGCTTTCTGAAGTTTGGGTAACAATTTCCTTTTCCTCTCCATCAAAAAGGATTCTGCTCACAGGATTCGTCAGAGTTGACTTTGACCCCTTGTCTTCTGAGACCTGCTTCAGAGTGTGCGGCCCCCCTGGTCCACGCTTGAAGGAAGGTCTGGGATTATCACAATGCTGTGAATTTTCTAGAAATGTGGACTGAGATGGGCTGGCACAACTGTGTGTGTTTAAAAAAACAAAAACAAATACCTCAAGGGCAGCCCCCCCATTCTGCAGAAAGGGTCCATCCTGCCTGCTCAGAATACCCCACTCCGTCCTGACGGGACAAGCTGCACCCTAAGGAAAGGGCACTGAAGGAAGTGACTTTTGTTCTAATGTCAAATCCCTGGGAGACTGGTGCTCGGAACGTTTACATGCTCCTGACTTTTTACATGATTTCTCCAATTCTTACATTTCATGCACCAAGAGCAAAATGCAACTTGACCCTGGACTATTGCACGGTGGCTCCGCCGGGCTGACTGTGGAACTCGAGTTTTGCCATGTGCACCGGCCGGTTGGTCAGGAGCCAGGAGCAGAGGGCAAATGAGGTCTAGGTCATGGGTGAAATTCCTATAGAGGCCAGTTGGCTGGGCACACCTGGCCCGTGCTCTCTCTGTCACTCAGTCAGAAAGGGGACCGAGGGAAAGGGTGTGGGTGGCTCCACACAGCCCAACCCACTCTCGAAAATCGCATGGCAAATTGCATCGTGTGACCTGAAAGCCCAGTCAGTAATGCGGACTTCAGACCTTGCTTAAACAACTGTCTGGAAGAAAACATCATTGTACCTTTCAGCTACGATTTTTTCCCAGCCTTTGTTAGTGATGTGGAGCAGCATTGATTGCATTTCTTCTGCTGCTCTTGTCAAAAATACCTGCTTCCCAGATGTAATTTGCCTCCAAACCACTGCAGGTCCACAGGTGAGGCCAGTTTCCCATCCCCACTCACCGATGGCCTCTTCTCCCCTGGCAGCCCCCAGGGGGCCATTCTTCTCCCTAGCAAAGCAGGAGAGGGTCTTATGATGGTTGTTTGGACTTGCAGGTTGACATTGCCCTCATGGCAAGGATTTCTGTCACCCTTACTTCAACCAGACGCTGCGTTTCAGGGCTTTTCCTGGGAGGCTGTAAGCAGAGACTGGCAGTTAAGAGTGGGAAGTTCAGAACTATCCTGGTGATGGTGTACAGTAATTAAAATGATAGTAGTGCTATAAGCAAGATTAGTGGGATGGAAGAGAAAATCTATTAAAATTTTGAATTGGAAAAAAGAAAAGAGTGGGAAGTTCAGAACCAGATCAAAGCCAGGTTGGGATCTGGCCCTGACAGTTACCATCTGTGTGACCTGGCATAAGAATGTCCCCTTGCCAAGCCTCAGTTTCTCTCTCTTAAAGGATAGCCCATAATGCAGCGTTGCTCTGAGAACCGAAGGAGAAAATGCATGTTAGCTCTCAGCATTGCCTGGCGCATGGTAAATGTTAGTTATGATTACTTATTAGCTAATTGGCACACAAAAGACTTTATTCTGTTATAATAATGCCCTTAGTACAATAGCTAGCAAGCAGAGAGAATTTTTGTAAATTTTTTACTATAAAAAATTTCAAACATGTAGCAAGGTTGAAAGAATAATACAGTTGGCACTCAAATCCCTCACCTAGATTCTACACTTCTTTACATTTTACCATACAGAAATTTTTTCCTGAGCTATGTCAACGTCAGATATAGACATCACTCCTAAATACTTCCATACACATCTCTTGAAAATAAGGACATCCTCTTACATATTCACAGTCACCTTTATTATACTTAAGAAAATTAATGATCATTACTTAATAGCACCTCAATCCCAACTCATATAAAATTTTCCGAAATGTTCCCCAATAAGTCTTCTAACAGATGTTTGCTTCAAAAAATCCAATGAGAATTCTTACATTGCATCTAGTTGTCATGCCTCTTTGTTCCCTTTTATGCTAGAGCAGTATGTGTGGGGAAGTTTTAAGGACCACATTGTCACTGAAGTCAGCTGTTGGCTGCCAGGTGGAAAAGGACATCCCTCCACTGGGGCCACTGGGGCCTGGCCACATTTATTAACACGGGCCCTGTGATACGGTTGCATAGTTTGGTTTGCTGAACTTGTCAGTTATTAGCTTTACTACTTAATAACTGGAGGTTAGGGGCTCTTATCTTTATATTTCTACCACCTACATAGCACCTAACAGACAGGTGGCCAATAAAAGTGGATGGAAGGAAAAGAGGAAGGAAGAGAAGGAGACAGGAAGAGAAGGAGAGTGGGAAGGAGGCAGGCACAGGCCGGCACCTGCTTCTATGCCTGGTAGGTGCCTGGAGGGGAACACCCTGCTCAGAGAGTTGACTCAGGGAATCCTGGCAGAAATGCAAGCTGAAATGAAGGAAAGAAAGATCACCCTTGAAGACGGGTGCATGACACGTGTGTGATCGGAGTGAAGAGTCATGGAAGGGGAGGTAGGCAGCGGGTAACCAAGGTGTGAGTGAAGACTGAGGGTTGGGGACGGGGAGGAGGAGGACTGGCTTCCTAAGCGAGGCCTAACATGTGCTGCAGGATTTCCTGGGAAGCACCCCACCTCCTTTGGTTTGGGGAGGGCGATTCCTTGCTGTGGCACATGCCTTTGTCCAACGATGCCTTCTTCCCTCACTCTCTCCTTTTCCCATCTCCCACCTTCCTTCTCTGAGCACCAGCTACGCTCCCTCAGACCCTCTGCTATTTTAATTTCATCTCTCCCTCTCTTCCTGGAGACATGATTAACATTTGACATCATTTAAAAAGTAATCTGTAATAGGTTGCCTTTTCCCACAACCACACTGGTTTCCCCAACACCCTGGACGGTGACTCCCACGTGATTTCTGTCTTCAGTAATGAAATTCTTGCCACCAAGTGAGTCAGGAGGAACATCTGCTGCGTTCAGAGAGGTGGCATGGTGTCCACGAGGGGCACGCCCTGCACGGGGAGCTGTCCTCCAAACACAACCCACAAAGTTTCAACGAAGGCTTCAGGGCCAAACTATTGCTTCTATTCTTTGTAGAGAGAACAATGACCTAATTGGCAGGAGTAGACCAAAGTGTGTCCAGTGAACTTTCTCCATACCTCATCTCGAATCCATCTCTAAAAGTTTGACTTCAACAAAATTCTGAGCTAAGCAAATTTTGAGTTAAAATTTTTGAGAAGACATAGGGAAGGGATGCAAGAAAGTCTCGATTATCTGCATGACGGACTGGCTAAGTTTCATTCCAGGCTGACCTCGTTGATATGCTGCTCTGTCACCTTTCTTGCTGGGCAGTTGGCTTCTATTCAAAGTACACAAGGCCATTTAATTATTAATCTGAGCAAAGCATTCTTAGGGAAGTTAAACTGTCGAGTGTGTGTGTATCTGTGCACACGTGGGTCCTTTGATTACCTGGCTCTTTTGTATTGCTGTTCACCTTTTTGAGCCCCTGCTCCTGTCCATCTGTGGGGACACCTATAAGGTGATTATGAACACTGAATTCTGCAGAGCTCTTTGGTCCTCCTCCCCTTTTCCTTGGACGTGTGTGGAAATGTTTGCCAGCTATGAAGGGCTCGTGTACACAAGAAACGACTGACCTTGGCCACCGAGTGGAGTGTGTATCTATGACCAGGAAAAAGCCCAGTGTTTGTGTTTGGTGATGGCTTTATGCCCTGCTGTCAGGAGAGCGTATTTTGCAGGGGTTGCTGAGGGCCCAGGGCTCCAGGAACCATCATGATTATTTAGCCAATGATTTTAATGGGCCCATATAAACCCGTTCTATTTTTATACTAATAACAGAGAGGGAGAAGTTGGAAGATTAAATATAGAGGAGGATGTGTTTTAGCTTCACTGCTCAGGGCCATTGGAAATTCTTCTACAGAATTAGATCCAGCCTGTTTTCATTATTTCCTTCTTCCTAAGACCATCACTCTCTTTTTATTCTTCCTTCCTTTTATTCCTTTTCTTCTTCTTTCTTGCTTCCTATCTTTCTTTTCCTTCTTTCCTTCCTACTTCCTTCCTTCCTTCCTTCCTTCCTTCCTTCAACATGTAGTGCATGCTCCCTGGGTATTGGGCACAGTGCTAAGTGCTGGGATGCAGAGAGGACTAACACACGGCCCCAGCCCTCCTGGGACTCCGGTTAGTGTGGGAGGCAGAGGGAGACAAGGATCACCCCAATGCAGTGGGCAATGCTAGAGGAGAGCTAGGATCCGCACAAAACCACTGGACTGTCGTCTACCTCCCTTCTTGCTCGGGGAGTCCTCCACAGGTGTGAGGGAGGCATGGATAATCTCTAATAAGCTGTGTGGTCTCCCAGGAGTTTGCCACAGGGCGTCTGGTGTGTGTTCAGAGGAATTGCAGCTGTGGACCCTTGAGGTTGTGCAGAGAGGTATACTGTAACAACAGATGTGTGGAGAGCTGTGGCTTGGGAGGGGGACACCAGCCTGCCTCAGACTTCCTTAGGAGCCAGTCCCCCTCTGCAGAGGGGCTGCACTGTTCTCAACTGAGGGGTGGCTCATCAAATCCTCAGGGAGGAGGAATCTGCAAAGGTCATTTATCCCAGCGCTTCCCAGTCTTTAGGGTTCGTGCATCTTACCTAAGAACGTTGTTAAAGAGGAGATTCTTGTTCAGTAGGTCGGAGCCAGGACCTTAGAGTCTGCATCGTTGACGAACGCCCAGGAGAGTTCGTTGCTGCCCTGAGAACCTGACTTTGAATAGCAAGGATTTACTCTACCCCTGCATCAATGGAGGCTGAATTGCAAGGACCACCCGAAGCAGCATCCATCCTGCTACAGAAAAGGAAATTCCCTGGTTTAGCAGCTTTCGCTTTCTGACCTTTCAGAAGTTCTTACTTAGCAAACCCCAATCCCTTTAATTTGGGGGCCCAATTTGTCAAGTTCTTCTCTCAGTGGAGTTGGAGATGCAAGGTAGCCCTCTCCCATATCATAATCTGTAGTTATTTAAAGACTACAAAGTCAGATCTATTTTTAAAAGCATTGCTTCTCTCTCTGTTCTTATGCCGCATTACCCAGTTCGGTCAGGAGGAACGAAACTCTTGGGGCACTTGTGGCTGAGGTTCCGGCTGGAAGCAGAACCCTCCTCACTTACCCCAACGCTGTCAGCTCTCAGTGCTCTATGATAAGGGGACGGCATGAGTTATAAAAGTCAAAATCTAGAGAGAGAACGAAAACTTCAGTTTAACCTTTAGTCTCATCACCACCCTTCTCAGAACTCCATCAGGCTGTTGTTCACAGCTAACAGTGACCTGGTTTGGGTTTTTTCTTTTCTCCCTGGCTCCAGATTTCTCCCAGTCGAGAGATTTGGAAGCAAGGGTTCAGCCATCTACTGCAGCCAAGTAGAGAAGCCTGAATAACCCGCAACCTGAACGAGAGTTACCAGGTTGTTTAAGGACCTAATAGTCTGTGACAGGTGCCAGGCCACTTCCATCTCTGTTCTACCCCCATGAACTCTGATTTCTTTTTGCCCCAGAAGGGTTTGCCGTCAGTTCTCTGCACCTTTGTGCGACTTTAAATCAACGTGTTTCCTCTCTCACGGGCACTGGTATTTTGAAATCTCTCTCTCTGAGTATGGAATGAGATTTGTCCTTTGTCACAGAGGCTACCTGGTCACCTAATGACAGGTTATTTCATGTGCCTGCCTTAGATGGCACAGAGAGGTTGACATAGACATCACCTGCTAGAAAGAAGGTGCCACCACTTACGAGATACACGGGGATATCCTGGGAGGAGGGATGGACTATTCCAGAAGAAAGCAAGGCATGCAGGAGGGGACTGCCAGGATGGCCTGTGTAGTTTGCAGGTTTCCGGGGTGCAGGGAACTTCCGCCACCATTTCAGTAGGTATGATGGGACTAGCGAGCAGGGGAGGAGACGGTGGCTCCGGCTTACCCTGACAGCCCGTGTGTAGGGTGCTCTGCCTGGGGAGGATGACTCACCAGTCTTGGTCATGACTCTGGGCCCAGGATTCACAAGTGTTCCGAAATTAGCAGCCAGCTGTGTACACCCACGGAGTAGTTCGACACTTCCCATTGAAAACACTCAATGGGATAAATACACAGAGAAAGGGAAGGTTGAAAGAGCTGTAGGTTATTACAGCTCTTCTGGTCAGCCTGGAGAACATACTCCTGTCTGCCCGGCCATTTGTATTTCTCTTTCTGGAAAATATATTCCTCTTCGCTTTGCCATTTAGTACCCATTCCTTCACCCATTTAAGAATTTTTATGAAACATTCTTCCCTGTGTCTAGCACTGTTCTGGGTCCGAGGGAGGCATCAGTAGAAGGCAGCCCTTACCCCCAGGGAGCTCACCGTTCAGTAGGAGAGCCGTGGGCAAGTGACCTACTCTCTTAAAATGTCCTCATCTGTGAAATGGACTTAATAATGTACCTGATTCATTGGATTCATTGGATAATGCCTATAGAGCACTCATCAGAGCACCTGACACTTAGTAGACATTTAATCAATGTCAGCTCTTAGCTTCTGTTGAGAAACAACTGGTTAGGACTGAGATTATTGGTGTCCTGATGTGCATATGCCCCTATCGGTCAGACTCACTCAATCTAAAAGGCACCGGGTAATCGAGTAGTGCTTGATGGTGCTGATAAAGAATGTTTCTAGAGTATAATTCGATTTTATAGTCATCATTCATTTCCTCTTTAGTATGGGGACCCACCCTCCACTCAGACAGCTGCTTAATGAAAATAAAGGCTGGGAATGCCAAGGCGTGTCACTGGTTGTAGTCCCATGGCTAGAAAGAGGAAAGTCAGATTGCAAAGCCAGCGCTGCCTGCCTTCGTGGAGAAACCCTGCTGCCTCCCAGGCCAATAGCTTCTCTAGGCCTCAGTTCCTTCCCTCGGCCTCCTCCTTGGTGAGGTTTCTGGACCCCTGCAGGCACTGACAGTTTCTGGGTTTTACGCTCATATAAAACTCCTTACAAGTGTCTGTTAACACAATCTTATGGTATTGTCATTATTAGCTTGTAAGTTCCTTGATAGATCTTGTTTATTTATCTATTCCTGGTGACCCTTCTGAAAGCCCCTTTGGGTTTGGAAAAGGCAGGGTAGACCCTCTGGCCCTCCTCAGTGAGGACCTGGGCTGGTGGTGGTGGCAGGAGTGGGTCAGTAGACAAAGCTATTATTAAGGAGGCAGCTTCTGCATCAGCCTCCATTGTGTGATTCCAGGCAAGCGCCTAAAATAGCTCTGCCACTACCTGGTCACTCAGCCCGTTAACAAGGGCAAACCTTTCTCTTCTTCAGTCAGGGGCAAAGGGTTTAAACGTATGAAAGAGGCAACTGTTGCTTTAAGTAGCCTTAAAGCCGATAGAGGGGCACTGAATCGTCTCTAAGATTCCTTCAGGTTGGTGATTCTAGGGTCTTAACTATCTTGAGCTGAAGATAGTTTGAAGCTGGGCTGAAAAACCCTGGGAGAGGAGAAGAGAAAAGAAAAAAAAATAAATAAAAGGCTTAGAAAGTGAGCAGGGAAAGTGAGACAAGTGTTGAGATTTTTCCATTTGAAATTTGGCTGCATTTAGAGCCATTTTTCCTGCATTTCCAGGTTCACCTTTCTCAAATGTGTTTAGAAATCTGCCACTGTCGGATTTAAATGAGCTCGCCCATCTGGCTAATTGGTGTGGCTGGAAAGTAGCAATGGGGCAGGTAATCAGAGGTCTGGCCTTTGCTGTGCCTGGGTGCTGCCTCCAGCAGACCTGATTCGCATGTTCCCAACTTCGGTGGTCTTGCGGTGGCCTCCTGAGCATTTTCCTGTCCCTTTGCAGGGTCATCTCTCTGTGTCAGGGTGTGGTGGAGCCAGACAGGCCCAGCGTGATATCTACCACTTTTTAGTTAAGAGACTTGAACATCGTTAATCTCGCTGAGCTTCAGTTTTCTCATCCATAAAATGGGACCACATTAACCTGGCTCACGGAGTTACCATGAGAATTAACTGGGTAAAAGTATACATGATCACATTTAAACTTTAATAGAAAAAGCATTTGAGTAGGTATCTTAGTCTGTTTTCTGTTTCTGTTAATATAATGGAATACCTGAAACTGGGTAATTTATAAAGGAAAGAAATTTATTCCTTACAATTCTGGAGGCTGAGAACTCCAAGGTTAAGAGGCTACATCTGGTGAGGGCCTTCTTGGGGGTGCGGAGGGGGGACTTGGTAGAGTCCCAGGTGGCATGGGGCATCACATGACAAAGGGGCAAATAACAGAGAGCCAACCTGGCTTTTTACAACAGACCCACTCTCAAAATGGCAACCCATCAATCCATTAATCCATTAACCCACGGATCACCTCTTAAAGGCCCGGCTCCCAATACTGATACATTGGGGATTAAGTAAGTTTCAACATGAGTTTGAGAGAGAATATTCAAACCAGAGCAGTAGGGATTATGTGCACGTCCAGCTGTGCCATTTAGTAACTGTGAGACCTTAAACAAGTTACTGTACCTCAGTTTTCTCATCTGTAAAATGGAGATAATATACTACCTATTTCAATGGGTTTTGATCATGATTAAACGAGTTAATACGTGCAAAATGCTTGGCACAGTAATCGGCAGGTGGTGTGTACTATGTCTTAGCTGTTAATATTACTATGATTATGCAACGTACCCAGTGTAATGCCCGGCACAGAGTAATGCTAAAGAAAATTATTGATTCCCTCTGGACTGACACCTTTCATTCTAAATTTGTGGCTGGTCCTCTGGAGCTCCCTCCGCTGTGGTTGACTCGTTTAGCTGAGCCTCCCTCTAGCCAACATGAAGCTGGGGTCTTGGTAGCTGCTGGATCATTGGGCATTCAAGGCCCACGTTTGGTGGCCCAGGTAGGTCAGCAGATGGGTCCAGAGGAGGTGGAAGGGGTGAGAAGGACCAAGAACTTTCACTGACTTCATTCCATTTTTTTGTCTGGGGTTCTAGCCACAGGGACACACCAGAGAAGGAAGCCAGAGTGTGTGACTCAGGGCCCTCTCAGGAAGCAGGACTTCCTAGGGGGAGGAGTCCCCAAAGCAGATGGCACCTCTACATTTTGTCAGCTCTGCACAAGCTTACGGAAGCTCTGGGTTAGCTTCAGTAGGGATGTTTTTCTAAGGCTGCAAACCAAAGTAGGTGACAGTAACTTCCAGTCCCAAGAATTGGACCCTGCATTTAATATAAAGCTTCCACTTGCTGGCGAGGGCGGCTGGTGCTTTGCCCTACTTCGGGAAGGCTGCCATGGAGGGAGAAGAGCTAGGCTGCTGGGCCAGCTGCCCACTGCCCTGGCCCAAACTGACTGTGCCGGGTCTACAAGGAAAAGACACTCTCACCAATCGGCAGAATCAATCGCAGGTTGAGCAAAGGCAGAGTGGAGGGCACATTGGAACTTAAGACCAAGCCCATGCCCTCAAGGAGTTCCCCAGGCTGGTGGAGGAAACAGAAACACTTGAAGAGTAAACTAATAATAGCAGGATATCTGAAGTCACCAGTTTGTCCTTGCAGATATCAGTGACCTGTAAGACTCTTTAAACTCCTGAGATTCTAGGTAGAACAAACCTTCCTAGCAGAGGCATAATACTATCTATTGCATGCTAGGCATTCTTCTAAAGGCTTTCATATATATGATTTTATTTAATTTTCACAGCAACCTTTTGCAGTAGGTGTTGATATCCGCATTTTCAGATGGGGAAACTCAGGAACAGGGAGGCAAAGGGACTAGTTAAAGATCATACATGTAAGAAATGATGGAGCCAGGATCCAAACCCGTCTCTCCGGCTCCAGAGCCCATGCCTTTACCCTCCCAGTCGAACCACCTGGAGGCAGGGAGGGCGGCTCTGGGAATCAGGCTGGAAAGGATTCCTTCCTCTTTTGGGTTGTAGAGAACCCACTGGTGACTTACAGTGGATGGGTTTAACCCATGGGTCCATCACGGTGCCCGCTCCTGCCCTTGCCAACTGAGGGCTGAGAGTGTGTGTCTTGCATTCAGTGCTTGAGGGAGAATCTGCTCAACTTGTCCATCCACCACCCAGGATAGGAGTTACTCTCAGGGCAGGGGTCTCCTGCTAGACCCCTCACAGGCTCTGGCCCACTCCAGGTGGCTACCCTTGGGGGAGAAAAGGATGCCAGTCCAATCACTTATTATCAGGATGGTGGGGGGCGCATGGTACAGAGGAATCAAATGGTTCTTTGCACCCACTGGATTGCTAGGAAGAGCTTACCCAATGCATGAATCCACAAAGAAGGGGTGTGACAGCTCTACTTCCCTAATCATGCTGCTTTGCAGCTGGCTTCTCACTCAGAAGCCTTAAAAAACACATTTGCACATAGTATATTTATAAGAGTGTTAATAATAGTGAAAAATAAATCTATCCAACTGTCCAGCCATGGGGGATGGTTAAATAAATTTGGGTGTACCTAAACAACAGATTACTGTATAACTATTAAAATCAATGCTATACAAGTGTGTTTATTCACATAGAGGTTTTTCCAGTATGTTGCTAAACATTAAAATCAACTTGAAAAACACAGTGAATAGTCTGATCCTGTTTTCAGAAGGAAAAAAATGTATATGAGTATATAGAAAAACATTTTAATTTATGCACACAAAATATTAATAGAAGCTATCTCTGATAAGAAAGATTTTAGGTTATTTTTGCTTATTTGTATTTACATTTTTCTATAGTAAACATGTATTTCTTATTTATTAAACCTGTTATTTAGAAAAAATCTAATGGTATATTAGAAATAACTTTCATTTTGTAAAAAGAATCATCTTACCTTAAATATGGGAAAACAAAATATCCGGGTTTCTTGTTCTCTCTCTCTCTCTTTTTCCCCCTTGTTTTTGGTTTGTTTTTGGAAAGCAAATAGTATTCAATGTGGAGAATGAATATAGGCCAGTAATTTACCTTCGAGTCATGGCATATGAGGGCTGGAGGGGATTTTGAGATCCTGCCCAATTCCTAGGAATCCTCTAGCCCAATTCCTTATGTAGCAGATGAGGAAACTGGCCCTAAAGGCTTAGCTAGTCCCGTAAGTTCTGGGTAGCAAAACCTTGGTTGGAATCCAGGTCCTCAGACTTCTAGACCAGGGCATTTTCTACACCATCATGCGAGACCGTTACATTTGCCTCATTGACACACAGAGGATTGGCATCATTTAGCGTGGAGTTGACAACTAAGCACGGGAAAGAGGGTGGTCAGCCACTATTCTTCAGCTCAGAGAAAAACATGGAGCTTGAGTTACAGCAGATCCAATAGTGAAAGTTAAGATATTGCGATGACTGATGGGAAGACAATTCTTACAGTCTCTTCTGGAAATCTCTTCCCTGGAAAGCCTACATGTGATTCCACATGAGGACAAAGGCCAGGCCATGGGCTTCTTTCTAGGTCCCTTCCTCTTCGTCCTCTGTTAGGTCATAAATGCTACTTGGGATATTTTCATTCTTCTTCCCAACGCTTAGTGATAGCTATTCAAAGCCAGCATACCATACACACTGCCCTTACCTCTTTGGGAAACACATATTGAGATGCTACTCTGATAATATTGCTTCGTGAACTTCCCTGGAGAATCCTTGGTGTTAGCACTATTGCTTTAGTGAAGACTTTTGGTTGCACTCATCAGAAAACCCACTTGAACTAGTTTAGGCAAAAGAAGGGCTGTATTAGCTCTTGGAATCCATGGAAAGGCTGAGCACCCAAACTCAGCAAAGCTCAGGAAAACATGGAGCTAGGCCTTGGCAACCATGGGCAGCAGGGACCTCAGTGTGCCAGGCCTTTGTCTCTGCCGTTACTCCATTTCCCACTCATGGTTGCTTCACTCTTTCGCCGCAGACAAGCTGTCTCCGTTTCCATGCCCGTATTTCCATACGACAGCCTCCATCACCAGAGATGAAGTTAGCGGATGATCTCTCACTTGTCTCAAATTAAGAAATCTCCTGGCTGGGCCGGTGTGGATCAGCTGTGGCTAGGTACTGGGTCACGTAAGAACACGGGAGGAATTGGACCGAGGCCAGGAAATCCTCTGCCCACACCCCCTCCTTAGAGATAATGAGCTTGATGAGAAGAGACTGAACCCTTGGCTGGTGAGTGAGAATCCTTAAGAAGTCAAAATAAAAACCCTGAGAGTAGGATGTGCCTGGCCAGGGACATTCTTTTTCACAATGTTTTGACATCCAGTGAAAAAAATCGCTGTGAATCTCTCCTTGACTTGGCCCCTAAAAAGGCGCACCTGGGTATTTTGGGCCCCGAGTCAAGTTTGAAGAACTGTGCTCCCTCTCCTGAACGCTCTCCTCGGAGAACTCAACCTCGGGGGTAACAGTCCTATAATTTTGACTGTATTTATAAATCCCTGATCCTTTAGGCAGTGCTTTTTTCTGCTCCACGCTTAGTCTGAATGTTGCTATTTTCACAGAGGAAATCAGAGGAAAGAGACTGTAATTATAGGTCAAACACCAGCTCCGGAAACAACGAAGGCAGCGAGAGCCCACGGCTCCCGGCCCTCTTCCGGGTTGCACCCTGGATGTCGCCCCCCTCTGTCCCTGAGCCCAGGTCAGTTCCTTGCCTCTTTGTCCCCGTATCTTTGCCCTCTTTTGTTTGCCAGTTCAGCATATCATGAGACAAAAGGGGCAAGAAAGTTAAAATCAAAAGCCAACAAGTTAAAACTACATGATGCTGGGGCAGGCCTGCCTCTTGGAGATAATTCAAATGGAAAAAAAAAGACCAAAAAAAAAAAAAAAAACAACAACCAACATTTCAGGTCATTGGTCTTTTTAAACAGACCGCTGGCAATATTTACTCCTCCTGAAATAGCACAGTCACATGAAATAAAACCGTGTTGGGTAAAGCCCACAAAAACAAAAGGACAATTTGCAGGCTGGGGTGCTCACGCAGGGCCCTGCTTCTGGCTCTGCTGGCCACCCTCTGCCCAAGGCCTGCAGGAGATCTGTGGGGGTCAAGGTCAGATTGCCTTGGAGACCCTCCCGAACATTTTTCCCCTTAAATAATTTGGAAAGGTAGCCTGAGAGTTGAGAGCAGAGCTGTGTTGGGTATGTGGCAAATGTGGGCTCTTCTGTAGAACCAGCCTGGGAAGGCTGGGTTGTGGACGTCACAGGAGCTACTGCTAATGGCATCCGTCACTCTCCAGCATGGCCATCTCTGTCTCCTCTGTCGCCTCTACTCCTTACTTCTTTATCCATTTACTCCTCCCACCTCTCTCTTCTCTCTCTCTCTCATCTGCTTTCCTCCATCCCATTTCCCTTTCTTATATTCCCCTTTTGCCTTCTCTCCTGACCTCTTAGTTCTGCTGGGCCCTTCGTGGGCCTCTACTGGTTAATCCAGCTGTTGCTGGGAGGTCTGAGGTAGCTGCCAATGGCGGGGTCTGGAGTCATGGAGAATTCCCACTGAGACTGAAACCTCACTGAGCACTCAAGGCAAGCTTCTCCACCTCACTCTTTGAATCTTCTGTTGCCTGAATTGTTCCTCACTTGCCCAGCGATGATTGGCATCATTAGCATTATGCGAGGCACGGTATAACTCGGTGCTAAATTGTGCAGCACGAATCTTACGTGTTGAAAGAGGTTGCTTATATAGATCACATACTGTCAAACCTCTGTGGCTGTATGTGGTGGCCCTGGCTAGTGACATATTTCTGCCAACTTCTCCAACACTTACAGCCCAAGACAGAATGTTGGATACTTTTTTTCTAATTGCTTCATGAGTGCCCATCTCATCTCCCTCATTACAATGTAAACTTTGGAGAGTGAGATCATGTATTTTTAGGCAAAGAGATTCCTTCTTCCATTCCTGCCCTAAGCTGAGCACAGGTAGGTTCTCCCTGACGCTGTGACCTCCCTACCTGACCTTATTTCTGTCCTGATATTTCTTAGCATCATTTGATCCCTTCCGTGGGGGCTATATTAATAAAAATCCCTTCATCGGATTTTTCTTGGTCACATACACTCCAACATGGGGTAGGCTGATTATGATAATACATTCGATATGAAACTCCAGCAGGATCTCAGCACTGAGGCCAGTTGCAAAGTCACTACAAGTTTCTCTTTCAATAGCAGAAAAAGGAATTTCCAACTAAAATGTGGGATGTGGCTCCCTTCATCTAATACCTCCTGAATTTCCTAAGCTTTGGGGACTAAAAATAAATCATTTTCTGACAGTGGTTAGTTAGTTCCTTTTCCTCTGAAAATCATGGTCAGAAAGGTAGATAACTTCCCAACATGCCTCTATGGGTTGTGCAGAGGGGCCAGGCCCCCTCCTCACCGTTGCACTTGTCCCCTGTGAGAGCCATTGGCACAGCCGGTTCTCCCCTCCGTGGCCCACATTGCATAAGGGGGTCCATCTCCAGACACCGGGCTGGGTGTTTACTTGAAGGCCTGGGCGGACAGGAATGCCACTTCCTTATTCCAGAGGCAGAGCCTGCTCCCCTCTGCTGGCTGTGAGCCACGGACGTCCCAAGGTCTAAGTGTCCCCACTCTGTGGGCATGTTCGCAGCACCCCTGAGCCCAGGTCACATCTGCACTCAGAGCTTCTGCCTCCCGGGGGAGTATGTGTGTTTGTGTGGTTTTGTGTGTGTGTCCGTGTGTCTATGCATATTATGGGTTGGAGTGCTTCTGTGTCTGTATGGGTGTGTATATTTGGGGAGCTGAAGTGGCTAAGTATATATAAAAATCAATATTTATTGTGAGACAGTCAAATAGTAAAGAAAAATATAAGTCAAAAACCACTCAATATCACCTTAGTGAACATTTTCCAAGTACCCCTACATACATGTGCACACACACACACACACACACGGATGTAATTTCCCATGACATCTTCCAGTAAGGGAAGGCTGTTTTCTAAGCTAAAAATAATAATGGATATTTAGTGAGTTCCTTCTGCATGCCAGGCAATGCGGTCCCTTAACATGGATTAATTTCACTTAATCCTCATGGCCACTCTGTGAGGTCGCTACTATCGTTATCCCCATTTTGCAATGAGGAGACTGAGCCCTGGAGACGGCAGGTGAGGGTAGTCTCCAGTGGGTGGCCACACAGCTAGTAGGGAGGCAGAACCAGGAATTGGACTCATCCGACTCCAGGACTCTGCTCTTGACCACTGCCTGATAGAGCCAGGTGACAGCAGGCAGCACAACTGGGCAAGGGTCTTGGAGTTCATTCATTCATTCGTCATTTACTGAGAGCCCGACCTAGGTCATGGCGGTAAAAACATAAACAAGACACAGATCTTCTTGAGACTCAAAGTGTTTTGAGGGAGACAAATGTGTAAGTAAATTATTGCAATTCAAAGTAATTCGACAAATTACAAGGAGAACAAAGGAGAAGTCGTTACTACTACTTGGGGACACCGTAGAGGTAACATTTTAACTGAGTCTCCAAGGGAAAAAAGAGAGAGGCTATTTGTCAGGGAGTAAAGGGCAGGTGGAGTGGGAGGGAGCGGGGAAAGGCCACTTCAGGCTGAGCAAATAACTCGTGCAAAGGTACTGGCAAGGTCACACGTGTGGCGTGGCTACAGGTAGAGTAAAGGAGGTGAGGGTCACAGAGGAGAGTGCAAACTGCAAAGGGTCTGGATGCTCCACTGAGGACTTTGGCCTTTACTGTATTAGCAGAGAGAAACCACTGGAGGTGTTTGAGTGGGACAGTGGCACGATGGCTGGTGTTTTAAAATATTAAACAACAACTGGACAGCAGCCTGGAGGAAGGTTTGGCGTGGAGGGGAGCTGCAGATAGAGCAAGTGGTCATGCATGGGGCAGCCAAGCAAGGGTTCCCAGCCCTGGCTGCCCACGAGAACCACCTGAGGAGGTTTCTTAAGCTCCCCACTTGCAGGCTCAGCCCTCAGAGATTTTGATTCAATTGGTCTGGGGCTGGGGCTAGGATAATGGCAGGCTCTAAAAGCTCCCCAGGTGATTCTAGAGTGCCACCAAGGTTGGGACCACATCAGTACAGGGTAGTGGTTAAGAACACAGGCTCTTGGCACCACGACTTACCAGCAAACTGGAGAGCTTGGGCAAGTGACTTAACATTTCTAAGCCTTCAGTTTTCTCTTCTGTAAAATGGGATGATAATAACTACCTTGCTGGCTTGTGATTGTACCAGATAAGGTATGTATATGGTTTGAATGTCCCCTCCAAAACTCATGTTGAAATTTAATTGCCATTGTAACAGTATCAAGAGGGGGAACTTTAAGAGGTGATTAAGTCATGAGGGCTCCACCCTCATGAACGGATTAATGCCATCATCACAGGAGTGGGTTAGTTATCAAGGCTCCTGATAAAAGGGTAAGTTCAGCTCCCATTTTTCTGTCTCACACACTTTCTTGCCCTTCCATTATGGGATAATGCAGCACAAGGCCCCGCCAGATGCTGGCACCGTGCTTTTGGACTTCCCATCCTCCAGAACCATGAGCCAAATAAATTTCTGTTCTTTATAAATTACCCAGGCTGTGATATTCTATTATAGCAGCAGAAAACAGACTAAGACAGTACATGAGGCTTTGAGCACTGTTCCTGGCACAGAGTAAGCACTCAATACATAGCAGCTATCATTATTACCTTGCAATAATTCAAGAAAGAGATAATGAGGATTAGAACTAAATCAAAGGCAGAGGAGATTGCAAGAAGATTTTGAATTATAAAGATATTTCAAGGGTAAAAACATGGGACTTGATAAACAATTAGAGGGTAGGTGAGGAAAAGAGAAAAATTGAAGAGAAGTCCCTGATTTCAAGTTTGAACAACTCGAGAGATGGTGATGCCATCACTGAGTTTGGGAATGCAGGAGGAACAGGGATAGGGGACAAGGCAAGGGGAAGGGACAAGAGATAAGTGCTGAGATGGAGAAATTAAGTTGGATGTGACATATTGAGTTGGAGGTGCCTATGGGCTCTTAGGTGGAGATATCCAGCAGGAAGTCTTGTCACGGTCTGGAGCTCAGGAGAGAGAAGTCTGGACCGAAGATAATTTTTGGGAGCCATGAACATATAGGTGGGAATTTGGAGATATATAAATAGATAATGTCTCTCAAGGAGAGTATATTAGTGAGAAGAGATGATGGTCAAGTTTAGAACATGGGAAATGCCCAAATATAAGGGGTGAGTGGAAGATACAGGCATCTGCCCTCCAAGAATAAAATAGGGGATAGAAAGCATAAAGTAACTGAAATTGTCATAAGGAAAACACTAAGAAATAGCTAGCTATTATCTGCAGGAAAAGAAATAAGCATGGGATAGAAAAAAGTCTAGTTGAGAGCATTGAGCAAAATAACAAGATTTTTTATTGTCATTTTGATTCTAGGATGCTCTTAAAAGACTTTTTTAAGTTTTCTCATTTTGCCCACTTCTTCCAAAGGGCATCTTTTCCTTCCATATCTGGATGGACAGACACTGGAGCAGGAGAAGTGGCAAAAAGCCTCAGTCACATCTTACCCTGTGGTAGCCCTGTGCAGGGCATGGTGTGAATCACCATTCGAGGCAGAGCCACAGGCACAGCATTTGTTCCCGAGACCCTTGCTTGCAGCACCCAGATCTGGCCTGGGGAAGGCCCCTGCTGCCCATCACTCCTTTCAAACTTTCTGTGACTCACAGAACCCAGTGGACCCTCCTCCCTGCCTCCTCTACCCCACTGTCACCTCCCTCATCTTACCCCTCTCCACCAGGGGGACGGGGCTTCAAAGGAGCTCCTCCCCACAAGAAGGTTCCGACAACAAGGCCCCTTGCTGAGCCCAGGGAGACCTCAGAAGCAGCAGCCTTGAGAGTCAGTGCTGTATAAATTGCTGGGCACCAGGGCTGTCGGAGACTTTTTGAAGCTCATGTCTGATATTCTGATATTAGTGCTTCTCAGAGATTGATCCCTGGGCCAGCTGCATCATCTTGGAACTTGTTAGAAGTATGAATTCCCAGGACCCATCCCAGACCTGCTGAATCAGGAACTCTGGGGTAGGACCCAGAAATCTCTGTTTTTTAACCAGCCCTCCTGGTGATTCTGATGCCTGTTCAAGTGTGAGAGCCACTGTCCTGCATAATTCACAGAACCAGAAACACCAAGGTTTGGACTCTGTCTCCTTTCTGTGTATCTCTCCCTAATATACAATTCTGTAGGTGGTAGAGCTTAATAAATGTTATTCAGCAGGTATTTACTGAGGATCTAGTGTGTGGAAAACTCTTTGTGATGTTGAAGCCAAACACATACGTGCACGCACATACACACGCGCACACACACACACAATAGACTGTCTCTTCAGGAGCTTGCACTTCCGCTGGGAAGCAGCAGGGCTTATGTATACAAAAGTCAGGTCAAAGACAGGGCAAGACAAGGTATAAAGGTTGAGTAGACTATAAATGATACCGCAGGGAGATAATCGGCAAATCCAGAATGTGGGACATTCTGCAGGACAGTTAACTTGGTTGTTATATATTTACTTAGTCAATGGCATGGGGGAGAAAGTAGAGGAGAGACCATTCTAGTTTAAAAGGTGTTAAAAGAGGCCTCACAGACATAATCAAATACAATGTAGTAAGGGACCTGACTTTGTTTGGATACTGATTGAAACACACTAATTCTAAAAACGTCCTTTCTTTTAAGACAATTTGGGAAACTTGAACATAGACCGTGTCATAGATGATAAGAAGGAATTATTATCAATTCTTAGGTATGGTAATGGCATTGTGGCTATGTAAGAAAATGTCCTTTTCTGAGATGCATGCTATAGTATTTGGGAGTAAATTGACATAATGTCTAAAATTTGCTTTAAATTGCTCCAGCCAAAAACCAAAATGGCAGGTGGAGGTGGAGGGAGGGTAGGCGAAATACAAATGGCAAAACTTGATGGCTACTGAAGCTGGCTGATGGGTTCAAGAGGGTTTTTTATGTGAGTTTGGAATTTTCATAACAAAAGTTTTTGGTTTTGCTTGTTTGTTTTTTAATGAGTGGTGCAGACACCAATGGTGGAGGAGTTCAGAGGAGGTTGCTAGGAATCAGGACTGGAGCCTCTGGAGGAAGATTTGTGGAGGAGATGGAGCTGTGTGTTTCCTTCCTCCCTTCCTCCTTCCCTCTGTCTCTTTCTCCTTATACATTAGCGTCTCCTACATACCAGTCAGGATGCAGAAGTGGGTGTCTTTGGAGTGGTGGGGGACTGCCTGGGGAATGTGGGGAATGCCAGGCCAGGTGCCTCCAGGTGCCTGGCTGGACTTTGTACTATCAGCAGTGATGAGGCTTCTGTGCACCAGAGAGTGACGCAGTCTGCGCTCTGGGTGGGTTACCGAGGACACGCTGGGCACGAGCCCGGGAGGTCTGGTAGGGGGCTGTCACCCAGGCCCAGGCATGAGGAAGTGATAAGAGCTTTGACAGTGACTAGGGACATTTCAGATGAATGAGTCAACAAGCAGCAGAATCTGCTGGTGACTGTTGGTGCAACTATCAGGGGTGAAGCAAAGATGTCCTTGAACGCCTGGGTAAACGGTGGTCCTGCCTAATGGAAATGAGGGAACTGAGCCGGTTTGGGAGATGAGGATGAGGGGTGGATTCTGAATGTGCAAAATCTGAGGTGAGTACACAACGACCAAGCTGAGATACTTCACACAACAGACTGTTCCAAACAATAGGCCATTGCAGGGGGGAAGTGAGGAGACTCAGATGAGTTAGAGCCCCGGGTTAAATCTTTCACGCTCTCCCCCTTCCCAAAATCAAACCCGAATAGAGTTTGAAGACTAAAGTTTGAAAAAGAATATGACAAGGTGAGTGGGTTAGCAGAGACGAGAGGTGAAACGACGGCGCAGGTGAGGAGGCGAGTGGGCGTCTTTGCGGGCGCTGAAGAAACCTGGCTTTTGAAACCCGCTGTCCTCTGACTTTGGCTTCCTGTTGTGCTAGGAGAACCTTCCAGTGTCCCAGGGGGCACGGCTCTCCTGGGTCATGCCGTCTGCGCAGCACTGTGCCTCTCGGGTGGATAACCGCGTGGCAGAGGAAGGACGCCAAGCGTTGGACGAGGCCCCCGAGGGTGGGGACAGCTCTGTTACCCCCCGTCCCAAGTGCACAGGAAAGTGTGCTCTTTCAGGACACATCCACGAAGGTGCCTGTGACCTCCCGGGTCCACACCCCACAGAACCGGGGGACTGTTCTGTCACGACTATCTAATTACCGAACTCACAAACAAGAAAGAAAAGTCACATGGGGCAGGGTTTCAAGAGCAGAGTTACTCCAGCCGCCTGTGGAAATAACAGCGGTTGTGCAACAAGACTTTTAGGGTGAAAAAGCCACATTAGATCTGGGTCTGACGGTCTGAGCATCTGTGAAACACAGCCCCTGTTTCTTCTTGGGAGCTGCGGACAGGACAATGATGAGGCCTCCCCGCCCCCAACAAAAACACAAAGAAAGGCCTGATGTTTTGTGACACTCAAGAGGCTTTGCTTTGATTCTTTTCTCTGATTCTTTATTTTCAGAAAAATGTCACCAAAAGGCCAGTAAGACAGAAAGTGGATTTTTTTTTTTTTTGCTCAACCTTCCTTCCTGCTAAAAATCTCTCAAGCTCCACCCATCCCGTCTTTACCCCGCCCCCTCCCCACCGCAAACCCACTTCCTCCCCTGTCCCAGACTGCCACCAACACCTTCTTTCTCCCCTGCCCCTTCTGCTCCCCTCCCAGGCAGCCTGATGCTGGCTGAGATTCTCACCTTGCTCAGCAGCCCGGCACAGAGCTGGCACCTCCGATCCGGGTCACCTTGGGGAGAAGGCAGGCAGGAGTGACTGGGGCTGTGTCCTGAGAGCATGGCTACCATGGGTCTTGTTATAGACACTTAAAATATGGCTTCTGTTATTAATATTAATACATAAAGAAGAGCCACCAGTGAGCGAGTACCTACTGTCTTCCAAGCACAGTGCTGAACACGTTACGTGCCTTTTCTCACTTGATGCCCCAGCAAACACATGCAGTAGGTACTATCACCATCCCCTCTTTAAACATGAGGCAATAAGGTTTAGAGAAGTTGAGCAACCTGCCCGAGACCAGAGAGCAGCAAGCGGCAGCGCTAGGATGCAGACTCAGATATGCCTAGTTCCTAGTGCCCTGCTCTTAACCATCGTGACACGCTGCTTGAAAGGCATTTACCTTGACTTATTCCCACCTGCTGACATAGGAAGACCATTTCAAAGAAGAAGCGGTGGGGGCTCAGGGGAAGCTAGTCACCAGGGATCTGGGATCAGACTGCCCCAAAAGCTGCAGGATCTGTAACTCGTCATCTGGAGGGTAGCCTGCTCTTTCTCAAGGGAGCTGTGGCCAAGCTCCATCTTTGCCAAGCGGCTGGGCCCACATCCTAGTTGGTTCAGTGGTAATAGGACCAAGGTCACGAATGTGATTCCTCTGTGGGCCAGTTCACTTCCATCCACCCCAGTGTCATGGGTGACACTCCTCATTTTGGCCAACATTTCTCAAGTGCAAACCACTGGGTGAGAATAAAAATGGTTTAGCACAGCCGTCTAATTATTTTTTATAAATACATAACTCATAAAATCATATACCCTGCAGATGGATGGTCAACAGTTACAACCTTATATTAAAATAGCTTTCTCTCTGCAATAGAAGAGACCTAATATCTCAGTGAATCCCAATCCCCGAAAGGCCAAGCTTCAAATTTACCCCTTCTCCCCCCAAAAGGCATACTGAGAAATTAATAGAGGTATTCCAGCTGAGATATCACATTTTGTTGAATTGTTCTGAGCTTGGTTGGGTCACAATTCACTACCATCTCATCAGAAATCCCTGAGACAGAAGTATAATGTTAGTGTTCAGTAACTCAGCACAGATCCAGTACAGGGCTGAAAATACAGTAGAAATGAATAGCTATGAGGAAAAGTTGCACTAATTGGCCTCTTGCAATGACGGCTATGGACTGTAGGGCTTGTGAATTATCCCCAGGAGGCTCTGGGCCAGTGAAGGAGGCAACTTCCACTGTGCACACAGCACTGCAGTGGGCTTGGTGGAAAGTCATGGCTGGACTTTGACCTGAATGGAGGGAACAGGGCACACACCCATGCATACAAAAACAGACATAGAAACATGCACCCAAAACATAGCATATGTAATGAAGAGGGGGCAGAGACAGGAAGGGAAAAGAACCAAGTGGGCTTAAACAGGGAACAGATTTCCAAAAGAGGGACAGCAAGGAGCTCGGCGTTGAAGAGTTCCAGTCTAGGTGGAGAGAATGATGTGTCTGCACGCAGATGCAAGACCCATTCCGAGGGTGCCTGTGGAGCCGCAGACTTGTGCCCAGAGGAGAACTGGAGATGAGACCAGTTATATTCTATGGCACTGTGCCAATGCCAGTTGGTTGGGATGCTTCTACTCCCAATCTATACCTAACTAGTTAATTCATCAACATCTACTGAGCTTCTACAAGTGACTGGCATTGCGCAAGTCACCAGAAATACAATGATAGTTAATATATAATCTTACCTTCAAAGCTCCAGTCTAGTCAGGGGGACAGAAAAGCAAAGAGACGATTACAGTATCCTGTAGTATCCTACAACTGAGATCTGTTTGGGATGATCAGAGGACACAGAAGAGGGAGATCAGGCTCAGGAGGGTGTCAGGGATAATGGCATCTGAGTTATCTTAAAGAACAAACAGAAAATGGAGGGTGAGGAAGGTGGGAAGGCGCATTGTGAGAGAGAGTTCAGCCCGGGCAAAGGCACTGAAATGGGAGAGCATGCTGGGAACTGCAAATAGTATTTAGGTGTGGCAGGGAGTGCTGAGAAATGCATCTGAAGATACAGGCAGGACCAAATTTGAATTTGAATGTCAAACCTAGGATGCAATGGGAAGCTTCCTTGGGATGAAAGGCTTTAAGCAGGGAAATAGTAGTGTTAGCATTTAATCCTGTAGTTGTAGGCATGTATCTGGGGCGAGAAGACAGAATAGCTTTTATGGAGAATAACTGCCTCTCCTCAATGCCCACCCTTCCTCCCAACACGCCCCCTACCTCCAGCACTTCCCTCTCCCCTTGCCCTTGTGCTGTTCGGCACACACACCAAGAACGGCACAAACACCAAGAACGCTGGGAAGGGCAGCCTGATTCTACTGCTACTAAGGAACGTCAGCAGGCTTGGATAGAGCTTAAACAGCCTCTGGATGAATTTTTAGCATTCACCCCAAAGTGCCCTCCCAACTTACCCAGGAGACGGAGAAGCGATTTGCTAGGAAACACCATCCAAAGTCTTACAGACATCTCTTTCCTGCCTCTCCAAAATCCAGGAAAAAGGCAGGTTCTAGGAGCCAGCGTATTCATAACCTTTTTGATATTAGCCCAGAACAATCTACAAATAGGTAGGATGGATGGATGGGTAGGTAGGTAGAGAGAGAGAGATAGAGAGATAGATCAGGCAGTACTAGTTTTGGTTTCACTATCATGTCCTGCTACCCAAATTTCTCTTTGCAACAGCTACCCTTTCTGTTGTGAGAACTTTAACCCATTTACATCTGATTGTTTGCCTCTAAAATGTCCATTTGATTTCCAAGACGCATTGGGTATTGGGGGAACAGACTAGCTTTTTAAATGGGTTTGTCTCTTTCAAAACAGGAAGCAGCATTGTCCAAGTTCATTAAAAATCAGCATCAGAGAACACTTACTGAATGCCTAATTATGTAATCAGATTTTGGCCTGAGGGCTGGGAATAAAGTTAGAAAGAAATAGAGAGGAAGAGTCTGGCTCAACCTGGTTGAATTAAAAAAAAAAAAGATCATGGGTGAGAGATCAAACCAGGTGGGTCCCTTGTCAGGGATGGTCCTCTCTGTTAGTTCCACGTCCTTGAGCCTGATGGCCACGGAAACCAGACTTGATATGTCCTCCTTCCCCGAGTCCAGTAATTAGTGATCCTTTTCCCTGCGTAGTGTTAATCCCCTTCCAGGTTGATTGTCATTGGTGCATCATGCCTAATGACAACAGTCTAACTTTAAAATAACAGCACTTTGAGGCGGTAAGGCACATTTGTATTTTCCAAACCCAAATGAGTTGATAGCCAGCCCAAACTCACACGGCAGTTGGTGACAAGAACTGAATCATGCCTCTCCTGACTCCCACCATGCTGCCTTCCTTTGTCCTTGCCAATTCACCATGATCTTGAAGCCACAAAAATGCAAAACAAACCTGAACCTTGTGTTGGGAGTTAAGCCCATGAGTCATAGTTGAACAGTAGCTTCTTTATCCCCACGTTAGCTGTGTTTTTCCTCCATGGTGGCCAAAACAAGAATCAACTTTGTGACATTAATTCATTCAGGGGTTATAGAGTGCCTCTTATGCAGTAGGCGCTGTGTTTGGAGATGGTAGATTCTGCAACGACCCAGGTGGTAAGATGTCTTCTCCTGATTGAGGACCCACAGTGGGGGCCATGTTTGTGGGATTTATGAGTTCAGAAGGCAGGAGAGGAAGGCACCCAACTTCATTCACTTCCAGGTGGTCAGCAAAAACTTCATGCAGAAGGAAGGATTTCTGAACATTTTAAATACCCGGGTGTAGGGAAAGCTCCCAGTGCAGGAGGAAGGAAGCTGTCACAATAAGCTGAGATCAACAAGATAATTGGATTTAGGCCTTGTGTCACTTTCTAAAACTGAGTGTGGCTGGACATAGCTGTTGGGGGGATTATGGGAAAGAAGGAACTCTGCCTTGAGTTCTAGGACTGTCCCGCAGGGGTAGGGGTCCACTTTGCTCCCTGACCTCTGCCCTGTCCTTAGCCGCCACCTCTGCCCTTCTCAATTGCCACATCAGCTCTGTTCAGTCCTTCATGCTCATCTCAAACTTTTAAGTAAAATTTCTTCTCTCCAGTGACACTTTTTGTTCTTTGTAGAGGGTACCCAGATCTCTAGAATCAAAATTCTTTTTTTTCCCCCTCATTTTTCCCAATGCTCCCACGTGGTGGTCAAATAATTTTAGAGCAATTATCATGTGCTGTTGGGAAATTCACAAATTATAAAGCATTCACCCTAACCTGACCGGGAACACACACACATGATAATGTTAAACAATAATATAAGGTAGTATAGGACTAACTGCTAAACATATACAATAGACGGGAAATGTTTCAGGAATTTAGAGGATTGAGAGATCGCATTGGGGCTGGAGTCCACACTGAGGGCCTCAGGGAAATGTGGGTCTTCAGTCTAGCTGGTGAGCGGACATAGGGAGGCTCCAAGTATGGCAAATTTAGGGAACATATACTCTCAGGAGAAGTTTCATGGTGGAGAATAATAAAAATAATGTTTAACAGCTAAAGAGCAACTTGTGGTTTACAACTTCTTTCATACACACACTATTGCATTTAAGGGTGGCAAGCTGAGCCAGATTACAGACACTTCTGGAAGATTCAGCAAGTTGTGGTGGTCACCTACCTCCTGCCAAGCAATTCTGTATATCTTACCTCTTTTAATCCAAGAATTAATCTTGTGAGGTAGATGTTGTTATTAACATTTTACACATTAGTAAATTAATGGTTAAGAAACTTCTCAAGATCACATAGTTAATAATGATAATAATAATGGCAATTACGCATGGTAATTACTACATGCCAGACATGATTTAAATATTCTTATAACAAACCTAGGAGGTAAGAACTATTGTTATTCCCATTTTTAGATGAAATAACTAAAGTGTGGACACATTAAAACACCTGCCCAAGGTACACAACTAAGAAATGTCAGAGATTAGACATTTGTATTCTGGTTTCAGAGCCCAGCCTCTGAAGTCTCTGCTCTAGAGCAAAGCTGCCCATGGAAATATAATGTGAGCCACAAATAGGAGCCATATATGTAATTTTAAATGCTCTAGTAGCCACATTAAAAAGTAGAAAGATAGCCAGGCACAGTGGTGCATGCCTGTAGTCCCAGTTGATTGGGAGAATCAATTGAGCCCAGGAGTCCGAGGCTAGCCTAGCGGAGGCAACATAGTAAGAACCTGTCTCTTACTAAAAAAAAAAAAAAAGTAAAAAGAAACAGTAATTTTAATAATACATTTTATTTAAACAGATATCTCCAAAACATTATTTCAACGTGCAATCGCTATAAAAATTATTAATTATATATTTTACATTGTTTTGTAATGTGAAACCATCTAAATCCAGTGTATATTTTAAACTTACAGCATATTTCAATTAAATGCTAAATTTGCATCAGAAATATTTGATCTGTATTTATATTTCACATGATTTATAGTTGAAAAAAGTAGATTCACATACCCAAGTTATTCCAAACATACTTAAAAGTCTTCTAATAACCGAGTTGAACGCTAAAAATAATTTCCTTGTAATATTTGCGTCTATATTGTCAAATACAATTGCTTTATTTTTAGAAGAATTGACTTGGCTTTGAAACAAAATACCACCAGTTTCAAAATTATGTATAAGTGACTCTTGTGTCAACTCAGTATTATTAACATTGAATTCAAAGGGGTATTACATAAATTGAAGGTAAACTATGAATTTATCGATATTGATGTTTTCATATTTTTCTTAGTTTTTGCAACAAATCTGCATAATGCCCTTGATTATAATGAAAATCTGCATGTTAAAAATGTGTAAAATTGTTATCGACTTGTATTATGAACATTTTCAATTTCAACATAAATTCTTGTACTTGTCTAGCTAGGTCACAGGCAAGATTTTCCTTTCCTTGGATCTTCAGATTTAGCTCATTCATATGCAGTGTGATATCAGTGATAAAATATAAACCACACTGCCATTTTTTGTCTTTATTGAATATTTGGCAATTATTCCTTTTGTTTCAAGAAAATCTTAAATGAAAATTACCAGTACAATAAATCTTTGTAAAAATCCTCCACTACTCAACCAGTGGGCACTGGAAAAGAGCACAAGATCATTACATTCCTTTTCTTTTATTTCTTTCTACAGTTCCACAAGCTAATGATTCATAGCATTTGCACATGTATAGAACAATTTTAACAACTATATCCATGACGCTGTTCAGAAAACTGAACACAAATATCTTCAATATGTATCACATAAAAGGAACAAAGCAATAAAAGAAAGAGTAGTTTCTTGCTTTAAAATTGCAATCAATCCAGACTTTTGTCTTAACATAGCGGGAGCACCCTTTGTTGTGATGGAAGCTGTGTTTTTCATCTGGCTGAAGATTTTCTTTGACAGGCATAAAAGACTCAAAAGTATCTACACCAATGAGTTCAGTTTTTAGGCTGCAAAATGACAACACTTTTACAAAAAGTAAGTTAGAAAGTCCTTTGAGACAAAACACAATGAAAATATTGATTGAGCAATGTCTCTTACATCACATAACTCCTCTAAAGTGGATGAAAGTCCTTGCCATTTTTCAAAATTTGAATCAATCGAACTTTGGCATAGTCAGAAAGATTTTGTATTCAATAGACAATTGTTTGGTGGCTTAATTGAAGAGCTTTCAATCGCCCCCCTGCTTTATTGAGTTATGGTTGACAAATGAAAACCGTATATGTTTCATGTGTACAGTGTGATGATATGATATATGTAGATTGTGAAATGATTACCACAATCAAGTTAATTAAGATACTCATCTCACATAGTTGCCCTTTTTGTATGAGTGGTGAGAACACTTAAGACCTACTCTGTTGCCAGATTTCAAGTGTGCAATACATTATTATTAACCATAATCACCATGCTGTACATTAGCTCTCCAGAATGTATTCATCTTACAAAGTTTGTAGACTTTGACCAACAACTTCCTATTTCCCTCACCCCCAAGTCCCTGGTAACAACCATTTGACTCTCTGTATTCATGTTTGACTTTCTTAGATTCCACATATAAGTGAGATCATGCACTATTTGTCAGAGTGTCTAGCTGATTTTATTTAGCATAGTATCCTCTGTTTCATCTTTGTTGTCACAAATGGCAGGATTTTCTTCTTCTTTAAGGCTGAATAATATTCCAGTGTGTGTGTAACATTTTCTTTATGCATTCATCAGTCAGTGGGCACTGAATTTGTTCCCATACCTTGGCTGTTGTGAATAATACTGCAAAGAATGAAGTACAGATGTCTCTTTGAGATACTCATTTCATTTCCTTTGGATAATACCTAGAAGTGGGATGGCTTGATCATATGGTAGTTCTATTTTTAATTTTTTAAGGAACCTCTGTATTGTTTTCCACAATGGCTGTACCAAACTTTCACCTTTTTGTAAAATATTTAAAAATTTTTTTCTTATACTTTTCCAATAAAATTTCAATAACTGAAATAATAATTTATTTTACTACCTCTCTACCTAAAAATGATTTTCCCTTTTTGTGTAAGAGTCCAAGTCATCTTGGCCAACGTTATAAGTTCAGATTCTGCTTAAAAGTGTTGAAAAATATTTGTTGGGCATTTAATTCTAACTTCAAGCAACTAATATTGATTCTCTTTTAACTGTTGATAGGAAATGTCTTATCAAATTCACTATGTATTTGCTGAAAATGTCTCTTACTGTTATCTACTTTATTATCTTTAATTTTTTTCCAAAACAAACAGCTTTTTCATTTTTCTCTACTGCAGAAAATTGTAGCTGCCATTCATTTTGTCATTTCTGACTTGCCTTCCAGTCTGTTTTCTTTACTGTTCCAGTCACAGTATTTACTAGCATCTGCTGCATCTCTACTCAGTTCTGCGTCAGTAGTAGGCTTTCATTTTAAATATTAAAAATTTTCCATAGGCTAGGCACAGTGGCTCATGCCTATAATCCTAGCACTCTGGGAGGCTGAGGCAGGAGGATTGCTTGAGGTCAGTTCAAGACCAGCCTGAGCAAGAATGAGATCTCGTCTCCACCGAAAATAGAAAAATTAGCCGGGCATGGTGGCACATGCCTGTAGTTCCAGCTACTTGGGAGGCTGAGGCAGGAGGATTGCTTGAGCCCAGGAGTTTGAGGTTGCAGTGAGCTATGATGACACCACTGCACTCTACCCAGGGCAACAGAGTGAGACTCTGTCTCACAAAAAAAAAAAAAAAAAATTCCATACTTAACTTTCTTTTTTTTAAATTTCAGGATATTATGGGGGTACAAACATTTTCGTTACATGTTAGGACTTTGCCACACCCAAACCATGCTTTGAGGTGTGCCCTTTCCCCTCTACAACACTCACCACATCCATTAGTTGTGAGTTTACCCACTCCCAACCCCCAATCCCTGAAGAATATTACTACCGTGTGAGCACCTTAGTGTTGATCAGTTAGTGCCAGTTTGATGGCGAGTACATGTGCTGCCTATTCTTCCATTCTTGTGATACCTCACTTCGGAGGGTGGGCTCAAGCTCTATCCAGGAAAATATAAGTGGTGCTAGATCACTGTCGTTTCTTATAATTGAGTAGTATTTCATTGTATACATATACCATATTTTGTTAATCCACTCATGGATTGACGGGCACTTGGGTTGTTTACACAACTTTTAAACTAGAAACCTAATTTATTATATCATAATTAAAATTAAAATAAGCATTTCAATTTTATTACCAATTTTGGTTTACATAGGTGTCACTATGGCTGGGTGCAGTGGCTCACACTTGTAATCCTAGCACTCTGGGAGGCCGAGGCGGGTGGATCGCTCGAGGTCAGGAGTTCAAGACCAGCATGAGCAAGAGCGAGACCCCGTCTCTACTAAAAATAGAAAGAAATTATATGGACAACTAAAAATATATATAGAAAAAATTAGCCAGGCATGGTGGCGCATGCCTGTAGTC
>CM052450.1:15665648-15724860 GCA_028533085.1 Varecia variegata | reverse complement strand
AGTTTCCTCCTTACTCTGCAACTTGTCTGCACCATTCAGTATTGGGTTCCTCCAGATGGCCACCTCTTCTCTTTTATTATCCTTTTGTGTTTTTGCCTCCTGGACTGGTTTCTACTTTCTCTCGCAAGTTGTACAATGCCTTACATTTTACAGAGCTTTTCCTCTCCTCCCTGGACTAGGGCCTTTAGGTCCTGGTCCATTCAGAAAGTCACTCCATTATTGAAAATACTCAGAATGCATTTTCTATTTCAATTGATTTGTATCTTACTTGGGGTTTGTTGGATTTATTGAATGTGTGGGTTTATAGTTTTTGTCAAGTTTGGAAACTATTCTGCCATTATTTCTTCAAATATTTCTCCTGCTCACCCCACCTTCCTCTGGGATTTTAATTACGCTATGTGAGACCATTTCATATTTCCTCATGAGTCACTGAGGGTCTGTTTTGTTTGGTTTGGTTTGGTTTTTGCTTGTTATCTCAGTTTTCTTTCTGTATGTAGAATGGATAGTTTCTCTTGCTGTATTTTCAAGTTCACTAATCTTTTCTTCTACATTGTTTAAGCAGCTGTTATGCCTACTTGATGAATTTTTCATTTCAGATATTTCTCAGCTCTAGAAGTTCCATTTGATTCTTTTTTATGGTTTCCATTTTTAATCCTCATTATTTTCATGTTTTCCCTTAAATTCTTGAGTATATTTACGATAGCTTTTTCCAGTTTTTGTCACCCAATTGCATAATCTATCATTTCTGGGTCTGTTTCTATTGACTGATGTTTTTTCTTGTGAATGAGCCACATTTTCCTTCTTCTGTGCATCTGTAATAATTTTTGATTGAATGTTGGACATTGTATTCCTACATGGTTTGGTATATGGACAATTAAGTTACCAGTAGATTGGTTTGATCTTTTTTTAGGGTTGTTTTTAAGATTTGTCAGGGAAGGTCTAGAGTAGTCTTTACTACTAGTGGCTAGTTTAGGCCACTCTGAGGTCTCTTCAGAATGCCACAAGAGTTCAACAAGGTCCCTCCATTCTGCCTGGTTGGAACTTGAATGTTTTCCAACCCTGTAGGAGCTCAGGAAATTGTTTAGTGTACAGCTCCCAGGAGTTTTCTTTGTTGGGTCTCATGGAATTGTACCTTATGTAGGTTAATATTCAGCCTAAAACTCAAGTAGGCTCAAGATTTCTGGATCTCTTTCTCTGCTTACCTCCCTCTTCTCTGGTATTCTCCCTCACAAATTCCAGCCAACTCAGCCTCCCCAAACTCTAATCTTCTTGTTCTCATCTCAGCAAAATTGTCATGTCTACTTGGGTCCCCTTCCTTGTGGTGTGGAAAGTGCCCTGAGGCAGAAAGCCAGGAACATTGTAGGGATCACTTTGTTTCTCTTTTCTCAGAGATCATAATCCTGCACTGTGTGTTGTCCAATGAAAATAATTGTTTCATACATTTTCCCCAATTTTCCAGTTGTTTATGAGTGAGAGGGCAAGCCCAGTTCCAGTTAATTTTCATGTCTGGAAGAGGGGAAGTTTCTTCATAGCAATTGCTTTTTGCACTTCTAAAATTGTTCTTGCTAAAGTCAATACAAATATTTTTCTGAACAAGTCAAACTGTCTTCTCTTACTAACTCTCTTCCCTGCTGCCACTGACAGCCTGTTACTTCCTTGTCTATGCTTCTTTCTCCCCAGGAATCTAAGGAATTGCATTTCTCTTGTTTTTGTTTTAGCAACCCATCTGTTCCTCTAGCTTTTTCTCTGTTGGTGCTACCTCAGTGTCACTTATCATGGGGAGGGTACACTCTAGGGTGGTGCTTGAGGTGCTTTCTCTTCCATTATCCATCTCCTTTTTGGGGATCACTGGTGCAGGAGGGTTGGCAGTCATCTGCTGGCTGGATCAAATGCACGCTGCAAAGGATTCTCTCCATATTTGGTTTCCTCTTTTGTAAATGCCCAAATATTAGCCCGGGCTCACTATTTCTAAAATACCGAGACTCTTCTTTCTCCATTCCAAAATTTAAAAATATATATGTACAAATGTATTATTTCCTACATACAGACCATGTAGAAAATAATATAACAAACACCCATCAATCCAACATCCAGCTAAAAAAATATAAATCACTACAGATATAGCTGAAGCCCTCATTGTGTCTCTCCCATTTGTATTCTCCTTCCCACCCCCCTTCTAGGCAGTAACCAGTTTTCCAAATTTGGTGTTTCTAATTCCATATATATGTGTATGTTTATATGTATGCACATGTGTGTGTATATATAAAAATATATACATATATAATGCTATTTGCTGCTTAGGGATATGTATATATAAAGTTGTGTGTGTATGTATATATTTGTACTTGCTGTGTATCCCTAAACAATAAATAGTATTTTACATGTTTTTAACTCCATTCATCCAGGGTTATAGCTTTTCTGAGCTGCTGTGTCTAAACACAGCAGACAAAACAAAGAGACACTCCACAAAACTCTATTTACCGGAGGCTAAGGCTTCTCCCAGCAGAGTGGTTATCTCAAGAGAAAAAGAAGCCAGTATAACTACTTGACTCAATATACAGCCTTGGTCATCTTAGGAGAGGTGCACTTCTGGCTACAGCAAGGGTTTGCCATTTGGGTTTTTTCCCCTGAACTTATGATAGAATTCTGGGAAGAATAAAAAGGTTATAAGGAAGAGCTAACTGTACAATTACTGCTGATGCTACCACCACCATCACCAGTTCTGTCTCCCATGCTTATTATGAAACAGGAACTGTGATAAGTGTTTTTCAAAGCATTTTCTCTGATTCCCAAAACAATCCTCAAAGTAAGCATTCTTGTCCCTGCTTTATAGATGCAGAAAGTAAGGCTACAAAGACCTTAACCATATCTTCCACCTGAGTATCAGACCCTCATTCCAAGTGTTAGTAAGCATCTTCATTGGGAGAGCCCACAGACATGTTAAACCCAACACATCCAAAATTTCTCTCTGCCTGTAGCTTCTCCCCCCTTTATTTCTCCCAGTTAACAGCTGTGGGATCAAACCTTCTGCATCCAGGTCTGATGGATCACTGTTCTGCCCCCAAGTCTTCAATAGCTTCTCACTGTTTAAAGAATTAAGTACAAATTCCTCACCCTGACATTTAAAGTCCTCTGTAGTAGGCCCCTAACCTATGTTCCCAGCTTTATCTTCTACTTTTCTCCTACACCCCAGCCAAACTAAACTGTTTGCTGTTCTCCAAATATGCCACACATATTCCTATTTCCATGACCTTGCTCATGCTGTTCTCCCTACCTGAATGTCCTTCCCCTTTCCTCTACATATCTACCCACTGAACTTGTATGCACTCTTCAAGGTCAATTTTTAATTTCCTATTCCTCCCTGTCACTTGTTTTTCATTACCCAATCAGAATATTATTTTTCCTCCTTTAACCTTAATTGCATTTCATTGGTACATCCCTTATCTTCCTGATTTCTACTGTGATTCTCTGTGTGCTTTTCTTCCCTGTGAAACTATAAACTCCAAGAGTGCATACGCTGTGTCCCCCTCATCTTTGTTTCCCTAGCACCCACCCAGAAGGAAATAGTGCTATACTAAATCATTGAATTGATGTGGTACTTTCTCTCTTAAGAAGACCAATACTCAGCCTGGCGCAGTGGCTCACGCCTGTAATCCTAGCACAACTGGAAGGCTGAGGTGGGAGGATTGCTTGAACTCAGGAGTTCGAGACCAGCCTGAGCAAGAGTGAGACCCTGTCTCTACAAAAAATAGAAAAATTAGCCAGGCATGGTGGCGTGCACCTGTAGTCCTAGCTACTCGGAAGGCTGAGGCAGGAGGATCACCTGCGCCCAGGAGTTTGAGGTTGCAGTGAGCTAAGCTGATGCCACGGCACTCAAGCCTGGGCGAAACAGAGCGAGATTCTGTCTCCAAAAGAAAAAAACAGAGGACCACCGATACTCAAATAATTCATGTTGAAATATGGAGTCCAACATGTGCAAAGACTGGAATTGCTTCTTACACAAGGTTAAGGTCATTCTCTAGTCCTATCCATATCCTTTGCCCAAAGTAAGCTAGGAAGTACAACCATTGTCATTCAGCGTGAGGGACTGGGACTTAGCCGCTGGCCACGAGAAGAGGCCTTAGCCAATCAAGAAGCTGGGAAATCTGGAAACCCTGCACAGGCCTTGCCTGAAACTGGGAGAGGCGCTCAGTTGGTAGGTAGCTTTATGCTTCCTTTGTGAAGGCATCGTGAGAAGGTTTAGTGGTGGTTTTGTTTGGAAGGAGATCAGGAATGAAAACACAGGGTGAGAGTGTATGTGTCCATATGGTGTGTCCAGAGTGGTCACTCGGCCCTATTTGTGATTAGTGACGGCTGCCTTGTGTCTGATCTTTGGCCCACTGGCACAGTGGATACGAGCAGTTGCGCTGGGCCCTGGTGCTGTCCTGTCCAGTCCTACTGCCCACTTGGCACCGGAGAACACTCAGGCACATTGACAGGCCACACATCTTTTGCTCATTTGTTTCTGTCATGATTTTTTTTCCTTAAAGAGGAAAAAGAGGCTTGTATTGTTTGTGTAATTTCCTTCTTTGCGCTGGCCTACTCCAGGCTGTCAGCCCAGTCTAGTCATCTTCTTTCTCCAAATTAATATACAACATGTCATCACCTCTTTTTAAAAATAAAGATCCAGCGCTCCAGCTTCCATGACCTTAAAAAACTCTACTAACTGAACACGTGTAACCTCAGTCATGTTGCTTCACTTTGTCCTTCCTTCTCCTGACACCCTCTCTTCCCTCTCCCCCTAAAAGAAACTAGCACAGCTTCTGGACTTTTTGCTAGAGGACCCCAATTCATTCGGCCACCCAATTTAAAACCTTGGCATCACTTGTAATTCTTCTCTGTGACTTGTCACCCCCTCCTCCGTCTTTAATCACATTGCTCTAGTGTTTCTTTCGTAATGTCTCTCACATCTATTCCCAAGGTCATTTTTAGTTTAAGCCACTGGCCACCAAGGCATGGGGGGATGGGGTAAGGGTGGGGGTTTGGAGTATCACTTGGAAATTTTTTCAAAATGTACATTTTGCCTCTCCCACCCAAAGATTCCTATTTCCCTTGGGGAACTAGGGAGGTATAGCTTGGAAAAGCTCTATGGGTGCTGCTGACACACACTGCTTAGCACCACACATTCAAGTGCGCACCACCTGGACACCTGTAATTGTCTCCAGACAATCTCTTTGGCTGCCACTTCCCCCACCCAATGCTCTTAAAACACTTCTTTCCACCTGACTCCATTGAAACATTCTTCAGCATCTCCACCTGACTCCATTGAAACATTCTTCAGCATCTCCCCGCTGACTTCAAGATTAGGCCCAAATGTGTTGATACTCCATAGTCTGATACCTTCTTCTTTCTCTGCTGCTTCCTCAAATATGGGTACCCCAGAGGTTTGCTCACCCTCTTTCCTTCTCATTCTAGACACTCTGCCCTGGAGAACAAGGGTATTCTTAGAGTTCCGTCTGCTATCTGTAGACTAATGACTACCAAATCTCTATCTTCAGCCCAGATCTCTTTCCTGCGAGATCTTTTCTCCAACTGCTCACTGCACATCTCTCAGATTTAAAGTGTCCAACTTATTATTACATGTCCACCTCTTCCTCCCCTCCTTGTATCACCACATGGCATCACTGTGCACCAGTCACTCAATCCAGGTCCCTGGGAGTCAGCCTTTCCTCCTCGCTGTCACTTATCCCTATACATGCCCAGTAAGTCGCCAAGTCATTTTATTTATCTGCGATATCTCCCGAGTCTGATCTCTCTACCCCACCGCAAATGCCTTATTCAGGTTCTCACCTGCTGGTCTCCCTTTCTCTGGCCTTGCCATCTGTGACCATTTCATCCTCCACACTGCCAACAATGTAATTTTTCTAGCATGCAAATATGATCATGCTACTTTCCTGCTTAAAATCCTTCAGTGTCTCCCCACTGACTTGAGGATAAAGTTCAATAACTGCATACAAAGCCCTTCATGACCCACCCCACCCTCCTCAATAGAATCATTTTTTGCCGGCTACAGAAAGCTCAGACCGAGTCCCTTCAGTTTCCTGATGTATCCTTGTCTCCCAGGGTCCTTGACCTTACACATTATGTTCCCAGTGCTTGGAATTATTTCCTCTTCTTTCGTTTTCCGAACTCCTTCTGGTTCTTCAAGTCTCAAATCTAGAGCATCTTCCTCTAGAAAGCCATTCTTGCCCTCACCTGATAGCTTCTGTACTCCTCCTTCGTGCTTACCTCAGTCACAGCATTTATTATATAATACTGCATTATACTACCGATGGTGGGCTTTGGTTTTTCCTTTTTTTTTTTTTTTGCTTCCCCCTCCAGACTTTCTGAGGGAAGGAACTGTATTTTTTTTTTTTTTTTCCTTTCTATACCTGGAACCTAAAACAGAAAACAGCCAATAATAAGCACTGAACACTTGTTAGGTAAGTGAATGAATGTACCTTTTCCAGCTGTCTCTCCCACTACTCCCTCCAGAAAGCATTTTCTCTAGTCAACGCATCTTCTAACTTCCCCTCTATAAACCACCTCCACACCTTCATAACATCTCTCCCTTTAGTGACTGGTGGGCAGCGATGTAGTGAGAGAGAGAGAGGAGGAGGAGATGAACATACTAAGTTTTGGACACTTCGCATTTGAGAGACGTTCAGTAGGCAGGTAGCTAGCTCTCCCCTTTACCTCCTCTCTTTTTCTCTACTTACGTAATTACACCGGAACCCCCTCCAGGTGCAGCTTCAATTCCGTCTTCTCCACCTCAGCACAAACACCACCTTGTAAGCTCCCTCCAAACGTATTATCGTGGCTCTTATCAAATACTGTCCTGAATGAGAAGTTATCTTTTCCTGAATGCATGCCTCGTCTCTTCCCCAGAGCCTGTGCTCCCTTGGGGTGGAAACCACAATGTTTAGCCAGGGCCTTGCTTGTAATAGACCTTTAACAAATAATGTGGTGTTGTGTGTTTACTTCATAGAGTGACCAACCATCCCAGTTTGCACAAGACTCAGGGGGCTCCTGGGACACGGGACTTTCAGTGCTAGAACTGGGGAAGTTCTAGAAATAGAAATACTATACTATATAGTATGTCTGCAATCACTGCTTTTCATGATATACTCAGAGGACAGTCACTTGTGTTGACATTAATCTCTATTTTTTCTTTGCCCATCTATTTCCAAGTCAAATTCTAGCACAAGGTGTAGCATAATACATTCTTCTGTTGCAATGAAATTTTATTTTTTGGTAATGTGTGAAGTTAGTAAACTTGGCAAGATATAGAAATATTTAAGGTGATGAAGAAATGTGGGTAAGCTCATTTCTTGAGTGGCAGGTATTTTTCTACTTTTTAAAATTTTTTTTGGACTTCTCCATATGAAAACTCTGTTTTGTTTAAAGACTCCCTTCAAATGTTACTTTTTCTGTTAAATTTTCTCTGACTTTTTCTTCCCCAACCAAATTTGATGTTTTTTTCCCACTGTTTTCCCACAACACCCCAAGGAACCTCTGTGATAAGGTTTTTGTCCATTTGTTTATGTTGTACCGTCTCACCAGTTGATCCCAAGGCCATGCTTTATCTCTTCATTCCTAGTGGCTGGCATACTGCCGGACACACAGAAGGCACTTGGAAAAGGTTTACAGGGTTGAATTTAAGTGTGGAGAGTTTGCCAACATCCGGCTTTTTAGTCCCACTCTGCAAGGATGATGGCATATGGCATGAGCTGAGCCCCTTCAAACTATGTCCTGGTCCCTCCTCTTTACAAGTAAAGGATTGGGTAGACCAGGGGCTGTCAAACATTTATGATTCCAGCCCATTTAGCTGGGGAAAAAGACTTCATAGCTACGGAAAAGGGACTCAGTGATAATCAGAAAGTAGAAGTACACCAGCATGTTTTGGAGGATTAATAATACCTCTGGCTGTACCAACAGCCCACATTCAATCCATTCGCAAGTCTGTGTATTTCATATCCAAAATAAATCTCCACTCTAGCCATCTCTACTGTCGTTGATCTAATCTAAGCTGCTGGTTGACCAACGCAACAACCTGTACAATAATCCACAACAAACTGAGTTAATGATGATAAGCTTAACTAAAAGAAGTTCATAATTAGAGAGCAAAAATGGCAGCAGTTGAAAACCATGACTACTGATATTGCCTTGTTAACAAAGGAGGCTTCCTGAAAACTGCAGGAGTTCTAATTATCTCAATGTACACTTGTGCTTGTGAAGTGGCCAGACAGACAACATGGAATTACAGTCCTTGAAAAAAATCTAGAAAGGAGCTGAGTTTAGTTTACGAAAACCAAATTTCAGTTAGTTTCAACAACTCATATAGTAAGTTATGAGTCAGAAAATCTTGTTGCACATAGAAAATAAGAAATGGTGGGGAAAAAAGGACCGTCTGATTTGGATGAGGCCTATGAGAAGGACCTCCTTGGTCCACGTGGAGTTAGGTATCAACTTGACCATCCCTGTCTTAATCAGCCTTTAAGGTTCCTTTCAACTTTCACATTCTGTTGATGCACAGGATGCATTTATAAGTATCTGTTACAAGAGTAAATGAATGAATAAAATAATGAATGAATATGAAGAAGCCTGTATGGGCTCTGGAAAGGTTTACTGAAGTCTAGGGCAGTGGTTTTCAAACTTCTTTAGGTAGTGAACTACCTGTAAGTCATGCAGCTTCTTCATGATTTTTTTGTTTTCCTTAGAGATGGGGTCTTGCTCTGTCACCCAGGCTGGAGAGCAGTGGCATAATCACAGATCACTGCAGCCTCAAACTCCTGGGCTTAAGGGGTCCTCCCACCTTAGCTTCCCTGGTACCTGGGACTACAGGTATGCACCCCCACACCAGCTTGCTTTTTTTTTTCCTAAATAAATTTTATTGTGTATATTTAAGGTTTACAACATGATGTTATGTGGGGTACATATAGACAGTAAAATGGTTACAATAGTGAGGCAGATTAATATGTCTGTTAGCTCATATAGTTACTTTTTGTGACAAGAACAGCTAAAATCTACTTATTTAACAAAAACCCCTAAAATAATACAATTTTATTAACCTTAGACCTCCTGTTGTATGTTAGATCTTTAAACTTCTTCATCTTACATATGTGCTAACCTGTATCCTTTGACCTACATCTCCCTATTTCCTCTCCCTACCCCATGGTAACCACTGTTTCTTTTTCTCTCTGTATTTGAACTCCTTTTTTTAAAAAAAATATATTCCATACATAAGTGAGATCATCCAATATTTTTCTTTCTGTGTCTGACTTATTTCACTTACATAATGACTTCCAGGTCCATCCATGTTGTGGCAAATGTCAGTATCTCCTTCTCTTATAAAGCTGAATAATATTCCAGTGTATACATATGTGTATGCGTGTGTGTATAAAATCACATTTTCTTTATCCATTAGTCCACTGATGGACATTTAAGTTGTCTCCATATCTTGGCTATTATGAATAGTGTTGTAATTAACATAAGAGTGCAGATATCTTTATGAGGTGGTGACTTCATCTCCTTTGGATATATATACAGAAGAGCAATTGCTGAGTCATATGGTAGTTCTATTTTTAATTTCCTTAGGAATCTCCATACCGTTTTCCATAATGACTATACCAATTTACATTCTACCAACCGTGTGGTAGGGTTTCCTTTTCTCTACACCCTCTCTAACATTTGTTATCTTTTGTCTTTTTGATAACAGCCATCCTTACAGGTGTGAGGTGATATCTCATAGTGGTTTTGATTTGCATTTCCCTGATGATTAGTAATGTTGAGTACCTTTTCATATACGTATTGGCCAATTTTTATGTATTCTTTGGAGAAATGTCTGTTCAGGTCCTTTGCCCATTTTTTAATTGGGTTGTTTTTCTGCTATTGAGTTGTAAGAGTTCTTTATACATTTTGGTTCTAACCACTTATCAGATATGTAGTTGTAAATATTTTTTTCCAGTCAATTGGTTTCATTTTGTTGATTGTTTCCTTTGCTGTGCAGAATTTTTTTAGTTGTTCTTTTTAAAAAAGGAAAATGGCAAATGCTTAGTAAGAACATGAAGCTTTCGAGTTTAATGTAATCCCATTTATTTATTTTTGCTTTTGTAGCCTGAACTTTTGGCGTGATATCCAAAAAATCATTGCCAAGGCCAATGTCGAGGAGGTTTTCCCCTATGATCCCTTCAAGGAGTTTTATGGTTTTAGGTCTTACATTTAGGTCTCTTACCCATTTTGAGTTGATTTTGGTGTATGGTGTAAGATAAGGGTCCGGTTTCATTTTTTGCTTGTGGAAATCCAGTTTTCCCAGCACCATTTATTAGACTATCCTTTCCCCATTGTGTTCTCTTGATGCCTTTGTCAAAAATAAGTTGACCGTACATGTTTGGATTTATTTCTCGGCTCTCTATTCTGTTTCATTGGTCTATGTGTCTGTGTTTATGCCAGTACCATATTGTTTTGATTACTATAGCTTTGTAATACAATTTTAAATCAGGAAGTGTGATGCCTCCAACTTCTTTTTTCTCAGTGTTGCTTTGGCTTTTTGGGTTTTTTTGTGATTCCATGTGAATTTTAGGATTTTTTTTTCCTATTTCTGTAAAGAATGCCATTGGAATTTTGATAAAGATTGCACTAAATCTGTATATTGCTTCGGGTAGTATGGACAATTTAATAATATCAATTTCCCTGGTGGTCTAGTGGTTAAGATTTGGCACACTCTCATGCAGATTCTTAAAATGTGAATTTGTTAAGCCATAAGCAATTAAACAAATTATATCTCTGGAAACATATATAAGAAACTGATAGCTTGGTTGCCACCCAAGGGAGGAACTGGATGTTGGGAAACAGGGGTGGGAGTGAGACTTTTCCTGTTACCTTACCCTTTTAACTCCTTTTGAATTTTAAATAATGTGAACAGATTTAAATAAAGAGGAATGAGGCACTAAAAATTAACATTTTATTGATTTAGATTCTAGTAAAGTGGTAGTAAGAATCAAACATTTTAAAAGAGATACAAAGGGAGAACTTTTATTTTGTAAATTTGGAAAATACAACTACTATTTGATTCTGTAGATAAGCACTTTGGCCTGGTGTTGTATTGGAGCAGTTTGGGAACCATGGCTTTTAAGGAAAGAGAATGTTGACAGTCAAAACTTTGCTTGGATATGCTTTAGAGAACTTCACAGTGATTTGAAAAGAACACTTTCTCTGATGTACTCTAAAATCATTAAACAACCATGATTTTGATATTGTGGATATTGTTGCATGAATCATTTTTCCCAGCAAAAGAATAAGATCGGTAAGCATACATGTTTATGAACTAAAGAAGTCATGTGAGGACAAACCAATCCAAGGAATTTACTAGTGAAAAGTCTTGGCTACTGACTTGCTCTTTACCCAGGATCTTCACATATGGGAAGGAGTTGGAATTCTATGGCATGGACTCAGACACTCCTCCTGCTTCAGGGGCACATACAGTTAAGTATCGACATTTTGCAGTTTTCTGTTAGCTGATTCTTAGCAACCAAATCACTGTCTAGGACGCAGATACTTTATTTACTCAAGACAGTGGATGGAAAGTAAATGTTTGATCAATACATACATGTACAAAATTATCATCTGTATAATTTTCATTTCCTTGAGTGTTTTCTTTCACGTGTCACATTTAAAACTCATGCCAACTCTGTGAAGAAGGCTGTTCACTTATTTTTTTCTGAGGTACAAATGTGGAAAGCAAGGCTCTGACAGAGTGAGTGACTAGACAAGATCACACTTTTGATAATTTATATAAAGTCAGGCCTTTTGATCCTTGGGCTACTATTCTTTCCTCCCTAAAATGTTTGGTGACTTGAATCTAGAATACCATCCTCTCTTTTCAGGTTTGACTCCATTTTTCTTTAAAATTGTGCTTAAAATTCTTCCCCAGGAAGCTGTTTCAGACAAAGCCCGGGTAGTTTTGTTGGTCCCAAACCTCCCAACCACTTGTTTTCAGTATCTATTATCTATCACATTCCAGTATGAATTTTAGCATTATTGGATTCATTTGCTTTCTGCTATGTCTCCCCTTATTTTATGTAAATTATCTGTTATAAATAGTACTACTCATGAAATCTAGACATTTACCATCTATTTTTAATAACATCCAGATGACTAGAGAATAGTCGTTCCAAACTTTTGTGTACACAAGAATAACCTAGGGAGCTTATTAAACATAGATTTGTCAGTGCTTTTCCCAGAGGTTCTGATTCTGTGTTATCAGGGGTGATGTCCAGGAATCTGCATTTTAAATAAATACCCCAGAGGATTCTGATGCAGGTAATCCAATAATCACATTTTCAGAAACCCTGAGAACTAAAAATTTGACGGTTATGTACTGCACATCTGTCCTGTGCTCAGTGGGGACTACAGAGGCGTAAATACCCGAGTTCCTGTTCTCTTGTTGTTTACAAACCTTCAGGGGAGAAAGAGCATACTGCCATCTCAGACAGTATGTGATGACAGTGAGTGATGTGGACAATAAATACAATAGGAATACAAGAAGGGAGACATCATTTCTGCCTGGACTGCCATGAACAGCTTCATAGATGATAGGGGTTGAGCTGGGGTTTGAAGAAGAGTTTCAACAAGATGGGGAAAAAGTGGATTATTTCAAGGTGTTGGAACAGCAAAGACTAAGTGTTGAGGAACCACAACTACTTTTAGGTGATCAGTATGTGGAATGATGTGCCTGAACTGCAAAGAGTTTGTGTAGAACATGGAAGGATTTACACTTGGGAAATTAGGTTGAAGAAAGCCTTGGACTCTATTTTGTAGGTACTGGGTGGTTCTTCAAATGTGTAGAGGAGACAAAAGTGGCATTTAAAAAGACGGATCTGGCAGTAAGTTTGAAAGCCCTGAACTATATGTGTGGCGGCTGGTTGTACAAATCTGGAGAAAGGCCTAGTTTTGAACGTTTGTGAAGGTAGATTTAACGCGATCTGGAGCATGACTGGATGAGAAAGAGGAAAGTGTCAGAGATGCTGCTGAGGTTTGAACCTCCTTGACTGGGAGGATTGTGTACAATTTCACCACCCAGTGAATCTGAAGGAGGAAATGCTTTGAGGATAGTATGTTTGGTTCTAGGTCCAGAATTCAACTTCCCGTCTTAAGTTGGAATCTTCTGCACGTGTGCATCAGGTAGCTTTGCTTAAATATATGGCAACTATTTTTATTCTGTAGAAAGGAAAAAGGTCTGGAGCTTGAGGGAGAGGACTGTAGATTTGGGTCCACCTGCGAAAAAGGAGACAAGACTGTTTAGATTACTTATTAAGTATCATTAAATGGAAAGCACTGCACAAAAAACTAAGATGACTTTCGTCCTAAAGAAATTTAAAGTCTAGATGGAATCTCTAAGGAAAAGATCCCAATAAGAGTACATGGCAAGTCTCTAAATCCACAAACCACTGACCAGTGAACTGTTACTCTTCTCGTTGCAGTAGTTGAAGGCCTTGGGCTCAATGAGGAGTGAAAATTAGCAGAATGCTAAATTAAGAACGAGAAACCTCTTTTTGGAGGGCGTGCACTTGCAGAACTCTTTGAAGTAGTAGAGGGTAGATTGCCCAAACCCCACGCGGGAGCAGCTCTCAGGCAGCTGCGGAGCTGAACCACCGAGAGCTACAAATTTATTTCACAACTACTAATTATGCGGTTTGGGGCCAGTGGGGCTCCGAGACCCGCCCAGGAGTCCTGTAGAGCGAAACGATTGGACGAGCTCACGTCCTCGCCTTCCCCCGGCTCCCTCGCCGGTCAATCCCACAGCTCGTTGGCCACCGGCCTTGCTTCGCCCCTTTTCAGTGACGTGACACCTGGCGCTCTTTCATGCCCGAGCCCTCCAGCTCCCCACCAGTCGCTTCAGTTCCCCATTGGCCAGCAGGGAGAGCAAAGGGAAGGGGCACTGTCTTTTGCTTTCTGAACTCCCCCTCGCTAGTTTTCCGGTCTTCTCGTCGGCCGTCAGGAGAGCAATTGTAGCTGGAGCTGCCGCGCAGGCGTGCAAAAGTGCCCGCTGGCGGAGGGGCACTTCCCTTCCTTCCCAAGAGATTTGTTACACTGTAGTGACGCAGACGGCACCCCGCTCGCCGCCTTCACTTACGATTGGCTGTGGGCGAAGTCCGTCACACAGCCACGCCCCACTCTGTCTCGCCGCCCAGCTCCCAACACTAGGTAGACCGCCCAGGAGGCCACGCCTCATCCCGTGCCAGCCGCGTAGCCCTGCGATTGGCTGAGGGAGCTGGCATGGTTTCCCGCCCCCGACCCCCTCCGCCGCACCGAGAGGCTGGCGGGACCCCGCGGAAGTTGTCAGTCAAACTCCTCCCTCCCCACCCCCCACGAGGCCCCTCCCCCGGGCCGCGCGCCTCAGCGCGCGCGCACGCACACACACTCCCCCCTTTCCTGTACCAACCACCTTCTCAAGTTGTAGCGGTCGCTCACCGGGGGTTCTCCGTGGGCGGCCGACGGGCGCGCGGGGGAGGGGTTCGGACCGCTGAGCGCGGAGAGGAGCGAGGTTGTGCACGCGGAGGGCCGGGGCGGCGAGTCACAGCCCCGGGCGATGAGGGGCCGGCGCTGACCGGGAAGAGCGGGCACCGAGGCTGCGGCTCCGAGGGGACCTGCAATGGCAGCGTCCCGGGAGGAGGCTCCAGGCAGGGCGGGCTGCGCGGGCAGCGGCCGTTGAGGTGCTGGCCGGCCGGCTGGCTGGCGACCGGGGCGGAAGGGACGAGAGGTGCTCTCAGCGTCTGCACCCCCGCGCCCTCGCCTCAGTTGTCTAAACTTCGGGCTCCCTTCCACCCGCCCTCCGCGCCCGGAGTCAACAACTTCTTCACCCCCCTCCGCCCCCGCCCTTCCCGCCGTCAGCCCCGGGAGCTCGCCGCGCGGCGGGGACCAGGAACCTCGGGCGCTGAGATGTGGCCGTGAGGCGTTGGCGGGTGGCGAGGAGAAGCTCGGCGGCGTCCCGGAGCCGGAGGGCGCTGGGGCTGGGGCGAAGGGGCGCGAGCTCTCCGCGCCTCTCCCCCTCCTCCTCCTGCCGCCGCTGCCCGTGCCTTGCAAGCTGCAGCCGGAGCTGCCAAGCGCCAGGGCCGCGGAGATGTCGTCTTCGTCGCCGCCGGCGGGGGCTGCCAGCGCCGCCATCTCGGCCTCGGAGAAAGTGGACGGCTTCACCCGGAAATCGGTGCGCAAGGCGCAGAGGCAGAAGCGCTCCCAGGGCTCGTCGCAGTTCCGCAGCCAGGGCAGCCAGGCGGAGCTGCACCCCTTGCCCCAGCTCAAAGGTAACCTCCGAGGGCGCAGCCCGGAGAGCGAGCGCCGGGGCCGGTTCCGCTTGCCTCTGCGCCAGCAGAGCCATTTCCTTCTGGGGCTTCGTTCTCCTGCCCAGCTGGGACTCGTAGTGTGTTCCCCACGATGCCTTGCCCCCCCCCCTTAATCAAACAGGTTTGATGTGATGAGTCTCGCTTCTTTTCGCACTCCTCCCTAATTCACCTTAACTCTTCCTAGTTTAGGGGAGGCCGACACCCTCCCCACCTGCGCGCTTGCTTAACCGGCCCTTCCTACTGGGACTCTTGTGGCGTCCCGCGAGGTGGAGTTCTTCGCTCTTTCCTCAGGCTTGCCCTTTCCTGGTCTGGCTTTAACGACCGGACTTATCTTCCGACCTTCACTTTCCCGAGTGTTTTCCTCTTTTCGGCCACTCTTAGCTGGTCCTCTACTTTCCCAGTTATAAAGCCGTCTGCACCCACCCTCTTCTCAACTCCATTTCCCCATTGATTGTTCCCAAGAGTCATCAGGTCGGGAATCCGAAGGCAAACAACGGTTACAAGTTACCTGGCCTTTAGTTGCACTTATAAAGAAAAAGCCTGAAAATCTGACCAGTGTAGTATTTTATTTACTGGATCGTTAGGTTGAAATGCTATCCTTTAGCTCAAAGAATAGAAAGAGTTAAAATATTCTATTGTCTGAGATTATACACACTGTCTATTTGGAAGTGTTAAGGAGTAGATAATGGTTCTTCGTAATGGAATGGGAACTTAGTTTGCCAGGCAGTGATTCCAGAGACTTTGTAGGTTTGTACAGTAATTCAAATTGGTATCCGTGCCTAATGCCTTGCAGGAGAAGTTGGCACTTCTTTTGGCTCACTTTTCCCACTAGGTTTAGAGGATTTTCATATAAGTTGTTTCCTGGTGTTCTAGTTTATTCTTTGTGTATTACTCACTTTTAATCTTATACTTTCAATATCTTTGCTTTTTATGAGATAGAAATCATCATGGAACAAGATGATAATGTTCTTAGACATTTAAAAAATTTTTGCAACAATAGAAGCCTAATAGACATCTAAATCATTTGTTTTGTAAGGCCAGGAAATTAAAGGTTCATACTAAAATAGATAAATGTTCAGCAGATTTTTCAATCCATTTAAAAAAGCTCCAGCATCCCTTCAAGGCCAATCTGGTTCTGATTTGTCTTTGGGCCTATGAATCCAGCCTTAGTTTGGCAAATATAGGAATACTGTATTTTCATGCCACTGAGCTGCTCCTCTGAGTCTAAAGCAAACCCCAGATCAAATCGCAGTTGATTTACAATAGCTCCAGAACCCCATTCTCACCCTACACTGCCCTGACTCTTGAGGTGCTTCTAAGTCAAGGACATCCCACAGTCAGAATCAGACTGGCTTTTGAAAAGAGGTTTTAAGATATGTTTAGTCTGTGCTATGGCATTTATCATTTCATAAATCATTTAGAATACAAATATTGTTACCATTTACATGGGGAAATGGTAGACCACAATGGTAGGCATTGCCAAGACTTTAATTCTTGAGTGATAGCATAGCTATAAAAAAATATCTTATTTATTAGGACATTGAATTGCTATTGATAGATTTTAAATTTTATACCTAATTAAGACCTTACAGTTTTTTATACTATTTTTTCATTAAATTGTCACATTATTTTTGCAGTTCGAAGGTTTGGTGCTGGCATTTTTCTTTCATATGTATTTAATTTTTAATAAGATATTCTAGTTTGTTAGTATTGTATTTGTTAATATTATTTACTATTGTTTAATAAAAGTAATTGAATATTAAACATATGGTTGGTTTCAAGCTAGGAGATGCAGCTTTGATACATTTTGCTTTTAAAAGCCTGGCAAAAATATGCATAGCATCAGTAGTCACCTAAGTTACATGATGTATGTTTCAACAAGTTGAAGGTGCCATAAATGTTTTATTTATAGTATTTGGTCACTAGTAGAGAAAAATAAATTAGAGCTTTATATTAATTCTACATATTTGCATGAACATATAGTATTCTCATAAGGAAAGTTATGTATTCAGGATAAATTTACACACATTTTATTGTGGAAATAAGACCCTCACTTGGATCACACACTAGTAGGAAAAACTACTTTTACTCCAGATGCCAAAATGCTTGAAAAGTGATTTTTTTTAAAAATTCAGTTGCTTCATTTGGTATTTTGGCAGTGTACTTGATACCACAGCATTGTGTTTTTTCTGCCAGTAGTAGTTTTTTCCATTTGTGGCCTTAACAAAAAACAGTGGAAAGCCCTTTAGTATGTGTATGAAAGAGAATTTTTCTTCCTGCTCTGAAATATAATCTTACCATGGAGTGATTCAGATATCTAGGGGCATCCAAGATCTTTCAAGTGTTTATACCAGCCTGCTTATGTTACACTTTGTCCACATGGGTCTGAACTGGAAAGGTGCCAACTAGTTTTCCTCAAAGCATACTGTGAGTAAGGATTAACAAAATAATCCAACCTTTTCATCTGTAAGAAGTTTATTTGAGCAAAATCATTTAGTAAGTAGGTTGCAGGATTTTAATGGCAAACAGAATAAGTTTGTTTTATTGTAGAAAGTATTTAATAAACAAACTTTGTTGAAAGGTTCTTTTAAAATGAAAAACTGTTATGTGGGTCCTGAAGATTAAACTGCGTTATCTTGTAAAGCTTTAAAAAATTTTTTTCAAAACACCTTTTTATCTCATGTTATGTTAATTCTATAAGCTGCTGTATTACCTGAGAGCTAGGTATTAGAAAATAAAATTAGGAGCATTTTATCAATCGTTTTTTCTATATTTAAAATTTATGTTAGCATAGGACTTAATTTTTCTACCTTAAACTTTTCATCTGATAACCAACAATGAGAAAACTTAACTTCTAAAAAAATCTGTTGTTCACAATGGGATCTGTGTAGCCTATTTTTGTTTAAGACTCTGGAAGCATTGGTTTGGTAAAGTAGTTGATACCTTACATTTATGTAACTTTTGTATTTTAAAATTATTTTATCTTTTTCTTTGTGAAGCAGTCCAAAGATGTGTGACCCCTAACCCCTGTTATCTGCTTTTTCACACTCAATGAGGTAATGCTGTTGTGTGACAATCCACAGCTCAGTGTATTTTTAAAAACATTACATTTTATTAGGTCATCCCAGCAGCTTTTTGCAAGAGCAGTATTATTCCCATATTACTGATGAGAAAGTAGAGGCCTAAACGGATTAGTTTCAGCCCCGTTGTTACTTATGTGGATGCTGTTGCAACTGACACTGGGACCCAGGTCTAATGATTTCAGTATTTTTGCTGTTTAACCTGTTTGTTGTAAATTTGAAGCAGTGTGATAGAAAGAGTTGGGTCACTGGGGTTAGTCCTGGGTCAAAGGTAAATTTTTAATCTTTCTGAGTCATTTGCCTTATCTGTAAAATGGGGATAATACCTTCAATCTCCCCAGGCTTGTGGGGATTAAGTGAAATAATTTAAGTGCCTAAAAATAGGCAAAGAATGTTAGTTCTCATTCTTTCTGATATATGAAAACCAGATTAAAATATTTAAGAAATGAAGGATTATTAATAGGATTACTAAAATGGTAAACTTTCCTAGTGTTGTATTTAAAGTATGATTTTATTCATCAGTTTTTAGATGTGATTTATGTGAAGTGAGGTGAAGCTGTAATGTTTTTCAGCATGAGTGTAGAAATGGTAATACAGTAAAGTCAGACTCTTAAAAATATTACAAGTCTGTAGTAAGATTTTTTTTTTTTTTTTACCAAGTGAAGAAATCGAATTAACCAGTAGAATTGTTTAGAAGTGTATTCCCCATAGGGGACAGCCATTAAATAGAAAGAATGGACTGAAACTGGTTTTGAGATTGAAGTCCCCTTCAGATGAGGTAAAGAACTTTCCAAGTAGCAACTCAGATTCTTTGCTGGTCCATTCTTAGAAACTGGGTCCCATTGGAGGTATTGAGGTCAGTAACATGGTGCTTGATGGAAGTGCCTTGCTCACCTTTAGGGGGAAAAATATGTTGATTTTCTTGAGGTATGTGGTCTTTTAAGGTAATTGTGAAGCAAGAACCACGGGCATAATACCGTGTTTTGTGTTGGAGGAAAACACTACTACTCACTCAACTTTTAAGGTTTATAGATCTTCTCAAAGTTAGTATCATTCCATCTAAACACAAAACTCCTTTTTGTAATTCGGGTGGCACTAAAGAAGAGTTCAAATTTATCTGAGTATGTTAAGAAAAATGTTTACAATGGGGATATAACAATCATTTTAAGACTATTTTCTGGAAGTATTACCATATGTCTTCTGGAAGATTTATTTAAAAAATGTTTTTTTACATTTTTAGGATGTGCTTATTAGAGAAGTTGGTAAATACAGTGTTCATTGTTAGTCTTCACATGAAAGAAAAACTTTTTCTAGTCTAGTTTAACATCTTCAGTATTCCTTTTTAGGATCATATCTCCATTTTATTACCCTCCCTGATTCTTAATTCAATTTTGGATTACTTTATGAAGTGGCCATTATTAAAGTGCTAATCTAGTAAAATGTATTTGGTTAAATAGTGGGACCAACCATAGTAGACTTAAGTGTCATCAGTGGTGCCTCTCAAATGCTTTGGGATAGTTGTTTAACCCCTTTGAACTTCAGTGTAATCGTTTTCACCTGCAAGAATTATATTTTTCCCTTGATAAAATCACAAAGATGAATTAGCATTTAATGAGTTATTGTCTCTTTGAATTTCGAAGACAGCTTTATCAACAAAAATAATATACTTAGGAAATAATTGATTTTTGTGCTTCACTTTTTAAACTGTAAAAAGCTGGAGATAGAGACTAGTTTATTTTTATGTGTTTAGCATTCTGGTTCTCAATCCTGGCTGTATACTTGGAGAGCATTTAAAAAAAAAAAAAAAGTACCTGGGCCCACCCGCAAGAGATTGTAAATTAATTGGTCTAAGGTAGAATCCAGCTGTATGTATTTTTAAAAGCTCCCAGGGTGATTCTAATGTGCAGCCAGGGTTGAGAATCACCGGTTTAGCATTATCTGTCTATTGATTTAATTCATTAATTGAGACTTTGTCCTTTTCTCTCTGATACTCATGGCTCATTACCCAGCCTATTAACATTTCCTGCCCTCACTTCACCTCCTGCTATTTACATTTCACTCTTCACTTTGCTGCCCCCTATGGCTAATCAGCTGCTTTCCTGAACGGGATAGTGTTGTTAGATTCTGGAGTTTAGGTGTGATGAGATGATTCTATTGGATTTTGTTGTAGTTATCATAATTAAAGCCCAGCTGTTATCATTTGATGCCAAGTGGTCAGCTTTCTTTTCTCTGTGATTTTTGGAGTGGAGGCTGAGTTGGCAAGTAAAATTGAGAACGTATAATAGAGGTTTGCCTAGTTTTAATCCTGTCGTTCAGGGTAACAGGTGATGAGTCCTGTTTGGAATCAAACAGTGATGATTACACTTTGGAATGTAAAACTGATTTCTCTATATGCTTAGAGCACTATTCTGTTTCTTGAAGATCTTGGCCTAATATTAGTACTGTATATGTTGAATATAAGATATTGAACAAATGAACTATCCTTGAACTTAACTGTGGTTTTGGTCATGTCTTATATTTATTTTGCATCAAGAGATGTTTTTCTCCAGAGTCTTTACATGTCTACCATCTTATTAATACTTAATCTTAACTACAACCTTTTACTGAAAGTAGGACAGTGAGGACCCAGGCCCACTTACATTCCATATTCCTATTTTGTCTTTGGCTTTTCTGCTAGCCAGTTTGAATAATATTTTATTTGTTGATTCGGGTGCGTATTCAACAGTTATGTAGTGATGTTGTTTTTCCAGAATGAGATGGTACATTTTTGTGTGAGAAAGCAGAAGTCAATATCTGTTTTTTCATATCCCATTATGATACCAAATACAGTATTCTGTGCATAAATGTGATCATGTAGATTTTAAGGAAGAAATGACTTACTGGTTATCTTCTAGTTACCCCCTCCGCCTTTATTGATTGTGCTGCTTTCTTTAGGTGATGTTTGGTGCTATCTACCAGAGATTGATTTTCTTCTGTTTTGTTTGTTTTTAATATATTTATGCTTAAACTGGTTCAGGGTTATTTAAGGTACGTGAATTCTGGGTTCTTAATACCTTGATAGTAAATAGTAAATGGAGGTTTAAAAGAAAAGATTGTTCTTGTATTTTGTATTTTGCCAATGACCAGTGTGAGTGACATGTAACATTATTGAAAGGTTTGTTGCTAGAAAAGTTATTATATAAGATTTGTGTGGAGAAGTAATACTAGGTTAACTCCCAGACATAGACATGTGTGATTGAATATTGAAAAACTGAAATAATTTGTTTGTAGTAATTTCTAGATTTGAGGTGCAATCTTTAAGGATGTCCTTGAAGGAGATGAAAGGAACAGATTTAAATATATATGATTACTTTTAGTGCATCATTATGTAATAAGAAACCTAAATGCTTTGCTGAAAAAGTTGTACAGGACAGGCTGGGTTTATGCAAAATAGATTCTACTTGTTGGAGCAGGATATTGACTTATAAGCAGTTTCACCCCTACTTTTTATGTCTGTCTTTTTGAAGTCTTACCTGCATGAATTTGTTTATGTGGGCTTTTAGAGTGACTAATGAGGAATTTTATAAATCCTGTAATTTTGATCAGGTTTCCTAAAGAAACCTACTGGGATTTTTTTTTTTCTTTTTTTGGTAGTCGGCTGAATATGATAGGCTCACATGATGAAATTCAGAGAACCTATTTCTAACTTGGATACTGAAGGCAACGGATTTCTTGGAAACACACTCCTCCTACTGGAATGGTGATGCTAATTGCAGCTACTAGAACCTTACTGTTATATCTAGTTGAGCCTTCCAGTGCTGAATGGACTTCAGAAGTCATTCTGGCTTAGCCTCCATTGGGAATTAATTGCACTCTTGTTTTTCTATTAATAAATAGTTACCTTGTCATTTCATCAGAGAAGTTTTCTTTAAGGTAGGGAGGAAAGTACGGGATTTTTAAGCTCTTACTCTCAGGATTTGCTTAGTTAATGAATAAATTGTATTAGACAATAACTAGAGAGGTTAAATTCCTGAAACAAGAATTTTTAAATGACTGGGCTTATTAGAACTTGCAGTTCAGGAGTGTCAGATCTTAAATATAGCTTCAAAAATTGTATATTTTGTCTGTTTAATTGGTTTTGCCTTTGTTTCACACTTGTATAAAGGATATTCTAGAATTATAGCTGTTATCATAAGTTGATGATTATTTGGACTCATTGTTTATCCCCTGTCCTAAATTGATAAAAGTGAACAAGATGAGAGTTTTTGTTATAACAAAATTTTGATTAGCAAAACTGGGTGGGTTTTTTAAACATAACTTTTCAGATGACTTTTTCTGAGGATAAACATCTGTTGAAGTTATAAGTAAAATAAGACAAATTCTGTAGGACTATGTATTGATTTTTTTCAAACTTGTACTCCATTCTTCTTTTAATTGGCCAGAGGAAAAAGATTTTGTTTGCCTGCTGTGAAATTGGACACATACTTTACTTTCAAAAATCTAGTACTAAGATATTTATCTCTGGTTTCCATAGTGCTTAAAACATGAATGAACCAATATAGAGATTAAAAACTTTACTCGGTAAAGTAAAATGATGAATACTTTTTCTTTTGAAATTAAATGTCTTTAGGAACTTTTAAACTCCTAAAGTGTGTATGTGGGTCCGGGGGAATACAGGCTTCTGAGCATGCAGTTTCAGTTAGTGTGATAAGTGTTGTGGTAAGTGTAAGCTCTAAAATGTTAGGGGATTATGTGAGGGACCCAACCTAGTTTTCGTATGGGGAGGGGAGAGATCAGGGAAAGCTTCTTGGAGAAAGTGACAGTTAAACTGAGACCTAAAAGGCCAGGTGGTGTTAGGCCAAGATAGATAGGGTCTAAGAAGTCCACCTAAAGGACAGTATGTGCAGACCCAGAGGTAAGTGAGCATAGCATATTTTGGGAATTGCTGGCCGTTTACATGGCTATGATATAGAATATAATAGGGGACTGACTAGAGAAGAGACTGGAGCAACAATTAGGGTCTAGTTCAGTCTTGATGCTATGTAGAGGTGTGGGCATTTATAAAGAGTGTATTGGGAGTTGAGAGTGAGTAGCTAGTTGGGATGCTGGCATGGTAATCCAGACAAGAGAAGAAGGTGGCCTTGTCTAAATAGGAATGGGGTAGTATCACAGGCAGGACTTAGTGAGAGGGAAGAATCAACAATGTTGCATTTCTGACTTGGGCAACTAGATGTATGATAGCAGTTTACTGAAAGGGAAGAGGGGAGACAGATTAGATTTGGGAGGAGAAAGTAATGGTTCTTTGGAGAAGTTGAAGTGCCTGTGGAAAATCGAAGTGAAGCTACCTAGTAAGAAGTTAGATAATTTGGGTCTGGAGCTAAGTAAAGAGATATGTGTTAGAGATGATATTAAGTAATTTGGGAGTCTTACAGGTGGCATTTGAAGCGATGGAAATAGAAGCAACTGCCCACTGAAAATGTGTAGAGTGAGAAGAGACCTAGGAATTTAGATGATGGTCAAAGGAAAAGGAGCAACTAGGAGGCAGGAGAGAGAGCTTGAGTGGAGGCAAGGCGGTCAAGGGAAGAGAGTCTGTTAGAAACGGGGCTTTGGGGGTGGGGAAATAGTAACAGTGAAGAACTGTGGACAGGTCAAATAAGAACTGAAGGGTTTGGTAGCTTTCAGTCAACATTGGTGACTTGAGAGGTGTTCAGAGGATTGATAGACTTGAAATGAGATTGCTGTAAGGTGAGGAGCTAGTGGAAAGTGTGAAAGCTGAATCAGTAAGTATGGACAACTCTTTTAGGAATTTTGGCACTTAAAAAAAAATTACTATAGCTATGGGGTGGAGAATGGATTGTAGCAGAACAAGATTTTTAGGAGGAGGACCAGTTAGGAGATTATTTTAATAGGCTAGGTAAGACATGATACAGCTTTGGCTAGGGTGGTAGCCCAAGATGGAGAGAAAGCGATACACTTGAGATATATAGGACTTGTCAATGAATTGTTTGTGGGGGCTGGGGGGGGCGATGGAAAGGGAAAGGTAGGAGTCAAGGATGATATCTGGGTGGATGGGTATGTACCACTACTGAGACAGTACACTAGAGAAGGAACCAGGTGTAGAGGGAAAATCCAGAGTGGTGTTTTGGAAATTTTAAATTGGAGATGTCTTTTGGAAACCCAGTTATAAATATCATATAGAGTAAACTATTGGATCTGTGAATCATAGAGTCTCCCCATTCAGTGATTTCTGTGATTTCTAAACATTAATTACATTCTCATTTTAACTTTTAATGACCTACCAAGACTTTCAAATTTGCTTGTTAGAAGACATCCATAGTTTGGGTTGCTGGCCACTTGGTCTTCTGGCCAAATTGGGATTATCTGTTCCCTACTCAATGGGATGTCTTCTGTGTACACCAGATGGCAATATATCTTGGTATGTGCATGAGGGAGATCACAAAATACATTGGGACAAGTACATGAATAAGGTTACTCAATTGCCTACTTTTTGCCTTTAGACTGTAAATTAAGTGCCTTGAGACCTGAGATCCATATCTTCCTATACAGCATTTAGGCAGTCAGTGCTCAGTTTTATATTTAGTGAATGAAAGAATGAAGCAAAAGTTATTGAATTGATTTAAAGAAAAACATCATTTTATATGATGCAGTAATTCACAGTTTTATAATGATTTATAACTGAATGTTTACAGGAAGTGCCAAACTTGTTAGCATCTTGTAGATAAAGAAACTAAAACCTAGGTAGGTTATATTCTTGTGCCAGTCATTTATAGCTTGATCTTCTCACTTGGTTATTGAATCATCTGTAGTGTTTAAACTGAAGATGTATATTGCCTGCACTAGAGCAAAATTGAGTATCTTATTTCCTAACAGTGCCAGAGAGAAATATTTGTAATTGAGAACCTTATCAAGAGAAATACTAGTTTCTTTTAGGTGCTGGGCAAGTAGGGCAGTATTGAAGATAGATTTTTCTAAGAATCTTTAAGGCAAGGAATCTTTGTTTCTTGAATTCTTCTGATATAAAAATATTTCATTGATCTTTGTGGTCTTCCTTTTAGCACTGTTACCCCCTTCCTTTTTTAAGTAACCTAAAATTATTCTCAAGAAAAAAATCTTACAATATTTGTTTCATGAATGAGTACAGAGAAACACGATGAAGTGAACTGTTAATCACTCAACACTTTTGTGTCATAGCTAGATTTATACTTTGGAGTCACTACTCAGTTAAAGTTCAAATGATCTGTAATTAGCAGCTTGGAGAGATTCTTATAGATTATCAAGTACTGATTAGTAGACTCTGCTTATTTTTGCCTCTCTTTTGGAAATGCTAGGTATATTTTGGTTCCCCTTTACAAGAAGTTTTTGAAAACTTTTTTTTATATTGCACCACATGAGCATAGCTCTGCCTTTCTGATCGTTTTTTCTCAATTTGAAAGAGGAAAATCAGTTGGGAAAGATAAGTGAGGCTTGGATGTAAAAGTCAGTTGGGCTAATTCATCCATCACTTTACTGATTTTATTCTCCTACTAAAACCTTCAGACAAGCTGAAATTAGACATCTCCTTAAGTAGTTTTCCAAATGCCATTGTGTTTCCAGCAAATGAACCAACCTAACTTTGAATCCAAAGTAGAAATAAAGTAGCAAATGTAACAGTGAAGTACTTTTAAGATGCATTTATTTCCCATAGTCATATTTTCTTCATAGGAAATTTTGATTATTCATGTCTGAAAGGTAAAAATAACCCAGCTTTTACCTACCTGTCAGATATCCAGGCACTGGTTTTGGTATGTTAGGTATTTGGATAATCTGTTTTTAATTTGGCTCACCTGGATACCCTACACATAACATATTTTGAGAACTGATTTTTTTTTTAAGATCTTGAGAAGTAGCTTCTCCCATGGAATAGGAATGACTATTTTAGGATACAATACTTGCTGTGAGTCATAAGTGAATCTCAGTTTTCATGGTTTTCTAAAATAAACTCATTTAGAGAATACGTAATAAGAAATGTCATATTCTTAACTACCCTATTTCTTTTATAATGGCTTTATTATTTTTGTAAAAACTTATAGACTCACTGTGAAAAACAAAAAAGAATCTTATAATGGTAGAAAATAAAAATTCCCATCCAGAGGAAATCTCTCTTAAATTTTTGAGCATTGTCCCTTATTTTCACGTTGGTGGGATCCTACAATATATGCTGTTCTATAACCCATTATTTTTACTTAGTAGAATATTATAAATATTCTTTCAGAAATATAAATAAATATTTCTGAAAGAGAAAAATTAGAATCAATTTGGAATTGTTTATGAATAAAGTATTTCTGGAAATACTGGATCAACTCATTTAAAACTTTGGTGATAAATTCCTTATGTTAAAAGGAGAATAAATACTTTCTAAAAGTACTGGTATTTAATTTTAGAGAAGTTATATACGGATCTCTTGGGAAATTCAATTTAAGGAATGTACCATCTTAGAAAATATATACAATATTTTATATATTATTTCCATGGTTCTTGAATATCCCCACCAAAGCCCATCTGTGATGTTGGGGGAGGAAAGTGGAATGTCTGTAGGGCTTAGGTCCTGCTCTGGAGACTTGAACCACCTTGTCAAAGTAGGCAATACCTTTTCTTAACACAGTACCAGGCATTTCCTAGTAGTTACAGGTAGGAGTAGCAGCAAGATGGAAGCTCATCACAGCCATCAAAACTGAAAATAGCAATCACCCTCTATTTCATCTATAAAGATCTGTTTAGTTCTTCTTGTTCCCAAAAGTCCCAAATGAGAAACAAAGGTACTTCAAAAAACTTATTTAATGAATAGCGGATTTTATATCCAAATTGAATTAAGGAGATGACACAAATATTCCATTTATTCTCTTAGGAGACTGTTTTTCAGTATTCTTCTTAAAGTCCAAGCTTCCATCCACATCCCAAGGAATCTGTATAACATGCCCCTACGAGCTCAACTTCATTCCTTTCTCTTTTTTGCTTCACCAAAAGTGGTTTTGATGCGACATACAGTTAATCTTTTTGAAATAAAAATTGAACAGTATATTTTAATCCTTCTATAATGCAACAGTTGTGGATATATTTATAGTTCAATGGTCATTGATTAAAGCATGGAAATACTTAAGCTCTTGAAAGTTTTAGATAGTATTTGAGGGGTTTTCTTAAAATGACATATAGTTATGTTAGACCATTATCAAACTGATAGTGTACATGTGTTCAAATTTCCTAAAATATGTCTACAATTTTTTCCCACCATTTTCAATTTTAATGAAATCACAGAACCTTGACTAAGTCATATTTAGTCACAATGCTGTGAATCATTTGCTAATAAATGTTTCCATTGTTACTTTGTAATAGCCTGCTCGCTAAAGTTTCAAATAAAAGCTGATTTTAGAATCTTAGTTATTAATGTTCTAGGGATATTGCCAAAAAAAGCTACATGTCCTATATTCTGTGCCAGTTTCTTAAATTAGAATCTTGGATTGCATCCTCAGTGTGTCACTGTAGTGGTATTGCTGGGTTGCTATGATACTGTGCTTGTTCTATAATTTGTAGCATGAATCCTATATGAGATCTTACTTTAAATTTCAAATATGTTAGTAGCAGTAACTGGGAATATGAAACCTTTTTCCTTTAAGGGAAGGCATACCTATAAAACTATTTCTGTTACAAATGTTGATACCTGCTACTTCAAATTATTTATCCTTAAATATATAGCAGCGGTCCCCAACCTTTTTGGTACCAGGGACCGGTTTCATGGAAGATAATTTTTCCACGGACCAGGGGGTGGTTTCGGGACGATTCAAGTGCATTGCATTTATTGTGCAGGCAACCTCTCAGCTCCACCTCAGATCAACAGGCATTAGATTCTCATAAGGAGTGCGCAGCTTAGATCCCTTGCACGCATAGTTTATGATTGCGTTCACGCTCCCATGAGAATCTAATGCCACCACTGATCTGACAGGAGGCGGAGCTTATGCAGTGATGTGAGCGATTGGGAGTGGCTGTAAATACAGATGAAGCTTCAAATACAGATGAAGCTTTGCTAGCTCATCCTCTGCTTGCCTCCTGCTGTGCGGCCCGGTTCATAACAGGCCACAGACTGGTACTGGTCCATGGCCTGGGACCGTAGACTAGAGGATTTACAATGCACAACTTGAAATAACTTGGTTATCCTCTCAGAAGTTTATCACATTGCCTTTTATGAAGATGGGCAAGAAGAAGAAGGCTTTATGATAATGAATATATTAAAATTTCAGTGTTCTTCGACTTGCTATTTGAAATATTAAGAGGAATGAGTAAAGACTAGATTTTCTGGTAAGACACATTTAGGATAGTACCAGCAAAACCACATTACAGGGAAAAACTATGAATCATCTTATTGTACTAGATTTTTTTTTAATTCAGTGAACTGTTCTTAAAACTAACCCTATCATAGCCATCTTAATGAAATATTATTACCTCCTTTACTTTCTTTGTTGTTTTTTTTTTTTTTTTTGCAACAGCCTCACTCTGTTGTCTGGGCTAGAGTGCAGTGGCGTCATCATAGCTCACTGCAACCTCAAATTCCTGGGCTCAAGTGATCCTCATGCCTCAGCATCCCAAATCGCTGGGACTCCAGGTACATGCCACCACACCTAGCTAATTTATGTATTTTTTATAGAGATGGTGGGGGACGTCTCACTATGGCCCTCAGGCTGGGCTCAAACTTCTGGTCTCAAGTGATCCTCTCACCTTGGTGTCCCAGATTACAGGCTTGAGCCACTGTGCCTGGTCCTCTTTTACTTTTATATGTAATGTTTCATTTACATGTCCTATGAAAAATTTTAACAATCTAATTTAGTATTATTAATTATAGGCAGCATAAAGCAAAATGACTGGATTCTAAGCATGTGTTGTGTATACATTTGTGGTAGAATAAAGTTTATGGGATTATCGATTGGTTGCATTACTCCATTTGATCTCTAAACTTCCAGTAATGTCTTGGGTATTTGATATGAAAATATTGTAGAGATCAGGACTGGACTAAATTTTTTAAACAGCTTTGTTGAGATATAACTTACATATCATGCAATTCACCCATTTAAAGTATGCAATTCAGTGACTTTTAGTATATTCAGAGGTATGTGCAATCATCATAGTCAATTTTAGAATATTTTCATCATCTCAAAAAGAAATCCCATACCCTTTAACGGTCACCCCTGTTCCCTCAGGGCTCCCTCCTGCCACCAGCCCCAAGCAACCACTAGTCTACTTCTATCTCTATAGATTTCCCTATTCTGAAGGCTTCATGTGAATGGACTCATTCATGTAATCATATCATATGAATGGTCTTTTGTGACTGTCTTCTTTCACTTAGCATAATGTTTTCAAGGTTCGCCCATACTGTAGCATGCGTTAATAATCCATTCCTTTTTATGGCTGAATAATACTCTATTGTATGCCTGTACTATGCTTTATTTTTCCATTCATCCCTTGATAAATGTTTGCATTGTTTCCACCTTTTGGTTATTATGAATAATGCTGGTATAAACATTTGTGTACAAATTTTTGTGTGGGCATATATTTTCATTTCTCTTGGGTATATACCTAAGACTGGAATTGCTGGGTCATATGGTAATTCTTGGTTTAATCACTTGAGAAACTGTCACAGTGTTTTCCAGAGTGGCTGCACCATTTTACCTTCCCACCTGCAGTATATGAAGGTTCTCATCTCTCCACATCCTTAGCAATACTTCTTATTTTGAGTTTTTGATTATAGCCGTTCTAATGGATATGACATGGTATCTCCTTGTGGTTATAATTAGCATCTCTTTAATGACTAATGATGTCAAGTATCTTTTAATGTGCTTACTGATCATTTGTATATCTTCCTTGGAGAAATGGCTCTTCAGATCCTTTGCCCATTTTTATACTTTTTTGTTTTGTTTTGTTTTTAGACAGAGTCTCGTTCTTTTGCCCAGGCTGGAATACAGAGGCCTCATCATAGCTCATTGAAACCTCAAACTCCAGGCTCAAGCAATCCTCCTGCCTCAGCCTCCTGAGTAGCTGGGACTACAGGCATGTGCCACCATGCCCAGCTAATTTTTCTGTTTTTTGTAGAGATAGGGTCTCACTTTTGCTCAGGCTGGTCTCCAACTCCTGACCTCAAGCAGTCCTCCAGCCTCGGCCTCCCAGAGTGCTAGGATTGCAGGCATGAGCCACTGCACCTGGCCCTCCTTTATTATTTTATTTTTTAGGAGGAGCTTTCTTTGCCTCACTGGAATTTTTTTTTATTTCAAAAAATTTAGGGGATACAAGTGTATTTTGTTATACGGATACGTTTTATCATGTCAAAGTCAGGGCTTTCAGTGTACCCATTGCCAGAATAGTGTACATCGTACTTGATAGCTAGATTTTTATCCCTTCCCTCTTCTTGTTGACAGTGTACATCACTGCTCTTTATGACCATATATATCCTTCATGTATCTCCCACTTACAAGTGAGAACATGAGGTATCGATTTTTCCATTCCTGAGATACTTTACTTAGGATAGTAATCTCCAGTTCCATCCAAGTTCCTGCAAAAGACATTATTTCATTCCTTTTCATAGCTGAATAGTACTCCATGCTGTATGTGTGTGTGTGTGTGTGCGCGTGTGTGCGCGTGCGCACGCGTGCACGTGCAGGTGTGTGTATACATACACATCACATTTCTTTATCCACTCATCAGTTGATGGAGGCACTTAGATTGAGTCCATATCTTTGCAATTGTGAATTGTGCTGTGATAAACTTTGTGATGCAGGAGTCTTTTTGATAAAGTGATTTCTTTTTCTTTGGGTAAATGCCCAATAGTGGGATTGCTGGATCAAATGATAGGTCAACTTTTAGTTCTTTGAGGTCTCTCCATACTGCTTTCCATAGTGGTTGTACAAATTTACATTCCCACCAACGGTATATAAAGCATTCCCTTTTCACTGCAACCATGCCAACATTTGTTGTTTTTTGACTTTTAATGGTGATTCTGACAGGGATAAGATGGTATCTCACTATGCTTTTAAATTGCATTTCCCTGATAATTAGTGATGTTGAGCATTTTTGCATATGTTTTTTGGACATTTGTCTGTCTTCTATGGAGAAGAGTCTGTTCATGTCTTTTGCCTGCTTTTTGATAGGGTTGTTTTTTTTTTTCTTGCTGATTGTAGTTCTTTGTAGAGTCTGGATATTAGCCTTTTTTGTCAGATGTATAGTTTGTGAATATTTTCTCATTGTCTTTTAACTTTCTTGATGGTATCCTTCAAAGCACAAAAGTTTTAAAGTTTGATTAAGTCTATCTTTTTTTTTCTTGTCGCTAGTGCTTTTTGTGTCATATATCAGACCCCTTTCCCGAATCTGAGGTCATGAAGATTTACTCTTATGTTTTCTTCTATGAATTTTATAATTTTAATCATTACATTTAGGTCTTTAGCCATTTTGAGTTAATTTTTATATAGGATATGATATAAGGGTTCATATTCATTGTTTAGCATGTGGCTGTCTGATTCTCTCTGCACCATTTGTTGAAAAGGCTATTCTTTCCTCATTAAATGGTCATGGCACCCGTGTTGAAAATCAGTTGGCACATGGTTTTATTTCTCGATTCTCAGTTCTATTCCATTGATCTATATGTCTTTTCTTGTGTCAGTACCATACTGTCTTGATTACTGTTGTTGTATAGTAAGTTTTGAAATGGAAAAGTGTGAATCTTCCTACTTTGTTTTTCTTTTTCAAGATTGTTTTGTCTTTTTTGGGTCACCTGCAATTGTAAAGGTTAGATTATTGGTTTGTGATCTTTGTTCTTTCTTACATTAGGCATTGACAGCTATATCTTTCTCTCTAAACACTCTAAGTTTTGGTATATTGTGTTTTCATTTTCATTTGTCTTAAAAGCATTTTCTGATTTTCCTTTTGATTTCTTCTTTGACCTATTAGTTACTTGAGTGTGTTTCATTTCCACATATTTGTGAGTTTCCCAGATTTTTTTGTTATTAAGTCCTAATTTCATTCCTCTGTGGTCAGAGAACATACTTTGTATTATTTCTATTCTTTTAAATTTTTTGAGGTTTGTTTTATGACCTATGTTCTGTCCTGGAGAGTGTTCCATGTGCACTTAAGAATATATTCTCTTATCATTGTGTGGAATTCTGTAGTGCATATAATTCTCTAGTGTTCTGTAGAAGCCTGTTAAGTCTAAATGGTTTATAGTGTGTTTGTTTAGTCTTCTGTTTCTTTGTCGATCTTCTGCCTCATTATTCTGTCCATTATTGAAAGTGGGGTATTGAAGTCTCTATTTCTTCCTTCATTATTGTAGGTTTTTGTTTGCTTCATGTATTATGTTACTATCAGTAGGTACAAATATGTTTATAATTGTTACATCTTCATGATAGGTTGACTCTTCTATCATTTTTAAATGCCCTTCTTCATCTCTATTAACATTATTTTGTCTGATACTAGTATAGCCACTCTAGCTTTCTTGTGATTGTTTGCATGATATATCATTTTCCATCCTTTTACTTACAAGGTATTTGTATCTTTTGATCTAATTTGTATCTTCTGGAGATAGCATATAGTTAGATCATCTTTTTAAAAATCCAGTCTGACAAGCTCTGCCTTTTGATTGGCTTCAGGCTGGCCTGAATTGATCCTGTACCTTTAACATACTGTTTTCCCCCCACATCTTCATGCAATAAGATAGATATCCTGTTGATCCTCCCTGGAGATCACTCTCCTGGGGCCCTCTTTTCTCCTCTAATCTGACCCAGTTGTTCTCTAGACCCTTACTGCTTTTCTGAATTGATTTCCCCATTCTGGAATCCATGCCTTTCTCTTTCTCCTTTATTGCTGCATCAGATAATTCCTAAGAAAGGTGGTGAGGGTGGTTAAGTTTTTCAAGTCTTTGCATGTCTGAAAATGCCCTTACTGAGCCTTTATCCTTAATTGATAGTTGGCTAGTTATAGAGTTCTAGATTGGCATTAGAATTTTAATGGTATAGCCCCATTATCTTCTGGCATGACTCTTGCTCTTAAGAAATCTGATGGATATCTACCTCTGGTTCTTGTGTGAGTGACTTTTTTTTTTTTTTTTAATCTGAAAGCTTTTGGTCCTTCTGGGCATATGAATTTTCACAGTGATATGCTAAATTGTCCTTTTGTTTGGAGTCATTTTTTCTGTTTATTTCTTTCCTGTTGCAGACTTTCTTTGGATGTCTGTTGGTCCTTTATTTTCCATTAATATGTATGAGTGAACAAAAAAATTAAGAGTTGAGGTTGATTTGATTGCCTGGTTTTGCTCAGAGTAATTGGGCAGGGTACTAGTTAAATGCTAGAATGTGTGGATCCTTCTCCAGCATGATTCAATTTCTTTAGGAAAGAAACTTTGATTTTTTTTGCCTGAAGCATAAATGCTTTGACTGCCTTTTGGAGTGGGGTGGTAGACTGTTGAGCACATGCAAACTTGTATTTAATCCCCCTATTTCAGCTCATGTTTTCATCCTTTCCTCTATTTCCCTAGACATTTCTTAATCTTGAACTAATCTGGAGCTCTGTAGGACCCTTTTCTGTAATCCTTTTTCTGTTTATTCTAGGATGTGACTTCCTTTGTCTTGGTTTTGTTAACTATCACTTCTTCATCTACTTCGAGTTTTCCAGAAATTTGTTGAAGTCTCTTGCCTAAGGGCCTATTCTTCTATTCTCTGTTATTGAGGTTTTTTAAATATATATCTATATATATATTTTTTTTCTTTTGGTCTACTCTCCTTTTAGAGGGAAGGGTAGGAGATAAACAAAATTGCCATTTTTAACTAATATGCACTGTGAATCTCTAAGTGGTTAAGGGTTTGGAATACAGTTTTTAAAGGAAAATTTGATATTTCAGAGACAGTATTCTCATACTTGTTCTCCTTGCATTCGAGGTGATTTGAATCCCAGCTTCATTACAGATTTGCTTTATGATCTTGGGCTTGCTGTGTAGTGTGAGATCTTGTAGTACTTCACAAATGGTAAAGCAGTGGCTTTCAAACTTTTTGACTGCAAACTATAGTAAGAAGCACATTTTACTTCACAACTCAGTACCGATGTACAGTTCCATGAAATAATTCCCTTCCATGCAAAACACTCTGATTTTTTTTTTTTAACTCTGCTTGTGACCCACTAAAATGATCTTACTACCCAGCAGTGGGTTGCAGCCCACACTTAGAAAAACACTACTCTAATACTGTATTTCTTAAAGTGTGAGCCAGATACATTTTCAAGTTGGGTATTGAAAAAAACTTAAGAATTTGGGAAAGACCTAGTAGGGTTTTTGTGAGTTTTAAAAGGTACATTAATAATAATTCTTCAAAGATGAAATACCTTCTTTCCTTAGAATCGTCTTGATTCTCTCTCTGCTTGAGGCCTTGTAGGGATTTTTACAGTGGTTAGAATTCTTTAGTGAGATCAGATTGCAGTCATAATAAAATGGACTAAAATGTAAGGCAGTTATAGTGTGCTTAGAAAACTTATCTTCCAGCCAAATTTAAATTACGTATTTCGCAAAGCAAGCCACATCCATTTTTTTAAGATAATTCCTTGATTGTGCAGTTTTTCTTGTACCTTTCGTAATCTTCATGCAGAGCTTTTTATATTGGGAATTCTAGTACTATTTTCTAGAGGAGTGCTTTTAATAAATCCTTAGTTCTGATGTTGAAAAGATGAATACAAATTGATAATTGCCTATGACTCCAGGGACATCATTAAACAAACAAAAAAACAAAACACGCCTCCCCCCCCAAATTGATTTTGCAGGTCATTACATAATATTCTTAAGATTGTGGTCAAGTTTCCTTGAGGCAACATAAAGACTTAAGGTATTTGAAATTTTTAAAGATGATACACTATGACGGTAGCTAGACACTTAGGAAGATCGGAATACAGTTGAGCCTTTGTATCTGTGGGTTTCACATCCCTGGATTCAACCAATTATAGATCAGAACTATTCCAGGGGAGGCTGAAGAGTCTGTACCGATCGTGTGCTGACTTTTTCCTTATCATTATTCCCTAAACAATATAACTATGTAGCATTTACATTTTATTAGATATTATAAGTAATCTAGAGATGATTTCAAGTATATGGGAGGATGTGAGCAGATTAATGCCAATACTGTGCCATTTTATATAACAGACTTGAGTGTCTTCAGATTTTGGTATCTGAGGGGAGTCTTGGAACCAGTCCCCCACAGATACCAAGGGACAACTGTATACTGTTTATTTGATACAGATTCTAAGGGACAACTATATACTGTTTATGGGTAGGACTGTCTCTTCATTTGAATGGAGATCACTAGGATCTTAATTAAATACTCATCCCTTATTTGTTCAGTCATTTACACAGTTTGGGAGAAATCAACATCGATTTGAAATAGATACATGTCATCAATTCCAGAAAACCTGGTTAAAACTGCCCTGACTAAAATCTGGGTCTCTTGTGGTCATTAAATTCAGAGTGACTGAGCAGGTACTGTGTTGTAGTACTTGGGGCATGATGCAAACAATTAATTACCCTGTCACCATCCACAACTGCAGTTGCTATATGAGGTAGTATTACACAGTGTTCTGAATTTTTCCTGTGAACTTGTATGTTTCCAGAGATGTTTTTATTTGTAAACCTTTAAGTAAAATTCTGATAGAAAACATGAGATAATATTGCAGGGAGAATCTCAAGTGAGGGAGCTATCACCATAGAAATCAGAATGGACATTATTATTCATATGGAAAATGGGTAATCAACATCAGCCCAGTGAAAATAGCCAAGTAAAAACAGTATGTGACATTACTGCCTAAATGCAAGACATTGCCAGACTGAAACATCATTGAGTATGACAGGCTTTGTTTGCCAGGATTCTTACAATGAAGAAGCTGAAGAATAAAGTGGCCGATGTAGATATTGTCAGTGCTTTTTATTAATACATTTAACAAACATTTATTATGCATTCTTTTTCTCACAGATTGTTATTCATGTTTATGAGATATACCAATAGGATAGTCTGATCTTTTTTGAACCTATTTATACTTTTTTCTTTTTCTTTTTCTTCTTATGAGAAAATTCAGTGGTACTGTCTCAGAAAGGTACCTAAGAATTGGAACATATTAGACATCTACAAGTACAAAACATTTTATAATTTTTTAATGATGAAAACGATGATTAGCATCTTTTCTTACTAGGATAACTACGATAATAATGTTTTTGCCCTATATAAAATATTTTATGTCTTGAACCTGCAAGTAGGCCAAGCAACAGTGGATGACAGTAGCTTCTTTTCTCTCATTTAACCTCTTACAATCTGCTCTCCTCTTCCCCAGCTATTTTACCTTAGCTGCCAAGAAGTTCAATACAAACAAGGTCCTTAAATATAGCAAAGGCCTTGTAATATCTATAACTTTCTTGCACTTAATTCTGATTTCATTTTTAGTTTTTCTGTTTATATTTAATCTTACAAGTATTCTCAAATTCTTTTGAGTCCAGATTGTGTGGAGAATAGGTGCTGTGTGTGTATGGTAAATGGCAGTACCTTTTGCATTTTGCCTGATAGCATTATCTTTTTATGTTTTGTATCTTGCCTTCTCAACCTGCTTCTAATCCCTCGAAGGCAGGAAGTCATCTTTAACTTTCAAAACTTATTCAAAGGGTTGTTGTGTGAGAGTTAAATGAATTAGTACATATAGAACACTTATATTGTCTTTGGCATGAAGTACTGATGTTAGCAGTAGGACTGTATTTTAATATGTAGCACAGCAGACCGCTCAATAGATGTTATATACTTATGGGAAGGGTTAAATAGGAAAAGACTTTTCTGTCCCCTAATACCTAAAAATAACTGAGAATTGGGAACTTCTGTTTTAACCCAGAGCCAAAGGAGTCGTAATGTTAACTTCTTTTTAAATATTTCTAAAGTTGGGAAAATTCAGAGGTGACCCATCCCATCCAAGCATTAGGTAATGCTGAGATATAGTTCTGGGGGAGAAAAAACAAAAAGAAATTTAAATAAATCTTTAGGCTAACAAATGGATTACAGAATGCAAAAACTATGAAAAATTTTCTGGAAAAGACCCAAGAGTTAGGTGCCCAGAAAAAGAACATCCTTTTTTATGTGTAACATGTACATAAATGTACTACAGTCACATATTTCTTAATGGTGGGGAGATGTTCTGAGAAATGTGTCATTAGGCAGTTTTGTCATTGTGCAAACATCACAGAGTGTACTTGCACTGACCTGGATGGGATAGCCTACTATACACCTAGACCGTATCGTGTAGCCTGTTGCTCCTGGGCTACAAACCTGTACATCACGTTACTGCACTGAATACAATAGGCCAGTGATCCCCAACATTTTTGGCACCAGAGACCGGGTTCATGGAAAACAATTTTTCCACGGACCAGCGTTGGGGGGGGGATGGTTTTGGGATGATTCAAGCACATTACATTTATTGTGCAGACAAACCTTTCTGCTAATGATAACCTGTATTTGCAGCCACTCTCCAGCGCTAGCATCACCACCTCAGCTCCACCTCAGATCACCAGGCATTAGATTCTCATAAGGAACGTGCAGCCTCGATCCCTCACATGCACGGTTTATAGTAGGGTTCGAGCTTCTGTGAGAATCTAATGCTGTTGCTGATCTGACAGGAGGCGGAGCTCAGGCGGTGATGCGAGCCATGGGGAGTGGCTGTAAACACAGATGAAGCCTTGCTGGCTCTCCTGCTGCTCACCTCCTGCTGTGCGGCCCAGTTCCTAACAGGCCATGGACAGGTACAGGTCTAGGTACGGGTCCACAGCCTAGGGGTTAGGGACTGCAGCTATGAGCAGTTGTAACACAATAGTAGGTATTTGTGTATCTAAACACAGAAAAGGTACAGTAAAAATATGGTGTTATACTTAATGGGACTACCATCACTTACGTGGTCTGTTGTTGACCAAAACTTTGTTATGTGGTGCATGACTGTATTTGCCAATCCTAAATATCATTTTGTGTCTTATGTCATGTAAGCCTGTGGTGTAAGGAAAAAAATGCTCTCCGTTTATATTCCACTTTGAAATATGTCCTCATCTTCATGATCGTTACCTCATTTAATCCATTTAATTCTACCATCAGGGTACCTTGTTGATAAATACGGTCGTTGTTAGCAATTCTTTAACATAGCCATGATGTAATAATAATTCATTATTTATGCCACTTTTGCTATCTAGCACCAATTTTGAACTGCTTGTTCAGTAGCCTGTTTTTCAGTGCATGATCTTTATTCTTCAAATTCAGAATTTTCTTTCAAGCATGAAACAAGTATTTGTCAACTCCTTATATACCCTATGCTAGATATAAAAGAGATAAAAGGGAAAGCCTGCTCAGTGAATGATCCTTGCCCTTGAGGAGCCCGAAATCTTCTGATTATTGATAAAAGAAAGATTTGTGGAATGTAGGCCTTAAAGATAACGGGTGTTCAAATATATAATTGAGGTCATGATGTTTAGAGAAGGGAGAGATCATTGCATCCTGACCTACCTGATGGAAATTTTATGGAGAATGTGGGATTTAAGTTTGTTCTTAAAGGGTGAATAGGATTTGGAAAGATAGTGGAGGAAATCTGGTAAAGTACTTCAGGTAGGGAAGAGATTTTGAATAAAGACATGGCCTTAGGAGACTAGGAGGAGGACTGGTTTCACACTGAGGAGAGGTGGCAGTGGGAGGAGGGAGGGAATAGGACTGGCTGTGTAAGGTGTCACATATTGAAGTGAGATCTTGTATGAGTTTGTATTACTTTTAGCATTAGGAGGAAAAAACACTAAAAATATTTGAAATTCTGTTAGAATTGAGTTAGCCTCTAAAGGTATGGCACCTATTTCCCTAAATCATCATCATGAGATTTAATTATATTAATTATGAAGATACAATAAAGATAAAATAGAACTATGTAATAAAGATACAGTTATCTTTGGAAGTAGACACACATATAAAGAGATTACTGAGTAACTGAGAGAACCACGGAGATTTCCTGTACAGTATGGGTTGTGAAGGATTCTTACAGCCAACATAATCGCCATCTTCTCTAATACATACAAAATCTGGTAAGTTTAGCATGATTAAGAAGTTTACAAAAAGCAGAGGTATCCATTTTCTAGTTTTTCAAACTAAGTATCAATATCAAGCAGACATCTGCTTATTAATTGAAATCAACTAAGTATCAGTATTAGATATTTATTAATTGAAATTAAATGCATATAACCATTTTAACTTAAAGGGGAAAAAGCCCAGAAGATTTAAGAAAAAGGCCACTCAAAATACAGCTGACTTTGCAGAGAACAAATTCTGCCTAGAGTGTCTAATGGTCATTTTGGGATCAACAAGGGTAGTGACCATATAGAAAATAAAGATAGTGCTTTATTTTGACCCCCAATAGAATGAAGTTTAATTCTGGGGTAAAGGTAACTATTTAACATATTACTTGGTATTAAAAATAGCTACAAATTTACTGGTCTTTTTGTTTTTGAAAGAATATATCAAAATGTTCCCACTTAAGAACAGTTCCATAAAAGTTGACCCCGAATCAAACATTTTACCAAAGTGGTGGTCAAAAATGTCATATACTCTTTGTCAATATTATATGGATTCCGAGTGTCACTCCTACAACTATAGACCTCAGCCTTCATGTAGTAGAGAGACATTATTGATTCTGGAACGGAGTATTATGCAAGTTCTTTGTCAGTGTAGAACTATCTTATGAAAAGTTTGTACTGGCATAGGCACAAATAAGCTACAGCAAATTCAAAACTTATTTAGAGTCTTCATACTTTTACTTTAAAAGTTATGTGAATTTTGCCATTCTTTATAATCACATTTTTTATTGTAAAAATTATGTTTTAAATTATCCCTGAGTAAAATTGACCAGCGAAAAGAATGTGCTGTGTTTGTCTTCTGACTTTGTAGAAGCGAGTGAGAGTATTAGACCTGCCACATTTTGGCAGTGCCTTATCTAAATCAGCTTTTTAAGGACAGAAACTTGAATATAGTTGCAAAGACATTTAATTGGCTTCCTGCCTCAGAGAAATCAAAAAGCATAGGCAATCTTGATTAGGTTATCGTCTTTATGAAGATTTCTACATATATCTTTATATAAAGTAGCTACTGGGTTTGAATGGAGGAGTAGTTTGTATATCATGAGCCTAAATATCAGTGTTGAAATATGTGATTTTAAAAATCTAATCTCACAAGGTCAGTAAACTTAAGTAATTGAGCTAATTGAAGGTCATTTATAGATTTGAAAGTTCAGAATTGAAGTTTTGTGTTTTTTTAATGATGGAAACAAAAAATTTGTTAGAATCAAATAAATATAATGTGCCCATATTTTTATAAGTAGAAGGTAAAACAGTAAACATTTTTTGAGTACCTGTTGTGTGCTAGGTATTGTGCTAGATACTAGAAAGAGAGAAAGAAGGAGACAGCGAGAGATACAACTAGATAAGTATCACTTGGTTCCTGCATTTAAGGGTCTCATAGTATGGGGGTGTTAGCTATGTAAAATATAATTGCCGTGTAGCACAGTAAATACTATAATAGAGATATGCACCTAAGATACATTTGGGTAAACATGGATTACCCAACCAGTTTAGCTTCAGTGCCATAAGGAAAGCTTCTGAGAAGGGACTTATGCTGAAACTTTATTATGTAGATAGCGCTCCCAGGGTGGAAATGTGGGAAGAAGGGCATTCCAGACAGAGGAAACAGTGTACAATCTTCAGGGAACCACACAGAATATGGTTTAACCAAAGTAAAGAGACATGGGGGAAAGTGTTGAGAGATGCCTCCTGACAGTAAGCAGCTGCATTTTGTATACAGTCCAGAAGAGTCTGAACTTCATTTTCTAGTTATTGGAAGGTCACTGAAAAGTAGGGAGCATGATCATACTGATTCACATTTTAGCAAGATTTTACCTTTTGAACTAGTTTGGAGGATAAGCAATTAGGATGTCATTGCTTTAGCATAGACAAGGGATGATGAGGGTCTAAAATGGCAGTGGGAATGACAAGGATAGATTCTAGATATGTTAAAGAAACAATCAATAGCATTTAATGATAGCTGGGTATGGTGGTGTGCACCTGTAGCTCAACTATTTGGGAAGCTGAGGCAGGAAGATTTTTTGAGCCCAGTTATTCAAGTCTAGCTTGGGCTACATAGCGAGACCCCATCTCTTAAAAAACAAAAATTGATGGTGGGTAATGAGAGAGAGGGAAGAGTCCAGTATAAATCCCTGAATGCTGGGATTAGATGGGTAAATTTCTCACTGAATTTCTGAAAGAAGTTTCATGTATGTGAATAGCTTCTAAAAAATTAATATATAAAGGTAACTTCTGAGTAGGTTATGTCTAAGTTTTTTGTTTTTTTGTTTTTTATAGATGCCACTTCAAATGAACAGCAAGAGCTTTTCTGTCAGAAGTTGCAGCAGTGTTGTATACTGTTTGATTTCATGGACTCTGTTTCAGACTTGAAGAGCAAAGAAATTAAAAGAGCAACACTAAATGAACTGGTTGAGTATGTTTCAACTAATCGTGGTGTAATTGTTGAATCAGCGTATTCTGATATAATAAAAATGGTAAGCCTCTAGACTTATGTTCCTCAGATTTATATAAGTTCAGATAAGATCTGAGGTATAATTATGAATTAATGAGACTGATTTTTAATAAATATACAATAATTAATACACATAAAAGAATGTTTTAAAAATAGTTCATTTGAAAGATTATCCATCCATTCCACTGATGCTGTCATTGCTTATAAGAGTTTGGGAATTCAGTAACCACAATGGCTGGTGGCTTCCGTATTGAATAGTGCACATCTAGAGCTTAAGAGAAAGATGTAGGCTCAAGATTGTACAGATTGACAAATAATTAATGTCATGGAGGTGAATAGTCACTGAGAACTTCCAAAGGGTGAAGAGAAGACCAGTGAAAAACTAGGGATCTCCATCCATATTTACGCAGTGGGTAAGGGAGTCAGGTATAATGCTTTAATTGAGCCTCAGAACCTTTAAGAAGTAATATAAAGGCATTGAGTTCTGGCTAATCAAATTCTAGGTTAGTACTTATTAAGTCTTATGGTTATAGTAATTGATTATTAGCAGCTATTTGCCTATCATAGATGGCCACTTCATAAGAATAGTGGGGAAATTTGCTTACACCATCATCAAACATCCCTTGTCTCATCCTCTACCTCCCAAATAGTTTATCTCAAATGATCAACCCTTTAGCAGTTTGGCCTTAAATGTTTACTGAACTATTTGGTCTGTCAGACTGTTCATCATTCTTAAAAGCATTGTGGGTTGGGACCATAATTTCTTCTTCCCTAAAGAAAAAGGATATATAGTTATCTTGGTACTAAAGTAATGTGAAGGCTGAAATTATAAATACTATATTTCATTGAGTCTAAAACGAAGACTCTTCAAAGCACATCCCAATTTCAGAGAGATTAATGTTTTCTAAAAGTCTCAAGAGTAGATGAAATAACAGTCAATTAAATCATCAAGGGCTATTATAAACTGTCTATAATAACAGTGAAGGCATTCTACCTGCTCCCTCCTCTCCCTTAGTGTGTCATGTACGTATAAGAATGGAGGTATTTTACCAAACTCTGAGTTATAAGGTAAGTATAGAATGTGGCCAGGTTAGAATATGGGAGGAAAGATGAAAGAAATCAAGTTAGAGATGGGTAAAGTTAGTTACTTTGCCCTTTTCCCCCCTAAATTCCTTCTCCTCTCCCCTCTACTTTCCTCCCCTACTTTCTTTATAAACAGAACTTGGAAAGAACAATTTGTAATCTAAGGAAGAGAAAGAAATTCAGAGGTAATCTGTATTCTTCAGTAGCTTGGGGTCTGAGGAGGTCAGAGTTACTGGATAGAGAAAAGAGAGAAACAAAAACCACCTACCTTTGTATCTTGAAGAGGTTTATAGGTTTTGAACTAAGCTGACAGCCACAATTTAACATTTTTCATCAATAAAGTGATCTTTAAAATACTCATTTTGCATTTGTTGGATTCAATTACACAACAAAGAACATAAATTTATTTTGATTTACAGATCAGTGCTAACATCTTCCGTACTCTTCCTCCAAGTGATAACCCAGATTTTGATCCAGAAGAGGATGAACCCACACTTGAGGCCTCTTGGCCTCACATACAAGTATGGAACATAATTATGTATTGACAGTTTTTATGTTTATGGTCTTCTGGGCAAATCATGGTTCTCTCTTTTAGATTCTTGATCAGTTTTGTTATCTTTTTGTATGTGTGTACCCTAGAGCAAAATTATCTATTGTTGGTTAGAAAATTATCCATGAATGAAAATTTAATTGATAGCAACTTCTGTTTTTTTTCTTGTTATAACACAAAAAGGTAATGTTAGACCAGATAACCATTGCTTCTTTTGCATAGTTCAGCAAAGGTGCATCCAACAAAACTGTATTTACTCAGATTCCAAAACTGTTGTTAGCCTTAAGATGTTATTGAACTCATAGTAGTAAAAATTTGTTGTCATTTGGTGAATAATAGGGCCCAGATCTGGTAATGCTTTTTATGCCATAAAGTCTGTGAATTTAATGTAGCACGCTTCTTTTATTCTCTCTTCTACATCTGACTTTACTGGCTGCCTAAATGTTTATTGAATGACTTATTTTTACTTTGAGATCAAATCCTTTTTCATTTTAAGGGTGCTAAATTAATATAGTATTGCTTAATAGCTAATAAATTAAGGTACTTTGGGGGCTATGAATTTCTGCTTTTTATCGCTATTAGGCTTATTAGGTTACAAAAAAAAAAAACCCTTCAGTTGTATTTGCCTTTCTCTTTGAAAGTAGGTGTGATGGTGACAAATTGAACTAGACATTACTTTTAAATCTGATTTGTGGTAGCAGGTGAACATTTGCTACTACTTTTAGGATGCCTGGCACTTGTTAAGCAGAAGGCCTACTATGACTTCTAGTTTATTTGCTGTGATGCACAGACATTTCTTCCCTCACACTGTACTTAAATAATTTGGTTCATTATTTCCCAAGTGTGGATAGGATGCTGGTTTTGATTTAATTAGTTTTCCCACTGTAGTTTTATAGAAAGACTTGAAGTTTTTCATTTCTTTTTAAAAATTGTTATTGATACACTGCCCCTCTTATCTAGAGGTTTCTGACCCTGTATTTAAGGAACTCTAGAGATTAAATTGAGGTAGGTTAGTAGTCCACTGGGGAAGGAACATTATTGTTCCTGATGAGTATGGATTATAAAATAGTCTGAATTAAATGTTTTAAAGGCATTGTCATTATTTTCTAGCTCCTGTAATTTAACATTTTTCAACAAGTAATGTAAAGCAATAAATAAATCTCACAGTTTACCAGCTTAGGAAACTAAATTGTGAATATATAGTTTTCAAAATCTCATATTTAAAAAAACTATTGCCAATTCATTACATTTTATAATGGTATCTGAAATCTCCCTACTAAGTCGGTAAGGGAGGTGTGATTTTTATAGGAAGTGGTGACTTAAGGTAGTATTTTATAGGTATCATCTTAGCTTTTATTTGACTTTCTCTCATAGTTGGTGTATGAATTCTTCTTGAGATTTTTGGAGAGCCCTGATTTCCAGCCTAGCATTGCAAAGCGATACATTGATCAGAAATTTGTACAACAGGTAAGGAACTCTCATGTCTTAGATTTTCTTATATTCATCTTAGCAGTGATTTATTAACTTGTGATTAAAATAATCTTTCAAAACTTAAATGGTTTATTTCAATTTGACAGCACTTAATATTCTTGCCAGACAATTAGGATAAAAGTGAAGTAGCTCTGAGAATATAAGAGTATTTTTATCAAGGGTGAACTTCTAATAAAATCTATCAAATTATCTAATCTTAAATTCTAAGACCAGAAAAGCAAGCCTTTCTGTGGTATCTGAGAAAATTTGATAGGGCCATTCAGTCTAAGGACAGAACTTTTGTTGTAAATTTTTAAGTCTTTGAGCTTTATATATTTTAAGGATTATGACTTTGAAATGACAGAGGGAAAAAAAGGACATGGAATCATTGTGAGCAATTTGGGCTTCAGGCTTCTTTCCTGTCATTAAGTATCGATTACCATTCCCTTTTCCTTTCCTCTTCCCACCTTAGGCATCCTATCCACCCAATTCCTAAACCACAGATAAAATGGCATCAGTAAGAAGAAAAGGAGGTAGAGTTAAACATACGTGATACCTTCTTTCTTTTTATAAACTGGCTGTTAGCTGTTATTTTTGGAACCTACATATTCACAGATTCTAAGAATGTGTTCATTTTAATTTTTATTTTCAAAATATTTTCAACAACTTAGAGGCCTCTTTTTAACTATATGGAATTGGCTGGCCCTAAATAAAATTATAAAGTAGATCAAAACTTTCTAGGTCCATTTTCTTTTTTGAAATACTTACCAGTATGTAAGGCCTCATTAGGAATTTGATGCTGAGGCCAGGATTACAATCATTAAAGGACCTCTCCTACCCTTCAGACCACCTTTGTGTGTCCTATAGGATAAAGATCCTACAAATGTGAGTTCCATATATTTAGAGCTCATTTTTGGTCATTTGTAACTACTCCCAACCTCACATAAAGTATTCTGACTAATTGCTGTGAAGTATTGATAAATGAAGAACATTGTCAGCCCAAAATATTCCCTTCAGCCATTCAAGCAGCTTTTCTTAAACTATAAATATTAGGTGTGCATTAACAGTAAAATGTACATTTCAATCATGAGTAAAAATCAGTCAGATGGAGTTATGTTATTTTGGTAATTGCAAATGGATGCATATTTATTTCCTTCTGTAGTTCTTGTATGGGACATATTAGGGAACTCTAGTAATGCCATATTAAATTGTATTTAAGACAATAGCAAGTCGAGGGGAACAACAGTTGGCCTTAGTGCTTCCTCAGTCTGGAGTTTGAGGTATTTAGGCTGCTATAATATTGTGTGGGTTTCAGGGACGCAAGAAGAAAACTGGTAGGGTAGAACCCATTTTCTACCTTCCCCTTGGAAATGCCCAAATTATTTGAGAAGCCAACACCTGATAATTTGTTTTTAGCAGTTTATATGACTGTTCTTTTACAGATCACTTCTGAGGTATTCTTAGGTGTTGCTTTAATAAATAGTATGTATGAGAATTCTCAGCTTTTGTATTTTGAAATGAGTTGGTAAGTTTTAAGAATTAGAACAGGAGAAAAAAATTGTTAAATTTGGATGTTCGTTATTTCAAGAGAAGAAAACAATTGCACAGTTCTAATTTATGTTCAGATCAGGGAATTTCAGGAGAAAAAAGGAAACTAAGATTTACTGAGTTCTTTTTATGTGCTGGGCACCGTCCTTATGGGCTTTTATATAAAGAGCTCTAGACCACGTTCAATTTTATAGATCACTTCTCTGCACAAAGAAGATTTGAACTAGGCTCTCTGACCATGATAGTACATTCACTTAAAAAAAGAATAATTGGTTTCAACCTTCCTCATTTTATCGATGAATAAACACAGGCTCAGAGGTTATGAGTTACCCTTAAAAGCATTTAGATATTAGTATCAGAGGCAGAATAAGAAACATAGTTTCCAGATTACTAGTTTTGTGTGTGTTTCATTACATGAATAGTATATTTCTAAATAGATTATTTATTTAGATTATAGTATTTGAAAATAGATTTGAAACTTAGCTAACAACTGCTCTCTAATTTAATATTTTCCTCTGAAAATCAACTTGCACTAAATTATATTTGTTCTTGAATTAGACATGATGATCTTAACAATTAAGGGCCCCTTTTATTAATCTGAAAGCATGTCTTCCAAGTGAACCCATCATCAGAAATTTGAATTTGATTGTCTTGAGTAGGATAGCCATTTTTAATTGGAATAACTTGAACTGAATTTATTAGATATAGTAACGCAAATTCTCGTACTCCATAGATGTTTTTCTTGCTGGAGCCTCATGCAGTGCCTTAACAATCCAGCTAACAAAGAATGTAGACTGTGAGCAAGTCACTTGTTTTGGGGGTATGTAAATGTGACTTAAGTGATCTGCTCTGGTTTGAGATGCACATGTAAGCAACTATATATAATTCAAAACAAAATGGAATAAGAACCTTTGATGAGGTTCACAGCTTGCCATCTTTAGGTAATTATCAATACCAAAGCTCAGGACATAAAATTCCTTGACAACTTCATAGATATTTACAGTCTATAAAGAGAAATTTTATATTTTTCCCTAAGAAAATCCAATGTTTCATTTAAAATACAGTATTACTTTTTTTGACAGAAGAAATTAAGTGTCTTTACCATTTTAAAATGGAAATTTGAGCTTTTCCTAAGGTCTCTAAGGCTTTATTGAAGAGTTGTGTAGAGGTGTAGAAGAATGCTGATTGGGCCCATGTGAACTGGTTTAAAATTTTTCAGCCATTTGTTAAGCTGACTTTATATAAAAATCTATGGCCTCATCTTTTATTTCAGTGTTATTTTATGTATGATTTCCACTCTGTCAGTATGTCTGATATTTTATCCTAATAACTGAATATTTTTGAGCTGTTGGTATGGTGATCATCTTGAATTTTTTTTATTGTAAAATCATGAAAAGAAGCCTTAGTTTACATGAACCTTTTAATAAATCTTTCTAGAAATATACATTTACACATGGATTTTTGTAAGCTTCATTTATCTGATAATTTACAATCTTTTAGGATTTTGTATATAACTTTGACTCGCAAAAAACATTAAAAAATCCCTCAAATTTTAACATTTTAAGATTGTGAGCTATGTTCAGTAGTCAAGAGTAGGAAAGAATTTTAAAATCATTGGCAAGGCAGAGAAAAAAAATCCACTTTTTGAGGTGTTTCTATTTATTGTGAGTGTCATATTTTGAAATAAGTGAAAAGAAATATTCCCTAAGCTTTTCTTTAGCTTCATTATTTAGCAAGAATAAAATCAATCTGGTAAGGCAAAATCTCTAAAAATTTTTTAAAGATTTCACAGATAATCTCAAAATAAGAATAAAGTGAAGTTTTAGCTCGATTATTTTTTAAAAGTAATTTCTCAGATTTCTTTTAAAGCTCCTGGAGCTTTTTGATAGTGAAGATCCCAGAGAACGTGACTTCCTGAAGACTGTTCTACACCGAATTTATGGAAAATTTCTTGGATTAAGAGCATTCATCAGAAAACAAATTAACAACATTTTTCTCAGGTAAATTAGTCATTTATTTGTATATAGTACTTTACTTTTTTCCCCCTACATATCTTCTTTTTATTCAAGTTCTTTTTAGGTTAATTTTTAATATCTGAAATCTGCAAATTTAGCCGGTAGTATTTGAGTCATCTTTAGCCTATTTTGTCACTACCATTTGATTGGATCTAAATTTTTAGAATCTAGTAACCTTAATCTAAGTGACAGTAGTAATGAGGGCACTTTTTTTTTTTTTTTTGCAAGCATGAAACAAAGTTGATTGAGGAAGGACAAGATAGGTTTACAGAGCAAGAACAAGATACGTTTGCCACAGAAAGACAAACGGGCCCCTCGTCATAACAAAAAAAGGCTTAGGGCAATGTTTAATAGGTAATACCAATGTTATTCATGTTTAAGATTTATTGAGAAGAGAATTTAGCTAGTTATTTCTTTGAGTTTTTTGTTTAAAATTTTTGTTTATAAATACTATTTAAAACAATAGCTCTTGGAAGTACTTTCATTTGCTTTTCTGACAAAGCTAATTAAATTTATATGGGGCCTACCATTTGACTGGTTGGTCTTGGGGGGGGATTGGTTTCAGGACCCCTGCTGATACCAAAATCCATAGGTACTCAAGTCTCTTATATAAATAAAATGGCGTAGTATTTGCACACAACCTCATATCCTTCCATGTACTTTAAATTATCTTTAGATTACTGATAATACCAATACTATGTAAATAGTTGTTATGTTGTTTTTTATCTGTGGTTGGTTGAATCCATGAAGATAGAACCTGCAGATACAGAGGGCTGACTGTACTTTGTAAATGTTAATCTGTTAAGTAGTTGCTCAAATCAGGGGATTTTACATTAACACCCACATTTAAGGTTTGGTTTATTTGTTTTAATTAATTGAAGATCTGGCAAAATCGGGCTAGCACTCCCCCATTGCAGCAATTGCAGATGAGTAATAGCTGCCTCCTCTAGAGAGAGCATTCTTCTCCGGTTCTGTCGTTATCTCCTAAATCCACTTCAGCCATTTATGATGCCTGCCCTATATGTCCCTCTGCTTTAAAGGTGATCCTAATCTTGGAAAGCTAAAGAGCCTATGTAGTTTGAGGCTTAGAGAAATTCTCAGTGAAAGTGGCTTTATTACCTATCAGTCCTTTTCTCTTGGATTTTCCTATGAGTAGAGGTTTCCTGTTTTGAAAAGCAGTTCTTTGAGAAAACCTATCTCAAAAATTAAGTAAATAAATGGGCCAGTCCTGGTGTCGCATGCAATTTTAGCACTTTGGGAAGCAGAGGTGGGAGGGTTGCTTGAGGCCAGGAATTCAAGACCAGTCTGGGCAACAAAGCAAGACTCTGTAGAAAAAAGAAAAAAATTTTAAAAATAGCCAGGTATGGTGGTACACACATGTAGTCCTAGGAGGGAGGATCGCCTCACTTGAGCCCAGGAGTTTGAGGCTGCAGTGAGCTATGATTGTGCCACTGTACTCCAGCCTTGGTGACAGAGTGAAACCCTGACTCTAAAAACAAAGAAAACATTCCAGGTGAAGTGATGTTCTGTTTTCATCACATACGGCAAATTTTAGTGAAGGCATATGTGACTTAATAGGAAATAGACCTTCTTTTGTAAGATTCCTATGAATTAACTGATTTGGGACAAAATAGCTTACAAAGAAAACCTAAACCATGCTTGTGTGTTTCTTACAGCGGCTCTTCGATTTCTTCACTTTCCTTTTTCTCTTAGTTTTCTGATGTTTGGTTTTTATTACATCTATCTTTATTTTAAACTCAGGTTTATATATGAAACAGAGCATTTCAATGGTGTTGCTGAACTCCTTGAAATACTAGGAAGGTAGGTCAGGTTTTTTTGTTCTTTTTAAGAATTAAGTGACTTTGAACGTTATATGTATTAAAATCTTAGCTGGGGCTCGAGAAATTATTTTGTATTTTAGAGTTTAAAAACAGATCGTAAGACATAGTTTCTCAACTGAATTCTTATTACAGGTTTTTAGGGGGTCAGCATAGTAAAAGTATTGCCATATAAGATATCTGTTTCAAGACCAGCTTCTTGGTTTTGAAGCTGTGGCATGTTTTATGCCTGATCTTGCAGGCTGCCACAGAAATTTATAGGATCTGATTGGGAAGAGATGAAATAAGCTGTAGTGAAATCTTTGAGGAAGCTACAAGAATTCTTGTCAAATGTTGACCATTGCTAATCCATCTGTTCTTTTTAGAAGAATCGATAGTTCTTGGTTTTAGTTTACATGAGCATTTTGCCTTGCTTATTTACTACATAGCAGTATTAACTTGAGAGAATTTCAGACCCCTCTATTACTATTTAGAGAATTAATTTGGTTTCTTTTATTAAGTTTTAGAAAATGATTGTGGAGAGAACTACTACTTAATTTCAGATTGCCCAACATTTACTTCAGAAAATATTGAAAATTCTATACAATATCAATATTGTGATACTGACTCTCCTGTGACTTTAGGGAGGAAAAATAATGGCAACAATGTATAAAGTGGCAGGCATCATACAAAATGAAGATAGAAATTACTTACTGGGGCATTACTTGGCAGTCCTAATTTTCTTTTGGGATCACTGAATGACTTAGAGGAACAGCTTTCTTAGCAATAGTCTTCCTAAAGTAGTTCAAAGATGAGTAGTCATTCAACATCAGGATTGAAGCAGAGCACTGTTCCTTATGTACTCATGGATATTTAGAAGCAACGTAGTAACTACTTAACCCTTCCCCTGCCTTTTTTTCCCTCCAGTATTATCAATGGCTTTGCATTGCCACTGAAAGCAGAACATAAACAATTTCTAATGAAGGTTCTTATTCCTATGCATACTGCAAAAGGATTAGCTTTGTTTCATGCTCAGGTAAGTTGCAGAAAAATTTCAAATGAAATGAATATTGTTTCAAAGGCAAACAAATATAAAGGCAGAGAAATTGAGAAATATTGAGATGATAATTTTAAGTATAATTAATGTTTACAAAGTTACCCAAAGCAAATTTTTATTATGATTTTAAAATATTTAGTTATTAAATAAGACCTATGAACTTGAAGTATAGATACAGAGAAGATAATACCAAGTGTTCTTATATTCTAGTCCAGGCCCTGACCTAAATAAATAACTGTGCGACTTTGAATAAATCCCACACATCTGCAGAATGTTCCTTCCAGCCACGATGACCTAGTGAGAGGGATTTTGGTCTCCTCTATTAATATTGAGAATAATAATACATCAGCATAGGCATACGTGCAGGAACATGCTAAAAAGCTAAATTTGTTAGCTCTAGAAATAATTGATCTAACTTTATAGTTAGAAATTACTACTAAAAAACTCTTCCTTGAATTAGAAGTTATTTTCAAGGTCAAATTTACACAATTGCGAATATATTTTTACAATGAAGTATGTACTCAGAATTGTGAATATATTTTCATATATTGAATAAAGTTTGTCAAAACAATGTAGTCATTTTCGTTGACTAAATATAAAAAAAATCTTGTCATCACTGTTACTTCACTCAGTAATATTTATAAACTGTGCCTTGCCTTTTAGCTAGCCTACTGTGTGGTACAGTTCCTGGAGAAAGATACAACACTAACAGAACCAGTAAGTGTCATATTTATTTTCATGTTTTTGGTCTGCATTAATAGCATTTCATTATAGCTTGCTTTACATTATAGCCCTACAGAGTTATTAAACAGTAGTAATAATGTACCTTAAGGTAAAACCATTTAGAAGGAATGTGACATTAATCTGCATTCCAAAAAGGGGGTTGGGAGGGGAAAGTTAAGTAATATTTACCTAATAACACAACCATTGAATATATCCCGAGATTAACCAGCTTCATTGTTTAATTCATGCTAAACTTTTCTCATTTTTTAGGTGATCAGAGGACTGCTGAAATTTTGGCCAAAAACATGCAGTCAGAAAGAGGTGAGTTTTATTAGAATTTCTCTATCCCAGGGGTATAAATATAAACCATGCTTCTTTGGGTTGGCTGCATTCATTGCTGTTGTGGAGCAGGAGATGTACGGAGACTTAGTAGAATACCGTGCCATCCGGACCTTTTCTTGCCCCTTGCAGAATTTGTAGATTAGCCTTCTCACTTGTATGGTTTCTGTATTGATATCATGTAATTTATATTATGTTTCTTAAAGAAAATTTTTTTAACCTAGGTGATGTTTTTAGGAGAAATTGAAGAAATCTTAGATGTCATTGAACCAACACAGTTCAAAAAAATTGAAGAGCCACTTTTTAAGCAAATATCCAAGTGTGTATCCAGTTCTCATTTTCAGGTATGATGTCTTCAGTGAAGCCATACTTTTTTTATACTATTTCTTTTCTCTCTTGTAGTTTTGACATTTCTAATGTCTTTTTTAGGTTGCAGAAAGGGCATTGTATTTCTGGAATAATGAATACATTCTTAGTTTAATTGAGGAGAATATTGATAAAATTCTGCCACTTATGTTTGCCAGTTTGTACAAAATTTCCAAAGAACACTGGAATCCGTAAGTATCTTTTATCTTGGTCATGGTTTTCTTGTACCTTTGTTTTTTTAAGCTTTTTGTCACTTTATTTCCTAACTCAGACATGAAACTATACAGATTTGGAACTTAATCTAAGGTTAACATAACACAGTGTTATTCTGTATTTTATATAATACATATAGCTTTATAAAGTTGTAAATGTTATGTGTCTGTATTTTCTTCAGCATATGGTTTTAATGTCAATTTAAAATTGTAAATCTCTCTGGAGGTAGGACTGTCTGGTATGACATTCTGCACCGATGTCTAGTCAAACACTGTTGGGGAGACCAACCACATATCCGCAGACAAACTACTTGCCTAATGCAGTTGTTTTGATCTGCTCCCAGGCTGTAGTCTCACCTGTACAGAGAGCACTGTCCCGGGGGAAAGCTGATATTTAGAATGTATATATCCTAACTTCTATAATATCCTTATCCTGCTTGCTACTTTTTTCTTACAAGTTTTGGTAGTTGGATCTTTTTCATCTTCTTTTTATGTTGTTATTCAAGGTTTCAGACATGAGACTCTAGAGCAGAAGTGAAGATAACCAGTTTTTAGCTAGAGTTTATTCTAAGAATGATGAAGTGGGAAAGATGCAAGTTTTGGAGTCAGAGCATCTCTACCACCACTGGCCATGTGATCCTGAGCAAATTCCAAACCTCTTGAACCTCAGTTTTATCATCTCTAAAATGCATTAAATGAATCCAGCAACATTTAACCTATTTTAGAGATGATGGTGTTACAGTTCCTCTCTGTTAGCAGCACCAATAATCCAGAACGGGCTCATTTTCATTTCAGGACCATTGTAGCACTGGTGTACAATGTGCTGAAAACCCTAATGGAAATGAATGGCAAGCTTTTTGATGACCTCACTAGCTCATACAAAGCTGAAAGACAGAGGTATTTGATATTTTGAATTACAAAATTTATCTATACATTCTCAGTTAGTCAAATGTGATTCAGTTCAGAAAGGTATCTAAGTTAAAATCATATTTTTAAAAATCAGTTACATTACACTAAGCATTATAATTTGAACATCTCCTAATGCTTAAGTCATTTCCAGATAAACTGGCCCCAATATTTTTATAAATTTGTTAAGCATAAAAAGTAGTAACATTTATTATTTAAGGTTTTTATATATATTTTCCCTAATGGTTATATTATGATTTGAATGTGGATCGTAAAGCCTGTTTATCTCATTCTGAGCCTTAGATATCATCAGTCTGGTAGTATCTGCACTGTGAAATACAATTTATGCTAGATTTCAAATACCAATTTATACAATTTGATTTCTTATCCTTGTATTTATGAAAGTTGTTTTTGTCCACAAGGTCTTCCACAGTGAGCTTTACTCTTCAACTGTTCTTTGCATAAAAGTTGATAGTTGTTATGCTGTGGATTATCAGAAGGTAGTATGTAGTTCCCTTTGGGAAAAGGGAACTCACAGAATGTTTATGGCTCAGCACTAGTATGTACCTTAGAGAATAAATGGTAGCACCCATCAGCATTTAGGAACATGGCTTAGTGATTACTTCTTTTTGAGAATTTCATAAACTATACAATAATCACATCTTTCTCATATATTTATTTTAAACTTAAGAAGGGCTTTCTTAAACTTACATGGGCAGTAACCATTGTACCTGAGCCCACCCATCATTTGAGGATAACAGCTACCATTTACTTCTAAAAAGCGTATTACCTGTTCTGTTTAGAAAAGCTGATGTATTTTGACTACAAGTTCCTAGTCATGGTTTTCTTGTGTCAAGTTCAGAATGGATAGCCCTTCATTGAGGCCATCCTAGCCCATCAATAACTAACCTATGCATTATTTCTTTTAAAGAACAGTAGTCAGGCAGGAATAGATATTGGGGACATGGTTTGAGCCTCAGGAAGTAATGGGAAGAAAAAAAATGACTGGCATCATGTGGAACTTATATTTGAAAAATATATATCTTATATAACTAAGAATCCTTATTTCCCACTATCTGCATAAATCAGCAAATCCTTGAAAAGGATTTGTCCTTTTTAAATCATATATACCTGCAGAAATATAAGCCTGTGTTTTACACATCCATACACAGCCTTTCAGAATAGTGTGGTCCAAGTTAAGTTATTCAGAAATGTTTTTCTTACTATTGAAATTAAGTAGTTGAAACTATTCCAACTTTAAAGTTTTCATTAGACATGTAAGAGACAGGAGATGGTAAGATACCAACTGGTTAGTGGCTGTGGGGCCCGGCAGGCCTGCCCTCGTGGACGGCCCCTTCAGGGTTTGTGTGTAGCAGTGATCGTGACGACTACAGCAACTGCAAGAAATTTAGGTGAGAACACTAATATCAAAGTACTTTGTCAAGTATAAAACACAAATAATGTTGTGGTAGTGATAAAATATAGGGAAAGGAACGCAAGTAGTAACTTCCAGCTGGTAGAGGAGATACACAGACCTGGTGATTACATTTAAGAGGGTGACAGGAAGAAACTAGGTGCTCCAAGTAATTGGACTCCAGTGCTTTAGCAGAGGGATTTAAGTGAAATATGGGGAAAAATGTGTTCTCCAGTAAACTGCCAAACAGCACCTCTCTTCAGGTTCTGAAATAAAAAACTTCTGATTACAAAAATTTTGGTTTATCTACAGAGAGAAAAAGAAGGAATTGGAACGTGAAGAATTATGGAAAAAATTAGAGGAGCTAAAGCTAAAGAAAATTCTAGAAAACCAGAACAGTACTTACAGCATGGACAGTATTCTCAGCACTACAAGTGCTGAATAAAAAAAAAAAAGCCCACCACCACTGCTGGATAGGCAGTTTTGTATACTTTTTTGAAATATGTAAAAATGACAAAACAAACCTCATCAGTATAATTAAAAGGCCAATTTTTTTTCTGGCAACTGTAAATGAAAAAAATATATGGACTAAACATAGCCCTGTGCTCTATCATGGCCACAGTATATTGTAACCTTTGTCTAATCATTGATGTGTCACTTCTAAAGTTTCACAGAAATGAATGAATTTTATCTGTGATATGAATGAGATAATTATGGGAGTGGTAAGAATTATGACTTGAATTCTTCTTTGATTGTGTTGCACATAGATATGGTAGTCTGCTCTGTATATTTTTTCCTTTATCATGTGCTTTTCATATTGCTGCAGACCTTAGTTACATCCTAGGAACAAGAATACTTCCTAAAATAAAACTAAGGTATCAGCCTTATCCTTCCTTTTGTGTCTCTCAGAAATATGATGGGAGAAATTACCTGCCCCAAGCCCTCCCTCATTAAAGATATTACTGTACTCTGGAATTTGAGCAAAACCTTAAATCTCCAGGCTTTTTAAAGCACAAAATATAAATAAAAGCTGGGAAAGTAAACCAAAATTCTACCGGTTGTTCCTCGTGAATATCCCCCTTCATCTGCGACTCCCCAGAATGATGAACAGATTAGTAGGGGCAGCTTAGGTGAATACTCAGCTTGCCTCTCAATTCATTCCTCCTCTTCCTCTCAAAGGCTGAAGGCAGGGCCTTTCCAGTCCTCACAACCTGCCCTTCCCCCAGTCCCTCCTAACCCAGGGATGGAAGCTTTGGGTCCCACGGTGTGGTGATACGGAGCGCTAGTTGTCACTGCCTGGCTTTATTTAAAGGAAATGCAGTAGGCTTCCTCTGTAGAGTTCTGAAAAAATTGACTATATAGAGGTCGTGTATGTTTTTACTTGGTCAAGTTATTTCTCACATCTTTTGTTATCAGAGTACCATTCCAATCTCTTAACTTGCAGTTGTGTGGAAAACTGTTTTGTAATGAAAGATCTTCATTGGGGGATTGAGCAGCATTTAATAAAGTCTATGTTTGTATTTTGCCTTATGTCATTTTTGGTTTTGTTTTTTTTTTTTTAGCTCTAAGCTTAGGCATACAGGAGAAGCTTGCCCCCCCTTTATAGGTACATACATGCGTGTATTTTATACTTTGATAAATGGCTGGAACTTTCAATTAGAACATATCTCACAATTTGTCTTAAAAATTTGTATATCTGCTTTATAGAACATATACTGAAAATTCTAAGTTCTAGGCTATCCTTCCATCCTCCCTGTGTGTTCAGAGGATAGGTTTAACTTACTAATTATAAGCTAGTTTTAATTAAAATAGACCCAGAAGGATAAATCTCACAATCCATATTAAATAACTGCACACTAAATGTAATACACTTGAATCATCCCAAAACCATCCTCCCTCCCCACACTCCCCCATAGAAAAATTGTCTTCCATGAAACCAGTCCCTGGTGCCAAAAAGGTTGGGGACTGCTGCTCTATACTAACCCAAGGCCAGACAATGGTACTGCTGACAGCTGGGGGACAGCACAGTTGAAAGGATGATCCTACTACAAAACAGAGACTGAAAAGGCAAGCCCCTGCCTTTCTAGAAAGCCAAGGTTAGGTCTAAAGGTCTATTTTATAGAAAGTGTAGCCACAGATTTCCTTTACTGAAGAGTAGCCCAGAATAGACTTTGACAGGTTGCAGCTAATAGTTGTTAAAGCTTTTTTTTCTTTGAACAGGTAAAAATGTTCACTTAATTCCTAATTATCTACTTGTACTAACAATACATTTTATAGGTCTCTCAACTTTCCACAATATAGGAAATACAGTTTTTGTACATTCATTGAAGCATATTTTATTAGATGTTTAAATATTAAAGTGATATGTCATTTTTACAGATTTTAAAAAAAAAACTCACCTGTTTTCCAAAACTGTTAATGTAAGCTTTTATGCCTGGCTTTGCATTTGTCCTACAATAGGTTTTATAAAGAGACCTACGCAAAAATTTGAATTCTCATGCTTCTGTGAACCAGCAAAGTAGCGGGGAATGTGTCTTTACACAAAAGTTCACTTTTAGTAATTCAGCCAAAAAAGTTTTTTGGCTTAGACATGAGATAAAAATGCCCTACTCATACGTTTGAGTTGTTCTCTTTGGATTATCTAAAGCCAGATTATGAAATTTAGGAAATGCTACCAAGTCCTCTGTGGACGCAGTGGGCATGTAAATAATTTAAAACTCTGGAAACCATTTTTATAACCTTAACTCAGTCAATGTGAGAAATAGCTAGATGGCTTTTTTAAGTACTGATTTCTGTCAAAAGCTACGCTGAAAGCTTTGAGGGTCATACGGAGGGCCCCTTTCTCAGACAGGTGGTTTTGAAGGACATGATAAAGACTCAACACAGCTTACTCACGGGGCATGACACGTTACTCTTCCTGGCCACCCACCATCAATCGCCATGCCCAACCTACCCTTCCCTGGAAGCAGTCAGGACATACCTGGGGAGTCAGAGCCATCCATCCTGGGAATCCAGACTCATGCTACCTTTTGTTTTTGGAGGTCACAGAATCAAAGCGTATTGGTGCCTGCTGATTTAGCAGATATTCATCCTGGCACACTCATTCCTTTTCTAGTAACCTAACTTTTATTTACCTGTTAATGAAATCATCAAAATATACTGAGTGGGCATCTACTATGTACATCTGTCCCAACGCTTTTGAGCACTAATGACAATAAACTCATACTTGTATCAACAAATATTCTAGCCAGACAAGTAGGTGGCTAGTCAGGACATAAGAAATTTAATTACTAGTTTTTTAAAGTCTCATGTAATATTTAACAAATGAGAGAGCTTGTCGAAGGCTAGATAACATCAATGGCAAGTGATGCCAAAGTCATGAGAGTTTTACCTTTGTGTACAGTGCATAGGTTCCAAAGCATGACCCGCATATCTTGACAGTTAAGGGTTTTTGGAAAAAGAAAATTACACTCTCTTCTGTCCATTTCAGAAACCTTAGGGAAAACGTAAGGTAAAAAGTAGAACCTTAATTATCCTGTAGAACTTAAACTGTACAATGAACCAAATGGGAAGAAAGGCGTCTTCCACAAACCATACTCACAAGTCATTGGACAGCTCTTTAAAATGATTACTAATAATTTAAACATTT
>CM052450.1:15648513-15665148 GCA_028533085.1 Varecia variegata | reverse complement strand
CTAATAATTTAAACATTTAAATAGCTTTTAGGTTATCCATTGGATCTTTTCTGTTAGGCTCTAAACAGCCTCTTTTTGGGCCAGGTTAGAAGTTGCTGTTCCTCCCAGCAAGGCCCCATTTCTTCAAGTGAGTACAGGATTGCTGGTAGCTCAGTTTATCAAAGTGGAAGTGGTAAGAACTTCCATTAACGTTGGCAGTTCCATGAATAACACAAGGCAACTTCAGCTTATGTGGTTTGTTGCCTGACCTCTTCTTTTAAGATATCTCTTTCTAATTTTGATCATCCATTTCACACTCAGTTTGGCAAACTCTGCTGCTTTAAATAATGCCAAGAAGGCCCCACAGAGAAGAGCAATTGTGTTCCAAGGATTGGCAGTGATTATCTGTGAAACGGAAACACACACAGGATTAATAGTTTGCTTCAATCTTCATTCTTAAGTCATACTAGTGTTATTGTCAAGAGCCCTTCCTAAATTGTTAGGGCCATAAGAAAAACACCTGGGTTCTGAAATTGTCACAACTCTACACTTCAGACTATACTTTGAATGTCCGTAGCTCAGTTTGAAGACAAAAATACTCTCCCCTCCCTATAATAAAGTGATTCTGAAAGAAACAAACTTGCTTTTCAAAAAAGCTCTTCACAAATAAGATTTTCAATACTGAGTTTTAATTTGTGGCCTAATCCAACAATCAGTGACATTGCTTTGAGATACATTTCCCTAAAAATACCCAATCCATAAGAAAGTCAGTTACTCTTGTTTTCCTCTCATCTCATAGTTACCTTAGTTTCAAACTTTTCCTCCTATCCAGTCCAATGACTCTCCTCTTAAACCCACCTTGTGGATTCCTGTCCCCAGGCCTCTGCTCCTCTTATTTCCTATCTGTGAAGTGTCCTGTTTTTGACACTTTCCCCCTATCTAGATTTACTAATCCTTCCCAATCTCAGCTTTCTCTGACCATTAAGCCGAAACCCTCTCTGGATTTCAAGCAGAACTATTTATCCTACAAACTCCTTTCACAGTTACTGATGGTCAGAATTAATAATTTAAAGCAATGATTGCTCCCTCCACTAAATGTTACTCTTTAAGGCAGAGGTCTTATCTTGGATTTCTGAATTCCCCAGCCTGGTAAAAATAAAACACTTTTAAGCCCAGTTTAGCTGGGTGACCTTAGACAATGTGAGCCTCAGTGTCAACATATGCAAAATGGTTATACCACCACTGTTAGGGACTGTTGTGAAGCTGAGTGACAGCACAAGTAAAGCATGGCTCAAGTATGGGGCTCTACTTGGCCCATAATAGGCACCTTATACTGAATATAGTTATATTATAGAAAAATGTTTGCTCACACATTTTACATGTACAGTTGCAAGCTATTACTTTTTTCACCCAGTCTTGATTCAGTTAGCCTCAGCACATGCCTCTTCATACACAGCCTTGCCAATCCACAATTAATAGTGGTAGTGGGGTAATGGAGCACATCATTAATGTCACAGGATCCCTACCTGGGGTCAGAAACCTTACATGTTTGAGTCTCAGCTGTGAAACTTCCTCCCCTAGGCCATGATCATGTCAAGACATTTCGTGATGGTGTGAATGCCAGTCATTACTAGGCTTGGGACTGGCTCTACTCTAGCGGATGGTATGTCACAAATGTTCCTTTACCAAAGCTGTCCAATTCCTCCCCTTCCAAGATCGTGAGTCCGAGAATATGGCATCAGAGGAGGTGGAGCAAGATGGCTGAAGAGAACCATCCACTGATTGTCTCCCTGCAGGAACACTGAATTGAACAACTATCCATCCAAGAAAGCACCCTCACAAAAGCAAAAAAATCAGGCAAGAGATTGCTGTACCTGGTTTTAGCATAATCACAAGAAAAGACACGTTGAAGAGGGTAGGGTGGACAGTCCCACACTGCCTACAGCACTTCTCCCCTAACCACAGGTGGCAACAGCTCAGAAAGAACTGTGAGCTTGAGGGAGGGAGAGGGAAGTGAGTACACTGGAACTCAAGGCCAGCCCCACCACAGGGGAACACAGCACCGGGCACAATTCTGCAGCCAGATTCCAGGCCAGTGCCCATGGAGGGAGCATTTAGACTCCTCCCAGTCAGAGGGAAATCTACCACCCAGTGGAAGAAAATCACATCCCAGTCTGTTTCACAACTGGCTGACCACAACAATGCACAGATCATCTAGACAGAATATCAACAAAGAAACATCACAATTAAACTACACTCTAGACAAAATGGACCTAATTGACACTTATAGAACATTTTCTCCAGCTGCTACAGAATATACATTCTTCTTATCAGCACATAGAACATTCTCCAGGATAGACCACGTTAGGCCACAAAACAAGTCTAAACAAATTTTAAAAAAAACCAAAATCATATCAAGTATCTTTTCTGACCACAATGGAATAAAACTAGAAATACATAACAAGAGCAACTTTGGAAACTGTATAAATATATGGAAATTAAATAACATGCTCCTGAAAATCCAAGGGGTCAATGAAATTAAGAAAGAATTTAAAAAATTTCTTGAAACAAATGAAAATGGAAACAATGTACCAAAACCTATAGGATGCAGTAAAAGCAGTACTAAGAGGGAAGTTTATGACAATAAATGCTTATACCAAAAAAGCAGAAAAATTTCAAACAAACAACCTAATGATGCACCGCAAGGAACTAGAAAAGCAAAAACAAACCAAACCCAAAATTAGCAGAAGAAATAAAGATCTGAGCAGAAATAAATGAAATTCAGATGCAAAAATGAAAAGTTGGTTTTTTTGAAGATAATCAACAAACCTTTAAGCTAGACTAAGAAAGAAAAAGAGAGAAGACTCAAATAAAATCAGAGACAAAAATGGAGCCATTACAACTGATACTACAGAAATACAAGGATCATCAGAGACTATTATGAACAAATATATACCAACACATTGGAAAACACTGAAGAAATGGATAAATTCCCGGACACCAAAAACCTACCAAGATTGAACCACGAAGTAGAAAACCTGAACAGACCAATGTGTGTAACAAAATCAAAGCACTGATAAAGTCTCCCAGCAAAGGAAAGCTCAGGACCTGATGGCTTCACTGCTGAACTCTACCAAATGTTTAAAGAAAAACTAATAGCAAGTCTCTTCAAACTATTCCAAAAACTGAAGAGGAGGAAATATTCACACTCATTCTACATGGCCAGCATTACCTTTATACCAAAACCAAAGACCCAACAACAAAAAAGAAAACTACAGGCCAATATCTCTGATGAACATAGATGCAAAAGTCCTCAATAAAATACTAGCAAACCCAATTCAATAATACATTAAAAAGATCCTTCACCACGATCAAGTGGGATTCATCCCAGGATTATAAGAATGTTTAAATATATGCAAATCAACATACATGGTATATCACATTAACAGAATCAAGGACACAAACCATGTGATCATTTCAATAGATGCTAAAAAAGCATTTAAAAAAATTCAACATCCCTTCATGATAAAACTCTCAACAAACTGGATACAGAAGGAATATACCTCAAAACAATAAAGGCCATCTATGACAAACCCATAGCTAACATCATATTCAATGGGGAAAAATTGAAAGCCTTTCCTCTAAGATCTGGAACAAAATGAGGATGCCCACTTTCATCATTTTTATTCAACATAGTACTGGAAGTCCTAGCCAGAGCAATTAGGAGAAAGAGATAAAGGGTATCCAAATTGGAAAGGAAGAAGTCAAATTAGCCTTGTTTGCAGATGACATAATCTTATATTTAGAAAAAACCTAAGACTCCACCAAAAATTGGTTAGAACTGATAAACAAATTCAGTAAAGTAGGATACAAAATCAACATACAAAAAAAACCCCAAAATCAACATACAAAAATCAGTAGCATTTCCATATGCCAACAGCAAACAATCTGAAAAAAGAAATCAAGACAGCAGTCCCATTTCCAAGAGCTACAAAACACATAAAATATCTAGGAATAAATTTAACCAAAGAAGTGAAAGATCTTAACAATGAAAACTATAAAACACAGATGAAAGAAATTGAAAAGGACACAAAAAATGGAAAGACATCCTATGTTCATGGCTTAGGTAGGATGTCCATACTACCCAAAGTGATCTACAGATTCACTGCAATCCCTATCAAAATACCAACGACATTCTTTACAGAATAGAAAAAAACAATCCTAAATTTCGTGTGGAACCACAAAAGATCCTGAATAGCCAAAGCAATCCTGAGCAAAAAGAACAAAGCTGAGGCATCACACTACCTGACTTCAAAATAAACTACAAAGCATAATAACCAAAGTAGCACGGTACTGGCATAAAAACAGACATAGACCAACGGAACAGAATAGAGAACCCAGAAATAAATTCATTTACATACAGCCAACTCATTTTTGACAAAGGTACCAAGAACACGCACTGGGAAAAGAGTCTCTTCAATAAATGGTGCTGGGAATACTGGATAACTATATGCAGAAGAATGAGACTAGATTCCTCTCTCTTACCATACACAAAAATCAAATAAAAATGGATTAAAGATTTAAATCTGAGACCTGAAACTTTGAAACTACTAGGAAAAAAACACTGGGAAACGCTTGAGGACATTGGTCTGGGCAAAGATTTTTTTTGGTAGACCTCAAAAGCACAGGCCACAAAAGCAAAAACAGACAATGGGATTACCTCAAGCTAAAAAGCTACTGTACAGCAAAGAAAACAATTAACAAAGTGGTGAGACAACCTACAGAATGGGAGGAAATATTTGCAAACTATCCATCTGACAAGGGATTACTAATCAGAATATGTAAGTAACTCAACTCAATAGAAAAAAGATAATAATCCAATTAAAAATGGGCAGAAGATCTGAATAAACATTTCTCAAAAGAATACAGGCTGGTCCGAAGGTAGTGAGTTATCTCAATTGATTGTTCACAGTTATAGATCAAACTCCTTGTTCCAGTCTATCCCCTCTTCTCATTAGTGCACTTGACTAGTCTTAAAGAATACATACAAATACACCAACAAGTTTATGAAAAAATGCTCAACAGCACTAATCATCAGGGAAATGCAAATCAAAACCACAATGAAATATCCTCTTACCCCAGTTAAAATGGCTATTACCAAAAAGACAGAAAATAATAGATGCTGGAGAGGATGTGGAGAAAGGGACTCTCATACGATGTTGTTGGTAATGTAAATTAGTACAGCCACTATGGAAAAGCAGTATGGAGGTTCCTCAACAAGCTAAAAACAGAACTACCATATGATCCAGATATATATATCTAGAATATATCCAAAAGAAAGGAAACAAGTATATCAAAGGGATATCTGCACCTCCATGTTTATTGCAGCACTATTCACAATAGCCAAGATAAGGAATCAATAATTGTCCATCAACAGATTAATGGATAAAGAAAACATGGCATATACACACTATAGAATACCATTCAACCATAAAAACAAATGAAATTCTGTCATTTGCAGCAACATGGATGAAACTGGAAGTCATTAAGTGTAGCCAGGCACAGATAAATATGGCATGTTCTCACTCATTACATAGGAGCTAAAAAAAACTGATCTCATGGAGGTGGTGAGTAGAATTAGGCTGGGAAGGTTTAAGGGGAAGAAGGAAATAAAGAGAAGTTAGTTAATGGGTACAAAAACATAATTAAATAGAAGAAATAAGTTCTAATGTTAGATAGTACAATAGGGTGACTATTACAATAAGAATTTATTATGTATTTCAAAATATCTAGTTGAGAAGATTTGGAATGTTTCCAACACAAATAATAAATGTTTGAGATGATGCATATCCCAGTTACTAATTTGATCATTATACTTTGTATGCCTATATCAAAATATCATGTGTGCCCCATAAATATGTACATTATGTATCAATTAAAAAAAGAATTTGGCATTGATGCTTTGTCAATTATTTTTTTGTACCTTTCTGCTCTGACTTACCATACCTTTCCTATAGAGAAACATTAAAAAACAATGACTTCCACTGGCAGTAATCTATATAGTGACTTAATGTTTTCTACTCAATTTATTCAATGAATATTACTAAGCAGTAATATTGCTAAGCACTCTGCTAGATACCAGATAAATTAAGGTGAACAAAATAACAAAGTCCCCTCCTTCATAGAGACAGTAGTCTAGTGATGAAAACAAGATCAATTAAACACAAAGTATACATAACATCAATATCATAAACGTAGATTACAAACTGATTGGATTCATGCTATGAGAGATGAGGACAGGTAGACTTACCAGTCTGCAAGAATGAGCCAAAACTGCTTCAGGGCAGGGAGTTTGTTCTCATAATCTTAAATAATACTCACATCTTGGACTTTCTGGATGAAAGGGTCTTTCCATTCAAAGACCACAAAAAACAACTGAGCACTTTTTTCGGCAGCCGGCCTCTGGTCAATGTAGTTAACCACACTCGTCTAGACGTAAAGAGAGAGAAAGCAGTGTTACCATCTCTGTGCGCCCCTCCCCTGCCTGGGCCCCAGGAGAGGACAGTAGGATGGGAAACTCAGACCTCGGCTCTCCCCACACCATCTTTAGGGGAGAGAGTGCCAAAAATCTCATATACACGAGCTCCTGACACTGTACCAGCACAAAGGCTTTACCTTGGTTTATATAGTTCTTTGGGGAGACACATAGGATCTGGGATGTACAACAGATGTTTTAGATTGTCCCCACCATCTGTCATTAGGTATCACAGTTAAATCATATTCAAACTACCATGCAATACTCAAAATCACAATTAAAAGTAAAAAAGGCCTGGTGTGGTGGCTCACGTCTATAATCCTAGCACTCTGGGAGGCCAAGGCGGGAGGATTGCTTGAGCTCAGGAGTTTGAAACCAGCCTGAGTAAGAGCGAGACCCTGTGTCTACAAAAAATAGAAAAATCTGCTCGGCATAGTGGTGTGCGCCTCTAGTCCCAGCGACTCGGGAGGTTGAGGCAGGAGGATCACTTGAGCCTAGGAGTTTGAGGTTGCAGTGAGCTATCATGATGCCACTGCACTCTAGCTGGGGCGACAGAGCAAGACTGGCTCCAAAAACATTAAAAAAAAAAAAATCCCAAATTTCAAAATACTTGATCTTAAGAGCTGGGTATGTCAACCCTTCAAGTTTGCAGGGACAAAGTATAGCTGCATAAATCCACACAGCTGACCATTCTCGGTAAATATTTAGCAGGTTGCTGGGCAAGATCTGGTTATCAACTACTAAAGAGGCTGTGTGGCGTGATGGAGAACAGGAAGGTTACAGAGGCGGAAGTCAGCCCCCAACCCAGAGGCTTGTGTCCGTCATCTGATCTGAGCCTCAGCTTTGCCACTGGTAAAAGGGAACAAAATGCCTATCTCACTGCAGTAGGGAGAAGATCAAATGAAACAATCTATGTGAAAGCATTTTAAGCTCTAAAACTTGATTTAAAAAAACATTTAAGTTTTATTCAAAAGAGCTCATGACACTGCCAAAAGACTTCCAATTTAGACAGTAACAAAAGGCATAAAAAATTTCTCAAATTTATGAATACACTGGAGTTGAACATCATGGAGCTACCAGGAAAGTCAGGGTAGATGGGGTTGCACCTGAGTGTAAGGTGGACCCACTTAAGCTCCTTTCTCTGAACTGTTGTGGGGCCAGATGAGAGAGGACTTGGAGTTCTTGGAGCAGAGTGTGGAGTAAAAATCCAGGAGGTAACAGTTATCTTACAAAATAGGAATATTTTAAGGTCCTATCTCTAGGAGAGTTGTCACCTCCTGAGGCACAGAAAATAGCCTGTCTCATTGCAGAAAACTGGCTTTGAGCCTCTCCCAAAAGTAACCAGCCTAGAATAGTCCTAGGAGCCAGAGCTCGTGAAGGGGCAGTTTAAGATTAACCCAAGACAGCCCCCAACTGGACTACTGCATGACTTCTGGCCAGTGACGGTCCAGTTGGTTGGAGTGGGTCTTTCTACTCCAATCCGGACCTTTCCTAATGCTGACCCTCGGAGTCCAGCGCAAATGGAACACCTCCAAGGAGGAACAGAGGGTGAGAGAACAGATCCGTCTCCTCTCGCTTCCTCTGCTGCACCTGGCCACTTATGCACAGGATGGTCTGGCTCTCAGTGTGGATGCGGGAGGAGAGCAGAGAGCCGCTGCCTGGGTAGAGGCCTTAGAAGTAGGGACGGGCCTTGCTTTTGCTGGTGACTTACCCACAGCTCTTCGGAGGCAGTCAAAATCGCCCATCTCCATCCCCACTGCCAGATCTTTCCCAAGGTCCTCGCCATCTCTCACGGGCACCACAGCAAGAGACACCTAGCGCATCTCCTGGCCTCCAGGCCAGTGGACTGAAAGCTTTTTGATCAGGCTTCCCATTACTAAAAACGTTTTGAGCATGCACCCCATATATTTATAACTTTATAGATGATATATAATGTACACTTACTGTTCTAATGTTATACTCATTTTACACATTCAAAAATTGAAATGTTAAAAGGATGAGGTAAAAATAAATACAAAAAAAAGCTGGTCTTTTCCTCCAGCATCCTGGATCATCATGTGCATGACACTTAAGAAACCACTGTGTCTGGACTAGAAGCCCCATCTCAGGAAAAAAAAAAAGTAAGAAACTACTGTGTCTAGTCTGCCCTGCAAGTAACAGGTTTGCTATGCCAGCAGCTCTCAGAGTGCTGCTGGATGCAGGACATCAGATACAGCTGGGCAAGTCACCCATCTCTCTGCAAGGCACAGTGATCTCTGCTCCGCAGGTGTGTTCTGTGAGGACTGGCCAGCACGTGCACTGCCTATAGAAGAACACAGGCTCCCTGGCATGGCGTATGAAGCCCTCTGCCGGGGTTCCCTTCTCATCCTGGCCAAGGTCTACTCACCCTTAAGACCCTGCTTGAAGGACCCTCTCCTCTGCAAAGCTTCCCTCTACACCAGACTCAAGTATGGAAAAGTCACCAGCAGTTTCAAGCAAACCCAGAGCCACCTACCTCCTGCCGGAACTCCACTGCTTCCCGCCCATCCTCTTCCTTGGTCTTCACCAGTGACATCTTGACCCACGTGCGGAAGCCCCCAGAGAATTTCCAGCTGGAATAAGCACTCTCACAGGCCTGCATGAAGCCTACCCTGTCTGGGCTTGGAGGACAGAGAGAAGAAAGATCCAGGTCAATTCAGGCCTGATAGCAGGATTCAAACATGGCCAGACTCAAAACTCCAGCCCCCACTGCAAGCTGGTTTCTTTGCTGGCACAACCAGGATGCTGCCTGCTCCCTGCTTCCTCTCCAAATTTTGGTTGTCTCAACAGGGCTGTTTGTCAGTCACCAGCAAAAGCAAGGCCCATCCCTGCTTTCTTTCCATTCAATTTCCAAATGGAGGGGGAGTTGTCACCAGCCTGAAGGCAGGAGCATGATCCTGAAGCTCACAATGGGAGAATTCCTCCTCCCTCCCACCTCATCCATCCTACCACCTGCTCCCAAAGCAATCGGCACTGACGTTTGCAGACACTCCCCACAACACGGTGCCTGGCTCCTCTGAGAACTCTGGACTTAAGCAGCCTGAGGAAGCCCCTAATGGCCTGTCAGCTCCCTCTGGAAGGCCCAGAGAGGGGAAAAGGATTCCTTGGGGTTAGTTTCAGCCAGATGAGACACCCACAGCATCTGCCCCAGGGTGATATAAATGCAGCAGTATCAAAGCACACATAAGCCAGTAGAAACCGCAGCGCTGCACTAAGGAAGCTCATGAAAGGAGCACAGAGTGGGGGTAGGATCCTTTGGAAGGTCTTCCAGGGGGAAGGCAAGACAAGCCGACTTTAAGCAGGGGAGGGAGAAGCAATTCTAGGTGGCAGAAAGGATGGAAAAATGCTAACAAGGCAGAAGCTCTGAGCCCCAGGGGAGGAAGGATGGAGCTCGCTTCATGTTCAGCTGGGGAGCAGCCTCCCTGCTCACCCTGAATGGAGCCTCTAGGCTCAGTAAGACCCAGCTGGAACTGAGTCACCCTCAGCTCAGGCACAGGCAGAAAATGCCCCAGAGATGGCACCCCAGTGTCACCCTGAAGCAGCATGTGTGGAGCATACGGGAACTTTTTTATGGTCAGGGACATTCATCGCTGTAAGTGAGGACCAATGGCAGTCAGCATACTCAAGATACCACTGACCCTTGAACAACACAGGTTTGAACTGCATCGGTCCACTTTTGCATGGATTTTCTTCTGCCTCTACCACCTGACACAGCAAGAACAACCCCTCCTCTTCCTCCTCCTCAGCCTACTCAACATGACTATGATGAAGATCTTTATGATTATCTACTTACACTTAATAGGAAATATATTTTCTCTTCCTTATGATTTTCTTGATAACTTTCTCAAGCTTAATTTTATTGTAAGAACGCAGTAAATAATTTGTGTAACAGAAAACGTGATAATCAACTGTTATGTTATCGGTAAGGCTTCTTGTCAGTAGTAGGCTATTAGTTAGGTTTTGGGGGAGTCAAAGTTATATGCAGATTTTTGACTGCATGGGGGTCGGTGCCCCAACACCTGAGTTGTTCAAGGGTCAACTGTTTTTATGGCAAATGCACACTGAGCCCTCACTAAGGGCAAAACGTGGTTCCCATGCACACTACACGGGAAACCAAGACACCAGGTAGAGACTTGCCCTCAAGAGGGCTCACAAATGGAAGGCAGCCACCCAGCAATGGCCAGACCAAGTGATCTCTCCAGAACCACCCAGCACTCTGTACATGGTGAGCCAGAATGCTCCTCCACACCAGACTTGCTGAACTTCATTACTATAAGAGGTTTTAATGGGCCAGCCAAGCTCATGAGGTCCTTTCCTGGGCCAGCGGGTCACCTGGCAACACTGCTTCTCTGCCCCTGCCCTTACCCACCACATCCCAAGCCTAGGCATGTGCAAGGCTGGAGTAAGATTTAAGAAGTAGACAGCAAGCCCACTGTGAACTCTAAAAGGCCACCTTTGCAGGAACTCCTGGAAAGAAGAGAAGAGGAGGTAATCAATGGCGCTGAAGTCCTCGCTGCTTTTGTTCAGGCGGAACTGGAGGAAGACCAGCTCCCGCTTCTTCACTTCCCGGGGCCCCTGGACAATCAAGGCGGATTTCTGCAGGGAGACAAAGGACAGAGTCTCAGTCCCGGGAGAGCTGCGTGGTCCCTCTCCACACTCGCCTCAGACACACAGAGGCCTCTGGGTCTGCGGGCAGCAGCACTGACCGGAAAGCCCACAGCTCCTCGCCCAGCAGCCTCCAAGTTGCCTGCTGGCCAGACCCGCCTGGTGAGGAGGCACAGGCCTGCGTGCAGACCTGTGCTCAGGCCTGGGGCTTTTCTCAGCACAGGGCCCAAACCAGAGCCCAGTGCAGCTCATCCTCTGTCCACTCTTCTCATTGACTGGTTGAACTACAGAAGCTCTTTATTTACCAAGGACGATCACTTTCATCTGTTACGTGTGCAAATCTTTTCTTCCAGTCTGTTACTTTTAACTTTGTTTCCAACGTCATTTGTTATATGGAAGCTTTAAATATAGTAAAACCTATAAATCCTTCTTTATGGCTTCTGGGTTTTGCTTGCTAAGGAAAGCTGGAATTGTATCAATATTCTCCTATATTTCTTTATTGCACCTTTCAGTCTTTTTTACATTTAGATATTTTACATATCTGGCTTTAAGTTTTGTAAACAGTGTGAAATAGAGCTCTAAATCCTACCCTCCAAACAACAGAGGTTTTAAAGCCCCTTCCCCTTTCTCCTTTATCCTATACTAAACTCAAGTGGAGAGCTAATATGTATGTCTGTTCCTGGCCCTAATATGATCCACAAATTTATTGGTCTATCTCTGTGCCAGTACTGTACTGCTTTGATTCCTGCGGTTTTATACTGTTCTGATATCTTACTGAGCAGGTCCCCTCCATGTGACTCCTCCCATCCCCAACCCTGTCTTGGATATTTTTGTACATGTGCTCTTCTAAATGTACTTTGAAACTAGCTTATTGAGTTCCAAAAAAAAAAAAAAAAAAATCCACAGGGACTTCTAACTGTGATAAAACTGAATGTATGGATTAATTTGAGAAAAAAATATTTTTTTTTTTTTTTTTTTGAGACAGGGTGTCACTCTGTTACCTGGGCTAGAGTGCAGTGGTGTCGTCACAGGTCACTGCAACCTTAAAACTCCTGGCCTCAAGCAATCCCCCTGCCTCAGCCTCTGGAGTAACTGGGACTACAGGTGTGCACTGCCACGCCTGGCTAATTTTTTTCCTTTATTTTTTGTAGAGACGGGGTCTTGCTGTGTTGCCCAGGCTGGTCTCAAAGTCCTGGCCTCAAGCAACCCTCCCGCCTCAGCCTCCCAAAAGTGCTAGGATTATAGGTGTGAGCCACCACACCCAGCTGATAAAAAATATCTTTACATCAACTTTTATAAATGCTCTACAGAGATTTAAAAAGAGTATACTGTCAGTTACAAAGTTGTATACACACACTCATATACACATACATGCTCTAAAGTTATTAATTATGCTATTCAATTCTTACTTATCCTTATTACTTTTTGTCTATTTGATCTGTGAATTTCTGAGAGGGGTGTTAAAGTCACACTCTAAGGTGCTGATATAGTTTATTTCTAACAGGTTTTTCTTAAAATATATAAATGGCATGCTGTTTTGTACATAAAGATTTATGACTGTTAACTCCTCTTAGTAGAGAGTAGTGGAGTTGAACCTCCTATCGATATTAAACAGCCTTCTTGTAACCCTTTGCACCTGGAATTCCCTGTCGACTCATGTTAATACTGCCATTCGACTTCTGGTTATTGTATTATTCTTCCAAGAGATCTGTGTCCATCTATTTATTTTCAACCTTTCTTGACATTTTAAGTGTGCAGCTGAGAATGCTGTCCCCAGTTTCCATCATCTGTTTCTTCCTTTAGTACCAGAACCACTTCCCAATCCCAGATTTCAGCTGAATACAGTGCCCCTGCCATAGCCATGTGATGACGTCCTAGAATGTGTGAAAAAGCGACTCATGCAACTCTGTGTCATCCTTCAAAGGGAACTGCTTGTTCTCTACTGCTCACCTTCTCAGGAGTGGGCATGTGCACACAAACTGACCTTGTGGACCAGAACAACACCCAGGGACAGCACAGTGACAAGACAGAATTAGAATAGAGTAGAATACAATTGAATAGAATGGAATGGAACAGAATGGAATGAGATGGAATAGAACGGAAAGGAATGGAATAGAATTAGATTATAAGTCGAATTGAATTAGAATAGAATTAGGACTAGAATACAATTAGAATAAGAGTACAACAGGAATAGGATTAGAATTAGAATAAAATCAGTATTAGAATAAGAATAGAATTAAATTGAATAAAAATTAGAATTAGAATAGTTAGAATTAGAAGAGGACTACAAGTGAAATAGGGTTAGAATTAGAACAGGAATAGGAAAAGAAAAGGAACAGAATTAGAATAGGAATAGAATTAGTATAAAAACAATAGAATTAGAATCAAATTAGAATATGAGGACTACAACTGGAATGGGATCAGAATTAGAACAGAAATAGCATTAAATTGAATAGAATCAAAATAGAACTACAACAGGAATAGGATTATAATTGGAATAGAATGGGATCAGAATTAGAATAGGAATAGAATTAAATTCAACAGAATGAGAATCAGAATGAGAATTAAGATAGAATTGAACAGAATTAGAATTGGATTAGAATTAGAATAGAACTGGAATAGAATTAAACAGAATGGAACACAATGGAATGGAATTAGAATAGAATTAGAATAGGAATAAATTAGAATTAAAATAGGAATAGAATTAGAAGAATCAGAATAGAATAACATCAGAACAGTTCAGTACAGATCAGAATCGAATAGATCAGAATCAAACAGAATATCAGAATTGATCAGCAGAACAGATCAGAACAGGACAGAATGGATCAGAATAGATCAAACAGATCAGCATAGATCTACAGATCTGTTCTATTCTATGGTGGTCTATTCTATTCTGGAGTAGGAATCATTTCAGCAGGATTTTAGAAGGAAGCCATACTAACAAAAAATTCTTAGTGTGATTCTTTCATCCTGAAACTCACTAATAGTTCCCTGTTACCCAAAGGAGCAAGTCTGGTCCACAGCACAACAATGTGCTTTTACCATCTGGCTGTTACTCTGTCCACAGCTTCATCTCCCATCACTCTGACCCTCCAAAACACCATGCCCGCACTGTAATTTTGTCCAGAGGCACAAGCACAACATATTGTCTCTTCTCTTTAAGACCTGGTGCGCAGTTTCCTCTGCCTAGAAAACCTTTCCTTCCCTCTTGATCTGAAAAACTATTGCAGCCCCTTTAAATCCTTTCTAAAGCAAGGACATGAGATGAGAAAAGATAAGATGTAAATTAATACAAAATTCCTACCCTGCCTTCAAACTCTGTGCAGGTGCTGCTCCTCTGATGCTCAGAGCCCCATCCCTCTGTCATCATTCCCAGCAGTACTGTGCGTGACAGCAGAGCCATGCCAGGGCCCAGGAGTCCTCGTCCCCAGACCAACTCTCCTTCTTTATGCTGCCATATTTATTTCAAAATATGGATTCCTAGGCCCTGTCCTCAGGAATTATGATCTAATTTGCTTCACATGAAACCTGGGAATCTATATTTTCAAAAACTATTCTGGTGAATCCATCAAGGGTCAGGTATGAGACCCACTTTGCTACATCACACCAGCCCTGCCCTTTAGCCCTGCCATTCTTCCGTCAAGGACAGGGTCTCATCACACCGCCAGGATCCCTGAGGATCACTCAGCAAGGGAAGAAGGCCTCACTGTCCTCCCTGAATGCAGGCGAGCCAGCCACAGCCAAATGTCCACCTGGCACAGCCACATGTCTACTCAGGGACCAGGGCCCCACAGTCAGTAAGTAGGAGAAGCCCTCCTGGGAAGAACACTTGGGCCCTTGGGGTATGGGGCTAACTGAGCACACTGCCCAGATCCAGCTCTGGGAGACAGTTACCATGGTCTGATTGGAGAAAGGGTCCGTGTAGTTGATCCTCTGGGTGGTACAATTCATGTCACCTGGCTGGCCAGGGTTCGTCAGAGGGGGAATGACCTCGTAATGGTGCTTACAGCTGAGCAACTGGGCCTGACCAGGATATAGGGCAATACCTGGGGGCACAAACAGGGAAAAGCAAATGTCAGAAGTTACAGTCCCTGACCACACCCCTGAAATCCTCTCACACCCACCAATGATCTATGTTCTAGACTCCCTGGGACTGCAGAGAAGGGAGAAGAAAAAGCTTACAGGGGAGGGGAGCTGCATCCGTGCCCTCAGAAAGCCCTACTGTAGTGGAGGGCACAAGCCCCCTCCTCAGTAAGCCCCTCGCTGGCTTAGGATACAGCCACACCGACGCCCACACTAAAACCTACTCCACCTCAAAGCCCCACTGCACACACTCTCAGGGAGCCTCCACTGATCCTTGACTGAGCCCAGCTGTGCCCATCCCTCTGGCCCGTCCCCCACCTGCAGAATGCAGGGAGGCTCTAAGCTGTGGGATTCCCCAGAACTCATTTCATCTCTCATCTCTGCTCCGATCGGGAGCTCCAAGTGTGGGAGTTGCATGGCAATAGTCCCTCCCTTTCCCCCAGCCCAGGCACCTCGCTCAAGGCTCTACTGACAGTAGTTGTTCCATCCTCAAGGGCAGAAATGCTGAGAGAGTAGCACATGGCATCAGAGAGAGAGCTGCGAGACCAAGAGACTAGACACAGAAAGTAGAGGCCAAAGATAAAGAGGGACAAGCACAAGACAGGCAAAGATAGCCGGACGAGCCATGACCAGCACACGATTGTGCTAGGGGCAGTCAAGAAGCCCCAGGCAGAGGGCACCTGGACTCTGGCTCTGCCCCGTGAGCAGGCCCTCCTAAGGGTCGCTCAGGGGCATCCTATTGACAGAGCAGCTGGCACGTACCGGGTGGGCAGAGCCTGAGCCCACAGAGCTCATGCCTCCCCATTTACTCCGTGGCCTCCAAAGGGCCCAACACTAGCCCCACGACCCAGAGCAGACAGTCTGGAACAAAGCTGAATCCCCACTCAGGGACAACACACCTCAATGGGGCAGGAGAGGTACACACAGTGTGGCCTGGGAGCCCTCTCCAGGCAGGGCCCCTGCGCACCTCTGAGTGGCCTTACCTCCTCTGCCAACCCCCCTCCCCACAGTCCAGCCTTGACTCTCACTTCCCCTCACCCCAGGCCTCTGGCCCAAGCCAGGCTAGTCTCATCCTTTCCAGAGAGGCCCCCTGCCTCCCTACACTCCCCTTCACTCCTGCTGATCCTCCTCCCAGAAACACTCTCTTCCTGCCTACGTGCTTTCCAAAGCCCAGCTCAAATCCTACGTCTCTGCAAAGCTTTCCTTGACCACCCCAGTTCTGCAGTAACCATTCCAGGCTGTGCACATGAAACACTCTGCTGGGTCCTGGCAGCAGCTCTTTGGGTGTGTGCCCTACACCTAGACTACCCTCCACCCTGCCTGTAGTGCCCAGCAAGGGCCAGGAATACAATGGCGGCTCAGGGAGTTTCTGCCAGTCGAGGATGCCTGGTCCACGGCAGGCTCTACCTGGGGCA
>CM052450.1:15626115-15648013 GCA_028533085.1 Varecia variegata | reverse complement strand
GGCCTCTGGCCCAAGCCAGGCTAGTCTCATCCTTTCCAGAGAGGCCCCCTGCCTCCCTACACTCCCCTTCACTCCTGCTGATCCTCCTCCCAGAAACACTCTCTTCCTGTCTACGTGCTTTCCAAAGCCCAGCTCAAATCCTACGTCTCTGCAAAGCTTTCCTTGACCACCCCAGTTCTGCAGTAACCATTCCAGGCTGTGCACATGAAACACTCTGCTGGGTCCTGGCAGCGGCTCTTTGGGTGTGTGCCCTACACCTAGACTACCCTCCACCCTGCCTGTAGTGCCCAGCAAGGGCCAGGAATACAATGGCAGCTCAGGGAGTTTCTGCCAGTCGAGGATGCCTGGTCCACGGCAGGCTCTACCTGGGGCATCATAGCGATCCACCTCTTTGTAAGACACAGACATGACAGGGTGCTTGAGTTTCTCACGAAAGTCCGTGATGGTCTGGTAAACCAGGAAGACGGCCACGGCCATAAGCAACAGGTAGATGAAGATAAGCAGGACCGAGAAGACATTCTTCAGGCAGGCCTTGCTGAAGCGGATGCTGCTGGAGACGGACTCGCTGTCCAGGCCTGGCAACAACAAAACACCATGTGACCCAGCACACAGGGGCAAGGTGCAGCCAGAGACAGCCAGCAACCTCCAGGTACTTACCTGCCTTACCAAGGAGGAGGTCACCCACACACCCAACCTTTCCACCCCACCCTCCAAACTATAACAAAGAGCACCTGCAAAAATTTACTACCAGGCAGAGGGCACCAAGCTGAAGGAGACTTGTTTATAGTCTCTCTAGAAAGACAGGCAGTTACAATCCAACAAGGGAGCTGGCCCCAAGCCACCGCTCACTTTATCCCTCACTGCTCCACTTCCACAGTTCCCCCAGCTCCACTAATGGACTTTCTTGTCTTCCAGAATGTCCTTCTCAACCCTGGAGCCTTGCACATTTGCCATTCCCTATGCTTGGCTTCAAGCACTTTTTTCCACAGCTAACCCCTAACTCATCCTCCAAGTTTCAATTTAGAAAGACATTTCTTTGGGTAAGCCTTCCCTGACCCCTTACCTTTATTTGGATACCCCTTCATCATCGTTCCTAGGAAGCCCTATATGTCCCCTACTTCATCACTCTGCAATATCACTGTCTATATTGTCTTTTTATCCACCCTAGGCTGCGAGCTCCATGAGGGCAGGGCCAGGGCCAGTCTTATCCACAACTGAATCCCTTGCCCTTCACGCTGTGCCTAGAACAGAGCAGGCATTCTGCATTTACATGGTGACTGATTAAATGTGTCCTGATGCCATTTGTACAACACAGCTCTGCCTCCCCTACCTCCCTCACACCATCCTGAGCCTAGATTAATCACTGTTAAGGACGAAACTACATCTCCCATCAAAATTCGTATGTTGAAGCCTGACCCCCAATGTGACTGTATTTGGAGACAGAGCCCTTAGGGAGGTAATTAAGGTTAAAAGAGGTCATAACGATAGGGCCCTGATCCAACAGGACTGCATCCTTACAAAAAGAAGATGACACACCGGGAGAGTGTGCACACGGGAAAAAGGCCATGTGAGTGAGCATACGAGAAGGTCGCCATCTGCAAGCCAAGGAGAGGCCTCACCAAAAACCAACCCTGCTGGCACCTTAATCTTGGACTTCTGACCTCCAGAACTGTAAGAAATAAATTTATGTTGTTTACGCTATCCAGCCTGTAGTATTTTGCTAAAGCAGCCCGAGCTAAGATACTCCCACAGGGTTCCCTGTGCCCCTCTGCTCCTCAGTTGAAAACTGGGCTCCCTGAGGAAAAGCCCTATTTCATCCATAGCACAGCTGGACACAAGAACAAGGGAAGGGTCTGACTGTAAGCCCAGGAAGGTAACCGCTTGCCTTCTGGCTTCCAGCAGTGACAAAGTAGCTTGGTCATACATACCACCCTCCCACAGATAACAATTAACAATGACAAATTTCAACAATATATTTAAAATTATTTGAGAGCATTGGAGAATGACCTAAAGCAGGCAGAAACTGGAAGAGTCTATCCTTGAAAGAAGAACTGCATCTGGTGAGATGTGTAAATCTGTAGCCTATTGCCTAAGGGCACATGCCAATCCCTTTTAAGGCAGGCTCAGGGTGGCTGAGGATAGAGTTCAGGGCTGGAAGGGCAACCAGAAAGTTAATAAGAAATCTTGGAAGGGAAGGAGTCACATAGGGGTGAACCTCCCAAATCTGCAAATGCTCAAATTCTTGGCTAGAGACCCCAAGGGGCCCAGCAAAAAAGCAGCAACTGGTAAACGAAACAACTGAGCGGAGATTTCAACTACTGCTAATGCAGGGGAGATACGAGTTTAGAGCCCAAGTCTTGCCATATTAACTACCTAAGATAAACATTCTTCTTCAGAAGACCATAACAGAGTCCAGAATCTCTAATAATGTATCATTCATAATTTCCAGTGTTCAATCAAAAATCATTAGACATGCTAAGAAACAAGAAAATGGGACCCATACTCAAGAAAAAAGCAATCTATAGAAACAAACACCAAATGATTCATGTGTTGCAATTAGCAGACAGGAACTTGACAGCATTTAAAGGAAAATATATAGATAAGGAATAAAGGGAGGGAAAATAGAAACTCTCTATTAGAGAAATAAAAAAAGAGCCAAATATATAATTTCAGTTTTGCAGGATGAAAAGTGTTCTAGAGATGGAGGGGATGATGGTTGCATAGCACTGTGAATGTACTTAATACCACTGACCTGCACACTTAAAAATGGTTAAGATGGTGAGTTTTACATTATATGTATCTTACCACAATAAAAAAAGTTTTATTAAATTTTTGAAAACAAAATGGAAATTCTAGAGCTGACAAGAAATAAAATGAAAAATTCACTACATGGGCTTAACAGTAGAAGATGGCAGGAAAAAAAGTCAGTGAACTTGAAGTTCAATGAATAGAAATTATCCAATCTGAAAAAAATATTAAAGAAGAAAATGGAGCCCAGATAAGTATGTGACAATATCTAGCAGTCTAAGGCATGTAACTGGAGATAAAAAATGGGTCACAAAAAATATATGAAAAAACAATGGGCCAAAACTTCCCAGAACTGTAGTAAGACATCAACTTACAGATCCAAGAAGCTCAATAAATGCCAAACAGGATAAATAAGAAAACTATTCCGAGGCAAATCACAGTCAGACTGCTAATGCAATGACAAGAGAAAAATCTCCAAAGAAGTCAGAAAAAAGGGACATGTTACATATAAGGGACTGATACTAACGACAACTAATTTCTGAACAGAAATAATGGAGGTCAAAATGGAACAATATCTTTAAAGTGCTGAAAGAAAAAATTATTTTGTCAACTCAGAATTCTACATCTAGCAAAACTTCAAAAATAAAGATGAAATAAAGATACTTCCAAACACAAAAGCTCAGAGAAAAGGTGCAGACCTGCACTACAATGCATGCTAAAGAAAATTGTGAAAGCTAAAAGGAAATGACACCGGATTATAACTCTCAGATGTAAAGATTACTGAAAATGTTAAATGGGGGAGTAAATAGAAAAAGCTACATTTTTTCAAATGTAAGACTAAAGCAAAAATTATTCAATAACATTGTAAGGTTTATAATTTTCAAGAAAGAAACAAGAGAAACCAAAAAATGGTGAGACAAATGGAAAAGAGCAAAATGGTAGAATTGACTCCAGCTATATCAATAATTATATTAAATGTAAAGGGGCTAAACACTCCAATTAAAAGGCAGGGACTGTCAGCCCAGATTAAAAACAAGATGCAACTATACATTTTGATAGGAAATGGACTTTAAATACAAAGACACTAAAGAGTTCCTGCTCATAATTATTTCATTTTCCTTTATTTAAAAGCACAAAAGCAGGATCAACAAGAACTATCAAAGTGCCCTGGGTTGGAAGAAACAGGAAATAATTCACTCTTTACTTCAACATACATCAAACACCAAGTCTACACACAAGACTTTGTACTAGGTGCCTCAGGGAGATGTCAAGAAAGGAGGCTGATGGTCTGTGCTGCAGAATTCAGAAAGATGCAAAGATATAAAATGTGAGGTCTCCTTCCCCTGGAGGGAAAGATAGGGAGTACAGGGAGAGGGGCAGAGATCAACAGAGACTTTGTAGTGGAGGTCATGTTAGTCCTGTACCTAAAGCACTAGAATTTTGAGGAAGAAAATAATTTGGTTTTCATTATTCATTTATTTTCTGAACTGAAAGAGCAGATATACATCCCAGTGGTTAAGAACATGAACTTTACAGTAAGAGTCTTGGGCTCCAACCCCAGCTCTGCTACTAACCACTCTGACCCTAGACAAGCTACTCAGTGCTCCTAAAACCTTACATTTTTCATGTGAAAAGGAAATCATCCTTTCAATTTTATAGGATTTTTGAGAGAAGTAAATGTGAGAATGTTGCAAATGTACTACATAGTGCCTGCTCAATGGTAACAATTACTGTTACCAAAGAAACAGAATGTACTTCAGTATATACTCTACTCAAAAAAATGAAATGCTCAATGACAAAGACAGCAAAAATGAAGACTACAGAACTATCATCTCTTAAAAGCAACAAATTTGAAAAAAATATATGCTGAAAATAAAACGGTGGTGGGGCAGAATACAGTGCCTTTCACATAGTAGATATGTAATGTTCCCATGTCTGTTAAATGAATAAATAACTCAAAATAATAGTTTAACTAAGGCTTGCAATGCTAACTCAATTTGTCAGAGAATACTAGTGCATTTCAGACATGTAAAACTATAAACCAACGAGTGTTCCTTGCTATTTTCTGGAAAAAATATCTTAAGAAGTTTTTACTTTACACAAGAGTGCAAATTCCCAGGTCAGTGAGGCCCCCTCAGGCTGTAAAGAACAGGTTACTGTGGGCAATGGAGGTTTACAGCTACTAAGAGAAGGACCAGGGAAACCCCATGGGCAGCTGAGAACTAAGCCACAAATGTCCACAGCAAGTCTAACTGTCCAAAAGGAACTAAAGCAATTCTTTCTCAGCTTCTTTTGTCTTTGATTCCACTTCTACCTATTGCTATTAGGGACTATCGATTCCTGCTCTCTCTTGATTTGCTATCTACGTCTTTCCATGTTTCTCTCATGATCCTGTTCCACTTTACTAAGTCCTTCTCTGTGAGTCTTGCATTCAAATCCTCCCCCAGAGAGTATCCTCTATATGATCCTCCACTGGACACCTCACAAGACCTGCCCTCCTTCATGCCTAGCCTCTATAGACGGCTTTCCTTTCTCAGGTGCTGATCACTGACCAGGTGTAGCTGGGCTGCAAGACCACAGGATCCAAAGCATGGTGGTCTGTGCACAGGAATCTACCCACAGTGATTTAGCTTGGAAGGCACAACCATGTTGGACCACTTCAAAACATGGTGAGTAAAAATACATTCACTGTCATGAGCTGCTCATAACTGCAGTGGCAACAAGTACCAACTTGCCACATTCTAATAGGATTTGAAAAGATCACAAGATAAAACTAAAGGAACTCTGAAGCGACTGATTTGGTGCATAACATCTGAATCAAAGTTTTAAGAGTTGGTAAGGACGTAACAGGCCATCTGGCTCAACCCCATTCCTTGAACAGCAATCCAGATCCCACAGCTAGTAACTGGCACACCCAGAATCAGAGTCCTAGTTGTATATCAGGCCATCAAATTCAGGCCAAGTCACTACTAAGACCAGCCAGATGGACTTCTGAGAACTGGATCTTCTACTGTCTAGAAAGGAGAGGAGGTTCCTGCCAGTTGATAGAGCTTTCCAAAATTTGCTCTACCTGGGGCCTAGTTTTCTATTCTGATAGACCTCAGGCTTTGAGGCCCCAGGAATCTGAGGAAAATAGAGGCTGCTAAGGTCCAAGGTCATCATGGCAAACTCCTCATTTACCTAGGCATTTATCTATAAAAGGAAACACAAAGGCAAGCCTCATCTTTCCAAGTCCACCTCACCCCCTTCTTCCTGCTACCTCCATCTATCCTCTTCTCGCTGGGGCAAGAGGATAGTGCAGGGCATGATAGGCAAAATAAAGGCTCCCAAAGATGTCTAAGCCTTAATTCTTAGAACCTGTAAATATGTCAAGTTACATGGAAAAGAAGATGGGAGTAAGGTTGCTAATCAGCTGACTTCAAAATAGGGAGATTATCCTGGATTATCTGGGTGGGCCCAAAGTGAACACAAGGACTCTAAACACGGAAAAGGGAGGCAGAAGAGTCAGTGACAGAGTGATGTGATGTGAGAAAGACTTGACCAGCCACTGCTGGTTTTGAAGATGGAGGAAGGGGCCACAAAGCCAAGGAATGCAGGAAGCCTCCTGAAGCCGGAAAAGAGAAAGAACAGATTCTCCCCTAGAGCCTCTGAAAAGAATTCAGGCCTGCTCCCACCTTAATTTTAGCCCAGTGAGACCCATTTTGGACTCCTGACCTCCAGAACCATAAGATAATTTGTATTGTTTTAAGCCACTAAGTTTGTGGTAGTTTGCTATAGAAACAAGAGGACACTAATATGCAAGGCTTTCAAACTGCTCTCCCTAGAACCTTAGAGCTTCTGAGGTAGGCCTAACAGAGTAGGAGATAGCCATGCCACTGCCTTTTACATACTGGGATTTAATAAAAAAATGCTTAAAATATCTTAAAATCACTGGTATAGAAGAAAGAATTTGGGGTCAGACAGAGTTTGATGCAGTCTATTTACCAACCATGTGATCGTCTCATGCTTTACCTAACCTCCCAAGCCTGGCATCCTTATCTGTAAAAGGAGGATGGCCACCTCACAGGATTATTATGAGAATGAAATGGGGCATGGGTAGGACAAAGTCTGGCACAGAGAAAGCAGTCAGGAAACATTAGCTGCCCTTCCAGCCTCCTTCCTTCACATAGTCTTCTCTGACTAAGGAGCAAGCAGAATCCTGTAAGTTCCTATCCTATTCCCCTCCCCCACAAATAGAGGCATCAGGAGGAATAAAACTCCACCTCCATCAATCCACCCTAGGAGCTGGAGTCAAACTGGGGCTCCATTCATTCATTTATTCACTGAACAAATCTACTGCACAGTCAAGGCAAAATTGGTGAGCAAAACAAGCCAGTCTCTGCCTTCAGGGGTTTCATTCTAGTAGAACAGACATTAGTCAAATGGTCAAACAAGTATACCGTTCCAACGGCAACAGCTACAGAGGTGAGGTTCAGACTACGAGAGATAGTGTTGGAGGATGAGAGGTGATCCAGCTGAGAGGTCAGAGAAGGCTTTGTAGGAAAAAAATGAGTGAGCTGGGAGCTGAAGAATGATTAGGCATTAACTAGGTGGCAGAAGGAAGAAAATTCCAGGCAGAGGAATAAAACAATAAAAAGGCCCTATGGGTGGGAGGAAATGAGGCCCAAAATAAAAGGTCAGCATGGCTGAGGGGCAGAGAAATAGGGGATGATGGGAAGGAGAAAAGGAAGGATGACTCTAAAATTCAACTACATGAGTGGTGGTGCCATTCCCAGAAACAGGGAACACTGGAAGAGGACCACTCTGGGAATGAGAAGATAATGAGGCCAATTTGGGATAAATATTTAGGATAGTTTTGGGACATCCAAACAGAGCTATCACCTGGGCAGTTGGATATGTAGTATATATAAGTCTGGAGTTTGTAGGTAACCTCTAGGCTAGGGATGCAAACAAGGGAGTCACATGTGAGCAAGCAGTGATGCAGGCCTGGGGGAGATGGCCCACTAGAGTGAGAGAAGGAGGCCTACAACAAACATGTAATGCCCAAGAGCTGGACAGTGACTGCAAAGGACCATGGAAAGACTGGCCTGAGAACTGTTACATCATAAAAGCTAAGGGAGCAGAGTGTATCCAGGAGGAAGAAGTAGTCAACAGTGTCAAATGTTACTGTGAGGCTCTATAAGATGCCAACTGACTGATAGGACCCAGCTCACCCAGCTGGGCAGCAATACTGGACAGGCCTGGTATCTGAGAGGTGGGGCCTATTAGTTCTTCTCCCAGAGGGTTCTAGAGAGTAACCTGGATATTACAGACTCACCTGCTAGTAACTTCCTAGGGCAGGAAGAATGGAAGAGCAGAGACCCAAAGCATTTGCCACTGTATCCACTGACCTGGCCTCAGGAACTGGCTCATGCTGGAGCAAAGAAAACAGCAGATACCAACCTGGACATAATCTCTGTCCTGAGACTGGTTAAATATGTATGGCTTTAAAACTAGGGCAATACTTGAGATCTGACACCAGGGTACAGGGAAGGAGGTTCCTCCTCTCCCATAGTTGGTGAAGTGCCTGGTCTGGGGCCTCCACCTGCAGCAACAGCACGACACTGTTTTCCAGCACTTTCACTTCCAGCACCAAACCCACTCACCTGGTAAGAAACCCGGACCTTGGACTTTGATCGTCTCGTTGTCCTGCTTGTCTGCCTGCTCTGAGTTCTCAATCACCTGGTCCAACTCCTCACTCAGCTAAAGGGAGAAGCAAAGAGGGCAAATAGGTGAGCTACATCAGCACATCAGCCTTGCTTTTCTACACTAGAATAAGAAAGCAGAAGCTGCTTCTCATTTGTCACAAAAAACCACATGATGTAGGGTGTGTTATAGCACTTCTACAGATGAGGATACTGAAGCTCAGAAAACTCAAGGAACCTCCTGCCTATTAGTTTCTTAGGACCACTGTAACAAAGTACCACAAACTGAATGGCTTAAAACAACAGAAATGTCTTCTCTCACAGTTCTCGAGGCTAGAAGTCTGAAATCAAGGTGTTGGCAGGGTTGGTTCCTTCTGAGAGTGGTGAGAGAGAATCTGTTCCATGTCGTTCTCCTAGCTTCTAGCAACAGCTGGCAATCCTTGGCATTCCTTAGCTTGTAGATGCATCCAAACTCCACTCACTGCCTCCATCTTCACAAGGTATTCTCCCTGTGTCTGGGTCTTCACATGGTCATCTTCCTTAAGGACACCAGTCGTATTGCATTAGGAGCTCACCCTACTCCAATTAAGATCTCATCTTAACTAATTACACCTGCAATAACCCTATTTCCAAAGTCACAATATGAGGTACTGGGGGTTAGGACCTCAACATATATTTTTGGGGAAACAGTTCAAATCACAATATTTCCCATGGCCATAGAGCCACTGAAAGAGCCTGGAGTCAAATCTAAGTTGGTCTAGTTCTAAAGGCCACGGTCTTAACCACTTCCCAAAGGAAGAGGAAATGCAGCTTACAGTCTGCTGAGAGAGAAGAGGGAACAGTGAAGCTGGTGTCAAAGCTCTCCAGCACTCTGGCTAAAATAGGGCTGCAAATGGCAGAACAAAACAGCGAGAGCGGTCCATCCCAAGTACAGTGCTAATTAGCAGCCTGGTCCCAGGCAAACTTAACCTCACTTCATCAGTGTTCTCACCTGTTAAATGGGGAAAATTATACCACTGATAAGGGCAAATGGGCAGAAAGGAGACCATAATAATCCATAAGTCTCCATGATTAGGGAGGAAGACAGAAAAGGCCAAGACCAGAGTTTAGAGGAGAAGCCATCACTGAACTAGGAAGTGGGGAGGGAACAGCTTTCCTAAGTGTTTTCTTGAGCTCACTGTGTCATCACTTACAGTTTCAAGACATTTTCATTAAAAATTCCCCTTCAAGAGACTTGAGTTAAAAAACAGCTCTTATGCATCTATTATTCTTCCATCTAACTCTCCACACCTCCACTCCTGCCGCCCCTTAGACTCAGGCAAAACCTCCAATTTAAAGCCCTCGAAGCACAAAAGAAGAGAAAAACGAGTAGGAGAGGGCTGGGAGGCTGGAGATGGCACCCTGAGATACAGGCCACTAATGGGAGCACAGATAAAGAGGTCCCCAGAGGTCTCACTGGCCAAAGGGAGAGGAGGGTGTTAGTCCTGGGAAGGCTCAACGTTCTTTAATCCAAGGGAGAGGAGGGTGTTAGTCCTGGGAAGGCTCAATGTTCTTTAATCCACCCTGGCACAGGTGGTAACAGCCTTTCTGACTGCCCACAGCCATAATGAGCCCACCCTCCTTGCCAGCCCGTGGCCACTTCTCGGTATACCCCACCCCCCAAAGCCAAAATCTCCCTTCAGCAAAGCAACCTAACTTGGAGCTAGGTCCACTCTCAGAATGAGCCCAGCAAGAAAGATGCAGGCCATTGTGTTGGGCAGCCTTCTTTCTCTGAAGGCGGCGAAGGACAGGGACTTCAAAACAGACCTCTGGGAAGGCAAGGGGAGAGGGCCCTTCCAGAGCCTTCCACCATGGGCATGCCCCCAAAGGGCAAATGACTCCACCTCTGGCCTTATCCCTGCAAGCAGAACAACTGCCATATTTTAATAAACGTCTTATGAGCCCTGCTAGGTGAGGATATCCTGTAGGCTCTGTGTGGATGGGAAAGGACATAGTCCTGTTAAGCCAGGACCCCAAAGCTCCCTAGAAATAGGAGCTGCCCACACCCTGTTAAACAAGAGCTATCATTCACCGAGGGGTCGGTACCTGCCAGTCACTGAGCAAGCACTTTCCACATACCAACTCAGCTAATTCTCACAACAACCCTAGGAGGTAGGGACTACCATTATCTTCATTTTCAAATGGAGAAACTAAGGCTCAGAAAGTTAAGTGACTTGACAAAAGTCACACAAATGGCAAGAGGCAAAGCCAGGACAGGAAAGTGGCTTTTTGACTTCAATGCCCTAGTATTTACCCACTAGGCTCTACTCCCTTTAAGCCTGAAAACTTTCAGAGTTAGGGAAAGACACATCTCATTCCCCAGGATTGCCCCACTGTCTAGGGCATGGAATCTAGGGCCCATGGAATCCACAGCACTGGTTAAAATCCATCAGGCTCCTTTTAGATAAAGGAAACAGATGGGATAAAGGTGAAATGGGAGGAGAAATATAGAAATTTGTCCAACGCCAGATTCCAGCCAAGGTTCTAAACTAAAAGATGGCAAACCTTAGGCCAATCTCATCTGCCTTCACCTTGGCTTCCCCTTCTACTGTGGAGCTAGGCCTCCCTCCTCCTTTATATACTCCACAAAGCCCTTCTGTGAATTATAATCATTTACAAAGGGAGAGGTGTACATCAATAATCATGAATCAAAACAGAAAGCAGCAAGTTCACACGAGAAGGACAGGCAGATTCAAGACTGGTCTAGAAAGCCCCCATAGAGCAGGTGGGACCTGAGGTGGCCCTTGACTAATGGGGGCACTGTACCCAACAGAGCTTGGGAGAGGGTTAAAGAAGAAACGGTTTGAGCGCGAGCATGAAGCCAGAAGCACGTTTTAAAATGGTGAGTTTTCAGAGTGGTCGGAAACTAGGTGGCCGAGGAGGTGGCAAAGGCAACGGGAGACACAGCTGCTCAGCTGCACAGAGCTTTGAAGGCTTGCTGAAGTTTGGACTGGTCTGGACAGACCAAGGGCAGCATCAGGTCTCCGAAAACAGGAATGTTCCGGGGTCAAGGCAGGGCCTCAAAGCAAATCTGGAGAGTAAGAAGAGCCTGCAGGGAGAGGTGGTAACACTGTATCACATTCAGACGGTCAAACACCGGCACCCTGACTGCAGGAGGACTGCGTGGAACGGCCTGACCTCGGCGAGCAAAGGGGCACAGGAGAGGAAGGTTAGCCAAGATGATCAAGGTTTGGCACCTGGGAAGAGGAGGAGGAGGAGACCGGTTTCACTAAGAAAGGGGGCGTCAGGAGGAAGAGCGGGTCTGAAGGAAAAGCTGGAAGCGCAGCCTGCAGCTCGGGACAGACAAAAGACAAAGAACTGGAAATGATAAAGTTGTGGGAGGGGGTGACACTGGCGGGAGGGATGGAGAGGAGCGAGAACCATCAAGGTCGGTGAAAGCACTTTTTCAAAGTTAAGCGGCCACCGAAACCTGAGATAATTGTCCCTGTCACTAACCACCCCCGGGGTGGGGGGCGCGAGGCCTTGGGCTTGGAGGACTAATGCAGATGGTGCGTCTGCTCTCGCTGGAAGCGGGGCGCGGGCGCTCCCACTTGTTGCAGACAACGCCAGGTTCCTCAGAGCGTCCGGCTTCTGAGGTGGCTTTAATCATTCACCTGCTGGTTACGGGTCGCGGCTCCAGGGACCTGGCTCCATCCCTCGGCCAAGCGACCGGCAGCATCCGGAGAAGGCTGTGCGGCCGCTCCGCCGCCCCGCTTCCTTCCTGCCCCCTCCGCCGCTCCCCTGCACCCGGGGACCCCTCCCGGGACGCGCTCCCCGCCTCCCTCTCAAGAGCCCTCGGCCGCGCAGCCCGGACGCCCCCCACGCCCCAGACGCCCGCTCCTCCGCCTCACAGGAAACTTTCCGTACGTCTCCCACTCCCTCGTACCTCCTGGTAGGATGTGGAGCGCTCCTGCCGGATCATGGCACTGACCCGAGGTACGGCACACCTGAGACCGCTACAGCCCCAGCCGCAGTGCCAGGACCTGCCGGCTCTGCGAGGCAAAACCGGTTTGCACGGGCGTCCCGGAGACCAGGCGTGGCGGCACAGGGCGCATGCGCCTCGCTGCTGCCGCCTCAGGAGCCGCGAAAGGGCTGCTGGGAAATGTAGTCCGGGCGGGGCGACCCTCAGCGCCCGCAAAGCGGCGAGAGCTGAGAGGTACCCAGGGCCGGCTACACAAACACTGGCTTAGGCGCCCGTGCCTCTTCCTCTCTCACTTCCTCTCTTTGTTGGAGGGGGAGGGACGGAGAAAATGAGTGAAAAGTGGAACAAGGTCAGGTGGGTAGGAGCGCCTAATCTATAATTGCAAGAGGAAGCTTGGCCTGGTGATTTATAACCGTTATAAATGTCTGGAGAGCACTTTGTATGTTACAAAGCGCTTTCACTCACATTGTGCCCTTGATCCTGTGCAAGGAACCCTGTAAGGAGGACATTTTTCTCCCTATTTTACAGAGGAGGAAACTGAGGTGCTTTGTTTCAGAAAGGATGGGGGGAAGGGCGGTAATCAAGTGGAGTTTATTTCCTCCAGGAGTGGACTACAGAATCCACGTTCTTTCCATTATTCCTGGGGCAGGCACTTGGGGTCAGAACCCCTAGGTTCTTGTTCTTGTCCTGATTGTGCCCCACACCCTCGGGTTTTGCAGTGCCCTGAGCTGCGCTCTCTTGCAACTGGTAAATCCTGCCCGGCCTGACAGAGCCCATGACAGCAAAAAGAAGGGATCATGCAGAGAAAACCTAAAGGCACCGTTCAGCTACAGCTTGGCCCTAAATGTGGCAGAGTGGACCTGTGGACCCCATTTTCCTCTCCTCCCACTGCCTAAGACAGCTGTTCTGTGTGGCGGCCCTAGGCTACTTAGTGGTGAAGCAGATAGAGGCTGCTTATTATGTCTTGGTGAATGCTGCTCTGTGTCCCTTGCAGCTGCAGCTCTGCAACCCCCTCCACTCAGGAGGCCTCTTCCCTCCTCAGTGGTAAGCAAGTAACTCCAACCACATCAGACCTCCTGGAGCATTAGCAGCGGGATATCCCCATCACCTCTCCTGACCACCCTCCCTCACCCTAGACCCTCTGCTCTTAAACATCTGTTAAATGGGACAATATATAATAGCACCTAACACATTGTAGACACTTATCAAATGTTTGTTGAATTTATGAATGGAACACTTATTCCAGCCATTTCATTTAACAGTTGCTTGCCAAGATGAATAAACAACAACAAACAGCTAATTAAATTCATTACTGTATTAATACAAGGGTGGTTGACAAAACAAGTCACACAATCATAGAATTTTAAAGCTGGAAGGAACCAGAGAATTCTATTCCAGCATTATTCCTCCCTAGTCTTTACTGGTGTAACCAAACTGAAAAATGTTGGGCTCCCACATTTGAAGGATATACTGGCTAACACAATATTCAACATGGTTTAACAAATACAGTGTGCTGGGCAATAGGATACAGAAATGAATAAGATACCCCAAGGTCCTGGGGTGGGTTTCTGTTTTTTATCCTGGCTCCTGTGGCTCTTTTGTGTTAGGGTGGACAGACCATAAACTAGGGTGTAGACAGAACTTTGTTTTGCTGTCCCCAAGTCCTCTTCTCCCAGTTCATTGTGAGCACATACTGATCAGGCTTTAATCCCTTGCGCTCCACTGGAACAGTGCTTGTCAAGGTCACAAGTGACCTTCATGTTGTCAAATCAGACAGCCATTTCCCATGCTCTTTCTTGACTTATCAGCTGCATTAGACTTCGCTGAGCCTCCCTTCTCCCCCTAGACACAATTTCCTCCCCTGGCTTCCAGGACACCACATGGTCCCACCTTGCTCCTACCTCACTTGCTGCTCCTAGGCCTCCTTTGCTGACTTCTCCTTATCTCAACTCTACACGGTGTCCTTCCCCAAAGCTAGGTCTTCCATCTCCTTTCTACTCAGTCCTCAGGGGCTGGTGAAGTGGTCACCTCTAGACTCATGGCTTGAATTACCATCTACACCCTAAAGATTCTTGTTATGGGTTGAATTGTGTCCCCCTCGAAATATGTTGAAGTCCTAGGCCTGGCGCGGTGGCTCATGCCTGTAATCCTAGCACTCTGGGAGGCTGAGGCAGGAGGATCACTTGAGCACAGGATTTTGAGACCAGCCATCTCGACCAAAAATAGAAAAAAATCAGCCAGGTGTGGTGGCACACACCTGTAGTCCCAGCTAGTTGGGAGGCTGAGGCAGGAAGATCGCTTGAGCCCAGGAGTTTGAGGTTGCAGTGAGCTATGAAGATGCCACTGCACTCTACCCAAGGTAACAGAGTGAGACTCTGTCTCAAAAAAAAAAAAAAAATTGAAGTCCTAACCCCAGTACTTCAGAATGTGACCTTATTTGGAAATAGGGTCATTGCAGATGTAATTAGGATGAGGTCATGCTGGAGTAAGGTGATCCCTTAATCCAATATGACTTATGCCTTTGTAAAAAGACAGAAGACCATGTGAAGACAGACACACGAGGACAACGGCCATATGAGGACAGAAGCAGAGATTGGACTGATCTGGCTGCAAGCCAAAGTGGCTTTAATCATTCACCTGCTTGTTACAGCTCGAGGCTCCATCCCTTGGCCAAGCAACAGGCAGCATCCCAAGGATTGCCAGCAAGCACCAGAATCTAGGAAGAGGCAAGAAAGGATTCTGTCCAGAGTCTCAGAGGGTATATGACCCTGCCAACTCCTTGAATCCAAACTTCTATCTTCCAGAACCTTGAGAGAATGAATTTCTGTTGTTTCAAGCTGCCCGCTTTGTGGCACCTTGGTACAGCAGCCCCAGGAAACTAACACAATTCCCAAGTGTACACAAATGCATTATTCCAGCCTCCAGCTGTCCCCTGAGGCCCAGGCTCACATGCCCGGCTCCCTAGGCAACTTCTCCACTGGATGTCCACCTGGCAGCAGCAGAGTGTTGTCACTGAAAGCACAAATGCTGCGGCCAGACTGCCTGCTCCTTAGTCCTGGCTCTGCTGCTTGCTGATTTTGTGATCTTGGGAAAGTTATTTAATCTTCCTGTGCCTCAGTGACCTCATATGTAAAAGAGGAATATTACTACCTATTCATAGAGCTCTGAGAAGAGTAAATGAGTTATCACATGTACAGTCCTAGAACACTACCTACAAAGAGAGAGTTCCAGTCTTACAGTAAAAGTTTTCACCTGGTTTCCCAATCAGGTCTGTTTATGCAAATGAAGGATTCAAACTTGCCTAGTGCTGATTGCTTAGTCAGATACATCTGAGCGCTAAAGGTGCACATCAGTAGTATATTGGCGTTAGTGGCTATTACAAGGTTCAAAGCTGAACCTAGGGATCTTCTATCTTAAATCTACTCCCCACACAATCTTTCTCATCATATTCAACTCCACCCTCCCATTTGCTCTGGCCAAAACTCTTACAGTCATCTCAACTCCTCCCTTTCTTTCACACCCCACATCTAAATCAGCAAATCTTGTTGGCTGTATTTTTAAATTTTCTCAGAATCTGACCACTCGTCCCCACCTCCACCTGTAATAAGCCACCAGCATTTCTCGCTGATTATTTTCAATAGCTTCCTAGGTGGTCTACTTCCACACTTGCTGCTCTGTGGTCTAGTCCCAACACAGCAGACAGGGAGAGCCTATTAACCAAGTCAGATCATGTCACTCCTCTGCTCCAACCCCTCCAAAGTCAAAGTCCCCACAGTTTCCTGTGTGAACAAATGTGAACCTGAAAGAGTCAATCCTTCAAGATGGATCCCAGGTGGCCAAGAGGCCATGTGCTGAGTAGAGGTCACACACTTACTCTGAGGTCCCCCCAAACCCACACCTGTTTAACTTTGGGACTTTCAGAGCTCACCTGAATCAACCAATCAGAGTTCACCAGCCTCAGCCAATTAGTACTCAGATGTATCTGATTAAGCAATCAGCACTAAGCAAGTTTGAATCCTTCATTTGCATAAACAGACCTAATGGGAAACTGGGTGGAAACTTATACTATAAAACTGGAACCTTCTTTTTGTTCCCTGGAACACACCTGCGTTTTACAACAGGGGCTGTGTCTGCCCGGTTGACAAACTGTTCACAGGAATAAAGTCTTTCCTCCAAATTCCTTTTCAGAGAGCTTTTGTTCACACCTGTAAGGCCCTATAGGATTTGTCCCCCAGCCCCTACCTTTCCTAATGCTCCTACCCCTCACTCTCTCAGCTCCAACATGCAGAGTATTTGTTGGCCTAACAGCTTGTGCACTGGCTGTACCCTCTGCCTCAAATGCTCCCGTCCTAGATATCCATGTGACTCACTTCCTCACCTCCTTCAGGTCTTTCCCCAAATGTCACCTAGTCAGTGATGCCTTCTCTGAGCATCCTATAAAAGCAGCAAACCCAACTTCCAGTGCAGGGAGTTAGCTACGCTGCCAGCAAAAATCAAGTCCCTTTGGCAGGGGTCGTTGCAAGGGATATGGAAATAATAGAAATAGAAAATAGAGAATATAGAAATAAAAGAAGACACAGAGATGAAAATATAGTTTTAAAAGATGGGGGTCAGGGAGTCCTCCAGCATTCCAGTGAGCTGTGAGGCCACAAGTGAAGTCCTGCATCAGTATTTATTGGTGCAGCAATTAGTTGCCAGTGGTAACAGATTTACATAATAGCAGGTAGTTTGTTTAGGTTTAAAGTCTCTCCAAAAGCTTCCAGAGATCCCTTAATTAACTCTATCTATGTGAGCAAATGGTTACAAAATCTTTCTAAGATAAACTTCTAAGTCCTAAGATAAAATTATCACTTAGCAGAAAGGCTAAACAGAAATATAGTGGCTCTATATTTCTTTATCTAGTTTTTTGTTGATTGAGACAGGTAGTCAGGAGTGAAGCAGGAACTGTCCCTTAGGCCAATTGTTTCCAGCTGCAGGTGTCTGTCAGAAGGGCATTCTTTGATCAGTTCTCAACCTGTGACCCCGTACCGAGTCTTGTCCTACAGAGGCATCAGGTGCAAGCCAACAGGTCTGAGACAGCGTCGCCATGGAAATCGCTACTGATCAGTGAGATGCTCTCCTGAGGCCAGGCAGCTTTTGATCTGTGAACTAACACCACATATTTCTTCAGAGCAAAGCCCTGCAAATCTCCTGAAATCTTTTATGTCTCCATAGGGCAACATTCCACCACACCCCCTACTCTGCTTTAATGTTTCTCCCTAGCACATACCATCTTCTGACATTCTTTTCAGTCTCCCCGCACTAGAATGGAAGCTCCACAAGGGTGAGGTTCATTGTTGTTCAATGTTGTATCCCAGTGCCTCCAACAGTGATTGGCACTTACTAGGTACTCAAATAGTTGTTGAATAAATAAATGAACAAAGTAATTCCACATGGCAGAGCTTGAAAGAAAATACAACAGGATGTGTGATAGTGATAGGGTAACTGGGGGAGCGGGGTGGTGCTAATATATCTGGAGGATGTCAAGAGAGGCCTCCTGATGCTAATTACTTTTGAGTTGAGACCTGAATGACAAGAAGGGGCCAGCACATGATAGTCTGCACCCCAGGCAGAGGGCACAGGTGTAGTACAAAGGCGCCAGGCTGGAGCGCAAGCAGAAAGCAGTATGGCTGGAGTGCCATAAAGGAGACAGAGTCAGAGAGGCCACATCACAGAGGCTGGGTCGTGCTGATCCTGGGCTGGCTTGCTCTCAGATCCAGTTCTTGCTTTCTCCTGCTCTGCTCTAGGGTGCAGGGGCTGGCCCTGTAGGCTGGGTTTCCACTGGGTTCAGTCAAGAAGAGGCACTGCTGAGAGTTGAAGGGATCAGTGCAAGAGAGAAGCCAGGGTTTTTCTTTGCCTCTGGCAGTTTCCCTAGCATACTGCGAGCCCCTGGTACAAAGGCTTGCTGTGCTTTTAGCTTAGCCAGCTAACCCAGGCCCCTAGACTTTAATAAACGCCACCTCTACCCTTCTACTGGCCAGATGGTGGCTTCCTGCTGTTGCTAATCTCTGAGTTTCCTCAGGGTTGTTTCCACCTGTTTCATCACCTGTGTAACCAACTCTCTGCATTAGAGCCATTCTGTTTTACTCATAATAGTTTCTATTTTTCTTACAGGTGACTGACTGATATTCCAAGTGCTCTGGAAAAATGAATCTGGATTCAAGTAGAAAAGATCAATCAGGGGGTGTATGGAGAAATTCAAGGGCATATGAGCATATTCTTCAATTATAGATGCATCTTCAGCATCTCAGGGAGGGGGAGCTAGATCGGTAGAAATTACAGAGAGGATCTTTTGGCTTAAAGAGGCTCCTAACAAACAGAACCATAGAAAGAAAGGGCTCAAGCAGAGAAGCAGCATGCTGTACTGTAGGGATGTTATCAAGGAACATGATGCATTGGGAAACTTAGAAAGGCCTCTTTCAACCTGAAGATCCTGTGACACAGCGGAAGGTATACACTGCAGACACACAGCCTTCTGCATCCATTATCGTTGTTAGTTTCAACCCAGTCCTATGAAAGAGGCAGGCTGGCATGTTACTAACACGGAAATTGACATTCAGATGGTTAGTGGACAGATCCTGTGTAGGTCACTCTGCACTAGAAGCCTATTCTGTTGAATATGTAAATGTACACATGTTTGGTACAGTCCCTGAGGGGAGGTATAGCCTGGTGGTTAGGCAGACTCTGGGACACATGGCCTGTGCTTGACTTGGCTCTGCCACTCACTGTGTGACCTTGGGTAAGGTACTTAAGGTCCCTGCACTTCAGTGTCATCATCTATAGAAATGGAGGATAATAATAGTCCTTACATTGCACTGCCGAGTGCAGTGGCTCATGCCTGTAATCTCAGCAGTTTTGGAGGCTGAGGCAGGAGGAGGCAGGAGGATTGCTTGAGGCCAGCAGTTTGAGACCAGCCTGGGCAACATAGTGAGACCCCATCTCTACAAAAAAATTAATAATTAGCCAGGTGTAGTGGCACATCCGTAGTCCCAGTTACTCAGGAGGCCGAGGCAGAAGGATAGTTTGAGCACAGAAGTTCAAGGCTTCAGCAAGCAATGACTGTGCCACTGCACTCCAGCCTGGGTGACAGAGCAAGACCCTGTCTCTAAAAATAAAATAAACGTTCTTACATCACAGAGTTATAGTGAGGATGAAATGAGTCAATACATGTAAAAGTGCTGAAACCAGTGTCCGGCACACAGTAAGCCCTTCTCTGGCCTGCTTTGCCCATTTTCCCAATCACTAAGTGTTAGGGGCCCCAAGAGCTCAGTCCTCTCTGCCTACATGCACTTCCCTTGGGCTCACTCATTCCCATGGCTTTACATACAACCTATTTGCCAATGATTCCAAAATTTCTATCTCTAGCCTGAAAGACTCATATATTTAACTGTCAATTTGATATGCCCAGTGAGATGTCACACATGCCCCTCAAACTGAACAAGCCCCAAACTGATCTTGATCTTCCCCTGAACCTGCTCCTATCTCTATAAATGGCAACTCCATCTTTCCAGTTGCTCAGGCCAAAAACCGTGGGGTCATCTTTGACTCCTCTCCCTCTCTCACCCCATGTCTCATCTGCCAGCGAATCCTGTCAGCCACACCTTCAAAACGTCTCCACAGTCCACCCACTTATCATCCCCCCCCCCCCATTCTGCTCCCAGGCACCATGTCTCCCACCTGGATTTACCCAGTAGCCTCCCGGCTTCAGCTAGAGTTAGCCAGTCAACACTTTAACTCATTTCTGTTCCATTCATGTAGAGTAAAAGCCAAAGTCTTTTCAAAATAATGGGTGTGGCCCTGCAAGATTGCAACCCCCCCACCCCCTGCAACTCCCCCCCACCCCCACTTTCTTACTTCCCGGAGCTCATCTCCTACCCTCTTCCCTGCTTGCTGTTTTTCTGACAATCGGGGCACTCTCCTTCCTCAGCATTCATGCCCTTGAGCCTTTGCCCGGTTGCTCTTCCTTCCTTCCTTTTTAAACAAATACCATCTCAGTGAAGCCTTCCTTGGCCAACGTATTTATTAACAAAATGGCACCGCCAGCGCTCTCTATCCCTCTGCCCTGCTTGATTTCTTCTCTCCCTAGTATTTACCACCATCTAACATACTACTTACCTATCTCACTTTTTGTCTGTCTGCAAGCCCCACGTGGCCATGGTTCTGTCTTGTTCAGGGATGCCTCCGTCCCTGGTGACCTGGTACATGGAGGCCCTCAAAAACTATTTGTTGAATAAATTAATGAGCGAAGGCTTGCACATAGGTTAGTTATTACTTCGGGGTAGCTGTGCTGTGCCCTACCCTTTGCAAAAATTCCTTTGGCGACCAGAGATTTCAACACAACTAGAAAGAAAAATAATCGCCCCCAAATAAAAGGGAATTAATACAGTTAGGGGTTCTATTTTATAAATATACCTTCCTAGGTGGTGGAATGTCGGCCTGTGTCATCATCCATGCACCTAACCAAGGAGCTGCTGTAACACCTGTCGTTCTTTGCTAACTATCAGTCCCCAGTCTGCAGTTAGGAATCCGGGGTCATAACCTAGCTCCGAAGTTTCCAGCGGCCGGGCCCAGCCATCCCCGAGCGCCGCGCGGCGCGGGAGGCGCGCGGAAGGCCGGCGACCCCGGACTCCCCGCCCTCGGGGCGGCCCCGGGCGCGGGGCGGGCTTCCGGGCCGCGCCGCCCTGGCCGCCCTCGGCCTGCGCCGCGAGCTCACCATGGGGGTCCCCGCGCCGCGGCGTCTGCGGCGGCCCCTGGCAGCGCTGGCCCTGGTCCTGGTCCTGGCGCTTGCAGCCCGGGCCGGGCAGGCGCCGCGCCCCGCCGAGCGGGGGCCTCCGGTGCGGCTCTTCACGGAGGAGGAGCTGGCGCGCTACGGCGGGGAGGAGGTAGGCGGGGCCGGCGCGGGCCGAGGGACTGGGGGCCACGCCGGGCCTGTGGTCGGGGGGATCGGGGATCGGGGAGGCGCAGCGGCGAGGGAGGCCAGGCGGACGCGCGGCCCGCGGCGGGCGCCCCCTCCCGAAGCCTGGGCTCCGCGCTGGGCCCGGGCCTGCGGGGCTTCTTGTGTCCCGGCGGGGACGATGGCCGAGGGATAAGGGCGAGTCCTCAACAATCGGAGCGCCCTGCTTTGCACGCACACTCCCTCTTTGTTTCCCGGGAGATTCCCCCTCGAGCTGCCTTTTCCGTGGCGGTCTCTACAAGAACCTCAGAACGTTTAGTTTTTAATGTTCACATCAGCCGAGGGAGGTCACTCTGCCTACTTATGGGGGGAGTGGCAGCGGAGGGAGGGAGGGCAGCAAAGCCAGCTCCCTGGGTTGGCGGGGCCTGGAGGCAGGTCTCTGCCTGCACTTCCTTCTCCTGCCCCTGTGTCCCAGGCCACCTCCGCAGCGGAGTCCTCAAGCCCACGTTTAGTGTCTGAGCCAGGGCAGGGGGCCAGTGCAGACGGGGGACGGGGGTTAGAGACAAACACCCC
>CM052450.1:15544980-15625615 GCA_028533085.1 Varecia variegata | reverse complement strand
TCCTTTCCTTTCCTTTCCTTCTTTCTTTTTTCTTTCTTTTCTTGCACATAGTTTAATCCTCTAGTCAACAAGTATTTATTGTGCTCTAGTCTTCACAGAATTCTGTGGCAAGCAAGACACGCTGTCCTTTGAGAGAGACTCTCTAGAACTAAGGATGTGTGATGCAGGTCAGGGTACCCATGGCATCACCCAGAGGGGCAGTGGGACCCAGCCCTCTGAGTGGGAGCTCAGAGCCTGTGGTGGCAGCTGCAAGCCACCAAAGACATGAGAGGGTAACGATGGCCGTGGAGGCTGTCATGCCCACCTGAAGGCCAGGTGAGCAGTGGCTGGGGGCTCCATTGGCTCAGTTCCCCCATACTCCTGCTGCATATGTCACTCAGGGCCCTGAGGTAGAGGATTTGACCTTAGCACTGAGGAGTCTCTTACTACCCAGAATCCCTGAAATACATGTCGCCTTCCTGCCCAAGACCCCCCCAACTTCCTCCCCTTTCCCGTTTAGCCACGACCCTCTCTTTAACTGTCAGTTATAACCCTCTTTCTGATGTATGCCACTCCACTCTCTCTACCATTCCTTCAGAACTCAAGCAGTTTCCTTGTGTTAAATAAAACGTATGGAGGCCACTGATTCGAACTGAGATCCTGCACTCCTGCTCCCCAACAGACCAAACCAAGATGGAGTCACTCATGCTAAGGTTCCACATCACCAAAGCTGAAACCTAAGCTGTTTACCTGTAAGATCTGACTTTCTGAGAAATCAGCAGAGACATGAAAGCCATATCCCTTTAGGCTAACAAGATTCCCTACAAGGAAAGTAACTTTGAAACAACCAATCTGCACCTTGTTCCTTGTGTCTGCTGTCTTCAGTCTTTTCTGCCTATAAAGCTCAGCTCATGGGAGCTCCTTTCTGTTTTGTAGACTGGATGCTGCCCAGTTCTTGAATTGCTAATAAAAGCCAATTCGATCTTGAAAACTCAATTTATTGAAATTTTGTTCTCTGATACTTCCCACAACTTATTAATTAGACCTGATTTTTCATATCCACCCATCAACAAACCAGATGCATATTTCATTCCTATTATGTGTCTGGCACTGCTGATCCTAAGGTTGGGGTTGGGTGGGAGGAAGGAATGAGAAAAATAAATGTAGGAACCCGCTGTGCTCTTAAGGGTTCCCAAGGAAGAGAGCTGTGGGCTGAGTTGCAAAGTGGTTTCCAGGAGCTGGAGATCTGCAGAGACCCCGGCCACAGGGTCCTGAGCAGGGCAAGCTGCGGTAAGAGCTTGCCAAAGGCTTTGGGTTTTTCAGGGAAACTTCCGACCTGTTCTAACCCTGCAGCACCTACTTTCACGGGACAACAGTGCCCCCTGGTGGTAGGTTCACGGAACTCTCCGGCAGCTGTTCTGTAAAGCCCAGAGGATTAAGCTCCGCTCAAGAACTTCTATTTTGGTTCCCAGTATTTCCATAATGAATGCTAACAGGAGCAGCCAAGTGGCTTCCCAAAGGACCTGAAATCTGCTCTGCCGAACTCCCGTGCTCTCCAGCTCTCTGTTCCCCCGGGGTCAGATCTGCCCTTCATTCTCTGGGGCAGCGCTCTGTTCCATACGGTTCGATGAAAGGATCCAGGGGCAGCAACTATAAGTCCGCTTTGTTGGGCGCCGAGTCTGGCTCCAGAGGGAAGGCTGTGTGCACAGAGTGACGTGTTGGAAAGAACACTGGATCCAGGATCAGGAGGCCTGAATGCTCACTCCACGTCAGCCGCTAAGTAGCGGTGAGATAATAATTACAATAATAGCTACGTTTATTCAGGATTTACTGTGAGTCAGGTATTGCACCAAGAGCTTTACATACATTGTTGACTTTGAGCTTCACAACAAGCCTGTGAAGTTGATAGTGCTATTATCTCCATTTTACAGAAATCAAGGCACAGAGAGGTCAAGTAATTTTCCCAAGATCAGCAGTGTGTGGCAGAGTTAAGAATTGAGTTCCTGTTTCTGGGGATCCACTATGCTACACTGAAGTATAGGCCTATAAGAATCAGCAACTAGTGTCAGGGTCCAGAAATTGGTGTTTTCAAATGTTCCCCAGGAGATTGTGACATGGAGCCACCCTTGGAATCTATGGAGTACCACCAGCTCTGACACTCAAAGAGCCCATTGCTTTCCAAGGCGCAGGATATGAAGTTGTGACGAGGGGAGAAGCCTGGGTTCAGGTCCTGACCCCCAGGGGCGTACAGGGCTGTACAGGGCCACAAGCACCAAAGAAACACTTTGGATGGCAGAGTGATCATCCTGCCCCCTGTCCTCTCAGCCTGGAAATGGCTTGTAGAAGAGAACAGCTGCCTTCCACAACATTCTTCAGAGTCTATTATGCCACCCCCCCCTCATTCACAGATCCATCATGTGTCCATTTATCGCACTCTTCTAGAACCATTCTATAGTTCTTAATGGATTCCCCTGACAAACCCTTGACAGTTACGATGCACCAGCTCTGAGTCTGCAGTGGTGGAGGAAGCTGGCGTGGCCCTGTCATTGTGAGTCCACCGTCTGGAGGAGGAGACAGGCCACCAACAAACCATCAAAACACCATGACACGTGCCCTGAAGGGCACAAAGTGCAGAGGTGGAAAACAATAGGGTGGCGGAGGGACCTAATTAGCCAGAGACCAGAAGAATGTGGCCAGCTTGTACCTCCTGCTGGTAAATGAGCTCCGCTGTGTCCACTGAGAGCCAGCAATTTAGCGCACAGCTTGCTTTCCTCTGAGCCTCTGCAGCAGTCTGCCCCAGGACGGTGGCGTAGCCACTGCTGATATCTCCTCCCTGAAGGCCCAGGTGACCCTCCGGAGATGGGGAACTCTGAGCTTCCTTTTCACAGAAAGGACTCAAACCAGTGGCTGTTTGGGGATACGGTGATGATGGGTGATGTTTAGGGCTGGCAGTTTGGAATCAGAAAAGTCCCCAAAGTCAGGGCCTTGAGGTTTGCTGACTTTGCTGTGATACCTGAGGGGCAGGACCCACAATCCAGTCTGCAGGGAGGGTGCTTATGGCCCAGGTGTGTGCATATACCTGTGTGCACAGGTGTGTGTGTGTGCGTGCACAGGTGTGCATGCGAGCAGGCTCCAGCTCCAGCTCCTGGGTGCACTGGTCTTTCTTCTGTTCTCTGTTCTGTGATGGGGGCTGGGACCCAGCAAGGGACTTGGCTTTGCCAGCTACTCCCTGTCAGACTTAGCCAGTAGAAGGTGCTAGACAGACACTGGAAAGCTGGAGGGGGAGACCTGCTCCTTCCTGTTTACTCCCTGTTCCTGGGAATGGCCCCTGTAGTACTTCAGCCTGGCAGCAGCCAAATTGCGTTTACAGTCTTTGCAGCACTTGTAGAACCAACTTCATCACCCCCAGCTCAGAGGTGTCAACACCAGCCAGCAGGAGCCTCCCCCTCAGATGTCTCCATCCCAGCCCTGCGAGAGACGCTCCTCTGTCTCTAAGTTTTGGTCATTCCAAATGCTCACCTTTGTTGCCTCGCCTAGGGGTAGCAGTGCCTCCGCATGAACCTTCTAGCATTCTCTGGCATTCATGTTAGGAGATCCAAATCACTCCCCGGACTGTGGGGGCCTTTCATGCCCTGGGGAGCCCAAGGGAGAGCAAAAGCAGTTGTCTGACCCCCCTACTGGTTAGTAACTGCTCTACCCTGAGAAAGAAGGGCTGGTTTGTCCTCAGAGAGGTCAGTGACTCTGTTCTTGGCTCTTCCCTGGGCAGGCCCTCACATCTCAGGGAGAGGGGACAGGTGCCCTCCTTTTCCAGCCATCTAGCACACATACACCGCACCCCTGCCTCCCTGCAGATCTGCACCTAACCTCTGGCCTGGCCTCCAGGTGTGCCCAGCAGGAGAGGCCACGGGCTTCTCCGAGGCTCGCCAAGTGCAAGCAGATCTGATGGGGAAGCTGGGCAGAGGGTGGAGAAAAACTTGAGTGAGACCCTGGGGCTGCTAGAAGAGGAGACAAAGGCGGCTACCTCCGATCCTGGAAGTTTCTGTTTCCTTTCCCGTTCACATCTTTCTCACTGATAAAATCTCTTTTCCTTGAAGTCACTTGACTGCGTCTTTGTTCTCGCAAGAACCCAAGAAAGAAAAGAAAAGAAAAGGAACCCAATGTCCACCGAGGGCCTGCTGTGTGGCAGGACAGGGCAGGAGCCTGAACATACTTGCAGCCCTTGAGGTCTGATTGAGCAGGTCTGGCTGATGGGGGCGCTGAGGGGCGGGGGTTGGGGGGACAGACAGTCTCCGAAGAGAGACTAATGAAGCGATAGGTGACAAAGCTTCCACAAAGCAAGTGGCCCGCCAGGCAGGATCACAGCAGCTCCCTGCCCTTATCAATTTTACTTTTGTCTAGCTCTTCTGGTTTTGTATTGGGGGCAGAAATACAGTTTCTGTTTGTGTTCTCATTTTCATAATTTTAAAAGCTTTATTGAGGTGTAATTGATATAGGACAAACTGCACACATTTGAAGTGTGCATCTTGATGAGTTTAGACATAAGCACACATCTGCAATACCACCACCTTAATCCAGGTACTGAACATGTCCATCACCTCCAAAAATTTCCTTGTGTTCTTTTGTGTTTGTTTTCTTTTTCTTTCTTTTAGAACACAACATGAGATCTATCTTCTTAATATATTTTAAAGGGCACAATACTGTGTTGTTAACTGTAGCCACCATGTTGTACAGCGCATCTCTAGCACTTATTCATCTTGCATAACTGAAACTTTCTACCCATTGAGCAGCACTTCTCCATTTTTCCATCCCCCCAGACCCCTGCACCCACCATTCTACCTACTCTCTGCTTCTGAGACTTTGTTCTAGATCACGCGGTATTTGTCTTTCTGTGCCTGGCTTGTTTCACTTATCATAATAATACCCTCCAGGTTCATCACGTTGTTGCAATTGGCAGGATTTCCTTCTTTTTTAAGAGTAAATAATATTCTATTGTATGTATGTGCTACATTTTCTTTATCCATTCATCTGTTGAGGGACATTTGGGTTGTTTCCATATCTTGGCTATTGTGAATAGGAATAAATACGGTTTCTCAACCCAAAGCAAACAAAGAAACAGTGTGCAAAATAGAGCTCTGTTGACAGAAAGGCAGGCGGGGAGGGTAAACACTGGCTGGCATACAGTACATATCAGGCTGCTGAGAGAACTGTGACGTCCCAGACACACCTCTTCCGCCAGGCCCAGCCTCCCCGAGGACGTTTGTCAGCGCTGCGCAGAGATCTGCCCCGGCGATCCCACCCGGTTCCGGTTCTCGGAGGGTGCTGTTCTGCCGGGGGGGTGTCGGAAAGGACTGATGCAACACGGGCCATTGTGTCTGGCTCTTTCTGCACCGTTTCAAAACTCTCTGATGCTACCAGCCCTGCTCCTGACGCCCATCTCCCCGGCCGTGCAAGTCACGGGGAAAATGGTCCCGGAGAGGAACTAACAGTCTTTCTCAGACGGGGCACTTGCCCCAGCCTCTGTGCCGGGCCTCTGGGGTTCCCTCGTGGGGCTGTCCCAGGAAGGATCCTACCTGAGCTCGGGAGCTCACCCACCTGCCCAACTCCAGCCACATGAGGGGACCTCTGCAGCAGCTGCCCTCGGGGCCTCCAGAGCTCCAGAAGGTGCCACACCACAGGTGGGGGAGGGGTGCTGCCCGCGAGGGTCCCCTCCCCCACACAGTGCACGGTGCCCTCCTTAGAGGGGACACACCTGTGTCTGCCCCGGGCCACGTGTCAGTACCAACGCGGTGTGGCCTTGTGCCTCCCGGGTCTCACCAAGATCCTGGGGCTCAGAGCCTTTCCTGGCGTCTCCTTAGGCTCAAGGCTTCCCAGGCTAGAGGCTGACCTCAGGGACCAACGCCAAGTGGTCCCCCGTCCCTCCTCCTGTCCCTCCCCAGGAATGTACTCATCACTCTTGGACCAAGACCAGCTACCTGTTCTCTTCAGATGAGATCTTTCTCGAAAGACGCCTTAGTCCTTCGTGCCCGTGGACTCCCGGGGTCCCAGCCCGGAAGATATGTCTGAATCTCAGAGCGAACATAAGTGTTCGCTTAAAGTCCAGGTGTTATGGGTGGGGAAACTGAGGCCCTGAATGTTGGATGACTTGTCTGAGGTCACACAGAGTCTCCGGACCCCCAATGCGCAGTCAGACCTATGCTCACAACACAACACCGTGTTACCCGTCCCCTCGCGGTTGTGCCGGAAGCTTACGCTTTGAGCCTCACCTTCTTCCATCCGGGTCCTCCCAGGCCTCCCGTGGCTGCTCCGAGGTGTGGGCCGCAGTGGTTCCCAATCAGGCCCAGCACCAGAATCACCTGTGAAACTTCGAGAAACCGGTGCCAGGGCTCAAGCCCAGGGACTTCCGACTCACTAAATCCAGGTGGGCCCAGGTGCACAGGTACCTGTGCAGTTGATTCTCATTATTTGGGGAGTTCTGTTTTGCAGAGTCTCTGTGAACACTGAGTTGGCAGATACTGAACCTTTGCTCCTACGGGAAACTCAGGGTTACACTCCTGCCAGCCTCTGGTCACGACGCATGCGCAGCCTCTTTTTTTTTTTTTCAGATTATGGGGGTACAAAAGTTCTAGTTATATATATTGCCCATGCCCCTCCCATCCCCCCGAGTCTGAGCTTCAAGCGTGTCCATTCCCCAGACAGTGCACATCGCACTCATCATGTAGGTATACACCCATCCCCTTCCCCACCCCCCACCTCTGTCCCATACCCAATAGCCTCGTTTTATGTGTGTTTCTGTAAAGCGCCTTCTTTGGTTCGTTGACATTGATCGCAAGGCCAACAGCACTGCAACTGGTACCTGAATGAAGCTTATCTAACAGGAGTGTTTTCTCTGTGAGGCGCATCCCAGCCTTCTTGCGTTAGGGACGCCAGACAGCACTTCAGCACTGTGCTTGGGGCCATTTTAAACAGCAAAATCACCAACACAAAGCACACAAATGTGAAAAACGTGGCAGTAAATAGACTGCAAAAAGGACCCTTGTTTACAGCTTAAGGAGGAGGCCAGCACACTTTGTTCCATCTCAGCTGGAGCATGCGTGTTGGGTGTCTCCAAGTCTTCCCCACCCTGCATGCCCGTGAATGACCCAACAGTGCGGCCAGCATTGGTGTGAGGATCACAGGTACATTCTGCAAGTGGGCGAGTTTGTAAATACAGAATCCATGAATAGTGAGGCTGGACTGTATTTTGGAAGCTCTGTTTGCCCAGGGGCGTGCTGGGTCTTGGAGCAACGGGCGGTGGGAGTTGGCAGAGCGTGGGGAAGGCGCCAGGGCCATGCGCAGTGTGGGCGGGAGCTGCTGGGGAGGGGGCGAGAGGCCGGGTGGTGCCCGCTGAGGGCCAGGGACCAGGCAGCGCAGCCGCGGTGCTTCTAGGCTGTGACTCAGCAGGCTAGTGACTCGGGATTCAGAATCTGGTTTCCCATAGAAACCGTGGGCTGGTCCCCAGCTTGGGTCACAGAGGTCCATGTCACACCTGGCTAGACGAACAGGACCAACGAGGGCAGCCCTGTCCTACAGCCATGGCACATGCAAGATCCTGGAAACCTACCTAGTGGCCACTGTTATTCAGTCAAACTCTAACCAATCCACACCATGGCTTGAGGACTGGAGGACTCAGAAAAGAGGAACACTGTCCCCGAAAATGACAGGATCACAGATGCTGTGGAAAAGATCATGGACTTTACCTGACCTGGGTGAGTCCCCATGTCACCACTTACTAGCTGTGTGACTTTGGGCAACACACTTAACCGCTCTGAGCCTCAGTTTTCTCAACTTTCAAATGGGACAATACCTTCCTTGCTTTGCTGCTGTGAGGATGAAATCAGATACTAACATGCGAAGGGCAGTGTCTGGCCCACGGGAAGACCTCTGTAAGACATGCTGCATAGCAGTTTAAAGCACAAACTCTGGAACCACATGACTTGGGTTAGAATTCTCGTTAGTGGCTGTACGCAAGTTACTTCATATTTCTGGGCAGAATTTTCCCATCTGCAAAAGGGGTTCACTGACATTCTCATGGGGCTGTCGGGATGATGAAGTGACACAGCACGTGCCAAGGACTTAGACCATGCCTGGCCTTTGTGAGGACTGTGCTAGCACATTATGTATTAGATCCTTCCTGATGAGAGTGAGCACGTGTCTCCTGTACCCGGTGGGCCGGGGGGATGGCGTGGAGGAGTCAGAGCCTGTTTCCTGGTCTGCAGGAGACCTTAACCCTATTCTCCCTGCACCTGTCTGTCTAGTTTCTTCCCCAAATTCTCCCAACCTGGATCTTCCACCCTTTTCACCTGCTGTTCCCAGTCACTGTCTGTGGCCTCCTCAGACACCTGTCAGCCCATGGCAGCCCTACCCCTGGGAGCAGGGCTGCTGCACTTCTGCAGACCCGAGGGGGCCTGGGTCTGCCCTCTGCCCGAGAATCCCCATTAGTCACCCAAGAGGATGAGTGTCCCCCGCCCCGGCTTTGCAAGTGTGCGCACATGCCAGTCTCCGGTGATTCACCTCCCACCCCGTGTTGTTATCCCAACTCACAACAGAGGCCCTCTGTGCCGCTTCTGCATGCAGCGTTTCTTTCCACCCCATGAGTCAGAAAACACCGTCACTCAGCCATGTGATCCCCCAATCTCCTGCCAAGGAACTGTGTGCAAAGGGTTGCTGGAAAACCCTCGAAGGATGGGGGAGGGCAGCCGAGGTTACCAGAAAGGGGGCTGAGCTGAGAGAACTGAAATCATCGTCAGGAAAAGAGCATGAGGGTGCTCTGGCATTACGAGACCGGAGACCCGCCCACGAGAGCAGCTGCTGGTGGGCGAAGGGCCCTACCTCGACCGCATGTGGATGGCATTTCCACCCACTCCACCCCTGCAAAAACAACGTGATTATTTGTCTGATTACAAATGTCAAGCTTGTTTGTGCAAAAATTCTGATCAATACAGAAAACTATAAAAAAGAAAGGACGTATCTCCCGTGTGTCACCGCCAGATGTCATTGTAATCCATTGAGACATTTTTCAGACGCTTTCAGGCTCCAGTTCACTGAGCTACTGGCTGCAGCCTGGGACTGCCCTGAACTGTGCCTCCAAACGCCATGGGTCAATGGGTCATATCTGGGCTCCAGGGCTGGGTTCTAGTCCCAACTTGGCTGTGTGCTCTCAGTCCTATTTTTCTCTTCAGTTAAAAATGGGATAATAATTGGGTAGAATTGTGGAGAGGATGAAAGGTAGGAGGGGATTTGAAAACAACTGCAAAATCACAAAACCCTCTTCAGTGTGAGCGAAGTGCTGGCTTGATACTGGTTCCCAGGCACCAGCTCATTCTACCCCACGCGTGGTCTGGAACCCGGCTCTCCTGTTCCGTGATTGAACTTGGTCTGCCCACATTGGCCAAAGGCCTTCCCCAGACACCCCCAGGATTGGCTCAGAGCAGGGAGGTCTCAGGCTGTGGCTCCCGACTGACCACCTTTGAGATACCACCCCTGAACCCCAGTGGTGCCCGGGCGGGCAGAAGAATTCAAAGCCCTTTTTTGTGGCCAGTTTGGAGCCAAGATAACTCTCCCGTCATTCCCCACGCAGATACTCATTCCACCGTGGCTGGGCTAATTCTCGATGCCATCCTCACTCAGAAGCCTTTCCTGATATCTGTAAGATGGGGACACAATAATATTTAGTTCTGAGAGTTGTTACTGATCAATATGCCAGTTGTTGATGCTAAACAAGAAGGCTGCTGATTTGCCCACACAAATTCGGCTCCAACTCTCACTGGGAATGGTTGGTGTAAAGCATAGAGCAGCCCTTACCAACTGGTATGCAAGAGGCGGTGAGTGTTACAAGCCTGGAGTCAGTACGTGGCAATGAAGACTCCTGCAACATGAGATATTAAAGGTGGATCCCAAACACTCCCACCCAAAGTCAGAGGGTTCCTCAGGCTCAATAGCACTTAGAAAATGAATATTAAGGCAGATCATTATCTAAATCATATTTCTGCTGAGCCACATGCTTTCTGTGTCCATCTTCACAACAAAGTTAACTGCCTCTTAGTTCTCACCAAAGTTATCTGCTGGTGGGGGCAATTTTACCACTTTCCTGGTTCCTGCACCTGCCCGGAGGAGAGAGCACCGTGGATGGATGCATCAGTGGGTGGCAAGGGTCTTCAGATGTGGAGTTCTCAGGCCACAGTGTGTATCAGTCCTCTCACATAATTTCTGCAAAGCCCAGTGTTAAAGACCCTTCCAAGATTGTTGTAGATCTCTGAATTGCTGTCAAGATTTTTGAGCCCAAAACATGTGGGCAGGTCAGCAGCTTTCTTCCACGCTGTGCAGAAAGGGGACTGTGGGTGCCTGGGTGCAGCTTTGCAATACCAGCATTGTACACTGTGCCCCGTGTAAGTCTTGGATGAATAAATAAAGGATGGACAGGTTCTCTTCATCACCACTGACGTTACTTAGTGCAGGGCCTCAGTTTCTCTCCTCTCCATTCCATATTCCACACTGTTGCTAGACTCTTTCTACAGTGCAAATTTGATGATGTTACCTTCCTGGAGGAATCCCTCTATTACGCCCCTGCTTAAACCCTTGGAAGGTTGTCCACTCTCTACGATGCATTCCAAACTCCCCCGGAGGCAAAGCCTCAGCCCACCTCTCTGGCTCATCCTTCACCACCCCCTCCAAAGCCTACCCTCTGGTCCTGTCAAACAACTTGCCTTCTCTGATGGTCGATATAGTCCCAAGTCTCCATGCTTTTGCCCATGCCATTCCCTGCTCCTTGCCTGTCACAGCTCTTCCAGCCAGGCTGGCCCCATCATAAAGAATCGCTATGCTCAGTGGAAGCACTGTGTCCTCTGACCTGTAGAGCCAGGAGGTCCCTCTCTGTGCTCCCACATGCTGTGACATTGCTCTAGGGAGGCTGCGGAAAGGTTTGCGCGGCTTGCCAGCTCTGGCCACTAGAGGGCAGTGGAATGTAGACGAGTGTCTCGCTTGGGCGTCTGCAGACTCCGGGCTCTCGCTCTGTCCTTGCAGACACGGCTGTGCCTCACTGCTGGAATGCTGCAGGCCTCTGGGCCTCTGCCATGCCATCGTCACCCTTTTATGCACAGAGCTGGCCCAACTATCATCCTTAACCATTATTTTCATCACCTTTCATCACAGACACACACACATACAGACATATTTGTGGTTGTGGTGTGGGCATAGATACAATTTGGAATTTTACCGTTTTGGCCTATTTTGAAATCACAAGCATGTTTTCAAGTTACCATTCTGGCTGTATAAATATCAGTATGAAGAAATGTCAGCTTGGGTTTCCAGGGCTCACCAGCCCTTCCATCCCGTCAAATCGCCCTACACTCTCCAAGATCCCCCTGCTCCTTTGAGCCTGCAGTTCCGGCCAGGTCCCCATCCTGCTGTCCACACCCGCCAGCGTTTCTCTGAAGCACCCTCCCCTCGCTCCTCCACTAAGCTGCCACACAGATCTCTTCAGACCGCTGTGCAGAATTCCCTTCTACCATCCGCCCGAGTGGTCAGCCCTGGTCTCAGAGCTGCCTCCTGCTGCCCACCCCATCTCTCTGACGCGGCTGCCACATCCCTGGGGGAAGACAGGGCCAGAGATGCCTCCTTCCCTTGAGTCTATTTGTGTACTGTGGTGGCTGTAACAAATTGCCACAAACTTGGTGGCTTAACACAACAGAAATTTATGCTCTCACAGTTCTGCAAGCCACAGTCTGAAACTAAGGTGTCAGCAGGGCCACACGCCCCATAGACGCTCTAGGGAAGAATTCATTCCTTGCCTCTGCCAGTTTCTGGTGGCTGTCAATGTTCCTTGGCTTGTGGCTGCGTCACTCCCAGCTCTGTCTCCCTCTCCCTGTGGCCTTCTCCTACGTGTCTGTGTCGAATCTCCTTCTGATTCACTCTTATAACGACTCCTGTCATTGACTTTAGGGCCCACATGGATAATCCAGGGTGATGTCCTCATTTCGGGATCCTTAATTACCTCTGCAAAGATCCTTTTTCCAAATAATATAACATTTACATGTTCCTGGGATTAGGACATGGGCATATCTTTTTTGGGGCCACCATTCAACCCACTACAATATCCATTATGAAAGGCTGTGCAGAGGGCCCTCAGGATCGGTATGGAATGAAGGTGGAGTTCCCAAGCCTGGCTGATCATCAAAATCACAAGTGTGTGAATGGAACTTGGAAAAACACCGCAGCATGGGCTCCCATGATGATTCAGGTCCAGGAGGTCTGGGATGATGCCTGGTATCACTCGGGGTCAGACGGTAACCAACCCCAACATCTCAGTGGCTTGACACAACAAAAGTTATGATCACTTTGGGTTGGTTTGGGACTCTCCTCTGAGTTGTCCTCATTCCAGGGCTTGGGCTGACAGAGCAGCCACCTTTTGAAGTGTTGCTGGCTCTGTGGCAGAGGGGAAAAAGACTATAGTGAGGTCTGAACTAACTTTTTTTTAAATTTTTAGAGATGGGGTCTTGCTTTGTTACTCAGGCTGGAGTGCAGTGGTGAGATCATAGCTCACTGCAGCCTCAAGCTCCTGGGCTCAAGTGATCCTCCTGCCTCAGCCTCCTGAGTAGCTGGGACTATAGGCATGTGCCACCATGCCCAGCTAATTTTTTTTTTTTTTCCGAGACAGAGTCTCACTCTGTTCCCCGGGCTAGAGTGCCATGGTGTCAGCCTAGCTCACAGCAACCTCAAACTCCTGGGCTCAAGCAGTCCTTCTGCCTCGGCCTCCTGAGTAGCTGGGACTACAGGCATGCGCCACCATGCCCAGCTAATTTTTTCTATATATGTGTAGTTGTCCAGCTAATTTCTTTCTATTTTTAGTAGAGACGGGGTCTCGCTCTTGCTCAGGCTGGTCTCGAACTCCTGAGCTCAAACGATCCATCCGCCTCAGCCTCCCAGAGTGCTAGGATTACAGGCATGAGCCACTGTGCCCAGCTGAACTGGTTTTTAATGCCAGTTCCACCCAGAAGTGATACTCATCACCTCTGCTCACATTTCTTTGCCCACTGCACATACCATGGTGGGAATTGCAGTCCAATACTGTGTCCCCAGAAGAACTAGTACATGGGATCTATATTTTTCAGACAGAAGCACAGGTTTGGGAAGCATGGGACCAGATAGCTCTGGAGGATTCTGGTGTCCTTTTAGCACAGGGTCATCACATCTCTGACTTGGGTCTCCACATAACCCAGGGCACTGTTAAAAAATACAATTTCGACAACTTTAGTTAAAAAAAATCAAATTGGCTTTTCTTAGTGATTCATGCATTAGACAGCATCCCATCCAAAATGGAGCTCCATTACTATCTGGTCTGTTGGGGGCCAGCGCAGGAGCTCAGTCCAAAACAATGGTCTCCTATATGCTTTATTTAACAGTGCCATGGAACAGGGGCAGTGAGTGCCGGGGTGCAGCTTGACGACCTGCAGATTTTGCCTGTAAGTGCTCTTGCTGCAAGTAGCAGGAACTCACGCTGGCTAACTCAAGCTCAGGACAAACTGATGGGAAAGGATAGTGGAATTGATTAGTGCCTGGCAAACTAGGTTCAGGAAAATGGGCAGGGAACACCTGAGAGAGGCAGGAAGCCGAGAACCCAGTGACAGCCACTCCGTCTGGTTAGGAGGCCTGTGTGTGCTGCAACCAGTTGCCACTGACTGCTGGACTCTTGACCTCATTGCCACAGCCGTGTCATCTCCAACTGCCTATCTCTCCCTCGAGAGTCAAAGCCAGAAACACAAGCATCCCTTAGGCTGAGCCTGGGTCATCCATGGGCCCTAGAGGACTGTCTGCTTCCTGCCAAGACCGCACTCTGCTGGACTCCCCCACACAGGAAGGGGCTCAAACATGAGCAGGCAAAAATCAACACTTGTCCTTTACTGGGATTCACCCGCAGCACCTCTGGAGCCAGCTCATTCTGGACGGCACTCAGGGGTTCACTTGATTATCCAAAGAGCCTCTTAGCACCTTTTTGGGGTGAGGGGAGTGAAGAGAGAGAGGTGTGGTACTCGTCTGATCATCTCTAGCACTTGTCCCACAGAGGCCACCAGTGTCCGCCCAAAAGAACCAAGATGAATGGCTTGAATGTGGCCACTCCCCTGTTCACCCCCAGAGGAGAGGGGAGCAAGGAGGAGAAAGCAAGGTGGCTACAGCTTTATAATAATACGCCTGCACGGAACAGACAGCCATCTGTCAGGGAAAAGGAGCATTTCAGTGAAAACCGGCTCTGAAGAAATCTGAAATGGCTGCGTGAACGGGTACAGCTGATTGTCGTAAATGTTGTAGAGTTATTCTGACCCTTAAGAAATACTCCCAGCCTTCAGGAAACTGAGTCTGGTGTTTCACAGTGGCCTTTTCTTGCAGCTGGGGCCCACATAGACAGAGTTGCTGGGACCCCTGGAATTAAGGAAGGAAGCCTTAGCCCTGCTCAGAAGCAGAACAGCTCCAATGGCAGGACAGAGAGGCAGAAAGGGAGAGCCACGCTTGTCCCTCCTTAAAACAGTGATTTACAGCCTGGACTGCACAGCCCCCGGGTGCCTCTGGGGTCCCGAGTGTGCACAGGCCTGGGTGGAGGCTGCCAGATAAAATGCAGGACACCCAGTTACATTTGACAAACTCTTAGTATAAATGTGTCCCATGCAATATTTGGGATGTTTACAAATTATTTATTTTCTTGAAATTCAAACTTAACTGGATGTCCTCTGTGATATTATGATGTAATGAGAAATATTAATATATACTTGGTCTTCACTCCCAGGTCCTGGCACAGAGCTCCTAAAACTCATATAATTTCCTGAGTGGTAGGAGAGATAGAAGCATCTTTTGCTATATTTGGTCTTAGTCCCCAGTTCCTAACACAGATCTTCTAAGACCTTTGGAATATCCAGAGTGCCTTTTTGTATGCTAATGAGATGACTGGTGGCTGGGGACCCCTTCAGGATGGGGGCTGGTTGCCAGAAAGCCCAAGGCATGATTAGAACTTTCAGCTCCCCCGACCTCCTGAAAGGGAAGAGAGGCTGGAAAATGAGCTAGTCACCAATGGCCAGTGATTTAATCAGTCGTGCCTGCACAGTGGACCCTCCATAAACACCCTAAATGACAGGATTCAGAGAGCTTCCGGGTTGGTGACTGTAACCACATGCTGGGAGGGTGGTATACCCAACTCCATGGGGACAGAAACCCCTGTGCTTGGGACCCTGCCAGACCTCACTCTCTATACAGTACCTCTTCATCCAGCTGTTCACTTGTGTCCTTTATAATGTCCTTTAGGAAAAACCAGCAACGGTACGTAAAGTGTTTCCCTGAGTTCTGTGAGCCATTATAGAAAATTATCAAACTTGAGGTGGGGGTCTTGGGAACCCCCGATTTGTAGCCAAGTCGGGCAGAAGTGCGGCTAACCCAGGGACCCGCTGCTTGCAACTGGTGTCTGAAGTGGGGACAGTCTTGTGGGACTGACCCCTTAACCTGTGGGGTCTGTGCTAACTCTGGGTAGTGTCAGAATTGAATGAAATTGTAGGACACACAGTTGGTGACCTAGAGAATGAGAGAATTACTTGGCCTGAAAACCCCACGCATTTGGTGTCAGAAGTGTCATGTGAGTAGAGAAACCACTTGGTTTTTTCCCCCCTTTTATTCTGTATTTTTATTTGCTAAACCTGGCACACTTATTTGATTATGCTGCTTTTCTTTGATTTATCTTGGGGCTTAGATTAGATTTTCTTGGAATAGGGAAGGTTTTCACTGACTCCCCCCAACCAAAAAAAATATATCGAAACTCAAGGATAGCTCTTCATTCTTTTTTTCCCTCAACATTGAAAAACTTAGCTGTAATGAATGTTCAAGTAATTCTTTCACTCTGTTCGTATTTTCCAGAGCCCCATGACAGCCAGGCGCTGTTGCAGACAATGGGGATAAAATGCGACGAGTGAGGCAGAGTCTCTCAATTTACGACAGACCACTGATCACGCATGGCCGCAGGTGCGAGGGTGCTGACACCACATGGATCTTGGCAGAGGAGGGTGGCATGAAGTGAAGCAGCACGCGATGCTGTCCGGGCATTGACACCGACACTCTGGGTTCACAGGTCATTGGTCAAGGCCTGGAAGAGACTGGTCCTCTTGGACTTTCTCTTTTCTTTTCCTTCACTTTGGAGTTTAGTCATGTCTTCGTTAAGACTGAGTGGTAAATCAACTCCTTTCAGTTTTGGTTGACTTAACAAATATGGCATTGGCGAGCTCTTTCCCCAGGGCATCTTCAGGATCTGGCTCCAGGATCCAGTCCAAGGCGCTGCTGGTTCGGGCGGGGGAGAGGGCACAGTCAGGGCACAGCCCAGGAACCACCTTCAACCATGTGCTTGTGGCTCCTTCCCAGCCCTGACCGTGCCAGGAGCGTGGCAGAGAGGTTCTGAAGGAGGAGGAACGTTCAAAGGGCAAACGCTCCCCACTTATTACCTCCCGAGCAAACAACTCAGCCTTAGGCTAGATGAGTAAGCCAGGAGGAGCCCCGTCCGCACAGGGCAGAGCTGCGCTCGGTTGCCCAAGGAAATGAGATTTCTCTCATGAGAGGAAATAATATCCTTTCCAGAAAAGTGTCTCTTCTGCGGTCTGCCCACACCCAGCTCTGGACTGGGCCACCTGGCGAGGGTGTGAGACGGACCTGTGGTTGATGGTGGAAGCTTCTCCGACAACACCTGTGTCGGGCCGGGCCAGCGGTGACAGCAGACTCAGCCTGGGAGCCGGCCGTGCGGGTCAGGCCCCCGTGAGACCTCCAGCATGTGACACGGACTCCGCAGCCTCGTGGGCCGTGGAAGCGAGGCTCTGAGAGTATTGCAGGGGGTGGGGGGACCCGTAGGCCAGGGATTAGCGAGCCAACCGCAGGCGTGCGGAATACAAGAACTTCGTTTTCTCCTGCTCCCACAGGGAGCTGGAAATAGAACTCTGCCCTTTGTCCTTGAGGAGCTGAGGCAACTGGCCCCTTTGTTCCCCTCTCCCACACGCTGTCCCGCTCCTTCCTTGCGCTGCTGACCCTCGGCCCACAGCCCAGAGAGACAGGGGCCAGGGCTCAGCGCCGCCACCTGGCATCTGGGTGAAGGTGGTGGCTCCGCCCCGGCGGGAGAATGTGCAGCGCGCCCTCCCGGCTGCCGTTTCCGGATGCTGTTTCCCCACTGGCATTAGGGTTGCCACCCAAAGCCTTCCTCCACCGCTGACCGTGACCCGGGGCATTCAGAAACGTCTGGCTTCTTCCTGGCAGTAACTTCAGTGTCAGACACTTGCTCTAGGGTATTGTTTTAAAATGTCACTGAGAACCACAATAAGAAATACTTGCATTTCCTGTTGCATCCTGCGCACGCATTAGATACTGGATGTTTTCCACTTAAGGACTTGCTCCTGGCTCTCATGCCCTCTGGCTCCCCTTGGGTTCAGCCAGTGGGCAGCCCCGGCCAGAGGGAGGGAGAGGAGTGCAGTGTTTATTCCCCACTGTGGTGGCCACAGGCTGTCTGGTCCCCTCAGCTGACAGGCACAGCTCTCTCCACACTATTCTCTCTGTCTCTAAGCTCTGGAAACGCTTCCCTCCTTCAAACCTTCAGCCCAAGGGTGATAACTAAGGCCCGCTGTCCCGTGTGATTTCCCTACGCCCTGCCTGCATCTTTGTAAATAGTGTCTAATAAATGCTTCTCAAACTATCCAATTAGGATGTACCATTTTTCTATTGCTTGGGCCTTGGCTCATATATATCCATGTAGTGTGTGTGTATGTGTATATATACATACAAACACACACATACACACATATACGTATATATAAACATGCACCAAAGACTCACGAAGTTATACTCACCCTTACTCCCTGTGAGGCACCCTGATGTGTGTTATTCTGTTATATCTAATTTTTTAAGAATCCCTCCCACTAAACTGATTCCATGACCCATGTATGGGTCTTGACCAACAGTGTGGAAAGCTCTGCTTTCACGCCAGCCGGGGAGGTAGCTCTTAGCTGGCCTGGCTCTAGGGTCCAGCAGAGGTCAGCAGGCAAGATGACTCTGCAGACTGGGTGCATTCTGGGGCTCCCCTTGGGGAAGGCTGGACTCCTCTGGGTGGGGGGGATCCCACGGGGTGTATTTCCTTCCTAGAGCCATCACACTCAGGGGCTGGTTTTCCACTTTGTAGGCCTAGAAATCTGAGGTGGGTAGAAGCATCTGAGGTGGCTGGGTTTGGGGTGACTCACACTGCAGCCCGAGTGTGAATACCTGGGGGCTGATTCAGCCTTCCACGGTGAGCACACCGCTATCAAGTGGCTGCGTTCACCCCTCAGCACCCTTTCACTGGTGGGGAATTCTGCCCAGGAAGCCAAACTGTCCTGGAAGCTGCTTGGCCAGCATAGTCCCCAGGCAAGGGCGTTATCAGCCCCCCGGAGACACCTGCTGCCCACTGGGTGGCCTGAGCACCTCTCTGGGATGCTCTGGAAATGCCCACCTGTCTGCCTCTCCTCTGCCCCCACCCCACTTTCTGACCCCCCAGCCCCAGCTGACCCATCAAATCTCTTGCTCTGTTCTCTTCTATGTCTGAGCAGTTGACGCTTCTTAATTCAGGTTCTGTGCTGGTGGATGGGGCTGGCTGTGTTGGTCACGGCCTCCCACGGCTGCCCCACAGGTGGGTGGCCCGTGTGTTTGGGGAGTAGCAGGAGCTCCCTGTTTCACCTTGCAGTAGTCCAGAGACGTGTGGCAGCACCCAGCCCTCAGCAACAGCACACGGGATATCTATGGCACCCCGCGCCCCAGTGGCGCTATCTCGTTTCTTTCCCATAACAGTTTGATGAGATAGTACTATTTGCCCTATTTTGCGCGTAAAGACACTGGGGCTCAGAGAGGTCAAGTGGCTTGGCTGAGGTCATAGAGTAAGCCAGTTGGCAGGGGGCCCTAGAAACTGCCTGTGAATACATACGTGTGCTCGGAGAGGACAGCGACTGTGCCTCCCCATAAGCTCTCACTCCCTGCGGGCAGGACTGTGCCCCAGCAGTGACCGCCCTCCCCACCCTGCTACCTGCCTGCAGCAGGGGTGGCCTGTTGTGCGCTCGCTGACAGACGCACGAACTCTTGCCAAAGAGGGAAGGCCAGTGCGAGCCTCAGACCACAGGGAAGTGACTCGTGGGTGCACCAGACCGTGGCGGGGTGAGTCAGCTGCCAGGCCGAGGGATGGACGTCAGTCCTGCAGCGTGGCCCTTCCCTTTTCTCCTGGAACAATAACAAATCCTGGCTCTTGTGATTCGGTTGCCATGGGAACTAAAAAACATTTGATAACATGGAGCCTCTGGGACAGGTGGGCTGAGCAGGTCCAGATAAAAACAACCCTTTCCTGCCCCTTCACCCAGAATCCCTGGCGGGTCCCACCTACTTGCAGCAGGGTTGGTGAACAGCCAGGGAGCTGTGCTGCCACCTGAATTGACGGACCTTGTCCAAACCAGGAAGTGCAGGGCAGTCACTACTTATTCTGTGCTGGTGGGATCGGGCCCAGATTCCTGGTGGGAAGAAATGGGATTTCTGGCGAGAAATGGGATTTCCAGCACGCCCTCTGTCTGCGAGACTCTGCGTATACTGTGGTGTGCCTGCCCCCAACACGTGTGGGTCCTCCCTGGACACTGTGGGGAATAGGAAGGACGGGGACACAGCTCCCGTGCTTAGAAAGCTCCTGGTCTGCTGGAGGGCAGGACACACACGGGAAAGTTCTGTTAGGTCCCAGTCCCAGCACACGGCAGAAATCGCCTGGAAATGGTTAGGGAGGGCCATGGGGAGGTGGGTTCTGGGAGAGGATGGGGTTCAGTGGGATGAAGCGGAACTCTCCATTGCCCAGCAAGCCCTACCTGAGTGTGGTGGCTCGCTCACTTGCTTACTCGCACGTGGACACGCTCGGGGTCCTGGGCTGACAGCGGGGGCCGGAGCACTGGATTCTCTCGCAGGCTCGGCCATCTTGGCTTCTCACCCGATGCATCCTGGGCACCCTCGGTGTAAGGCACTCGGCTTGGACATCTTTTTTTTTAATTTTATTTTGAATTGCCAACTAAGGATCGTATCTATTTACGGGGTACAATGTGATGTTTCGATACATGATACATTGTGGGATATCAACCGAGCATCTTGACATCATGTGAAACCATGTGAAATAGGTGCACATCCAAACTCATCCCCCACCCCCACCTCCACCCCCACCCCAGACGTCTCCTCTCCCCTAAAGCACCCACATTGTTCCAGGGATAAAGCCCTTCTCTGAGGAGCCTCAGGTGGCAAACCTCTCACACGGGCCTCCCTTCCCCACGGCCACTGGCCTAGCCACCTCGCATCTGCCCCGAGCACCTCCCAGATGCTCTCTTAGAGCCATGCGTGCTTTCTTCCCCAGATTTGAAACCTACTCCTCAAGTATCGGTGCTCCTCCGGGTCTTGCCCTGAGGAAGCTGTGCTGCCTCCCCCATCCTCTGTGCTCCTCCACCCTGGTGACCAAGGTGTTGACTGTGACCCAGGAGCATCTTCCACAGACGCCTCCTCACTAGTCTCTGCCTCCTGGCTCTGCCCCTCCCATCCTCCTCCACAGGGTCAGAATTCACTTTCCCACACACAGCTCTGGTCGCCATGCTCCTGCTCCGAAACTGTTGGTGCTCCTCGCTGCAGAAGAGCCACGTCCAGACCCCTTGGCCAGGCGGTACAGCCGTCCAGTCTGGCTCCCCGCCGGCCCTCCCAGCCTCACCTCCCCGCGCTCTCGATCTCTCTGTCTCTCACACCCCCCACAGCTCTAACCACCTCAGCTGCTGTTCTCCCGCAGTGCCTTGCCCCTGTCTGGCATTGCCCCCTTCTTCAGGCCGACTCCTCTGCCTGCCACCCCCAACCCAGGGAGCTCCCACCCCCACTCAAGGCCCCAGCCCCGCTCCAATGTCTTCCTGGCCCCACCCCATGCTCCAGGTTGGGCAGAATCCATCCCTCCCTCCTCTGTGTTCCTACAGGACTCTAGCACTTTCCACGCTGAGAAGAAGTTCCTCGGGACGCTTTCTCCAGCCCTCCCGGCCCCCCATCCCCCGTTGCCTACTCTGCCCACCTGCTCCACCCCTTCTCTTTGCACCCCTTTCTTGAGCTCTCTGGCTTCTGGCACAGTCTGCTTGCCCCAGTGACTTTGAGATGGTGAGTTATGGGCTGGCTCTGGGTTCCAGGTTAGTGGGGGAGAAACTCTGAGGTCTCAGAACATCTAGTGTAAGCTGCCAAGGCCAGGGGTGTCTCACATGCAAACTCGGGGGCTGGGGCTCATGCTGTGGATTGGGGTGGTGGTCCCCAGATAAGGAGGACTGGAGTTAGGCAGACACCCCCAAAGCTGTCAAGCATGGTAGGGCAGGCCTCCGCCCCTCCTGAGCTTAGTTACATAGAACTTTATCATCTTGTGGGAAGAAAATACATAGATCCCTACAATCTAAAGGATTTTAATGACAACCACAAACATTTTTGAGCACTTATTCTATGCTACATACTTTGCTAAATGATTCACATGTATTTTTTTCATTTAATTTTATGGCCCAGTGAGGTAGATGCAATTGTTTCCAATTTACAGACAAGGTGTTAAAAAAACAAAACCTTTAGACAAAAAGGTTTATTTGGGCAAAGGATGATTCATAAATTGGGTTCTGCTCTAGCGATGTGAGCAGTGGGCTTTTATAGGATGAACGTGGAAGCAAAGCAAAGCAATGTTTTGATAGGCTGCAGTGAGGCATTTGCCTGATCTGGGTGTGATCTGGTGGGAAGTCCCTAGTTAGAGGCTACTTAGTGGTTTCTGATTGGTGAAGCCTCTCCATTGTTTTACTGTTGACAATGGGCTTCAGTTTGATGACGTAGGAACCCAAAGTGCTGGACCCCTGTCAGCTTACAGGCCTCCCAATTAAAATTTTTTAAATAAAGGAAATAGAGTCACAGAGAATTCTGATCTTTCCTGTCCAGTTTCTGAGGCACAACACTCACCCTTAGAGTGCAGAGGAAGAGAAAGATCATCCTCTTACCCAGTGCTGTGCTAATAAATGTCTAACAACCAGCTCTGCGAGGGAAAAAAGCCCGGTGCGTAGCGTTTGCATATTTCTGAGGTATAAACACCCCCACTAGGGTTGATTTCAAGCTACCAACTCCCAGGAGCTAGTGCCAGCCAGCTCCAGCACACACAGCCCCTCACCCCTTTCAGGTGACTCACGGTGCTGTGCCCAGGAGCTGTTTGATTTAGAACAGTGGTCCTCAGAGGGTGGACCCTGGACCAGCCGTATCAGCATCACCTGAGAACTTGTTAGATGTGCAAATTCTCTGAGCCCAGCATAGACCCACCAAATGGGAGACCCTGGGGCGTGGCGCCAGGGAGCAGCCCTCTGTGTTCTCACAACGGCCACAGGTTCAGGTTTGAGAACCTCTGGAGCAACAGAGGAATGTGCCCTTTCTCAAACCCCGCTGGCCCAACCGTCACCCTGCCGTTGGGAGGGTGGGGCTCATTTCCCACTCCTCGGCAGATGGGCAAACTGAGGCCATAGAGGTGAAGGTGCCCTGCAAGGTGGTGGGTGATTGAAGTGGGTTCAGTAGTCAGTTCTGGGTACTTGGGGAAGTCACCCTGCCGGCCTTAGTCTCCTCTTCCATAAGATCACAGACGAGGGCACCTCTGCAGAGTCCCCCAGCCCTGGTCCTCCACAGCTCTGCGGGATGATCTGCCCACAGACCCAAAGTGAGCGTGTGGGTGGAAGGCGGTGCTCTGACCCTGGGCAAATAGATGGGCCGAGCAGAGGGCGAGAGGAGGAGCCAAGGTCCTCCGGCACCGGTCCCCTCTGAAGAGGGGAAGTGGGGAAAGAGGTCCACAAAGGCAAACGAGGCAGCAGTGCCTGGCCCTGGGCCTTTAAGACTGATCCAAAGAGGTTCCGAATCTGAAGCCTGTCCCGGGGCTGACACAAGAGGGGCTGGGCACCATCAACCCCTCTGTCTCAGGCTCTCAACCTGGAAGACCTGAGTGGCCCCGGTCCACATCCCCCAAGCTCTCTGTAGGCCATGTTTACGGTCTGGTCATCTCAACAACTTCCCCAGACCCCAATCTAGGTTTAGTATTAACCAAAGACAAACAAAGAAAGAGCCAGGCATCAGAAATGATGCAAGTTCCGTGCTGGCCCTGGGAGGCCATGAAACACCTGGGCAATCAGCAACGGTGTGATGTCACCCAGAGAAATGCCTGGCTCACGGGCAAGGGTCACGTGACCTGGCCTGTGTGCCCTGGTCACATGGGTGGTTGGTGGTGGGGTTTCCCCACTGAGCTCAGTGTTCCTGATGAAGAATCAAAACACAAACAGAAACTGTCCTGTCACAGTGAAATATGTAAGTCATGTGATGGGACAGTTTTTCCTCCTCAAAGTTCTAGCCGCAGAGCAAAGATTCAGAGCAAGCATTACTTAGCAGAATCAGGCCCTGCTGGGATGCTGGCCCGCTTTTTGGCTTTAGCTGGAAAGTCGGCTCCACTGTAATTTTAGTCACTTTCCTTCCAGGAAAGAAGCTCTCTATGAAAGGGTGTTCTCAGAGGCACCAGCTTCAGAACTTTAGCAAAAATCCTGGACTCGACACCAGCCTCCCCTACCTGCCTGCTGCTTCCCTGTAGTGTATCCCCTGGGCTTAGCCTCTCCATCCCCAGGGAGAGACAGGCAGCCTGAGCCTGCCACTCCTTCATCCCAGCCCAGAGTGGCCCAGAAGGCTTCAACAGTTGCTGGTTTAAGCCAAGGAAAGGCTTTACACTTCATGCAGACTCAGATAATGCCTGGTAGCAAGTCACATGTCTTGGGAAGCAGGAAGATATGAGGGGTTGGCATGGGAGCGGGCAAGAGCCCACCCCATTCTCTTGCCCACCTTCTTCCAGACTCTCATTCTTTACAGAATAGCTGTTGGACGCCTGGAGTCCTGGTACTGGGCCCAATGGTGCGGGAAGTACATAAGTAGGCAGCCAGGTCACTGCCCTTAAAGGGTTTGTATTCTACTTAGAAAGATAAAACTGTCACAGCCCATACAATAACAAGCAACAGAAAGCAGCATGCAATTTGCCACTCACCACAGGTGATGCTTAGAGGCAAAAGCATGAATGTTTCCGGAGCTTCTGAATTCTAGCCCTGCCACTCACTAACAGCTGTGTGACTGTGGGAGAGTTGCTCAAACTCTCTGAGCCTCTATAAAATGGAGATAAACATCTCTAGCTTACAGGTCTGTTGAAAAACGTGACATGTTTGCAAAACAGCTGGTAGAATGCTTGGCACATAGTAAGTTCTTAGGAAATTGTAATAATCTTCTTAATTCCTTTTTGGGCCAAGATGGGCTACAAATAGATGAATCATTTATATCTGATCTCCAACCTCAGAGCAAATTAGAAGGAATTAAGTGAAAGCACTAGAAGGGTGGCTCAAAAAGACTGGGGAAAATTCACACATGAAAGCCTGACAGTGACAGAATATCTAGGAAAAAAAGTATAAAAGCAGATGCAAAAAAAGAAAAAAGAAAAAAGAAACAGAAAAGCCCCCAGCACTCGGGGACCACATAGTTTGACAGCAAACAGCCACTCACTTCCCAACAGCCCCCAAGGCCATCACATTCCAAGACAGCAGAATAGATTATGTTCATGACAAAACTACGTTCTATAGCTTCTGAGAAGCCAGGGATGAGCACAGCACGTTTAAAAAGTATTTTCATCCAAAATATTTAACATGTTTTAAAGAAGTACTTAAAGTGTGTGTGGATGGTACATTTTTGGGTGTCCGGAAAATTCCCCTGCCACAATTTCCCAATGGTTGGACAAGCTGGGTTTTCACTCTACTTCTCTTATATCTTTCAGAGAGCTTAGAACCATGCTGAGCACATCATAAGGGCTTACCAAATCCTTGTTTACTGATAAATCCGCATGGTGTTGAAATAGTTTGTTCTGTTTTCCATTTTCAACCATTCTAAGCATCAAGTGTTTGCGGTCACTCGCTGGCTCTGTCCTCTCTTTGAAACAGAAATAACTGATTATCTTCAGCCTGCCCTGCCACCCCCACCAACCTGTTCCTCTTTCTATTTCCAGATTGGAGTTAATGGTGCCATCATCGACCAGACAACAACGTTAACAGTAGTAACTCTAGCACATCAGTGAAATTAGCATGTTAGGTTTTCCAAACACTTGCTAGGATCCAGGATCTTTACGTACATCACCTCACAAGGTAGGGTCAGTTATTCAGGTTCTCAGATGCAGAAGGTGAGAGTCAGAGACGTTAACTTGCTTCACAGGTCACCCAGCTTCTCAGGGGCAGTGATGCATTTGACCATTAAGTCGCTCTGCATGCAGTCCCAGGTTCTGCCCAGAAGGGGCGCTCAGCCACAGCCGCTGCCCAGGCAACCCCGGCTACCCCCGACCAAACCATGCCCCCATCCCCCAGGTCTCTACCTGCCTGAGCTGCCAAGTCTGGGGTGAAACGAGAGGCCCTAGGCTTTCCTCTGGTCCCATGACACCCCCGTGATGAGGGTGGGGTGGAGGCATGTCTCTTTTCCACTTGTTGAGACACACAGGTGACCAGGAGGGCAGGAATGTGGCCCCAGGTAGAGGGCACCCACAGCTCCGCTGCTGGCCACTTAGCAAGGCGAGAATATTCCCAGGACTCAGAGCAGCCTGGCCACATTCTGCACAGGTCTGGCCTCTGCCCAGCTCCTGACAAGTACCAGCCTCTGCTGGTGGCTGCCCCACAGCAGGAGGGGCCTTGATCCCGAGGGGAGACCCACCTGCTCCCCAGCCCCATCCTCCCAGCCTGTGGTCTGCCTCCCACCCGCTGCCTTGTCCTGTCCCCAGGGTCCCCAACAAAAGGCTCTTGTCTCCCCAAAATGTCTCCTCCAGTTCTCCACTTGATTTTTGACTTTTATTTCAAGTTGATGTTTTTTTTAAGTGTAAAACAGATGAAATCCTTTGGGGAATTAACCCATAAGTAAACAAGTTGTCTCTATGTTCAAAAATCCCTACTTTGAGCAATCTGAGATTCGAGACTCCCCTTTGCCTTTTCCTTCTGAGCCTAGAGCCCTATCAGAGTGTTCTGGAAACAGACAGAGAACTTCACCATTTCTGAACCCTTTTTTTCCTTCCTCTTTATGTACATACACCAAAACTGGGGCGGTGAGCCCAGCATAGAGAAGGAAGCTTGGTCGATTTTGGATTTGGAATCTAGACTCTGCCATTGACTAGCTGTCTGACCCTGAGTGAGTTACTGAATGGCTTTAGGTTTTGTTTCCCTTATGCCTAAAATGGGAACTGGAACTCCTTCCTCACATGTGAGTTCAACAGGCGCCTCCCCTGCCCCAGATGTACAGCACTTAATAAAGGGTTTGGCCCATGGTAAGTTCTTATCTGAATCACTCTGATGCCCATTTCCTCCATGAATTCTTCCTGGATTATCCCAATGGTGGTGGAGGCAACTAAGTACTCACTCCATATCTACTCCTCCCTTTTCTTTATTAACAGAATCCCAATTTTTTGGGGGGGAGCAATGTGCTCAGCTAAGAAGCTTTATTTCCCAGACTCCCTTGCAGCTAGGGTGTTCATGGATCACAGATACGGCCAGTGAGATGAAAACGGAAGTCACTGGGGAAAGGCTTTTGAGAAAGCTCTTTAAAAGAGGCTGACTCAACTTATGTGTGCCCTTTCACCCCTTACCCTCTTGCCCCGTTTCTTATCTGGAATGAAAATGGGATGTCTGGAGCCACAGTGGCCATGTCATGACCATATGGCAACCTTGAAGATGGAAGTCACATCACATCCTAAGTATGGCAGAGCAAAAGGGTAGGAGGAGCCTGGGAAACTGAAGCGTGGTGGGGAGCTGCTATACAAGCTCTGGTCCACCAGACTTCAGGATTTAGGTTACAGGAGGGAAGAAGAAATCACTCCCGTTGGGCTATTGGGCTGGTGCTCAGCACCTGGCAAGGTTTGCAGCTCTCAGTATATTGGATGTTAACTGTTTAGTATCCAGGGAGCAAGATGAAGACTTAAAGAGATGGGAAAGGAGGTGGAGGAGCCTCAGAGGAGAAGAAAGGCTGATCAGATTCGACCAAACTCCTGTGGACAAGTTTATCACTGCAGTCATATGTGTGATAGCAAAGGACTAGAGCCAACCTAAAGTAAATCAGCAGGACGCTGTTGAAATACATATTAATACTATGTTTTTTTATAGCTTCTGAGCTTAGCATGGTTTTTACATTTTTAAATATTTGGGGAAAATGAAGAATAATATTTTGTGATATGTGAAAATTACATGAAATTAAAATTTCTGTGTTTATAAAAAGATTTCACTGGAACACAGCCACCGTCATTTGTTTATGTGCCACATGTGGCTGCTTTCGCACCGTGCATGGCAGAATTGAGCAGTTGCAAAAGGAAGCCTGTGGCCCCCAAAGCCGAAAACATTTACTGCCTGGCCCTTTCCAGAAAATGTTTGCCGACCCCTAGGACAGACTATCTCTGGAAAACTGCAGGGGAAACTAAGCACGGTGGTTGCCTCTGGGGAGGCAGTGTCCAAAGGCCGGGGTCAGAAAGGAGACTGTTACAGCACAACTTTGTATTTTTTGAATTTTGAATCATGCGAATGTTTAAGCTATCTTATGCTTAATTTGAAATTTAAAAACAGCGGGCCCTCATCCTGGACTGAAGGAAGAGGAAGGAGAGGAGAAAGGGTGGCTGGATTCTAGACTAAAGGGCTGGTCTGGGTAAAGTCACGGGCCTCCAGCAGGAGAGGCTGCAAAGTGAGCCTGGACTTGCCCTCGGCCTTGCACTTGAGGGGTCAGTGCTGCCCACATGCCTACAGGCTCTGTCCCAGAAAGGGGCCAGAAGATTGGCCTCTATCTCTCTGCCTGCCGAGGGAACAAGGGACAGGTATGCCCAGTCTGTGGCCTGAGCAGCAGCTGAGACGTGGAGCAGAGTGGATTGGGGCTGCGGAATGGCGATACAGACTTGGGGATTCTGGACACCGGGTTTTAGTCCTGCCTAGCCACCAACTGTCCCTCTGATCTTAGATAAGTCATCTTCCCTCTGTGGCCCAGCTCCATCTCTGCCAACAGGGGCCTGGACCAGACTGCTGGGTCTGTAACTGCCACTCCCCCACCCCCTTCACCCACTCCCTCCTGTTTAGCCCATTGGGCATCCACTTGAGACTTCACAGAGGCGCTGGGCTGGCGAAAATGACAGCACACAAGTCAAAACAATGGCCAGTCTCCTAGAGGATCTCTAGGACACGTGGTTCTGCCAGGGCTCTGAGAGCCTCACCACCTCCCCAGCTCTGCGGGCAGGGAATCAAGGGAACACCCTTCAGTCACAGGCAGAGCAGTGGGGACAGCACAGCCCTGGGTGACGGCCACTCTGGCAAAACAACGGCAGGCAGGAGGTGGCTGGAGAGGTTTGTGGCCATGGTGGAGGGCCCCTCTTGAGAAATCCAGGCAGATGCATTAATAGCCCGAGTGCAGGAAATTAGCACCTGCAGGGCCGAAGGTTCTTTAGGAAGCCCTGGCGGGGGTGAAGCACACATAGCCCTGGTGCTCAGTGAGGCTCTCTCCACCTGAGCAAGGGGTGTGGCTGCGTCCTCCTGGCCCTGGCAGTCAGGACTAGCCAGCCCAGGGGCCAGCCAGCATCCTCAGAGACTGCTGGCTGTGCAGCCCAGATCTGTGTTCAAGGCCTGGAAGTGTTTCCTCTCCCTCCTTTCTAACAAGTCAGACATACACAAATGTGTTGCTTCACAGTTCTGGAGGCTGGAAGCCCAAGATCGAGGTGTCTGTAGGGTTGGTTCCCTCTGAGGGCTGTGAAAGAGAATCTGTTCATGCCTCGCTGCTACTTTCTGGTGGCTGCTGGCCATCTTTGGTGTCCCTTGGCTTGTAGACTCATCACTCTGATCTCTGCCTTCATCTTCATGTGGCACTCTTCCTATATGCATGTCTGTCTCCAAATTTCCCTTTTATGAGGACAACTGTCATATGGCACTAGACCACCCTACTGACTTCATTTTAACTCGATTATCTTTAAAGACTCTTTCTCCAAACAAGGTCACATTCTGAGGTACTGGGGCTTAGTACTTCAATATATACATTTTGAGGGAACACAGTTCAACCCACAACAGCTCCATCACCCTGTTTATTTTATTTAGAACCTTTATAACCATCTTAAATTATCTCATTTATTGGTTTCTGTTCATTTCCTGTGTCGCCCACCTATGACAGAAGCTACACGAGGGCAGAAGTCTGCCCCAGCCTCAGGGCCTGGTCCTTCCACTCTGCACGGTGGGCACTAGACTCTGTTTCCACAGCCTGGATCAGGACTTCTCTCAGGTTGCCCCAGATGACAGGAGCACGACCTGCTCTCATCCACTTTCCACGAGCAGCCAATAGGATCGTTCCACATGCATCACTTAGCTCAGGGTCCAGTCAGGGGTTTGCAGCATCCAGCCCTGGATCCAGCCACGAACCTCAAAGCCTCAGAAATGCCCTCCATGCAGGAGATGCTAATAAATCCTTGCTGGATGAAGGAAGGCCACATGCAGCTTGGACTCCCACTCAGGTTTCCTGCCCTGCAGTCAGGTGCAGCGCGGCCTGGTGGTTATGGGCAAGGGCTGGGGATCTGGACCGCTTGGGTCTGTGAGGTGTGCGCATGTCACCTATCTACTCTTTGCCTCCATTTCTCCAGCTGTAAAGTGGGGATGATAATCAAACTACCTCCCTAGCAGAGTTGTCGTATGAAATGAGATCATGCATGAGGACAGAGTGCCTGGTTGGCAGGAAGTGCTCCCTGCTCACCTAGACCTTGTCTGGTCTGAGATCTGAGAAAGTTCCTGGTGGCCAAAGGAACCAAGAGCCCAGAGAGGCTCGTCTGGTCAATTGGGGATGTAGGGGTTCCAGGTTTCTGCTCAGGCTCCCTCTTCAAAATCCCCATCTGCCCTCAAAGAGAGAACAGTTGGCACTAGGGAGATTTTGACCATAAAAGCTTTTGTCAGTTACCAAGCTCTAAGGCTGGGTGGGCCTTAGAGTTCCATTGGTGCTCCTGGCTGACTGAGAAAAGAGGATCTAACTCCTCAGACTCTTTCTGAACTCCTAATTCAAGGGGTGTGGCTTCCAGATGACTCAGTAGGGCCAGTTTCTTTGGAATTAGCTGCTCTGGCTCAAAACTGTCTATGTTGCAACAGGCTCACTCAGCCACCCCCAGAAGAGCTGACCCACCACCCACTCAACCTGCTTCCTGATTTATTACCTATATATAGCCACATTTATAGAGCTTTCTATAGATGTGTACACTTAGAAACCAGTGAGGCTAAAAATACCCAGTCCTTGTACCTCATTTATTTGTTTGCTGTAGGTTCCTCATTCCAAATTTACAGCACAGGAGACTGGAAATAGTTGTCAGAATGCAGTGACCTCCAGCTGTGGGCGGCAGGAGGACCAGAGGACAAGCCCTGCCTGGGGATCTGGGGAATTGGGTCCCAGCCCTAGCTCTAAAGTCATTGTGCTGTAGTTCTCTGGAATATTCTCCCCCTTGCTGGGCCTCAGCATCCCTCAACTGAAGCAGCAACTGAGCGTGATGGTCTAAGATGTTTTCTTGCTCTTCTATTCATTGGTACCCAGTGTGAATGTCAACACAGACAGACACACCAGAACCATTGCTTCCTGTTCATTCATTCCTTTGAATATTCACTGAGCACTTGCCATGTGTCAGACAAAAATCTTTACTTTCAGGGAACTTCCATTCCAATCAGAGGAGACAAACAATAAGCAAAATAAAGTCATAGTATACTCAATCGTAGTATGTGTCACGGAGAAAAAGTAAAGAGGGACAGAAGAGGGGTGCAATTTTAGTTAAGGAGATTGGGGATGATCTCACTGAGAGGTGGTATTGGAATAAAGACCTGGAATAAAGCGGTTCCGGTAGCAGAGGGTGTGAGCCACACAGGTACCTGGGGGAAGTGTCCCAGGCAGAGGAGATGCAAATGCAGAGGCCTCAAGGGAGGAGAGCACCTGGTTTACTGGAGGCCACGGTGGCTGGAGCAGAGTGAGCAGGGAGAGAGTGCTAGAAGCTGAGAGAGGGAGGTAACATGGGCTGCTGCCCTGACACTGGCTCTTACTCGGAATGGGAGGGGGTGTCATTGAAGAGCTTTGAGCTGAGGAGGGACCTCAGCTGACTTTTGTCTCCCCAGGAAGCTCTGGCTGCTGAGCTAGTTCATGACAGACTGCAGAAGCACAAGGGTGAAAGACGAGACACCCCTAAGGAGACTACTGCAGCCCAGACAGGGGCGCTGGGGGCCCTGGGAGACGTGGTCAGAATCCGTACGCAGGTTGAAGGGGTTGCTGATGGATCGGGTGTGCATATGAGAGAAACACAAGCCAAGCGTGTCTCCAAGATTTGTGCCATGAGCTCATGTGGGGAAGCCTGTGGGAGGAGGAAGGATCAGGAACACCGCATCGGACCTGTGAGGAGGGAGATGGCTGTTAGATTCCCCATGGAGGAGCTGAGTGGGCAGCAGGATGTACGCGTCTGGAGCTCAGGACAGCATCAGGGCTGGAGACACACAGTGGAGATTAATCCCTATGTACCTAGGCATGGTACGTAAAGCCACAGGCCTGGGTGAGATCGCCAAGATGGTGCGCACATGGGGTGTCCAAGCACTGAGCTCTGGGTGCATCAATGTTCAGAGGGCAGGAGGCGAGAAAGAAGCAGCAAAGGGGGCAGAGAAGAATCGGCCAGGGAGGCATGGATGGCCCATCTCCGAGTTTCAGTTCTTCCTCTATAAAAGAGAGGCCTCTAGGATCCTCTCCCAGTTCTTCTCCAGGATGCTCCTGGGACCCAGGCTCCTACCTGAGCTGCCCCTGCTGTGGTGGCTTCGGCAGCTGGTCACAGTGAGGGCTGCCGAGAGTGGGAAGGCTTGCAGCCCCACCTTGCCCAGGGAGGGAAGAGGGCCTGGGCCAGGGGATATCACCAGGGCTGGAGAGGCAGGACCTGGCTTTGCTCTTACGCTGTTTTTCCCCTGGGACAAAGAGAAGCTTAAGTTTTCTCTTGGGACAGAAGCCAAAAGGGGAATAACTGCTGGGGTTATTAATCATACACACAGTTCTGAGCATTTTTAACAAAAAGGAGAAGAGTGGTCTCTACTGACTTCTCTGTCCTGTCCACTTCCCCCTCACCCCTTGAGAGTCTGCAAAACGTTTCTTCTCTGCCTGCCCAGACATAATCAAGTCAGGAGCTCTAGACTCTAATCCTGGGCAGAGGTGAACCAGCCCTGGGAGCTGCTACAGTGTCAGGCCCACAGGATTCCAGGCCCCAGAGAACGCTGGCTTGGCCCTGCCAGGATGTGACCCTGAGCTGTCCCCAGAACCAAGAGTGTGCCCACCCTTTAGCCGAACTGGGAAGCTCTTGTTTTACCACCACTCGTCACTTTCCTTGTGTACTTACTGTGTGTTATGGTTCAAATGTCCTGGCCAAGAGGAATGTCTCTTCCCAGCCTGTGTTTCCAGCCACACTTATATATAAAATATATATATATATATAATTTTTTTAAAAACTCAGGTAAAATGGCAAATACAGAAGCTCTGGCTTGGCTTTTGGACTCAGTCAAATGTGTCCTTGTGTCTACAGAGCAAGACCCCAGCTGGGAGCATGTAGGAGCATGTAGGAGCATCCCTTCCTTCTAGGGATCTTGTGGGGACACACTGAGGATGTGCTTTCATGGCAGAAGCTTCTCTGAGTTTGCCAGGTGTGTTTCCCTTTCCCCCTGGGCTCACAGCTCCCTTCCTTCCCAGCCTCTGTCCTGTATCCACGGAGTTCTTGCCTGTGGCAGGTGGGGACAGGGAGGCAGTCCCTGCCAGGCCTGGCCCTCACACAGCAGCTTCCCACGTGGTGCTTTGCTGTTTCCCCTTGTCTGTTGGGATGATGTCATTGCTAGGGGGTGAAAAGGGGACTGTCTCCTCTCCTGGGCGCCTGAATGACACCCCTGCAGTGCACAGTGAACTAAACAAGCCACTGCAATTCGAGGGTTCAAGGGTTATCTTACCCCAGCGAGTATGGAGAAGCTTTTTGAGGACTATGAGATGTTGTAGGTCTGTAAGGTATTTTATCCTGTTCTTATGTTAAAATCCCAGAATTTCCAGTCTGGGAAAGGCCATTGGGAAGGGCCAGCAAGGCCAGCCGATACCAGTTTGGGTTGTGCCGGGACCCAGGAGAAATCTCCCACACGAGTGTGGCGCTCCCCTGATGTGACCCCACTGGCTGTGTGAAATCGGTCATCTCTCAACAGTCTGGGACTCACAGCATGGAGGGGCACAGAGCCCAGGGACCACTGAGAATAAGCCCCTCCCTCATTGTGCAGATGAGGTCACGGAGAGAAAGAGACCATTCCAAGGTCGAGGTCACAGGGCCCTCCCCTGGCGCTGTGTGCACACGGGCAGCACTGATCCTTGTCGTGGTGGATGAATTACTGTGGCAGGTCGTTACAGTAATGGCTCCCAATCAACACGCCTCCCTGTTCCCACGTTGCTGTGTAGTGTCTGCCCACGCTGGCTCTGAGCTTGACCACGTGATTTGTTTTGGCCAATGGAACACCAGCAAATGTGATGCAAGTAGAGGCACAAAAGGCACTTGTGCACAGGGACTTGCTCTCTCTCTCTTGCTGCAGGGACCCCTTCTGTTCTTGTGGGAAGACGTCTGGGCTAGCCCAGGGAGGATGAGACCAGACGGAGCAAAGACCAGTTGTCCCTCCTGAGTTCCCTCAGTTTCCAGTTATTCTCAACCAGAGGACAGTTTGCCCCTTGGGAACATCTGGCAACATCTGGAGATAGTTTTGGTTGTCCTACTGGCATGGAGCGGGCAGAGGCCAGGGATGCTGCTAAACATCTTACAATGCACAGGACAGTCCCCCAACACCAAAGAATTTTCCCGCCCCAGATGTCAACAGTGCTGATGTTGAGAAGCTCTCCCTAGACCAACCCGCCCCCAGCTGACATCCCAGCCGACTGCAGTCCTGCGAGTGAGCCCAGGCAGGCCAACAGCAAAACCGCCCAGCTGCTGCCAATCTAGGAATTATGACCAATAAAATCATGATTGTTCTAAGCCCTTATGTTTGGGGTGGATTTTACTTAGTAAAGGCTGATCCAGGACATTTGGCTAACGGTGGCCCATCACTGGGTATTTCCACACATGTTCTCACTCTGTGTAATCAGGACTGCGGAAGTGGCTGGTCCTCGTGCATGGATACTCGTCCTGTGGACATCTGCCCGTCTAGTGCCATTTGTTACTCCCCCACACACCTATTAGGGCCAGTTACTGTTCTAACTACTCTGTAAGTATTAATTCAGTGAATCCTCACAACGCCATGAGGTATTGCTCCCATTTTACAAATGAGAAACTGAGGTTCAGGATGATTAACTTGCTCCAGGGTCACATGGTTCCTAAACAGAGCCAGAATTTGGACATCTGGCCCAGAGGCTGTGCTGTCTCCCGGCGGTCACGCTTCTTGGCTTCACTGTGTACTCAGCCCTCTCGTGGCCAGGCTGCCCCTCTCTGTCCCCGCTGCTGCCCGCTGGATGACTTAGGCACCTGCTGCAGATGTGCCTCTCTTGTGACATGAGTGCCTTGAAACAGGACTCTCTAGGAGGGCGAGTGTGAGCCGTGGTTGATGGGGTCAGAAGTCACCCTCGAAGCCCAACTCCAGTGCTCACTCGCTGTGGGATCTTGAGAAAGCTCCTTAATTTCTCTGAACCTGAATTTCCTTACTGGCAAAATGGGGCAGATCATTAGTGTTCAGCAGTCAGTGCAGCACAGGACAAGGTCCTAGACACTGATGATATGAGGCCAATGAGGCACACGGTCCTTGCCCTCATGGAACTTCCAGTACGACGGGAAGGGAAGCATGAGACGAGCACAAGAGGGGTGGGAAGGGCCCAGTGTCAGTGTCGCCCTGCCTGCGTATTTGTAAGGATTGAATAGATAATGACGGTGAAAGCATCTGACAATTGTCTGGCGGAGTATGCTGGGTAGATACTAGTGATGCCTGAATTCCAGGCTGCAGCGGCTCATTTCTAAGTCCATGGCTGTGACCTTGATCTCTTCTTTGGGCCAGAAAGCTAACAGTGACTTTTGAAGAACGCCGGAATATAAAAAGTAGCCTTTCTTTAGGAGGAGTGATAACCGCTGGGATTTGAGCATTTCTCTCCCTCTCTGATTACAGTTGTGCTCCTTCTGCGCTTCTAGTGTGGTAGTGTCCAGCCCAGACCCCACAGCTGGTTGCTTGAGGTCACGCACATTCCAGGTAGGGATTCGACACCTTGTTCTTTATTATTGCCACTATTAATCAAAACTTCATAGGGAGTGTGTAGTCATTGTGTAAAAATTGAAACTACCAATGAGCAAGAAGAAATTAAAATCAGCCCAAATCCCACCATCCAGAAAGAACTACGGTTAACATTTTAGATTATCGCTCTCTCCAGACTTTTCCCCATTTGATATATTTGTCTAAATAACTCTGTACATGTATTAGGTCAGGAGGTCAGGATTCCCACCTCAGGCCTTCTGCAGAGGCCCCACAGCTGGGTGGGGCATAGATCACTGTGGGCTGCTCAGAGCCCGGGACGGTGGGAGGTCAGGTGCAGGACCCTTCTGTGGGATCCCATGTGCGCCCCAGCCCCCAGCTGAGCCTGGAGCTGCCCCCTCCCAGCTCCTCACGGAATGCCCCGTCTGGGAGCTGCGTCTGATCCCTCCCATGGAGGCCGCTTGTTGTGTGGGATGGCTGTGTCAGAAGGAAAACCCGCAATTTCATTCCCTGGGAATGAATTGGGCCTTTATGTGAAAAGCCACTCTGCCCAACCCCAGCTCCTCACAACCACTCTGCAAGCCGACTCTGGCGTCACTGCTAGCTGAGATATGGATGGGATGGGTGGGAGTCCGCAGATCATCTGCGGCTTAACAACAGCTGGAGAACTTACTGACAAATGCAAGCGTGACATTTAACCAGGCCGTCTCGACTCCTCCCAAACCCTGGACAGTGATGTTCGCTTTCATTCTCTACCCCCGAATTTTCCAGAAATCTTAAAAATCATGACGATAATTTACTGAGCACAGATTCTGTGCCAAGCCCTTAATGGAAATTGTTTTGTCTTTACCTCAATTTTGCAAGGCAGAGAGGGAAATTGAGGCTCGGCAAGACCAGTTGCTTGACCCAGGCTCTGTCCTCTGGAAAGAGTAGGGTGAGACTCCAGTCCAGGCAATGACTCTAGAGCCCACACACTGTATTTTTGCATAAAAATTAATGCCTATTTTATTTAAATGACCCATGCCCATAGTTAAAAATCAAATAGGTCTAAAAGGCATAGCATAAAATTGCAGCCCACACAGCCCGTTGCTGGTATCACCGCATAAGCTCCGCCTCCTGTCAGATCATTGGTGGCATTAGATTCTCATAGGAGCGTGAATGCTGCTATAAACTGCACATGGGAGGGATCTAGGTTGTGCTCCTTATGAGAATCCAATGCCTGATGATCCGAGGTGCAGCTGAGGCAGTGATATCAACTAGCACTGGGGAGCGGCTGCAAATACAGATTATCATTAGCAGAGAGGTTTGACTGCACAATAAACGTAATGTGCTTGAATCATCCCGAATCCATCCTCCCTCTGCCCACCTCCCTCGTCAGTGGAAAAGATGTCTTCCATGAAACCATCCCTGGTGCCAAAAAGGTTGGGGACCGCTGTTCTCATACAGTCACATTTATGACCAAAAGAATCAACTTTTAAGGCTGGAAATTTTCTCATGAACATGTTGTTGTATAGTTTGTTTTGTTTTGAGACAGAGTCTCACTCTGTTGCCCCCCTAGAATGCAGTGGCATCATCATCGCTCACTGCAACCTCAAACTCCTGGGCTCAAGCGATCCTTCTGCCTCAGCCTCCCAAGTAGCAGGGACTACAGGTGTGAGCCACCACACCTGGCTCATTTTTTCTATTTTGAATAGAGATGGGATCTCACTGCTGCTCAGGCTGGTCTCGAACTCCGGAACTCAAGCGATCCTCTTGCCTCGGCCTCCCAGAGTGCTAGGATTACAGGCGTGAGCCACCTTGCCAGGCCTGTTGTATAGTTTTTAAGGAGGGGGGAAACAATCCCAGCAGAATTGCACCATCTATGCTAAATCTTCCTCCTTTTGAAGTTTAATTCTTTATCATCTTCCTCTTTTGTGACTCAAAGGCAGAGAGAAGAGGCTTTACCCAAACTCTTTGAAATATTTGAGGGCTGACTCAACCCTAGGGAGGGTTGTGCAAACTGGTGGAGAGGAGTGGGAGAGCGGCCTGGAGCCTGACTGAAGCATCCTGGGATATTCGGTGGTGGGCAGAAAGGGAATTCTCGAGCCCATCGTGCCAGTGTGAGGTCTAAGCAAGTCCACCACAAGGCACCACCTCCTCCCCGACTGGAGGCTGCCTGCCCCCTCCACCCCCAGCTGTCCTTGCCTACCCTCCTCACCGGTCAGCACTGACCCTCTAGTGGGGAGGTAGCCAGGCCCAAGGCAGATGGGGCCACAGTTCCCCAGTTAGCCTGTGCTCCTCACCACAGGGATTTGGTGACTCACTTAATGAGGCATCATAAATTTCTTCCTAATAGCACACTTGTCACTGAACCATTCCAACAATTTGGCACAGCAAGTGATTTGGCTCAAGGCAGCAGAGGTAATCCTCCAAGCGCTGGTGGGGGCAAGGACCACCAAGTCAATGTCACAACATCCATCTGGAGCTGGCATAATCGTGCCCACTTCACAGACGGGCAGTGGAGTTGTAGGGCGGTCATATGAAAAGCATTAGTGACTCAGCCCCTCAGGCCCCACTGGGACAGACCCTGGCACCTCACCCGCAGTGGGCAGCACTGCTGAGTGGCTGGAAGCACCGGCCTTGGCATAGACCAACTAGGGTTCAAATCCTGGCTCTGCCACTTCCAGGCAGGTTCCTTAATCTCTCCAGGGTCTCTTTTCCTCATTAGTAAATGGGGATAATCCTTAATTCATGGGGCTTCTGTAAAGATTTGGTGAGGCACATTGGGGGGCAAGCTTAGCACAGTGCCAGCAGCCAGCGATGCTCCCAAGTGCAACTGTTAGCATACCCGCTCCAGCCTGCTGCCTCTGCCCTCCTCCTGCCTCCTCTCCTGTGGGCTCTGTCTGCTCAGCGCTCTTTTGAACAAACAACACTGGCCATCCACATGGTATCATTTAATACTTTCAGTAGCATTTGCGAGAGGCAGTATTATATTATCCCTAGTTGAGAGGGGTGGAGACTGAGACTGTGAGTCTGAGTGTCTTCCCCAGGGCCACCAGTAAGGGTACGACTGAGCCCAGGGTTTGGGCCAAGGTCGGACTCGGAATTCATTGGCCAGCACAACAGCTCCCAGGGGAAGCCCATGATCTGGGACCAGCTGCCACAAGGGAAGTTCCGGATGTGGCCAAGTATTTTGTCACTGCATTCTTCCTAGGCAGTTCAGTCCCTGGACTCTGGGCGGTTGCCAGGGAGGTGCGGAGGCAGAAAGAGAACTTCCTATGGCGGACGCAGGCGAGGCAGTGCAGCAACCGGGCCAGCGTTCTGCCCCTTGCTCTGTGCCAGGCTCCATGCTGACACTGTGCGTCTCGTCTACTCCACACGACACTGCTGGGAACGCAGCCTTGTGCAGCCTCTACTTCACAGAGGAGAATGAGACACAGAGAGGTCAGGTCACTTGCCACTGTCTGCACCTGGGGGTGTAAACGAGGTGTCTCTCTCTCCACCCACTCCTCCCATCAGTGTGGGATACAGTTGGGCCGGAGCAGTAGGTTTGGAAACCACATTTAGGCTAAATGACCTCAACCACCACCACGGGTGAATCAGCAGAGTCTCTCTGCCTTTGGGAGTCCCCCAGGCCTCTCAACAAGCAGCATTGAACTCCTTGAGCTTCTGGGGTGGGGGTCAGTGAGGGGCATTTCCTGCTTCTTGCACGCACTCTGGGGACACAGAGGTAGCATCAGCCTAGGCAGGGTCCTCCTCAAGATCCCCCGCCTCAGAGCTGTGTGCCATGGAGCTTGGACCTCGTTGAAGGACAAGGCAGGTCCTGGAGCCCACAGGGCCCTCACTAACCTTGCCCCCACCCCACCCACGAGGTCCCCTGAGACCGGGCGCTCTGCCTCATTCTCTTCTGGGTCTCCACCACCCAGAAAAGTGCCCGGCCCTCCAGAGACACCTGTGGACTGACTGACGACTGACGGGCTGACGGACCGACTGACTGAGAAATATCCAGTCCCGGTGATAAGCAGCCCCATGAGTCCAGGTGGCAGGACTGCGCCGGGGTCCCGGGCAGGGGCAGCGCCGGGGTCCCAGGCAGCACCCCCTGCCCCACCCCCCGTGAGCGCGGCTAGAGGGCAGGAACGTGAGGGCTCCGGAAGGCACAGGTTCAAACCAGTTAAGGGCTGCTGCCCACCAGAGAGGCCGACATGCCTGCCTGGGGGGCCACAGTCGGGAAGTCCAAGGCTGCTGTGTGGCATCCCAGCCTGTGTCATAGGATTTCAAGGCTGCTAAAGGGCTTTGCCCCAATATTGCCTCCTGTGCCATCACTGACACCTGCAAATGCACCATGAGAAGGATCTGTGCAGTGGTGGAAACAGTCTGGACTTGGAGTTCCAGAATCTAGGTTGGAATGACCCCCACTCCATACACACACATGCACGGTGCCTTCCCTCCAAGTGGGTGTCCTTGGGAATGTCCTTCCATCTGTGTGGGTTCTCTGCTCATGGCTTCATCGCCTGTAACATGGAGATGATGTCTCCCTCACGGACTGTTGTGACATGGGTGACAGAGCCTAGAACTTGCATAGGCCCTGCACACATACACACCGGCCCCCATCACATTTGGAGGCTCTGCCTCTGCCGAGCTGCAGCCTCCCTCAGACGTCTCCTGGAGTGTGCACTTACCACGCTCCGGCCCAGAGCATGGCGCCTCTCCAGGCACTGGTTGGTCCTCTGGGTTTCTCCCTACAAATGCAGCACCTCCCCTGAGCCCACCCTCCCAACCTGAGGAGCCTGGCTTCCCTGTGGCATGGTCCCCCACACAGAAAAGGAAAGAATTAGCATAATCAACAATTACCTTCTCTCCACTCACTTCTCCGTGAAAATAATTTGCCAGCGCCCAGAGGCAGGGCTCCTCTGAACAGCCACCAGGTCAGGTGAAGGTGAGGCTCAGGAATTGTGCAATTGTCAAGCTAATTAAGTGGAAGCTGTGCTCTGGGGGAAACAGGCTCTGGGTTCCTGCTGCTCTGAGCACATCACACTACTCACAAAAGCGCTCTAGAAAACATGGAGAAGGCCGGGGGATGTGAATGACAGCGATGATTAAAGGGTTGGAAAATGAGGTGGATGTGAACTTAAAGGTTAAGGCAGGAGAAGCACTTAGCCTGCAGGAGAAGGGCATGAGGGCAGAAAACTGAACCCCCTCTTCCTGCCTTGTGAAAGAGGATAGCCCCAGGTTCTTTCCCCCCCGCTCTGAACCTGCGCTCTCTTGTCCTCACTCCCTTTATCTTTATCTCCATCATCTTCCCGTTCTATTTACTTCTCAGTTCGTTTTGATCTTTATGGAGCACCTACTCTGAGCCAGACAGTTGCCAGATTCAGGAGATAACAAGGGGGAAAAGACAGGGTCTCTGCCTTGCGGGGCAAGTGGGAGGAACGGGTTCATCACCCCGAACTCGAACTCGCTATGCTGTAGACCTGTGGGGCTCGAGGTCCTGTATAATACACCAGAGGCAGAAGGGCTGGGGATGCAGGTGCCCTGGAAGCTCAGGAGAAGAGTGGGCTGCTCAGCCCTGCCTGGGCTTCGGGAACTTCCCCCCCTGAGACGGTGCCCAAGCGGGGTGTCAAAGAAGGAACCAATGAGCCGGCCGAGCACAGGCGGGAAGGGTGTTCTAGGCAGCAGAAGCAGCCTGAGCAAAGGTCAGGGACATAACATGCAGAGTATCTGTAGGCAACCACAAACAGCTGGGCTCTACTGGAGCAAAAAGTGGGGAGCTGTGTGGTACAGTGTGGCCAGAACACCAGGCAGGGCCCAGATCCCAACACCCTGCACCCTGTGATGGGGACCGTGGCTCGGTCTGGAAGCTGGCACTTCCCAGAGTGCTCCCACAGGTTATGAGCAGTGTTAACACAGATTCCAAATAATAATAATAATAATAATAATAATGATAAAGGGTGCTTCTTAGTCAAATAAGCTAAGTGACATTGAGTTAAACTAGCGGTTCTCAATTGTGGGCAATTTAGCCCCACAGGGGACACATGGCAATGGCTAGAGATATTTTGGTGGTCCTACTTTGGGGGTGGGGTACTACTGGACTCTAGTGGAAAGAGACTGGGAATGCTGCTCCTTATCCTCTAACACACAGGACTGAACCCTACAAAAACCTCTCCCCCCTGCTCAGGGCTTCTGCAGCCCCCGCAGCCCCCGCACAGGTCCTGCCAAATCATTTGTCTCTGTGCTATCACTGTCTTCTGGCTGGTTGGTCTCCCCACTGGACCATGCAGGTCTGAATGGCTGGGTTCAGGTAGCCAGTATTTGGGGGAGGGAGGAGAAAAAATATGGAGAGGACATTCTGGCAGGGTTGGATGGAGGGGGTTGCTTTGGGTAGAATCCGGCTCATTGGGGACACTCCTGCCATCAGCATTGGTGGGGGGATTTTAGAGGGATTTTAGAGGGATTCTAGGGGATCTTTCCATCCTAGCAGCTCCCATCCCAGCTGTGCTTAGGGGTGCAGGAATTAGACCCAGCCCTGAGGAGTTGGCCAGGTCAGAGTCAGAGACCTACTCTGTCCTGGGAAGAGTGTCCCCTTTGGCCAGCTTCTTCTCTCCTATTTTGTTTTTTTCATTTTCTTTTTTTGAGATAAGGTCTCACTCTGTCTCCCAGGCTAGAGTGCAGATGTGTCATCATAGCACACTGCAACCTCAAACTGCTGGGCTTAAACCATCCTCCCGCCTCAGCCTCCTGAGTATCTGGGATGTCAGGTTCTTGCTACCACAACTGGCTAATTTTTCTATTTTTTTTTTTGTAGAGATTGGGTCTCACTATGTTGCTCAGGCTGATCTCAAACTCCTGACCTCAAACGATCCTCCCACCTCAGCCTCCCAAAGTGCTAGCATTACAGGCATGAGCCTTTGCACCCGGCCTCATAGCATCTTTTAACACACCTATTTTTAGTTTATTTGCCTGTCTCTTCTCTTTACTCTCCTCCTCACCCCGATGTCAGCCCCATGAATGCAGGGCTTTTTATCTGTATTGTTCACTGCCCTATTCCCAGTGTCTAGAAGAGTGCCTGGCACACAGTATGTGCTCAATTAAAATCTGTTGAATGAACAAACATCTCAATCCCTACCCTGGTATACAGCTAGCTCTGAGTGCCTGGGTGCTGGAGTCAGACTCTACCCTCGCAGGAATGGGGAAGTCCCAGGAAATTTCCCTCCTAAAACATGTAGCATTTTTTCATTATGCAAGGTGATCATTCTGAAATTGCTTCAGGGAGAAGATGTAGGAACTTTATACTTACACCCCTGGTCTTCCCTGAAAAGTCTGGGATGATGGACTAACCCATTCGCTGAGGGAGGGGGGAGCAGGACAGGATGCTGCAAAAGGCCCAGCAAGCTAAAAGCCAAATGAAATCGTAGCCACTCGACAGGACAGTGGCATGAGCAAAGGCCTCACTGCCTCCCGGAACCGTTGCCAAGCATTGTGACACACGGGTCTAATCGCATCTGAGCGCAGAGCTGCAGAGCAGTGGCCCACACAGCTGGCGGGCTTCAGTCACTGCCTGCTCGCCCATGCATCACCCTGCGAGGCCAACGGGGCACTCCCCGGTTACACACAGGGAGTGAGGACCAAAGCAGGGAAAGCGGTGTCTACTGGTCCCCTTGGAAACAGACGCAACAAAATAAACACCTGTGGGCAGAAGCAGGTGTCCAGCCTAGTCAGGGTTGCCGGGGAATTCTGTGCTCACAGGGGCTGTGTTTACCCCTACAAGAGCAGAGAAGGTTGTTAGAAACCTGGGTATAAATCTTAGCTGACCCTCCACACTGCGAGTTCCAGGCTGCAGAAGCTAACTCAATTTGTAAAAATCTCTCCTATAAATTTAATCTTTAAATAACATCAAAAGCTAGGTTTTATCATGCTCATTGTACATAGTATAATTTTACAGAGGCTCAAAGTGGTTGGGTGAGTTTCCCCAAGTCACACAGCCAGTTTGCATCAGAGACAGGCTTTGAGGTCAGGTCTCTGACTGCAGTTGAGGTTGGTTCTCGCTGTGTAGACAAGACTGTTCTCTCCTCACATTGTCCAGAGGGTCTTTGTTTGGGGTCCACTCTTATTGTTTGACATTGTGTCTTTGAAAGTATTTTGTGATTTTCAAAAACTGAATACAAATTTAAGGGACTATCACTGTTATCCACATTCAAAACCATCAATTTAAAACTGACGGAAATTTTTCCAGTATTTGTCTATAAAACAGGGGTGGAGAGGAAACTTTTTACTGCATTCCTCTTTGCACGTTTTGAACCATTCAACAATAATTTTTTTAAAAAATTCTTTAAATCTATGTAAACCAATTCTCTCGTGCATTTATTCATTAGTAGCAATGACAGAGAAACAAATCAGATCACCAGGATTTTTCCAGAAAAATCCAGAAAGAAACTATAAAGAGGAAGGCAGTCACTGTGTCTCACAGTAACTTTATTCAATGGAAAAGCATGATGCCTGTTCTTAGAATAACATTATATGATCACATATTGAGTTAAAAGAAAATGAGTCAGAGGGCTTTGGGAAGAAAAGGGCATGACATGCAACGTAAAGGACTTAGATTCCATTTGCGCTAAACTTCTTAGGGCCTCGGGTATAACAAAACCCACCATGAAGAATCATTATCAGACTCAGCTGAGATAACCCCTGGGAAGGCGGCTAGCACCAATGACTTGAAGCTCTGTATGTGCCTGTTTGTTGAATCTCAGAAATACCAAGTTTCCATGGGCAGGAATGCTTTTGACTATAAATAATGGGCAAACCTCACTAAATGGCTGAGATGAATAGAGGCTTATTTTTCTCACTGCGTAATATGTCTCTGGAGATAAGTCCAGGGCTGGCATAGGGCGAGCAACATCCAGGTTCACCCAAGACCTGGATTTAGCATTAAATCCCTGTTTTCGCCTTTTTTTTTTTTTTTTTTTGAGACAAAGTCTTACTCTGTTGCCCAGGCTAGAGTGCCGTGGTGTCAGCCTAGCTCACAGCAACCTCAAACTCCTGGGCTCAAGTGATCCTCCTGCCTCAGCCTCTCCAATAGCTGGGACTACAGGCATGTACCACCATGCCTGGTTAATTTTTCTATTTTTAGTAGAGACGGGGTCTCGCTCTTGCTCAGGCTGGTCTTGAACTCCTGACCTGAAGCAATCCTCCCACCTCGGCATCCCAGAGTGCTAGGATTACAGGTGTGAGCCACCATGCCCAGCCTAAATCCCTCTTTTAGCATTGAAAGTCCTACATCTCAGGAAGCCTCCACATGGTTGTTCAGCCTAGCAATAGCGGTCACCAGTGTCACCATCAAGATCAAAGGTAGTTTTATCTTTTTCACTTGGCCATTCTGACTGTTGCTCGTTGCCTCTTGGTTGCAAGATAGCTATTGTACCTTCAGGCATCATGTCTGCATTCCAGGTAAGAAGAAGAAGGAAGGGCAAAAGGATCAAAGGCTTTCTCTTAGACAAGTTGCCTCTTATTCTGGAAAGAAAACTTTCCTCGAAGATGTGTACTTTTATGTTTTGGGCCAGTGCTGTTTCACTAGCTGCAAGAGTAGCTGGACAATTTTTGGTTTTCAAAACCACAGTAGAAGGCGGCCAGGAGAGAAGGTCACGAGAGGCTTTTGGGTTGCCCACCCACAGTGTTTGCCCCCCCCCCCCCGCCCCCTCACTCTTCATCACACCCAGCCAGTGTGTGCTGAGCACCTGCTATGTGACAGTCACTGTGCTGGGATCTGCAGTAGGCAGAAAGAAGAATAAGACACAACCCCAGTCCAAGTAAGCGTGCCATCTGGGACAAGCTAACATGGACCAGAGGTGACTATGTCAGAAGGCAGCCAAGAGAGAGTGGGAAGTGCTGTACTGGTGAATGTTCCTGAGATGCAGGTGGATTAGCCAGATAAACATGAGCACAGTATAGTTTCCAAGTGGAGATGAACCCTAAGATGTGAGGACAGGACTTGGCAACAAGAAAGCTCTAGAGAGAAGAGCCAGGGGGGTGTGAGAAGAAGGAATGAGCAGATAGGGGTAAGCACCTCTCGTCCCTGAAAATGACCTGGCTGCACGGGCCTCCATTATGGCAGGAGGGAGCCATTCAAATACAACAGTGTGTGAACAGAGGTCCGAGTGACCTTGGCACACACCAGCAGAGAGCTCTAAGGACACCTTGTAGAGACAAGTCATCTCAAGTAAATGAGACTCCAAATTGCCCTTGAGAGAGAGAAGAACCACCTTTATTCCCTGCCTGAGATCCTGCTGCGTGCTCAAGCCCCCACCTCGGCCTGTTTCCTATCCTTTTGGCCTTTGATGCCAGCCCCCTCCTCACTTCCCAGCCTCGCCCTGCTTCTCCGGCCCAGTTGCTAAATCCACCTCCAGGCCCAGGCCTGGCCAGCCTCTGAGCCAGGCAGGCCAGAGGGGGCAGCTTTAGCCTCAGTTGCCAACCAGGCTTGGTCCTGATGCCAGCGGCTGCCTGGGCTCCTGGGCGAGCGGCAGCATGCCCGGCCTCCCCGGCCCTGGTGGCCTGGGTCACAGCAGCTCCTGCCTTCATCCCACACAGGCAGCCCCAGAGCCACTGAAGCACACCTGTAACTGTCCTGCAGGTGCTTCACGTGAACTCACGGTAGCATCATAAACAACCCTGCAAGGTGGAGAGAGTGACCCTCACGTTGCCCGTGGGCAAATGAGGCCCACAGGGGTTCAGGGGCAGAGGTGGGCTTGATGCCTGGGTTGGCTTCTGGAGCCCCTGCTTGTCCCGCTGCTCCGCACCATTTCTCCGTGTGCAGCAGAGCTCTCCTGGTCCCCCTGCCCTGTAAGCTTCTCTGTGCCCACCCCCTGGCCCTGCCTGGCATTCTCTGCAGCAGGGTCTCAGTTGCCATACACTGTGATGAAGCTTCATTTATTCCTCCACTTAACAAATATTTACTGGGTATATAAACACTCAGTAAGCACCAGGCACTGTGTGGGCCATCATGTTATTTTCAGGCTGCCCGAACGTGCCCAGTTGCTGACCCCTAAGAACCACCAGCTGCCAGAGCTTGCCATGTCCTCAGGGCACCATGGCAGAGCTGCCCCTGGCCGGCCAGCGTCCGGGCCCCTCTCAACCTCCCCTGCACATCAGTGGCCTCTCTGACCTTGCTTCGTGGCCTTTCCTGCCATGCCTGTTTGCAGTCTGGGCCTGGCATGGTCACGCCTGAGCCCGTTCCGGTTATGACAACTCAGCTAGTCACTGCCGTCATCAAAGTAAGGTGGTCAGAGGAACTGAAATAGCCGCCAGATTAATTTGATTCTTGGTAAACAATATGGTGGAGGTTAAAAGAGAAAAAATTTTTGGTGGGGGAGAAGCTGCCAATAGTCATATTCTCCCCGCTGGGTGGGGACCCCAGAGAGGTACCATAGCAGTGCGAGAAACCGAGATGGAGGGATGAAACGACCAGCTCAATTCACACAACATTATGTTTTTTCCTATTTGCAATAGTAATACATGTTTACTGTAGAAAAGTGGGGAGTACCAAAAAGTTAAAAAATGAAAAAAGAAAAAGTAAAAGAAAATTGGAAAATACCAACAAAGTATAAAGAGAAAAAAAATACTCTGTGATACTATTACCTAGAGATGATTATTACTCTTAACATTTTGTGTTTACCTCTAGATTTTTCTCTATGCACATATGTGGGTTTATTCTCTGTATACTATTTTGTACCCATCTCTTAACACTTGACATTATATAGATACCTCTCCCCGCTTGACACCAAGTGTGTCATGAAAACGCCATTTTAAATGGCTGCATAGTATTCCATTATATGGGTGTGCCATCATTTGTGTGACCTATACTCTTGGCTATTTGGGTCATTCCATTATACCATCCCCCATTTTATCCTACATAAATGATACCGAGGTGAACATTGACACATATATATTTGTGCACATATCTGATCTTTTTTCCTTGGGTTGAATTGTGAGGGACACAGTTTGACAAACTGCTGTACTTTGGCCCAGAAAGGGGGAACAGGGGAGCTCTGGTCACCAGCAAGCTTCCTGAGCAGGGGCTTTGGGGAGACCCAAAGGGGGAGATGCTGAAGTGGGGGCCTGGGAACCCCAAAACTTCATTTATCTTACAGTTTTTCTTTGATAAAGCCCTGCTTTATCATTCTGAACTCTGGTTGAGAAATCCTCTGAGACAAGCTTAAGCAAACAAAGAAGAATTGATGTGAGAATGTTGGGACAGGAACACAGCGGTCTCCAGAAAGGGCTTGAGAAAGAGAAGAGCCATCAGACTGCCCTCCTCTCCCTTCTCTTTCTGCTGGTTCCTGTGCTGTAGTGACTCTCAAACTCAAGAGTGCCCCAGACCCCCCTGCAGGGCTCATTAAAGCACCCATCGCTGGGGCCCACCCTGGAGTTTCTAACTGGCCAGATCTGGGGGTGGGCAACACTCTGCATTTATAACTCATTCCCAGGTGATGCTGATGTCCGGGAACCGCACTTTGAGAACCACTGCTAGACGGCAACATGCGGGCAGACACCCTCCAAGACTGCTACCGCATCCTGGTATCTGAGTGAATCCCAGCCTCTCATCGTGCTCCTTCCTGGTGACACCAAACCAGGATGCTACCACTGCCCTGTCAGAAAGAGACACCACCACCCCCGTCCCCAAAAGGATGAGGCCCAAGAGGGGGATGAGGTTGCTAAGGTCATTCCCTGAAATTTTCTCTCTCAGGGCCTTCTGGGCACTGAATCACTTCTCAGGCGGTTCTCTCATGGCCAAACTTTCCTTCTCTTTGGCCTGATACCTGGATTCTAAGAAGTGCCTAAAGAGGGTCTCCCCTGTTTTCAGGCCACTTGCTCAGAAGAGCTCTTCCCTTCCGGGGTACCCATCAAGCAGGGATTGTGGGGAAGTCTGGGTGACCAGAGCCCTCTGCAGGGAAGAACAGCCCAGCCCCAGGCACTGGGTTGCTCAGAAGTTCACCAGACAGAGACTCGAAGAGGTAGTCAACAGGGGAGAACTTACAGTCCACTGTGAAGCCATAAAGAAGCTCACACTCCGGTGACAACAATAAAATGACACCATGAGAGGTCCTGTGAGACTTTAAGAACCAATGTTTATTGTGCTCCTACTTGTCCTGAGCACCAAGTGCCTTATGTTGATCATTTAATCTTCCCTAAAAACCTGCAGAGATGGGTGTTATTATCCCTGTAATACAGATGAAGAAACTGAGGCACAGAGAGACTAGGTTATTTGCTCAAGCGCACGCAAGCTCTTGAGCACTACTCTGCACTCAAGAGAGAAACCAGAAAACCAAAAAAGGGTGGAGGGGAAAAAACTAACATATACGTTCTTCTACTCAATCATTACATTAACACTCTAAAGTATTATCCCCGCGTTGTAGGTGAGGAGACAGAAGCTTAGTTAAAAAGCTTGCCAAGGTCACACAGCTGGGAAGCACTGCCCCGGGTATGGAGCCCAAGCTTGTCAACCCCCAGAGCCCAAGCTCCCCTGACTCTACCCTTCTGCTTCCCTGGAGTGATTAATTCCAAGCAGGGAAGTGGGGCAGGCTTCAGCGTGGGCAGCATTGGAACCAAACAGCCAAGCAAGGGTTCGGTGCACAGAGACAGGAGGGCAGGCGGCCAGGCTAGGAGCTTGCATAAGCACGGTCTTGGGCTTGAAAATGCATGATCTGTCTCTCAATAGAGGAATGGCGTATTCCTTTAATAGAGTACTCAGTGGTCAATACAATATCACATCTGACTATTTTGAGATGTAAAAATGATAACAAAATAAGTACACACTGGAAAGTTAGGATATAAAACTATATATACTAAGATTCCAATTTAGTAGATATGGGGGGTGTGTGTGTGTATCTCAGCCTAGAAGAAAATATATCACCTTGTTAAGTGGATTTTTCAGGATACCAGGCTATGGATGATTTTTATTTTCTTATTTTTACTTTTCTGTATTTTCTATAGCTTTCAAACACAATGAACATGTGTTACTTTTATAGCCATGAAAAGAAATCTTACTTGCTTACGAAAGTGCGAGGCATACCTTCTTTCCTGAGACCACCTCCAGGGAAAGTATGAAACTCTTCCTATCCCATTCTGACCCTCCTCCTCTCCTGTCTTCCTACCTCACAAGTTGATTTTTCAAGATTTTCCATTTGTGAGCTCTTGATGTTTAATTGATTGTTCAAAAACAATTTTGGTGGGGGTGGGAGAGATGGCATCCAATGGAGTCTGCTTTGAAGACCTCAGGGAGGGCTATAATTTAGCCATGCCTGGAACACACACATGAAAGCCCTAGTTTGCTCAGAGCTTTTCCCATCCAAGCAGGCCGAGGTGTGGTTTCCCCTGAAATCCTCTGCAGACATCTGAGCACACAACCCCTAAGGCTCATTCTGCAGTCTCTACCTCACTTTGCCCTTAAATCACTGCCTGTCTAGAAACCTTTAGACTCAAGTTGAAGTTTCTATGATCTTTAAAAGCTTTTTAAAATCAAACCAACCTGGAACTTAATGTTTTACAATGATAAAGTTGACTCTATTTATGTTTCTTTTTATGATTTCATTGTCATACATTTCCATTTGTATCTGGAGGAGTTTAACACAGATGCTAAAGTGTTTTTTAAAAAAAAAATCTGGAGCTTAGTAAAAAGAAATCATATACAAAGAATGGCCACCAAAGATTGAAACCAAAAGAATTGTTCCAATTTAAAAATTAGTCCTTGGGTTTACTTTAAAAAGAATTCAAGCATTTTCCCCCTAGATTTGAAAAGTACCTCTCTTCCTGTCACCTCCACAATTTTTTAAAAGGTCCTGGGTTCCATTTTCAAAGTAAGTTCTATATTTTTAAGGGTGACGCATACCAAGTAACCAGAAACTGGCCTTGGCTTGGAAAACCTCCCAGTTCTCATAAACATGCACTCACTAGTTCCTTTCAGGATGATGAATACTATTGATTGGCTCAGATCAGCTTGTGATCCAGCAGTGGTATTAGACATTGGCTATAAAATATCTCCTTATGAATTTTTCATTGGCTTGAGTGTCTGGAGAGCCGGGCAGCTGCCTCCCTCAGTGTTCTCTCTCTCCTTGCCCTCCCTCCTCCTTGCTGTGTCTCAGGACCGATGATGCCACTCTGCAGGGCCATGTTATTGGATCAGAGCGATTAGCTTGACAGCCCACTTTTCTGAGTGGAATCCAATTTCTTTTTCAGGTGCAGCGAGCTTACCAGTAGTCATGTGCTTTTTGTTTTGCGATGGCATCACAGGATTACTAGAAGATGCAGTAAACTGAAGTCATTTCCCATTAACCGTCCTCCTCGGGATACCAAGGCAATGTGTCACCCTGCGCCTGCAGCATCACACGCGCTTTCCAGGAGAACGAGTGCTCGCTGCAGCTCAAGGAAAAGCCGACAAGGAGGCCAGCTCTGGAGAAGTGCCACACCAGGCATTTTCAAATGCCCTAACTCATTAGTCTCATAGCAACCCCAAGAAAGGGGGAGCATCCCCCCCCCACTTTTACATGGATGGAAATTGAATATCTGAGAGACTCAGCAATCTCTCAGAGATTCCTATTACGGATTTATCAAGCTCCTGCGGAAGTAGGTGGTGAGTGAAGCCCCAGGACTTCCTGCAGTGGCTGAGGAAACCCAAGAGTTGCCTTCTTTTAAGAGAACAGGGCACGCTTCACTCAGAGCAAATCTGTCCTCTTGCTACATCTCCATTGGTTCTTACGTTCTAGATATGGACAGCAGGAAAAATTTCAAGTTCTCACATCTATAAATAGGGCTTTCTTCCCAATAGTATTTGCATCTGGGTGCAATTGAGCTAAAATCAACTTCAAGCACAAATTTTGGGGAGAAAATAAATAAGACAAGGCCGGCAGGTACTCTGTGGAAGGGGCAGGGGTGGGTTAGTGGTGACCAGGTAGGGTGAAGGACTGAAGAGTTAATGTGTGTGTATATGACCCTCTCTTGCGTATGTGGCCCTCTCCCTGGTCCTGCTTCCTCTGTAAAATGTGAAGAGCCTATGAGAAACCTGTAACACAATGAATGGGAACTGTGAGTCTCTATAGTTCGACGACTATCACCAAATAAGTCAGCCCTCCTTATCCCCCGGCTCTGCCTCCATGGATTCAAACAACCACAGATTGAAAATATCCAGAAGGAAAAAAAGCATCTGTACTGAACATGTCATTATTCCCAAAACAATACAGTATAACAGCTATATGACATTTACATTGTAGTAGGTGTTATAAGTAATCTAGATACGATTGAAAGTGTCTGGGAGTATGTGCATTTTATATCAAGGACTTGATCATCTGCAGATGTTGGTATCCGCAGAGGTCCTGGGACCAATCCCCTGTGGATACCGAAGGACAACTGCATTTTGTCATACACCAAAGGAGAAATAAACAAAGGAATGAGGAAGTGCCACGTTGTAAATGAAAGTGAGAATTCTTCCTGGTTTCCATCTCTGCTAAGGGCACAGTGGCCAGTTTTAACAAAGTGTATCGTTCATCTCATTCACGCCAACCTGCGCCCCTCAGCCCCTCAGCCGTGAGGCTAGAGCTGCCAGAAACAACGATGCCAAGAGAAATCGTGCTTTTATCCATCTCCAGTGCTTATCACCCAGAGCACAGCTACACCATTTGTTCCTGAGTCTTTGATATAAATTGTTTGATAAGTTTGTAGAAGAGAAGTTAACAGAAACATGTTGAGACACCCAAGAAGACTATGTTGTTTTTGCTCCTGGATATGAGGTTTTTTTCTTTTATGGGCCCCTTGATTTTATAGACTGAAACTCCCAGATGATCCCAGAGAACTTCCAAAAGTTAGTTACTGAGCCAGAGGGAATGGAAATGTCATGTTGTGGATTCTTCAAAACCCATGAATCTGGCCTGCTCATTGGAGTGGAATGATTCGCAGGACAGCAGCTGTCAGCACCTGCATTTCATGGATATTATAGACTTGGAGGACAGGGTCCATTACCACCCTTTGGTGAATCCAAGCCCTCAGGACGTTCTTGAAAATTTGTACTTAATAGTAAATTTTTAATCAGAGAGGATGTATGAAATACTGTGTTAAGCTCAAGGATGGTCATTCTGGAATGTCACAGGTGAAAGGAACATCCATGAGTCCTCTAAAGTAATACCTACACCTGCAGTCCTCAGACTCTGTGGACATCCTCTCTCTGCTTCCCTGAGGAAGTAGCAGTCCTTTGTGGAACATTATAAAGCCACTTCCTTATAACCATGCTCTCTTTGAGCTTTGGAAGGCCCATTTCGCCTATATGTTTAGACTTCTCTTAGTGGAGTAAACAAGCTAGGAGTGACCCCCAAGGGAGCTCATGAGTCAAGCTCTCAGCCCTGAAAGTGTTTTGAACTTGGAAAGGGTCTCAGAGGTCAATTAGTGTAGCCCCAGTATGAAAAATGAAGTGGCTCTTAAGAAAAAGGTCTGGTATCAAGTGCCTTAAGAAGGATAGTGTTCAACCAGCTCCTTTAAAACCGTAACTGTGATGGTAAGGGCTCTGTGGTGGGAGAAGATCTGAAGTCACATGCATCTTCAAGGGACACCGTCCCTGGTCTCATGACAAAGATGACACAAGATGACAGGGCATCTGGGAAGGCTGTTTGTATCCGCCTCGCAGTCTGTGGGTGAGACAGTGGGTTGATTCTGATGACTATGGTGAGCTCTTCCTTCTTCCTGTTCTAAAAAGGTGAATGGTCAAGCATTGCCTGGTCTAGAGATGGCCCTTCCCAAGAATATCACAGATCATGAAGATTAATTTATTTTTTATTTTGGTGGAAAACGATTTTCCTAACCAGCAGTGTGATCATGACACATAAGTATATTTCCACTTCCAGCTCAGAGAAACAACATGGGAAAAACGGAAAACAAGCAGAAAAGAAACTTTTTCTTTAGGCATGAAGGAGGGGTAAGTACCTCCTTGGATCAGTGAATGGTTTTCGGGATCACCTTTGTGACCTCATTCACTTGGAAGCCTCCACATCCGCTGCAGTCAGGGGGAGATTTCACGGACTGCACAGAAAGCAGTCTTCAGGCCTGTGTTGTCTTTAAGTGTGTGCCCAGGCTGAAGGTCCCTTCTCTTCCCCACTCTGACTCCTTCCAATTCAGCTTAGGGATGGAGACCTCCTCTGCTATTCCAGCCCCTCACTATTCCAGCTAAGAACCCATCCGTAGACGGATCCCACCATGAGGCAGAGACCTTATTCATCCCTCCCATTCTTCCCTTACCCAGATCCCAGTTCCTGACACTGTGGTCAATGGCATCGGTGGATCACAGTGATTACTTCTGGCTCTGCTCTTTGTGTGGTTGTCATAGTCTCTCCCAACCTGCTATCTCTTGTCAGGTTCTGTTATATTTGCAAGTCTGCATCTTCTCCCACAGCACCCAGTCTATGCTGCTGCTCGAGGTGGTCCTCGGCAGCTGTTTGTTGACTAGCCATTGAGGATAGAATGCATCATGGAGTTATGTGACAGACTCTCGACTGGATGGGTGTGTAGTTTGGGCAAGTTATATACTTAATGGTGGATGCCTACCAAAAAACAAAACCAAACAAGTCAAACACCTCTATGTCTTTCTCTTCCCACCCTTTACTGTCAAATTTCTTAAGAGAATAATCTGTATTTATCTCACTGCCTTTATCTCATACCTTGTCCATTTAATCTTATTTCACTTCCCACACTCCCTCCATACTTACGCAAACTCTGAAATTGCTCACACTAACTGCCAGATGTAGTAGCTTTTCTAGAATTTTATCTTCACCAATCTTTCTAATTGATGCAGCTGCTAACTACTTTCTTGAAAATATTCCCTTATCTTTGGACGGATTAGAACACAGTTGGTCTCTCACCTCTGACTAACTTACTTCTTTCTCCACTGTTGACTCATCTTGTGCATTACTTAAAACACAAGTGTGTCCCAAGATTTTTCCTCACTCCAGTTTCTCTTTGTTTTCTACACCTCCTTTCTGGGGCTATCAAGCACTCCTTCTGTTTCAATTAACATCTCTATGCAGATGCCTCCCAGATCCTTAACCCTAGTCCAACTTACCTACACAGTTCTAATTTCATACTTTCAATTGTCTGCTGGATCACTTCATCTAGATAATCCTCCTAGTCTTTCAAATGCAGCAGTTTAAAAGTGAACAAATAATTTTGTCCCTCAAACCAGCTCCTCCTAGTAACTTTTCAATTAATATTTGTAAATGAAAACATGCCACTAACATTGAAATAAAGTTCAAAACTTTGTTTTCATCTTTCACTCCTCCATATTTCTCAATGCCACGTCTAATGAGTTGACAAGTTATAGGGTCAACAAGCATTCACTGAATGCCTCCCTTATGCCAGACTCTGGGGATGTAGTGAGGGAATAATAAAGAAGACAGAGAAAGAGAGTAAAAATGAGAGATAGAAGAGAGACAAGGTCTTACCCCTGATGATGGGAGAAAAGGCATGCAGCAATCTTTCAAATAAGTTTAAGATCACAACTGTGAATAGTTCTTGGAAGAAAGCTATATGATAAGAAAGAGAACTTATTTTTAAGGGGAGGATATAAAATTATTCATTAATTTGGTGACTATTTATCGAATGCCTACTAAAGGCCAAGTACTGTCTGGGTGCCAAAGTCTTCCAAGCCCACCCCTGCAACGTCTCTCAAGTTTACACCAGCACAGTTCAGGTTCCTGCTGCCTGTTTCTCCCAAGCTTCCTAACAGACCCTCCATCCTCTGTCTCTCTGCACGTGAACTCGGCCCATATGCCACGGTCAGACAAACATGCTTACAACAGAACAATAAGGTTGCTTTCTTCCTTTGAAATATTTGAAGACTCTCTGATGACAACTAATATGATCAAAATTCTGCAGTCAAGAATTGAAGACCTGCATCCCTGAGGCCTGACCTCCAATCTTTCCATCTGCTCTTACTTCCCAATCCCCTTTCATGTATCCTATCTTCCAGCCAAACAGGATTACTCAGTGTTCACAAATATGTCCCACACTTTCTTACCCAAAGTCATGCTCTCCACTTGGAATCCCATGTGGTCTATCTGTTCATTGAAAGGTTTCCTTCCTCTTTCAAAGTTCAGCTTAATTGCTTTATAAAGATTTGTGCCTTCTTCTCCCTAATAGCTTGCACAGATGGCAAGGACTGAGTTCTGACCATATTTATGGTAAGTCCACCCATCACTCCACACACAACTTGCAAAGGGAACTTCTCATTACAGATGCTCAATAACTACTAAATAAATGTTGCCAGAAATGGTTTTCTAGTCATTTCCTATGCCTACATTACAGTATTTCTTTCCAACACGATGGCAAAGTCTTCAAGAGCAGGTACGATGCTTTCTGCTTTTCTCTGTTTTCTCCATAGTTCTTAGCACAGAACTATAAATAGAGAAGGAGTATAAATGGACAAGTGATAAGTTATGTTTTTCCCCCCTAGGAAAATGCAACGTTAAATTAAAATCCATATTCTTCTGTTTAAGATTAATGCCATGTTTGGACATGAGGAAAAGAAAAAACTGTAGCTGGTATATTAACATTCATAAAATCTCTAGCTATTTTTTTCCTTTATGTTTCCTATGTAACTATTGCTGCTCAATACAATGTCTATCACTTTTTATGTGCTTATTTTGTAACTCTACCTTATTAAACTCCATTATCAGTCCTTTTAAAAAGTTATCTTGAGTTTTCCTGGTGGATTATTATTATCTATAAAGATAATTTTGTCTCTACTTCAAATAATTGTAACATTTCTTTCTTTTTCTTATCTTATTTCATTGGTTAGAACTTCTAGATCAATACTTTAAAAATGGGAATAATGGACCTCTTGCCTTTAGTGGTTTTTTTTTTCCTAATAGTAACTATTATGTTAGCTGATGGCTTAAAATAAATACTTTTTAGAAGTATTCATTTATTCTAAATCACTACATCTACTCTTTCCCTTCTTTATTATAATTTTATTGGTACATTTATCAGATCCTTCTCTCAGAATGAGTGACAAAACTTAAGTGAAGTGGAGATTTGGCAATTATTCAGTGATAGGATCAATTGTAGAGTGCCAAGCCAGGTAACGAAAATCGTGAGTCATTTGGCCTATCTTTATTGATAATTTTGCTGATAAAATTATCAAGAGAACTGATGAGCCTACGTTAGACCTTTGTGCCATTTAGACATGAAATCTCTGTGATAAAGGTGACAAAATATGAAAATGCTCAGGAATTCTTCTATTCTTTCATTCATCATTCATTCATTCTTCCAACAAATATTTATTGAGTATTGCTACGTGCCAGACACTATTTCAGTGCTGGGTTATAGGAATGAACAAGACAAGTCCCCGTTCTTATGGGGGTTTCCTTCTAGAGAGGGCAAACACATAAGTTAACAAATAAGTGAGCAAGATACTTTTACATATTCATAAGTGCTACAAAGATAATAAAATAAGACGATATATTAGAGAGTGACTGATAGAGATGGGCTATTCAGCCAAAGTGGTCAGAGAAGCCTTCTCCAAAGAATGATATTTGAACAGAGACGTAAGTGACAAGCAGAAGCTGACTATGGTAAGATGATAGGAAGAGCACTGCAGGCAGAGGAAATAGCAAATGCAAAGACACTAAAGTAGAATGATCTTGGCATTTTGCAAAAACAAAGAGAATGATGAGGAGCGGTGACTGGAAGGAGAACAATAAGATATGAGGTTGGAGTGGTAGGAGGACCAGAGAGATAGTGAAAAATCTGGGTTACACGTACTCATGAACGTCATTTTTAAGGATGAGGAGAGTAATACATTTGCTGAGATAAAATACATTTAGAAGATTTATAATGCAAATTATAAACACATAAAATTTACTCAACATCTTGAATAGATAGGAATAAAGCCCAAATAAGGCAAATAATCTCTCTATTACATTCTATTCCACATCAACATTCTCATTTACTTGTGTTTTGTCACCCTGAGTGGCAGCAAAGATCCTGAAATAAGATGCTTTCCTGGGCGCACAGTTTTCTTACACAACGGATTGTGAACCAAGATCTTTTTGGCAGTTTAGTCACTTCAGAGAGACTTATCATCCCAACCAATTAGCTGTGGGCTTTCCAAAGCTGAGGAATCACATCATCTATGCTAGTTTCAACCTTGGTGATAAGTTAAACAGAACCACATGACTTAGTTCCTTTCTTTGTGCTCTTATTGGAGAGAAGAACCACCAAATGAAACACTTTCAGTCCCCACTAAAGTTATCCAAAAATAAAGTATGTAACAAATGAGTTTGGGTGACTCAGGGTGGTCACTCTCCATGTGTCTTGATTTAGACTATGGGGCTATTTTTGGTTTGTCATAACTGGTTGGTTGTTGTGGTCTCAGACCAGGCTCAGCATACTGGTCAAAGCAGTGCTTTGTCATCACCCAGAAGCCTGTGCCAAAAAACCTGGCAACTTTCTGTCCCTTTGTGAAAGAAGAACATTGAACCCCAGTGGTTAGATGCTGCTGCAGCAGCCTCCAAAAGGCTGCTCAAGCCTTTGTTATACCGGAGTTTTAAAATTTCACAGAGCGATTGTGTTTTTGGAAAGAGCAACTCACCCATGAGCTGCTTTGGGTTGGGATGGAGTCATTAGAATCAGACAAAAGCAGGGGCAGGCTCCGTTACTCAAACATTACCAGCAGTTCTTCACTCCTTAGGCAAGCGAAGCACTTAGCACAGGGCCTGGAATTAGAGTAGCCACTAAATAAAAGTCACGTGCTTGTTTTGGGATTTTACACTTATCTAGCCCCGAAAAGGATTCTTTCGAAGTCTCTAGAGCAGCTCCCAAAGGGCAATCCACAGAATCAGGCCAGTCCATTTTCACTGGTCTCCAGCAAAATGAGGAAAAACTATTTTTTTTTAAATTTAGTAAACACACACACATACATGTGACGTTTTAAAATAATCATTTATTATTTCTTGTGGACTGCCTTTACTCTGATATTTTTGTCTTTCCTACCAAGTATTTCTTAAAGTGGACATGTTCTTTCTTTCAGTAAAGAATGCTGTTAGTATATTGTAGCAATTATTGTTTTAAATGTCCTTACTTGGCAGAATTAAAGGATGGCATCTCATTGCCAATTCCCCCAATTTTTTTGAAATTTTACTGAGACTTAAATCCTAGATCTGCAAACCCCTAATCTATATGTTTTCCGTCTCTGGTTGTCTGGGCTTTCTGATCCCTCCCATAGTATGGGGATGGGTAAATGCTCACTCTGAAGTCTCTTCACCAATTTATATCCTTCTTCTATGTGTTATCTTAGAACTGAAAGCTGGAGACCTGAGAGAGAGGGAAGGGGTGTAGTAAGAAAGCAGGAATAAGTATTGGCTATTAATACTAATATCACTAGTATTTATATTAGTATTACAGAGAGGCAGAAAATAAGACCAAATGAAACAGATTTTTAGTGTGATAAATGTGGAAGATGAGGTTTTTCTAATGAGGATATCAACTTGTGAATGATTTGTGGTAATATGAAGATATTTTAAGTATTTACTGCTTCTGTCCCTTCCATGTTTGCTGTCCTTAGTTTGCAAATATAAATGGCCTGTTAAGAAATATTTAATACCACAGGGCAAATGTAGATTTTCTAAATTAAATCAGTCTAAATCACGGCTTAGATTGTACTTCATGATACAGATTCTAAGAAAGAATGTAAAATAACTAAGCAGCTATTTTTGTCTTAGCAGGACTTCCTGGCTAGAGTACAGAACTCTGAGATGCAGGTCTGATGTTCAGCTAAGCCACTGATTTGCTGTATCTTTTTGGGCATTGCTTAAGCTGCTATGTTCCCTGTTTATAAATTTGAGATAGTAAAATTTGCCACTAGTGGCCCATTGTCAAGGATGTTGATTAAAACAGATTATTAGAAACAATGGCCTTATCCAGTATACTAGGAGGGTAGTTACCTGTGTATTTGAAGGTCATAGAACTACCATACTATGTCTATAATAAACAATAACATAAAGAAATAAAACTTTGGATTAATAAGTTGTAATGATATTAATAACAGCTTCCATTTATCTAGCATTTATTAGGTACCAGGCATTGCGCTAAGCGCTTTATAAACACTGTCTGGTCGACTCTTTGTAACAACCTTTTAGCAAGGCACAATTACTACCTTCAATTTTCTCCTGGGGCACAGGCAGCCCACCTGTTCCCCTGGAGCTGTCTGACTCCCTCTGAATCTGTGTTTATTGGGCCATTGAGTGTACATCTCCTCCTCTCACACCTAATAAGGCAATATTTCCCTTTTTCTTCCTCTAGCTCTTCATATAAAGAATTCTCAATTTCCCTTTGTCTTTTGTCATTTGACTTTCATTTCCTGTTTGGGGTTTTCTGCTTTTATCACCCGAGCCTTTTGTTCTGCCATGCTTCATTCCTCTTCTGGGAGGAGTTGACCTAAGTTCCAGTTTGGTGCCTTTTCCTTCTTGTTTCAGTTCCTTACATGGTCTGTGTTTAGCAATTAAAGTTACCTTTTATGGTTTCCATCTTGTTTTTCACTGACAGTTTTCGAGTTTTCCTATATTCTTTTCAAACCTATATACTTATTTGAAAGGGGCTTCCTTTGGAGCCCTTTAGGTTAGACTTCAAAAAGAATTTTCTAATTTAAGTGCTATAATGTATTAAAGTGTTTTATTGAAAAGAGTTATGAAATGCCTACAGGCTTTGTTTGTTTGTTTTTTTAAAGAAAGGATAAACAGTGACAGAAAGAAGAGGGCTGGAGGGGTTTGAACGTTATCTTGCTGAGATGCAGGGGGTAGGGTAGAGAGAGATAAAGAAAGATTGGTGGCCTCCATTGATGGCCTTCTAGTGGAATTCCCGACTGTTTGTATGATTTCAGTACATAGAATAATAGAACTCAGAAATTATCATCACAACATCAGATATTTTGTTAGGTAAGTTTTATTTTGTTTTGTTTGGAAAACAAGAGCACATTCTCTCCAGTGTGCTGGATTCCTACTATGAGGAATCCAGGCTCTAGATGGTTCAATAAACTGGCCATGGCACGGAACATGAAACGAATACCGGATGGAGAGCAGGAGATCTAGACCTACCCCTAGTTTCACCAGTAACCAGCGGTGTGACCTCTGGCAAGTGACTGATCTTCCCTGAGTCTGTCTCTTACTAATACAATGAGTTGAAACCTCATTACCAACTTTGCACTCCTGATAGTTCTCATTACAACACATTTTCCCCCTTTCCTGCAAAAACTTGGAAAATTCTCATTACTAAAAGCAAGCTCTCTGGGGTAAGGAAGACCATCAGTGACTCCAGCCTTGCTCTAGTTAGATCTTGGTAACTCATACTTCCAAGATCCCCACATATGTGCATATCAGCTATTTTCTAGGGAACGGTAAAATTCTGGTGTAATATTCCCTCATAATTGTGATTATATCTGAATCGAATACCTGTTTAGAGGTTATCTAAAGTCCATTTACAGAGAGAAATGCATCGTGGGTTTTTTGTTGTTAAGTACCAGTTGTACTGCTTAACCTGAAATATTAGATGCCCAAAGTCTGCTTGTCCTCAAAAGCACATACAACTCCAAAAATGAGCATCTGTGGTTGAAAAGATCATGTAGATGTTAAGCAAAATGACCAGAAGTAACTGGGCACCCTAGGAGAGATTCTCTGACTCCAGCTTCTGGAAATATAGTGTCATATTCTAAAAGATATAACTAAGGAGGAAGACCTGCTAGCCCATATTTCTAAGTAACGGAGTCTTCATAGGATTTTAAAGTTGGAGGAGTTGTGATGGCCACCTAGTCTAACCTTCTGCTCTGCACAGGAATTACCTCCCTAACGTTGCTGCCATTTATGTTTAATTCCTGCCATTTAAAGCAGAGGACTCAGCCTCAACATGTTCTGTGACAGGGAGCTCACTACCTCCTAATATAGACCATTCCACTGAAAGATAGCTTTACTCATTGGAAAATTCTTTGTGAATACCACTTGGGTTAGGTTTGATAGAAGATTTTCTTTGATAGAAGAAAATCTTAGCTCAATTACAGCACATACTTAACACTTTGCTGCAGGCCTGCTCCTTACATTAGTGGGGTCCGGGACAAGAGTACCAATGGAGGACTATGTACCACATGTCTCAATTTGTAAAAGTTATGAAACAAGTCAACAAATGCTAAGTAAAACATGTTCCATATTTCTCCTTTGACAAATACACCTTTATAACACTGAAGTTGAAAAATAGGTGAAAGCTGTGGTTTTTATTTGAGCAACAAATGAAAGACAACAGAATTTATTATTGAATATGTCTGGGTATATTCTGTTGATAAACTGACAATGTTGTATGAATAATACAGACATCCATAATTTATAAATACTGTATAATTGACTTTATTTTGGTGAAATTGATACAGGAAAGTAGACCCCAAAACTGGGGTCTGGCCTGAAGGCCACGTGAGTTCCTGACTTTGTGCAGGAAAGAATTCAAGAGGGAACCGACAGAGTAAAGCAGAAGCAAGTGTACTGAAGTAGCATGAAACAGAAGGACTGCTCTATAGGCACGGCAGCGCCTATCTCTCAGAGCAACAGAGAGTAGAACCCTGTGAATTTCCAGAGTCTTATTTTATACTGTTTACTTAATTTTTATGTTAAGCAGAGGGAGGATTATTCATAAGATTTCTGGAACCAAGGGTTCCTCCGGTTTTTAAACCATATAGAGTAACTTCCAGGAGATGCCATGACATTTGTAAACTGTCATTGCATCAGTGGAGTTTTTTTAGTATGCTAATGTAGTATAAGCAGGGCATAATGAGCAGTGAGAGTAACCTGAGGTGGTTTTTCATCACCATCTTGGTTCTAGCTTGTTTTGGCCAGCTTCTCCACCGCCTTCTGTTTTATTGGAGACCTTGTTTCAGGTCTTATGTCTCTTTATTGACCACGGCCTGCTGGTTCCCTATCTCAAAATCACTAGGTCTACTGTTATCATCAAGATTTTCACATAATTTATGTTCTATTGGTAATAATGATATTAAGGATTAAAAATGGAATGTAATTAAATGAGGATATAATTTCAACAAAAAGTTCTTTTCCCCTAAAATATTCAGTATTATTTATTAAATGGGAAAATAACATGTAAATTATAATTGATATTAAATTTTAAAATAAAAATTATTTAAACAAAGTTGAGTTGTTTATTCTATTAAAATTGAATTAAATAGGCCGGGCGTGGTGGCTCATGCCTGTAATCCTAGCACTCTGGGAGGCCGAGGCGGGTGGATCGTTTGAGCTCAGGAGTTTCAGACCAGCCTGAGCAAGAGCGAGACCCCGTCTCTACTAAAAAAAAATAGAAAGAAATTAGCTGGACAACTAAAAATATATATGTATAAAAATTAGCCAGACATGGTGGCACATGCCTGTAGTCCCAGCTACTTGGAAGGCTGAGGCAGAAGGATTGCTTGAGCCCAGGAGTTTGGGGTTGCTGTGAGCTAGGCTGACGCCACGGCACTCTAGCCCAGGCAACAGAGTGAGACTCTGTCTCAAAAATAAAATAAAATAAAACAAAATTGAATTAAATATTAAATCTTAATAAAAACAGCACTGTTTATAATTCTAGCATTCCATCTTATTAATGTAAAGACTCATTATCATTCCTGGCATGTTATGTCTTGGTCTACATGTATACAAATTAAAAAGTAATATGAATTATTTAATATTATAATATGTTTCTCAGGTGTAATATACAACTATTGATAATACCATGCTAATATATGGGTACCTCTGGAACCACACATTGGAATACAAACAGTAGCAAGAAAATTCATTACTAGCACTCCTAGGAAAGGGCACCTCTTTATGCAAGAATCTATTGCCTTTGTGGCATCTGAGAATTTGACAAGTTAACTGTCTTTACTTGCATTATACCAAGTGCTTCTTCTACTCAAATCCTCCCAGTACCTCAAAACAATGTCTGACCCTGATGTTGGTAGCAGTGTAATTTACAAAACTTCGTAGCAAGAGATATGGTGAAGCATTTCCCCAGGACTTGAACTCCGTTAGTCACTGGAGCAGATATTTAGGGTTACAGGCTGCATGATGTCAGTGCTAAGCAGCAGATCCTGAGGTAGAGGTGCCATGTGTTCTTTAATAAATTTGTGTGTGTCTGTGTGTGTGTTTATGTTTGTGAGATTGCAAAGCCCTCTGAAGCCCAGGGAAGAGGCTTCTTCTTGCCTGGGACTAAGGGTGATACTGATACATCATTTGAACCCAAACCTGTAAATATCACATACTAGGTCTTTCAGCCAACTCTATATTTGGATTATCTTTGCGTTTTAGAGTTGTCTGAGGATACAAGTACCATGTAGGTGTTCAGACACATTCTTATGCTTGAGGGCATTTTATTCAAGTGTAAAACACATTTTATACACCAAAGCAAAGAATAAAGAAAAGACTGAATCTTATATTGAGCAACAAGAACTGAATCACTGTATAGTCATGTGCAGCATAATGACATTTTGGTCAATGACAAACTATGGTCCCATAAGATTAAAATGCCTTATTTTTACTGTACCTTTTCTATGTTTAGATATGTTTGCATACACAAAGACTTACCATTGTGTTACAGTTGCCTACAGTATTGAGTACAATCACATGCTGTACAGGTTTTTAGCCTAGGAGTAATAAGCTATACCATACAGCCTAGGTGTGTAGTAGGCTATACCTAGTAGGCCATCTAGGTTTGTATAAGTGCACTCTGATGTTCACACAATGAAATTACCTAACAACGCATTTCTCACAATGTGTCCCTGCTATTAAGCAACGCATAACTGAAATTGCTTCATATTGCATATGCAAGTCATTGTTTTGCTTCACCTCCATTTATCTCTGAGCTACATTTGCCAAAAAATTGGCAGTTAGATTCCAAAGGCAGAGGCAGGGTGCCATGGCTCATGGCTGTAATCCTAGCACTCTGGGAGGCCGAGGTGGGAGGATTGCTTAAACTCAGGAGTTTGAGACCAGCCTGAGCAAGAGCAAGACCCTGTCTCTACTAAAAATAGAACGAAAAAAAAATTAGCTAGGCAACTAAAAATAGAAAAACTTAGTCAGGCATGGTGGTGCCCACCTGTAGTCCCAGCTACTCAGGAGGCTGAGGCAGGAGGATCGCTTGAGCCCAGGAGTTTGAGGTTGCTGTGAACTAAGCTGACACCATAGCACTTTAGCCCAACCAACAGAGCAAGACTGTTGCAGGAAAAAAAAAAAAAGATTCCAAAGGCAGAGCAAAGACAACTTAGGATCTCCCCTTTTATCCCTGTAAAAGAAAATCTTATGAGTTTATCTATACTTAGGAAAATGTCTTTTCTTACACTTTGTATCATTTTCTTCACAGATGAAGAAAACAATAAAATAAGTTGCACTACAAATACTGATTTTCTTAGATCTTCAAAGTCTCCTCTTGTTTCCTTTCTCCTAAAGCAGATACAAGAATAAGACAGTATCTGTTCTGGAGTTTTTTTTAAGTGCAAAAGAATATAAAATGAAAATTAAATTAAAAATCTTTTTCTTTCTTCCTAACCCCCAGTCATATTTATCAGAGTTGACTACTGTTAATATTCTTGTGTAGCTTTCCAGAATTTTTCTAGGCATATGCAAGGACCTACTTTTATTTTTAGATTAATTGATGTCACACATGCTCATCTGTATCTTATCTTTTTTATATATTTTGAAGATATTTCTATATCATCACCCATAGAACAGGCTTATCCTCTAAATTTCTTAAAAATTAAATGAGATAATTATGTATTATTATTAGCATTAGATATGGGTATATTTAGCCTCTCAAAAAAATGTTAGTTTTCTTCCTTTAATAGAAGAGTCATATGGATTTGTATTGTGATTCTGGTGGATTTCATTATACACATGTAGATGTGGATATAGAAAGTCACAGGAGGGGAGAATTTCTGAGTGGATGGCTCTTAAAGACTGCTTGATTCAAGGGGTGGAGCCTGTGCCAAAACCAATTTTTTGCTTTCAGAACTGGTGCACCTTTAATCCTTTTTTGTTGCTAATATAATTCTGACTTATATCTATTATTTATCTTAAAAATTAAAATAGAGCATGTAATGGCGTTAAATAATGGTAATAAATCAGGTTGTACATACTGCTCAAAAGTTAACAAGCTTCTCATTTTCATTTAGAGAAGGAAAGTCAAACCAAAGACAATGTATGGTTTATTTTTAAAATATAAGTTATGTCAAGACTCAAAGATTACTTCTGAGAAGGACTCAGGGTCTGGATGGAAAGAAGCCTGACTTTTGCACCATCTAAATTTGTACATACATGCATTTTTCTATTTGAAAAGCCAGGATTTATATATATATATGTATGTATGTAGTTGTGCAATGTTTGGTGTCTTTGTGCTTTACCTAGGAGTCCATCCCTCAAAGCCTTTAAAATGCCAATGGAAGGAGTGGAGATCCAGTGTTCAGGGTAGAGGAGAGGTGGGTAAACATCAAGAACCCAGGAGAATGCTCTAATGCTGGAAAGAGAACAAAGGTTGGAAGTAACTTACGGAGGATAAAAGGAATTATGGTAGGAGCCTGGAATTCTATGAAGCATGAACAGTGATTTTTTTACATTGCAGTTGTTCTAAAAACAAAAAAACAAAAAAACCACATTGGTTTGTTTACATATAAGAGAGAGAGGGAAGGGAAAATGTGAAAAGTGAGATTACTCAATTCCATCTGAAAAAGTTAGAGAATAACAGATTGAGCCAACATCATAGCGGTGTAGAATAAGCTCTTTTGTCCTGAAGAGACGAGCCTGTTTTCTTTCCAAACATGTGATGATCCAAGGGCGCTGCCTAAGATGAGATTGGGCAATCCATCACATGACCCAGAGTCACCCGGCTTAGCCTCCCATCTGAAAAATGGAAATTCTAAAAAACTCATGGATGCGTCATAATGATCTAGTGAAAGCACAATGGAGCAAAACACAGCGGTGGGGGGGAAGCTTAAGGCCTAAATGTTGGCAATTTTTTTCATTTAAAAGCCATTCAAAGCATAGAACCATAGAATTGGAAGGAATTTTAAAGGTCACTGAGCCTCCAGATTTTACAGATGAGGAAACAAACTAGAAACCCAGGGACTAGTCTAGGTCTCACAGTTAGTCAGAGAAGCCCCAGTACTAGAATCTACATCTCCCAAATCAGGGGTTGGGTTGTACTACGGCACCTCCTCCCATAAAGTATTTCTCATCGTCTGATGTTTGCCCAATCCCATGCCGATGTCTCTTTTTAAAAATGACTTTATGTTTATCTTTTCCCTCTAATAATTATATGAAATTATACATCCAATACAAAGGAATCATGTGTCTTTACCTGGAAAAAATGTTTAATGGACATCTAAATAAATTATGTAAAGACATTTCCTTTATAAAAGGAGTGGGAAAATTATGGCCATCCCTCAAATCTTTCTGATCCAAGACTACAGGGGTAGAAGAGAAGGTGAGTATGGAAAGGCAGTATTACATCGAAACAGTCATATCACACACACATCCAAGTATAGAGACAAAAATAGACCAGGCTTATTGGGTATGAAATAGAGATTGTAGGATAGAGGATAAGAGCAGAGAAACTTACTTGATTCATTTCAAAATACAGGTGATTATAATTCACCTTTTGTATCTATTTGCTAGTCATTCATGTTCACTCGACAAGAATTTACTGTGTACTTTCTATGTTTCCTAAGCACTAAGGAATCAAATACGAAAAGATATAATTTCTCACTTGAGGATCTCACAGTCCAGGGGAAGAGATAAGTAAGTAGGGGCAATAAGCAGATATGATGTCACATGCTAACATTACAGTTAGTTGGACAGTTAATTTTTAGAAAGCAAAACAAAAAAAAAAATATTTTTTTGAGACAGGGTCTCACTCTGTTGCTAGGGTTAGAGTGCAGCAGTGTCATCATACATAGCTCACTGCAGCCTCAAACTCCCGGGCTCAAGTGATCCTCCTGCCTCAGCCTTCCCAGTAGCTGGGACTTTACTCCCCAACGCAACTCCTGGTAAACACTGAGGTGTTGGCCATCTTTAGTATCTGCCTTTTCTAAAATATCATGTAATTGGACTCATAAAATCTGTAGCTTTTTCAGACTGGCCTTTTTCACATAGCATTATGCATTTAAGGTTAATCAATGTCTTTTTTTAGCTTGATAACTCATTTTTTATCAATGAATGATATTTCATTAGATATGTGTCACACAGTTGGTTTATCTATTTTCCATCCCACTGAAGGAAACCTTGGTTGCTTCAAGTTTTTAGCAATTGTGAATAAAGCTGCTATGAACATTAAAAAATAAACAAATAAGATAAAATGTTTAAGAATATTTTACTTCTGTTCCAGTCACAAAACAAATTTAACACGGAAAAACTTAAGTGAGTTGAACAAGGAATATTACTGGTTCCCCCCATAATTAGTTGACACAACTATATATACAAGAGTCTAGGCTGAGGGCCGTGGCTCAGGCCTGTAATTCCAGCACTTTGGAAGGCTGAAGTGGGAGGATCACATGAGGCCCCTGGAGACCGGCCTGGGCAACATAGCGAGACCCAGTCCCGATAAAAAATAAAATTTGAAAATTAGCCACACACAGTGGCACACACCTGTAGTCCTAGCCACTAGGGAGGCTGAGACAGAAGGATGGCTTGTGCTTCGGACTTCAAGGCAGGAGGATCGCTTGACAGAGTGAGACCCTGTCTCTAAAAAAAAAAAGAAGCAGCAGCAGCAGCAGCAGATACTAACACTTAAGTTAAACTAGTTAAAGACTTTTCGGGATTGTAAGTGTGAGCCACTGCACCGGCCCTAGGATATGCTTTTGAATATTGACAGGATTTGGAAAGCAATGAATCACAATTTTTAGTTATTAAGATCCTATGGCTATACAGTTACCCTTACGTAAATACAAGTTAACTAGTTTCTCTATTGATTTAAGTGTTTTTTAAAATATAGTACAGAGCTTCAGAACTTCTGAATACAGAAAATACAAGATTCAAACAACTGAAAATTATACAATATTCTTATTGTATATGTTTTTCTAAAGTAAAAGTTTGCTAAATTTGGGAAAACTTTTATCAGGAAAAAACTCTTCAACATCTGTGATATATTCTCACTTATAAAAATTACTTCTAAATTTATGACAGTTCTATTTACAGGAATACATCAGTCGGTACTTCAGAGATCATTCTTTATAAATTATATCAAGTTTGAGAAAGACTTTTTTCTATTTTTAAAAAGAGCTAAAATTTAATAATAGCTATGAAAAATGAAAGAACTGGCTAGATATATTTTGACAGTAATGCTAAATGTATATTTAGCTGTGAAGAAATACTGTTTCATTGAATCTTCATTTAACATATGGTCATTTATTTCAGAATACAAACGTTACCATGAACGCTACTGGACTATTGTGGCATTTTCTAGTCTTTGATATCAAGCATTTATCAAAGACAACAAAAATTCTAGCACAGTTATGTAAGTAGCCTATCAGTGGCAAGGAGGCAGTTTCTATCTTTGAAAAATGATTAATAAGCTTCCTGGCAAAGAGCAGTTAATACTGTACAAACAGAAGTCTCCAAGGTTTTGAAATTTAGGATGTCAGAGAGACATAGCTAGCTATGTGTGAACGAACATATCCTACTAAGCACAAAAATGCCAATAGCACAAAATTTTACCTTCCCAAAGATTTGTTCAAAAGTTATTTCAAAAATATATTTCTTCCAATGTTTACTCAATAACTAGTAAACTATAGCTTAAACAAAGGCCAACAGTCAATGGGTCAGAAAAATTATACTTGATTTTCCAAGAATTATTAATGGAAAGTATAGCAAATCAAAGGATAAGGGGTTGACTTTTTCAAAACTGTACAGTAGATTCTCATTAGTGGTTAGGGGGACGATTTTTGTGATAGATAACTGAAAAGTCTGGTTAGTTGTCCAAACATTATAGCTTTAACTAAATGCAATGTTCCTTATTAATATAAGCCTGGTTGTAGGACATAAATGCTATGGAAGATTGCTTGAAGGTCATGATATGCTGAATGTTACCTTGTGAGGAACAAGGTCATCAGAAAGTATTTTATCTGTATTGTATTCAGAGTTAGAATAATGGGCGGGCCAAAAAATCCAGTCTAAAAGTACTAAGACATTATTGGAAATGTAATACATTAAATTGTATTTGCCAAAATTTCTCTCAGAAATTAATGTAGAAAGTTATACTCCAGTGAGCCATTTGGGGTGGGGTGTGGCATGAGATCCCAAATGAACAAGCTCCTCCAGTAACCAGATGGCTGCTAAACTGTCCCCTAAGGAGGGTGAGTACAGTCACGAGCTCTTGTTTTGCTTAGAGGGAGCTAGTGTGGGGCAAGAGCTATTAATAAATTGTTCAGGGTAATAGAAAGCCTGACCTGCCACCAGCCATCTTCCTCCTAGCCTCCCATGAAGTCTACCAGATGCCAATTAAAAATAACCTGACCAGCCATTCACATGCCCTGGTCCACCTCTGAGATCACTATTAAGTCCTTATAGAATTGCCTTTACTTAATAATGCTTTGGGACCACAAGGTACACTACAAGAAAACAGTCAAATGAAACACAATGTTTTACTGTAGGAATAAAATTAAAAGCAAAGAATTCTCTTCATAACATCCACGGGAGATCTTTAAGGAAACAATTGCTCTGTTTTTATTTAAGGATATTATGCAACTTGCAACTGAGAATATTTTCCCCTTCACTTTGGATGCTAGGAAACTTCAGAGACAAGTTTGCCATCCAATACTTGAAATTGTATAGGCTCAGAGAATGCATTTCTCTTCTTCTGATCTCTAGCTTCCATTCTCTTACCTAATGTTTTAAATTTTTATTTTATTTTATTTTAAATTAGAGACTAGGTCTTGCTATATTGCCTAGGCTGGAGTGTGTGGCTATTCATACGCATGAGCATAACACATTGCAGCCTCCAGCTCCTGGCCGCAAGCAACCCTCCCACCTAAGCCTCCCCAGGCGTGTGTCTGGCACTTGCTTAATTTTTCCTTTCAACTGTACCCCAACTTTCTATTTCAATATTTCGTATTACGAGTATTTTTGAGTTACCTCTATTCTTGTATAGTACTAGTTGAAGCCACTGGTCCCAGCATCCCATGCCTTCCTCTGTCTTGATTTATTCTCTCATTTTGATAGAGCACTTCTGGAGGAGGTTCCAGAAGCTTCCTGAGAAAGGGCAAAGAAGAAGCAACTTTTTTTGACATCTTGCTTATTTGAAATCATCTTTATTCGACCCTCATACTTGATAGTATAGCTGGACATACAAAGACAGTTCTTTTTTTTTTTTTTTTAGACAGAGTCTCACTCTGTTGCCCAGGCTAGAGTGCCATGGTGTCAGCCTAGCTCACAGCAACCTCAAACTCCTGGGCTTAAGCAATCCTACTGCCTCAGCCTCCCGAGTAGCTGGAACTACAGGCATGCACCACCATGCCCGGCTAATTTTTTCTATATATATTTTAGTTGGCCAGATAATTTCTTTCTATTTTTAGTAGAGATGGGGTCTCGCTCTTGCTCAGGCTGGTCTCAAACTCCTGAGCTCAAACAATCCGCCCGCCTCGGCCTCCCAAGTGCTAGGATTACAGGCATGAGCCACCATGCCCGGCCCAAAGACAGTTCTTTTTTCTATGTTCATTGGACAAGAAAAAGTGGCATTCTTCATTCCATTATGTTCACAATTTAGCTGCTCTAATACCATAGCACTGGTCAAATCACTTAGCAACTTCAGGAAATTAGAGCAGGCAATTAACTTTGAACCACTATTTACCGAACCTTATTTTTATGTAATATATCCAAATAACACTGTATAAAAGTAGACTTTTGCACTCTCAGAGCAAGGTATAGCAAGAGTAATTGAATTAACACTTCAAAACTTAGGGTGCCTCTCTATCTTGGGGTGGTGGTTGTCTTTCCCCTTTCCTCTCTCTTTACCTTTGCGTGAATGTTACTTTTCCACTTCTTATTTGCTTTGCCTTCTTTCTCCCCTCTCCAATTCTATAGCCACAATATGGACTTGAAATATTCTATATTCTATGGCCACAATATAGACTTGAAATACTCTATATTTTCGTATTTGCTACATTTTCTATTCTTTACTTTTAGTTTTCTAATCTAGTGAATTTAACCATTTATTAGTTTCCAAACCTAACAAGACATGAAAAGGGTTTTTATTGTGATATAGTCCCTAATTATACTTTCTCTGTGGGACAGCAGACATGGACGGGAAAGGAGTGCTTTAGGCCCTGCTTCAAACAGCAAACCCCTCAAGTATAATTTAAATAACTCTATTAAGTGACTATTTACAAAAGTGAGGGTAGGGTTAAGGAAAGCCAACTAGGGATGGTGAAGCCACCAACAAGTAGTTAGAACAAGAAGGCTTTACACCCCACAGATCTGAAGAGCCGAGGGGAGAGAGCTATTATCAGAAGCCAGAGCGAAATACAGCGGTACAAGTAGGGCTGCCCACGGGGAGCTGTGGCCTTAGGGAGAGGAAGGAAGATAGCCACTGCCAAACCAAGGTCAGTAGGGAGAAAGCCAAAAGCCAGTCCACTCCATTTACCCCAGTTTGGAGAAATTTAAAAAACCAGGGATTACAATGAGCAACCTAGCTAATTGTTGCTTAGGGCAATAATCAGGCAGGTCAGTCAAGAAAAGGGTAAGGGTCTCTTGATTCAACCTCCTTGCCAGAATGGGTAAAATGGTCAGTGGTGAAAAAAAAGAAAGATCCCCAGAATAAATGTGTTTTGGGGAAAGATGAATGCTATTTTTCAAGTGCCTTTAGCTCAAAGTAATCAATATACCAAAAATATGTATACTATTATACATATTTTGGCATTTCATGTTTGGGCTCAGAAACTGATATCACCAAGTATGGCGCTTTGACATGCTGAGTTGAACAAGAAGGCTCTCAAGGTCTGACACTCCACCCATGCCCCCAGTCTCTCAATCCTCTCCCTCCCAAAGCACAGGATGAAGTTGTTCTTGAAGTTCCCTTATCTGCCTAAAATCCAAACTTGTAAAAGAAGAACACAATCATCTCTGGTCCCCTTCCTGTGTTTTCATTAACTGAACTCATATCACAGGAAGAAAGACTGAAGTCTGTGAATACACCTGGACAGACTTTTGTCATAAACCATTGTCCACCCTGTGAGCCCAACAGACTTGGTGGTACTAGGCCAGTGTATACTCTTCAAGCCCAGTGAGTTTCCCTAAAAATCATTTACTACCCCCTAAAATAATCCACGTTTCCCCTAACTTCCTTTCCCCTAAGAAGAGGGCTATGTAACCATCATACCCTATTGTGTGGTGGGGTAATCATTCTGATTTTCCCCCTGTGCACACTAATGAATTTGTACACTTTTTCTCCTATTAATCTGCCTTTTGCAAGTTGATTTTCAGTGAAGCTTCAGAGGGCAAAGGAGAAGTTTTCCCTTGGCCCCCACAATGGCTAATTTTGTTTAATGAGCAATTTAAGCATAATTGTTAAGAACGAGTAAATTACATGAATGTAAATGGCATAAAATTTTATAAATGAACTTGTCACATTTTCAAAAATCTTTTTCAGTAATTTAAATCTTAAAGTTATGTTAAATTAAGCAATAGATATTTATGTCTGAGTCATTTCTAAGTAAGTCAATAAGTCAAAATACTGAAACATTAATTACTACACTTAAAGTATATATACCTACATGACACAGAGAAGCTAAATATATTTGGGTTTGTCAGTAAACATGAAGAAATTGTTCTATGAAAAAGCATGTTTCTATAAATTATGAAATATATACACATAAAATGTTGGTGTATGACAGCTTAAATTTGCTTTACCTCCTGGGTTTTCATTAGAAATTAGGGTTACTAAGAGTTAAAAATTCTAATGAATACATGGTAATGAAAACTAGAAATGGTGAGGCAAACAACTCCATATTCGAGGAAAATAAGACATGTTTTCGGTAAGTGAATCTATGTAGTATGGAAGATGTGTTTTTGTTACGAGAAAAAAACAATAAGTTTTGTGCTAAAGTATAATAGAATGATAGTTTGTTCCAAAATGAGAAAGAGGAAAAGTATAGGGCAAATAACTGAAGGGATATAAGAAGGTTGTAGGTTTGTGGAAGGTGAATACTGTGAAAGGATTTTTATGTGCTATCAAGCTGGCTAAGATTAGAAGGAAATTTTTTATACGGCTTTCTAAAAATTGAGTATTAATGTCAAAAGTATACTGATGCAAAACTAGAATTTGGTCCTCTCTGTTAAAACAATAAGGTTTTCCTGGAGTATTAGCCTCTGCTCTTAATAGGAAATTGTGAAAGATTTTTCTTTACCTTTTAGGTAATTGGCCTAGGAAATAAAAATTCTGTGTTTTACCAAGATAATTACCTGTGCCGCATGTTATCTTTATTAGGTTTTTGATCACTTAAGAAAACTGAGTCATCCCTATCAAAAGAGCTAAGGTTATCTACAACCATGTAACCTGTATTTGCCTTTGAAGTCTTTTAATTATCACTTTGGTTAAATGAATGACTATTGTTCACAGTGACCTGTGATCCCATTTTGATCAAAGGTTTTAAAACTTTTGATATTTTTGACAAACTTCCCAAAATCAAATTCTAAATTAATTTTTTCTTGATCTCAAGTTAACTTTGGAATTTTCCCAATAGGCCCTTGGAACATCTCAAAAGGATACCTCTCCTTATGAAAAGTTATTAAACTGGCTAGGTATGGTGGCTCATGCCTGTAATTGCAGCTACTTGGAAGCCTGAGGTGGAAGGATTGCTTGAGGCCAGGAGTTCAAGATCAGCCTGGGCAACAGGCTTTTAGAGACTCCATCTCTAAAAAAATGAAAAAAATTAGCCAGGCATGGTGGCATGCTCCTGTAGTCCCAGCTACTCAGGAGGCTGAGGCAGGAGGATCACTTGAGCCCAGGAGTTGAGTTGTAGGTTACAGTTAGCTATGATCATGTCACTGTACTCCATGTACTCCAGCCTGGGCAACAAAGCAAGTCCCTGTATCTAAAAACAAACAAACAAACAAAAAACCAGTGCTATGCACCTGAATTAGAGAAATAAAATTGGTATTTAAGAGGATGTAAATCGATTGTTAAGCATGGACTCATGGAGAACCTGAACAAGCTAGCAGCTGCCTGGTCCTTCATGAGTCCTTAAAGCTTCCATTATTAAAAGGTATGCACTCCAGAACTCAACATGGAGTGTACAAAATGATACAAATTATGGAAAAATCTTGGTATGGTGACTTCTAAAATTGCTAAAATGGTTTATAACCAATATTTGGTTTGTCAAACCCATAATTCTGGGAAGACATCAAAAACTCCAGGTAGTACATTTCTGCTACCCAATGGACCATTTGAACATTTACAGAGGGGTTTCATTCAATTACTGCCTTCAACAGGATCTGAATATGTTCTTGAAATAGTCTGTGTTCTCTGGTTGAATAGAAGCTTTCCATGCAGGAAGGCCAATACTGTAACAGTAGCTAAAATGTTTTTTAAAAATGTGTTTCCTTTATGTTACATTCCTGGAGAAATCTCCAGTGATGGAGATACCCATTTTACTGGAAAACAATTAGATAAGGTATTACAAACACAACAGCATTACCATCATCCCTATCACCCTCAGTCTTCTGGAAAGGCTGAAGGGACAAATGGCATCTTAAAAACTGAAATTGGCAAAGTTAACTGAATAGATTGGATTGCCTTGGCTAAAGCTATTACTGCTGTCCTTGATGGCAATCAGATCAACACCCAGTGGGAAACATAACTTGAACCTTTATGAAATAGTCACTTGATGGCCTATGTTTCCAATAATTAAACCTCATGTATCTCCTACTCTCCTAAACTCTGATATGACTAAATACTGCAAGGCTTTAATGCATTATGCTAAAGTGTGATTTCACCATGTAAAGGAAGCTTTTCGTGATCTACCGAGACAATCCAACCCTTCATGACCTAGAAACCAGAGATTGAATCTTTTGGAATCAACAACAGAGAAGGACTTGAACAATCAGCCCTTGAACTCTGTTGGAACAGACCATACCAAGTTCTTCTCTGCAGCAAAACTTCAGGGTCTCAAGTCTTGGATCCACTTCTCTCAAATCAAAAGGGCCCCTCCAGACTCCTAGACTACATGTGTTAGAGAATTTAAGGTAAAGCTGACAGGGGAAGTTTTTGCCCAGAAGCAGACAGCATCCTAGATAAGGACAGCTTTCCAAAGTTTGTGGATCAAGACTTCTCTGACATCACGGGAATGTCTTATCTTTTTCCCTTTTCCCCTATTTCCTGCTGTCTTAATCCCTTCTCTTCCCTTCCAAGAAAACCCATGGGACCATAATCTGTAGATGGCTTTAGCTAAGGCTTATGCTATAGCAAAAAAAAAAAACACAAACAAACAAACAAAAAAGCCCAGAGCGATTGTTGGGCTTATGAAGATGAGTTAGTTTCCACTGAGGAAAGATTCCAATGGGGTTCCTGAGGGCTCACTCTTGGCAGTACTGGGGTACCAGGAGTATGGAATTTGAAACTAATTCATAAATTGGGGAAACAACTTTGACTTTGTGGCCAACCAGACCTCCCAGTGGTTCACACAGGAAGAAGTCATCCTCCAAAATGTGGATAACATATATGTTTAACAAAAACATTTGCTGAAACATCAGACAGCTTTAGATCTCCCCTTTGTTCAAATTGTGGGCTTGTGTATGTCATTGAACAAAACTGAATGGTGTACCTGTTTCTCCCCACTACAGAAAGCTTAACTAAAAGCGTGGTTGATATTGTGTTTTTTTTGTTTTTGCGATGCTTTTTTTTCCCCATGAGATACCATTGTTTCTTTAGACACCAAATAAATTAAGGAGATTTCTCAAGGGAAAGGAACATCTGATGTATTTATGGAATCAGCTAACAGTTGGTTTGCAGGAATACTGAGTGGCAGATGGCAAGCTTGGCTTTTCCAAGGTTTTCAAATCTTTATGTTCTTCTAGTGGATCTCCAGATTACTATGACTTGTGTCACCAGGCTAATGACAAAATTGGATACTTCTTTAAATCAGACCATTCTATAGCAAACTATGGTCCTTAATTGCCATTACACTTTTAACAAGGGCTATGACTAGTTGGACTAAAATACTGTTGAACTGCCTATATCTCCTAAGCTTTGACTTGTTTTGTTCACAGGGGCTCCTGCTAAGAAGTAAACTTTGGTCTTTTAGTATTATCCTCCTAATAGTAATCACAATAGTCCCCCAGCATGCCGTATCCTCTCAAGTCTTAAATCTTTGTATGCAGCCATCCATTAAGCATAGAATCAATCTCACCTTGACTAAATCAGCAAAAACATAATCATTCAACTGAGGTGATGAATTCCATACTAAGACCAAATGAAATCCTTATGATGGTGACAAAGAGTAGCATCAATGCCCAAGGTTTTGGTCAATCCCACAAAAATGAAGGTTGACCCAAGTGGGGAAATTGTTAAACTAAATTTGGCCGGAAGATACCTCTGTACTTAAGTGCTTACTTAAACTGCAACCTAACTTAGTAAGTAAACTAAAAGCCTAATTTAGGAGTATACTTTTGTAACAAATAGCTGAGTCTCAGCCAATCACAGCAGTTGAGCTTCAGTCAATCCCAGATGGCCAAGTGATCAGACCATGTTCAGATAAAGCAAATGCCCAAGCTATAACCAACTGAGCTGTCTCTGTACCTTACTTCTATTTTCTATCCATAAATGCTGCCTGATCACATTGCAGGCCAGAGTTCTCTGAACCTGTTCCGGTTTTGAGGGTTGCCCAATTCTGAAATCATTCTTTGCTCAAGTAAACTCTGCTAAATTTAATTTGTCTAAAGTTTTTCTTTTAATACAGGTAAGAGGCTCTAAAAACTCTAATCATAATTTAACACCAGAAGCCAGCATTTAGCAAATGTTTGCTGTGAGCAAGGAACTGTGCCAAGTACTTTAATCTCAAATTCCTCTTCACAGCAGTTCTAATGGGACATGTAATTTTTTATTATAGTTTTATACATACAAAAACTGACACTCAGAGAAATTAATTTGCCTGAAGTTTCACAACTAAATGACAAAGATGGTGTCCAAATTTAGATCCAACTCTAAAACCTAGGTTTTTAACCTATTTTAAGTTTTAATCTAGTAGTACTTATACTCTCAATATTTACAGGAGAAAATCCAAGTCATTCTCAGATCCTTCTTTGCTCAGTTTAAAACCGTCCTAATGAAAATTTCATTCATTTAACAAATATTTAGGCTTCTTTTGTATGGAAGAGATGGTAATAAACAGATGACGATAATATGGTTGCCCTTAAGTTGCTTATTTCAGGAGGGCAGAAACAATATCCCACTTTTAATATTCATGGAAAAGACTAAAATGCAAGCTAGGAAGAGAAAATGCCTTAAGGACTTAGTCATACCATGATATCCGGGGAGATGGGATGTGGGATAAAGAAAGGTAAACATACATCAGAGAGATGGAATAAAATGAATCACTTTAAGTTTTGTTTCTAACACTTCTACTCAATCATTTTAAAGTAAAATATTTAAAATCTTAGGTTTGTTTCAGTTATGTTTTCCTTCCCACTAATTAAAGTTATAATCCAACTTAAAACAACAATGGCCCAATGCCAGTGTACAAAATTTTATTTTCATTAATTGCATTTTAAATTTTATTTTCAGGAATGGGATTGACTGTAAAGGAGTACAAGGTAACTTCCTGGGGTAATGAAAATGTTTCGTCTTGATTGTGGTAATGATTACAGAGCTGTGTTTGTCAGAATTCACAGAACTTTACACCTAAAAGGGTAAATTTTACTGCATGTAAATTATACCTGACTAAACCTGATTTTAAAAAAAAGCACGAAATCTTAATTACCCAGTTATAAAATAAAAATAAAATTAAAAATATGAAATTTAGGGGCAAACCAAATTTTATTTTCAGGAGTGACAGAGGTCTAGTAATTGTTTGTATTTATTTATAAAGCTAATAAAGCAATTTATATTATATAACCCAATTTATCAACATCAATACTTTTAAATAGGATTTAAAAATGTTTGAGGTATTTTTAAAAGGATTTGGATTGCAAAATATTTATTATAACCACATGTTGCTGAGGCAATGCTATATTTAAAAATATCTCAAACAGAAAATAACACTCTAAGGCTGTTAACAATTACAATTTAAACTTCCAGAAGATTACCCTAATGCTGTTTACAGTATATAGCAAAAACTCTATATTTAATAGCTAAAGACAAAGACTTACTAGCTAGCTTCATTACTTGATAGATTCACTTGCTTCCTAAAACATTATTGTAGCTCAGCTTCTAAAAAGGCAAAAGAAAAAAAATTATTATTTTCACTGAACTGGATTAAAAAAATAAAGACTATTAAGAACAGAGGAAGAGGTAATTAAATGATGTCTCTTCTTCATTAAGGTTTAAACAGAAGGAAATACATCCAAGAAACCATTTACAAAGGACTCACCCTGGTAATTGTTTTAGAGACCAAAGTCATTTGCCTGACTTTTAAATATAGTAACAAATTATGTGTGAATCTTCTCAACTTAGATTTTCTTGCATCCTTACTTTACTATCCTCTGTTATTATTAATATTCCACCACACACACCAAAGCCAACCAACCCAATTTAAATTATAAGGGATAATGTGATTCCAAGCTTTATAAACCCTGAAACAAATGTACTGTATAACAGGAAGATCTCTCTTGCCTTGATTAAAGCACTGTAATTGTGGCAGATGTCATTTGTCAATCAAAAAAATACATGCCTGATTTCTTTTTCTAATGTGGAAGACAAGTGAAGTGTATTTTTATTTGTGACTTTAATAAAAAATACCCTTCGAGTGTTGTGCATGGTAAATTAACTTTTAGGAGGATGAAAAATACCTTAAATTACAACTTCATATGTGGTAATCTGTAACAACTGCCCTCCCCCGTGAAGCCCATCTTCCAAAATCCATGTTAAAATTTTCATTTTTAAAAGCTAGACAGGCTCCACCACATCTTTTGAATATCAATAAAATTTGATTTTGTCCATCCACGTGTTTTTAAAATGCTCCTTGATGTTTTTATCTTTAATAATATACAACAATGAAAAACAGCATTAAAAATCTGAAAGGAAGAGAAAGTATTCAAAGCATCACTACATTTGAAATGACTATGTTCTGGACATTAAAGAACTAACTTCCTGCTAAGAAGAAATGCTCGGAGGCTCTTCATGAAAAAACGCTAAAGAAAGTGGTATTAGGATACCCACGACACCGACATGACATTGTATAACAGAACAGTGACTACCAGGTAAAAATTATTCTAATAATTTTTATTCTTTCCAAAACTGCAATCAAGTAAATATATTTAATAAACAATATTTATTAAAAAAACACATAGATCATGGAAGTATTTTAAAACAAGCAATCTCTAGGATGTTGAGTTCACAATTCTGAACTCAGCCAAGTGAAGTCCCTGCACTGGCAGTTGCTTCTGTTGAGAGGCAGGGGGTTGAGAGGTTAGAATTTTAAAATGACAGCAAGAATGATGGCAGAAGTAAGTGGGGAGCAAGCAGTAAGAAAGTTTGGTCCTAAGGAGGCAGTTGAGAGAAAGGAATCTCATGGGCTCACTGGGCTGTATCATCAGGGCTTGGTGCCCCTTTAAAGAGGTCAATGGAGAGGTCTGGAACAAGGAGTTAGGTAAGATTTGCTGGTATGGAAGGAATTCATTCAAAGGGCTACATGAATAAAAAGAAAGCCTGGAGTACAATTAGAAAGCTGGGAAGTTATTCTCAGGAACAAAATGGCTATATTGTCTGTGCTACTGTGGAAGGAAATTCTGAATTCGTTGCTGATACTTAAACACTTGCAATAACTAACTGTGCTCTTCAGATATGAGTGGGATGAGCTTTGACAGATATTCCAGATGAGGAAATAAAAGACTTGGGGTTAAAACTACTTTGTCACTCCTAAAGTGGAGGGGAGGGAGACATTGTGCCATAATTTTAAGGCCAACAGCTTTGGAAATCAGATTGATCTGTGTGACAGTTAATAAAGCTAAGTGTCAAACTTGACTGGACCATGGGGTGCCCAGATATTTGGTCAAACATTATTCTGGTATTTCTGTGAGGGTGTTTTTCAATGAGATTAACATTTAAATTGTTAGAATGAGTAAAGCAGAGTG